>JANCRC010000008.1:15427916-16053333 GCA_024362995.1 Heteromeles arbutifolia | reverse complement strand
TTGATCAACCACTTCTTAAAGTTCCTGATTTATGGTGTGATAACATCTCTGCCATTTCATTGGCATCAAATCCAGTGTTTCATGCTCGTACTAAGCACGTGAAAAATGACTGTCATTATATCAGAGAACTTGTTCTTGCACATTTGATCAAGGTTCAATATGTTTGCAATCAAGATAAACTTGCAGACATTCATACTAAAGCTATGACAAAACACAAGTTTTGGTATTTGTAGTCCAAGCTTCCTTTTGGTTCTTTTCAGCACCAAGTTAAGCTTGAGGGGGTGTAAATAGTAATCAAATATAGGTGTAATGTTCGTTTCTTTTTTGTATAGTTGTTATACTTGACTATGTAATTATTAGTATTACTAAGGGTAAATATGTCAAGTGTTAGCTATGTTAACACTATAAATACCAAGTGTATAACTAATTATTTTTTAATGAGAAATACAAGTATTACAGTTAAAAGTTTTCTTCCTCTTTAAGCTTCCTCTGTAAGTCTCAATATACCCAAACTCCAGTGGGGTCGAGTATAGCAATGCTTTGTAGAAAAGGGTGGATGATCAGCATACCTATACTGCTCAATTAGAGAAAGACAATCGGACATTGAAGGAAAGGCTTTTCTTGATGGAGAGGGAGTTGGCGGATTTGAGGATGTGGTTCATTGAGAGAAGGTACCATGCGATGGGGGAGGTCAACGAAAAGGTGGTGGAAAATGGATCTGGAAATGATAGTATCAGCAAAAAATAGAAATTATGAAAAGAAAATAATATAATAAAATAATAGTTTAATTTGACATATCAAATGGAGAGTAAAATTTTAAAATATGTCAAAATGTCACGTAAGCTGTCAAATTTAAATTTTATGTTTAAAATCTGACATCTCCTTTGGAGATGGTCTAAGTGGAAAGCCATGTAATCAAATCCTAAGTGGAATGTCATGTAATCAAATTTGAAGGTAGGAGCAAGTTTCAACCGATATGTCAATCCTATGAGGATTGACATATGAGTTTTCAAATATCAAATTTAACATATGAGAAAAATGTGATGTCAAATAATTTTTAATTATTTTATTATGTGGATCCCATTAATGCAGCAATTATAAATCTTGAAAATTTATTTTAATTGATTTCTTTTTAAAATAGGTCATACAAATATCATTTATAACAAAAAAACATATCGGTTTGAAAAAAAAGAAAATCTGATATTGCCACATCAGTCATCAAGTTAATATTTATCTTTTGATATTTCCTTTGGGGATGATCTAAGTGATTAAGTTATTATATGGGAACCCCAAACTAAGATCATGTCAATTCGTTAAAGTCAACATTTTTTTGTTCTAAAAAGAAAGTATAAATTCAACTTTTCTTTTTTATTCAATAAAATTCTCTCCTGCACTGTCAAGGTTTCTTTGAAAAAAAAATGTTTTGGAGTACTTATGGAGGCTTTTAAATACACCACAATATGCTAGTAACTAGTTATACCTGCTTTATTTGAAGAGATTTTAAATTCAAATATCATATAGTTTACAGAAATTTATTGTATAACCATGCACCCTTCACCAATATCCCTAAATAACTCCAAACTAGAGCAGATTATCTTTCGGTGTTTGTGGCCATGGCATGGCCGCCATTTAAGCGCTTGCTTCTAAATACACCCCCCATTTCTTTTCTCTACACTCACTTTCTGCTTTACGTCATGTTGCCAACTCCAAAAGTAACCTACGCAAATAGACTATAAACACTATCTCAGGAAAAAGTTGTCCGCTGCCAGTTTGCGAGCTTGAAGTAACACATGCCGGTTGATTCATATGCAAGGCAGCAAAGGGCCGGCCAACTTTCTTTTCATTTACTCGGAGTTGATATTCTGCTACGACATATGCGTCAGGGTGGGGGAAGATACTTGACCCTGTTTGTAGTCTACGCCATTCTTAGAATCTAACTCAGTAAATAGCGTGAAAATATGCAAGTGTATACAACTATGAAGACGTAATCTTTATTGGTTCGAAGCTCCATTTAAGGTTTTGATATAAAGGTCCCCAACCAATGGCGAAGTCAGGATTTTCAAACAATAGGGTCATGATTTCTACAAATAAAACTGCACTGGACCATTTCCTTGAGCACCTAGTAAAAACGTAAAGACATAAGCTTTGTTGGTTCTAAGTTCCATTTAAGGTTTTGATATAAAGGCCCCCAACCAGTGTCGTAGCTAAGATTTTCAAATAATGGGGTCATGATTTCGATAAAAAAAACTGCAGTGTACTATTCGTTGAGCACCTAGTAAAAATATGTCAATTCTTGCCAACATCTGCTTAAGGCTTATGCCAACATATGTCAACAATTACTATGATACGTAGAGACTTGTTAAGGGTGACTACAAGAAACTGTAGAGTAATGTTGAAGACTGCAAAGGCTTGTCAACTGAGGCATTTCATTCAAGCATTTCGTGCAAACAATAGAGTTGGACACAAGAAGAGAGAAAAGGAAGACAAGATAGAAAAAAATAGAAGTAGGAGAATGTGGTTGTCATTTAGTTTGCCCTAGTTGTTTATAGGGTCAAATAAAATACACATGCAAATATATATCAGGTTTTAAAGTTATTGGGGTCATGAACAACCAATGACCTCATACTGACTCCGCCACTGCCCCCAACCAGATTCAGATTTATAGTCGAGACTGATCAAGGATTCCTATCCCACCCCATACTTTTTATGGACAAATATTAATTTCTATTTGGAAATTCCATGCCTTTCAAGTTTCAACATTCCCACAAGCTCAAACAATATTACTACTTAAACCATAAATCCTAACTGAAAACAAGCATATTTCTATTTTTCTCAATATGTGATACTAGGTCACATTTGTTGTAACCATTTTTGGCAATAAAAATTCTTATCGACATTGCCCTACTTATTGATGTGAGAACCACTTAAGACCCATCTATATATCCATATGGTTCTCTCATATATATCTATGAAATATAATTAACAAATGTGGTATATATGTAACAATATTACTAATCGATGCTCAAATCAAGCCTTGCCAACAATTAGCGTGCTTCTCTCAAGACCAACCCTTACTCACATAGCCAAGTTCAAATCTTGGTACCTTTTTTAGGTGAAATACGATATTCATTGACTTAAGGGTTGAAATAGTACTATAGATTACGAAAGAATTTAGCAGGTTCCCAGAAAAAAAATCTTGTAAGGGTTTTGAACCCAGTTCAAGGAAGAAGATACCCCACTTTACAAGATTTTTGAACCCAGTTCAAGGAAGAAGATACCCCACTTTACAATTATGCAACCAACACACCTCAAACAAAACATCTTGAATAATATCAGGCTTGGTACCTTAATCGGCAGACTAAATTGCTTTTGAAGATTATGGCTTTTGTAGTGGTGGCCAATATGCCATCAAGAACTTTCAACATATAATTATTTGTGGTTGCTATTCCAAAATGTGTATGTGTGTATACATAGGAAATTGTTATTGGCACTCCAAATTCCTCATTCTACACTCCAAACTTTCTATATTTAGAAAGAAAAATACCCTTATGAGGAGTGTAAAATGAGATTTTTGGAGTGCTAATAACACTTCCCTATACATACATACATACATACATACATACATACATACATACATATATATATATATATATATATATATATATATATATCATGTAGATTACTTTAGAGAGAATATTAGAAGTTAGAAAGAGAGCTCTTTTCAAAGGATGATACTGATGAATGTGAGAATGGGGTGGAGGGGATCTCTCCCACCAAGTCCTAGAGATCCAGAGATCCGGATACTTGAAATTTGATCAAACGGCTACAATTATTATAACTTTTAGAGGGGTCCTCTGTTTGTAGTCATTGGATAAAATTTCAAGGGTCCAGATCTCCGGATCCCTAGGATTTGGTGGGAGAGATCCAAATGGGATCTCTTCCCTGTGAGGATATTACTGCAGTTACAAAATTTGATGAGAAAAGGAGTGGAAAATGATCAATCAGCATTGCTGACTTGTTCTTTCTAAGATTATTGAGCCCTGATCTTTCTTAATCAGCTTATCCACCAATTCCATACTTTTCTCTATCTCATTAATACACAAGATTCATGAGCCCAGATCTTCTCTTAATCAGCCTATCCATCAGTTCCATACTTTTGATCTTTCTGCTCAACCCCAACCTCCAACTCTGTACTTCCTTCTGATCCATCTTTACTTTTTCCTTCCTTATTCCTGTATTGGGTCAGATCTAGAACTGCGGGTCTGTTTTGCAGGGATGATAATACTGCGAGAAATCAGATCTCCACCTACCAGACATAAAAGGATAAACAATTCGAAGAAGGATAACAGAACAATCCCGGGGCGTTGTGGGTACATCAATAAGTTCAAACCACCAGATCTAAGCGAGAGAGTAAAGTCTCGGTATCCGCGGCAACGATCTACACCAACAATCAAAGCCAACTACCTAAGAAGTCATAAAAAGGGTATTTATGAAAAGGTTAGTCTTAATAACCCGGGTAGTGTGCTTGTGGGTCTGTTGTACCTTCATTTATCTTCAACAAATTTGAAAGGCAGAGAGGGAGATACAATAAAACAAAGGACTAACCTGGGTAAAAAATCAAAAGTATACTTGTGGCTTTCTGTGATTCTGATAGTCTGTGAAGTTTTCCAATCGTCGCGACAAATGGCTGGAGCAGAGGTGGAAGAATTAATGGTCCACATGGAGAAAAGTATGGACTTATCTAACATGGAACAAGGAATCAAACTCGTGGTCACTGTTCTGGCCAAGAAAATCCTCAACAAATAGGGCACTCGCAACATTCTTAGAGCTTCCTGGAAAGAGATGGGTGAGGTTGACATCAAGTGGGTCAAAGATAATACTTTCACTATCACTATAAATGATGAGACTACAACTACCATGATCGCTGACCAGGTCCTATGGGTGGTTATGAAGTAAAATTTCTCTGTCAAGAGCTGGCCACAGAAGTTAGCCTTGGAGGAAATTAACATGAATGTAATCTCATTCTGGGTGCAAATTAGGGGTGTCCCGCCTTATCTAAGCTCAGAGAAGAATCTCAGGTGTTTGGCATCAAAGATTGGAAAAGTTGAAGCTGTGGAGGACCCATCGAAGGCAATGGGCTTTTTGACAGTCAAAGTAGAGGTGGATACTTTGAAACCTTTAACCACAGGGTGTTGGCTCCCGAGGGACAACAATAATGAATCATGGATTAAGTTCAGGTACAAAAGGCTACAGGACTTTTGTTATCGATGTGGGAGAATCGGACATTCAAACATTGAGCGTACGTTTGAGTCAGTAAAAGGTGATATGGCAGGATATGGAGAGTGGACCAAAACGGCACATGTGAGAGACTTCATTGAACCTCTGAAACCTTTGGCTATTACCCTGGGGGAACGTAGACATGCGGGAGCAACTCGAGTAGGAACAAGGATCTCGACACAACAGGGAGAGAAACAAGGTATAAGGGGTCCGAGTAAGGTAGAAGTAACTGTTAGGGAGGACCACATGCATACTATGCAGGAACAGAAGAAGGGGAAAAACTTGAAAACGTGGAGTAGAATGCAAAGAAATGGGGATGGACTGACTTTCAACCTGGCCCAATAGATCATGGAAGGAAATGGGCTGATGGCTCTCCATCGTCTGGTCATGTGTTTCAAGCCCATGGAGAGTCAAACTGATCACGGAAGAATCCAATCAGTCCTGATTGAGGAGATTCAGGAAGGGATCCACTCTCAAATCTACTAGCCAACCCAGGTACAACCTTCAAGCATGGAAATTTTGGAAGGAATGGGCTACACGGAATCGCTGCTGAAGGATCTGAAAGTACAAACAAGAGGGTGTTGGAAGCACCGACCAAGAAGGTGGGCTATTCATCTCTGAAAAAATAAAAAACTATTGAGGAGAAGAGAAGGGTCAAGGAAAAAAAAAAACAGGGCTGCATAATGGCTTAGGGGAATGACCAAAAAAGATTACACGGAGAAGACCTCTGAGGATGAGAAAAATGCCTTGAGGGCCAAGAAAGCGGGATCTTCTTCCTGAGGTGGTGGCGGCTGGCCTTCAACAGCCGTAAGAGTGCCATGATACACCTGTTCTGGAACTGCCGTGGTCTAGGGTCTGACACGGTAGTTCGAGCCCTACATGGGCAAATTAGAGAACATATACCCTCTATGATTTTTCTCTCGGAAACAAAATGAAAAATCATAGAATTGCAGGGGTTAGAAGAAGGATGGGTTACTCTAATGATCTTGACGTTGCTCCGATTGGTAGGGCAGGTGGCCTCAGTCTCAGGTAGGATGATTCGGTGCAGGTAGAGGTTATTGAATCATCTAAGCATTTCATTGATGCCTGGGGCTCTCTTATTGACTCGGAGGTGGTGTTCCGGTTTACCCAAATTTACGGTACGTCATACAGGGTGGAGAATGAGGTATTCTGGAGGGGAATGATACATAAATTTGGGCCGGAGTGTATTTCGTGGATTTGTGATGGTGATTTCAATGAATTCATGTGGGATCATGAGAAATCGGGGGGAGCTGAAGTGTGATACAACCGGCCAAGGTACTTGGAGGAATTTATGGATAAATTGGAGGTTGTGGATTTGGATTTTAATGGCCAAAAGTTCACCTGGAGAAGGACCTGAAATGGGTAACTAGTGGAGGCTCGCTTAAACAGGGGTCTGGTAAATGAATCATGGTTATCTCAATGGCCAAACTCCTTGGTTACAAATGGCACGACTCTGGGATCCGATCACTATCCTGTTTTAGTGCAATGTTAGCCGAAGTCTGAAGGGACTAAGAAGTTGTTCCATTTCGAGGCATTTTGGGCTAAGGATGATAAATGTAATGACATCGTGAAAGGTGCCTGGGAGTTAAGTAGAGCGGAAATCCTTTACAGAGATGGAATGCAAAAATTCATGAATGTCGTAATTCCCTTTCAAGATGGAGTAATGTTAAATTCAAACAAAGGAGATGGCAGATCAAGGATATGATGGGTCAGTTAGGTCGGCTTCAACAAAACTGGGGTAGGAACTCTGCGGAGATTCAAGCTTTATCCAAAGAAGTGGATTTTTTACAAAGCCAAGATGAGTGCTACTGGCAGCAGAGATCGAGGGTTCAGTGGCTTAAGGAGGGAAACGCTAATACGAAATTCTTTCATCAATCTATTTTGCACAGAAAAAGAAGAAATAAGGTGGTCTCCATAAAAAATAACAGTGGTAATTGGGTTGAGAACCCAAGGTAGGTTCGGCGCATGTTTGATGAGTACTTCATGGAGTTATTCACGTCGTCGGGACATCGGGAATGGGGTGAGATTTTAGACTGCGTTATCTTAAGGGTTTCTGACGAGATGAATGTTGCACTTTCGAAATTGGTTTCGAGTGAAGAGGTAAAGTATGCCGTTATGCAGATGGGGAGTTTGAAGGCCCCAGGCCCTGACGATTTTCCTGGCATTTTCTACCGGGCTCATAGGGATATTATTGCAGCGAATGTGAATGAAATAATTAGGGAATTGATGCATGGAACTGAAAACCCTCGGCAAATCAATGATACTCACTTGGTGTTGATTCCGAAGGTTCAAAATCCAGTGTCCGTGTCACAATTTCGCCACATTAGTTTATGCAATTATTCCTATAAGGTGCTTTCCAAGGTGTTGGCCAACCGTCTCAAGTAGATTTTGCTGGACTTGATCTCTCCTACCCAAAATGCTTTCGTGGCAGGTAGGCAAATTCAAGGTAATATTGGTATTGCGCATGAGCTTTTCCACTTCCTAAAAATGAGAAAAGCGAAATGCAAATTTGAGTTGGGAATCAAGTTGGATATGCACAAGGCCTACGATAGAGTGGAATGGGATTTTTTTTAATGGCGGTTATGGAGAAGTTGGGCTTCAATGACAGTTGGAGAAAGTTGATAATGGGCTATATTTCTTCGGTGAACTTTGCCATCTTGCTCAATGGTCATCCGGGTTTAAAGTTCGCGCCGTCTCGTAGTCTTAGGCAAGGAGACCCATTATCACCTTACCTTTTCCTCTTGGTCAGTAAAGTCCTATCGTTCCTCATTCAACAGGCCTGCGATAAGAAGTGGATCAGGGGGGTGCGGATGAATCCGTCAGGTCCGAATATTTCCCACATTCTTTTTGCAGATGATACTCTCATCTTTCTCGAGGCGGAGGAAGTGAATTGTAGGCACCTTATTCAGTTGATTGATGACTTTTGTGCGGCTTCTGGACAACAAGTCAATAAGTTGAAATCCAGTGTATGCTTCGGCTCCAATGTGCCTGTGGAGGTCACACAACATCTGGTTCTCGGTATGGAGAAGGTCGGGGATCTGGGAATTTACCTCGAGGTTCCGGCTATGTGAGGCCGATCAAAGAAATCCGGTCTTGCCTATGTAAAAGGGAGGCTACTGGAAAAGTTTAAAGGTTGGAAAAAGTCTACTCTTTCACAAGTAGGGCGGGATATCCTTATTAAGGCAGTGGCACAAGCAATCCCGGCTTACCTAATGAATTTGTTTAAGTTCCCCATATCTTTTTGTAATGAAATGGATGCCATGATTTCAAAGTTTTGGTGTGGACAAAAACAAGGTGAAAACGGGATACACTGGGTTTCTTGCGATAAACTGGGACGATCAAAAGAGGAAGGCGGTCTTGGTTTGAGAAGCTTTACGATGTACAATGATGCCCTCTTAGCCAAGTAGTGTTAGAGGTTGATTGTGGAGCCAAACTCTCTATGGGCGTCGGTGCTTAAAGCTGGTACTTTTCGAATTGCTCTTTCCTCGAGGTTAAGCGGGGTGGGAGAGCATCTTGGATTTGGTCTAGCCCCCTTGTTGGAAGGGAGATCCTGCGCGATGGTGCTTACTGGCAGATTATGGATGGTAATGACACTCGGGTCTGGGTAGATAGGTGGCTCCCTTCTATTCCCCTAGGTAGACCTTCCCCTTTGGGGACGGTGCCGGTATCAAAAAATCTAATGGTAAAGTCCTTAATTTTCCAAGACAGTGGGGAGTGGGACATTGATTTCTTAAAGCCGCTCTTGGCGGAGGCGGATTTTGAGGCGATCTTGGGGACGCAAATTGGTGACCCGGAGCTTAGGGACATGCTGGTATAGCCCTATGAGATGAGGGGATCCTATTCCGTCAAATCTGGTTACTATTGGAACTTGAATGGTAATACTGGAAGGATCCCTTAACCTACCACGTCGACCAATTGCCCTGGTGCTCTATGGAAGATCATTTGAAAGCTGGAGGCACCGTCGAAAATTAGAAACTTCATGTGGAGGACTATGCACGGGGCTATTGCTACTATGGCGAGCTTATATCAACGTCGGTCATCTCCTACTCCATTGTGCCCCATTTGTATGTCACATGATGAGTCAATCGAACACTTGTTTCTTAAATGCCCTTGGGTGGAAGGTGTTTGGTTCGGGGGTACGTTGAATATTAGAATGTACCGACTGCAGGATTCAAACTAGGCAGAGTGGCTTCTTCGGATGTTTGAATCGGCTATTGGGTCGAGGGCAGTACGAATTATGCTCTTATCTTACATAGCCTTTACTTGCTGGCATATTTGGAAATCAAGATGTGACTTCTTATTCAACAATCTGATTCTCAACCCAAGGAGGGTTTTAGCTGCTATTTCCCTCTCTATCTCGGCTTTCAAAGATTCTTTTCCAACACCAAGCACTAGGTCTTTGCCCTGTCCAAGGAGTGAAGATGAGGTAGTCCAATGGTCCCCACCGAGTCCGGGTGCTATTAAGATTAATGTTGACGCAAGTTGGGTTGCAAGTGATGGGATGGGTTTCACGGGGGTGGTGGCGAGGAATGAGGAGGGTCGGTTCCTGGCGGCTTGTAGGTACCGTATAAAGGCTAATGGTGTTGCAATGGTGAAGGCTTTGGCTATTTTGCATGGGTGCAAGTTGGGGGCTAATAAAGGGTGGGACTCGATAATTGTGGAATCAGACTCACTCGAATCAATTTCTTGCCTTAGAGATTTGGCAAGGAAGGGCAGTTGGGATGCTTTTCCCATTGTTAGGAAGTGTTCTAGATTGGGATTGGTCTTCCAAGATTGCCACTGGTCTTGGATCCCAAGACTGGCCAACTCGGCTGTGGATTTCTTGGTGTCGTGGTATTGTAGGGAAGCATCTTCCTTGGTTCATGTTTTGTGTAATGATGAGCTTCCTTGCCCCCCTTTGTATTTGGTAGTGTGAGAAGGGACGCTTTAGCATTAGATGCGGTGTCATGATTTCTTTCTACCTTCTTGCACTACTGTTTCTGTAGCTAGTTTTTTCGCTTGTTTGCCTCATTGTAGGCCTTCTTGTAATCTTTTGGCATCTTTGCCCGGATATTGCATTTCCAGTTTACCCAAAAAAAAAAAAGTAGTAAAGAGGGCAGGCAGATAAGTGAGTGAGAATTAGCTTCCTCTTCCTGCTCATGAACTGTGAAATGTCAGTAGTGAAAGATGTTGAGTTGCTTTTATTATTTTTAATGATAAAAACATACACGGGTTGCCCAACCTCTTTTGAGAATGACCTTTTCCCAATTAAAAATTAAGAAAAAAGAGTTAGAGCAGTTAGCTTGAACTGCTTGGAAACAAATACACATGACCAGAATGAATGCTACTTAATTCTACAGCTACAGAACTCTATAATTAAAAAAAAAAAAACAGAAAAACATGTGAATATTTGAACTGGGAAGTTCATGAATTGTTAGAATTATGAATAAACAATTTCTATGAATTATATAACAAACAACCAATTGGCATAACAAGTTTGGAAAGACAACATAACCAGTTTCAACTTCATCTTCTAATGTGGTTCACAAACTCTGAATCAGAAACTGCAGAGAGCTCGATTTGGCTGATGTCATCATCGTCAAAAGGAGCAGGAAGATTAAGATCTATCAAACTATCACCAAGCTTACTTAAACTCTTCAATGGAGGACTACTATTGCTTGCTTCTGCTGCAGAACCACTCATCACATGAGATCTTTTGTGCCCGCCAAGCGCTTGACCAGAGGAAAAAACTCTAAAACAAACTGGGCATTCATGAATTTTTCGTTCAGCCACAGAGGAAGAATTTCCTGCCACATTGGAATTTTCTTGCTCCAATTCGGGCTTGTAAATGGGGTTCGCAATCTTCTTGTGGCTTGCTCTGTGACCACCAAGAGCCTGACAAGATTTAAAAACTTTGTTGCACGTTTCACATTTGTATTTCCCTCGACCAGTTCTAGTTCTGGGTAACTTGATCAGATGCTCCTCAGAATCATCCGTGTCCTCCGTTGATCTTTCCACTTCATCGTCTTTTTCTTCTTCTTGTTCATGTCGGTGGTGGCGGTTTTGTTTTTTCCATTTGTCTCTCGACAACGTCATGAGGCAGAAGGCGACATCTTCCTCTTTGGTGGCATCAGAAATTGAACTTACAGGTTCAGGATCGAAAGAATCGGCCTTGCTGCTGACCACCTTGTTCTTGAGCTTAATTTTCTTGAAAGATTCGAGTTTTTGATGGTGGTGATACTGATTATGATTTTGATGATGATGAAGCGCCATCATGGAGGATTTTCGTGTTCTTTTAGATCGTCTCCGAGTTGGGTTCTTGGACGACTCGGTCTCACTGTCTCTGTCTTGAAGAACAATAGACCCAGAATGGATGACAAAAGAAAACTCAGGATCCACTAGCTTTATGCTTCTCTTTGGATTCTCTCTCAAACCATAAATCATATCATCATCATGTTCTTCTTCATCGTCTGAAGACGACGGAGAAGAAGCTGAAGCTGAATCGCACAGCTCATCAATGGTCAGCTGGGTTTGTTCTCGATTCGCTTCTTCGTCTTCATCTTGTTCTCGATTCGCTTCTTCGTCTTCATCTTCTGGTTTCGGAGGAATTGGATGGTTCATGACGTGAGACCTCATGTGACCCCCCAAGGCTCTGCCATTGGGGAAGCTCCTCATGCAAATCTTACACCGCTTCTCCATTGCAATTTACCCAAAAACCATAAAATTTAATCAATCAAACCACAGACCAAAAAACTGAGCAAAACAAAGCAATTGTGAGGCGTGAGCTCTCCTTTCTTTCCTGGAGACACGGTAGTGGAAGGAAGCCACCAAAAGAGAGATATATACAAACCGACAATTTATTTTTATTTTTAATAAATAATTTACAGGAAAAGAAATATGTCTTTGGGTTTTGAAATGGGAGAAATTAGGTTCACATCCTTCTTTTTGTTACTTTATTGATTAAAATCCTATTCATTTTTAATTTTTTATCAAAGTCCTTGGGTATTAATAACATTATTAATTATTTTAATAATAAAATATTTTTATTTTTAAATATATTCCTTTAGTGTTAAAAATGTTACAATTAGTATATTTATATTTATAACTAAATTTTTTATCATATATTTTTATTTTTAGTTTGTACCTATTTTTAATTTGCAAATATTTTTTAATTTGTAACAATTTTCTTTTCATTTTTAATTTGTACCCATATATTAGTTTCTTTTTGTGCCCATATTTTTTAAAGTTTTATTTGTGTTTATATCCATTTGTATACCGTCACGTAACATTGTATATTTAATCAATGATAGAAATAACATATGGTATATTTATGTTTTATGCCTAAACTCTGTATCATATATTTATATTTTTAGTTTGTACCCACTTTTAATTTGCAACATTTTTTTAAATTTGTAGTATTTTCTTTTTAGTTTTATTTTGTACCCATGTATTAATTTCTTTTAGCGCCTATATTTTTTAAAAATTCATTTGTACTCATAATTTTTTAATCTTTTATCTGTTCCCTAATTTATTTATAATGTACCAATTCTTCTTTATTAATGTACCACTTTGTTATATGTGAAATGTACCAATTTTTTTAACACTATGTAGATTCTTTTGCCATTTATTATTTCTTATTTTTACATAATTTTTATCCATTTATTCAATCAAAATGTTTGAATTTTTTTATTGTAACCGTTTCTAATAGTATTATAATGAGGGATTTTAAATTTATATTATTATAAATCTCATAAAATATCAAACAATTAATGTCAAAACTATAAAAATAGAAATATTAATAGTAATATAATGAGGTGTACAAAAGTCAAGGGACTTTGATCAAACTTTGAATACCATTAAAGTTTTAATAAAAAAATGTTATAGATTAGGAACCGCATCCAAAGTATCCCGTTGAAATTTTTTGGTCTATTAAAAACGGCAAAAATTTACTTTAAATTAAGATTAAAATTAATTGAAAGCATATCCATGAAGGTAGAAACTTGAAAGAGGGCACATGTAACATGCGAAGCTTGCCCGTCTTTCCCCACGGATTTGGTTCCCATCCGGATTCTCTTTGTGATGATCCTTAGGATTCTTACATTATATATGTTTATCGTACATCGTGCGATCATAAGTCATTTTAAATTTTATTATTTAAACTTAAAAACCAACAGTATCTAACGATTTCTGATCATACGATATACGATTAACGAATAAAATGTGAAGATCCTCACAAAGAAGTTCCCCGAAGTTCCCTGTCCTTCCCCCACACCGTCTCCTTTATTTTCACCACTTTCTTTTGGTTTCCCAAAATGCCCTTCCGTATCCGCCATTTGCCAAGGAAATTGGATTTTCCTCTTTAATGTGAGAAGGGTAGTTCTGGCGTTTTGGACACTAGTACCAGAGTAAACCGGTGGCTTCCTTGTCGAAGTCAAGGAAACTGCTGGGGTTTGTTGTAACGATGATGCTGAATTAAAAACCATGGTGTCCTCTGAACATAAAAAGCGACCACACTTGTTTACCTCACCGAGCGGTGACCGAGCAACAATAACAAACACAAAACGTCCCACGTGTCATCATCGAATTTGTAATGTTTTTCGAGGGAGTAAACATTGAAAATAATAGACGCACCACTACTCTTCTTTTGAACACTTATATCTTTTGTCGTTGCTTTCGATAAATCAATCGAAAGAAACGTACACAATTAAACATGAGTGCATTGAGGAAAAGAGAAATATGGGATCATCCTTTAAACATCTAAGTACAGTAATTAAAAAGGAGAAAACTGAATCAGATTTTAATTTATTTTAAGAGTCTATAACCTTTTGTCACTTAATACTATGATCTAGTGGTATTCCTTTTCACTTGTAAGTGAGAGGTTTTAGGTTTGATTCTCACTAATGGTGAATTTGAACCACATTATTACTAGCATATTATGAGACTAAATATACCACTCTCTCTTAGTGTAGATAATATCGTTTGTTCAAAAAAAAAAAAAAAGATTTTGTAACTTTTTATTTAAGCCGGTGATTCATATCTATATACTTATTTTCATCTCAAAAAATAGAAAAATGGAAAACAAAATAAAAGTGATTGAATTGAAGCAAAAGTAATTTGTTGGGTCTTTGTTGGTGTTAATTGGTATTAGATTGATTTTCCTGTAAATGTGGATCTTTGGTTGAAATATCTGATGGACAACGAAGGGTGGGAAAATGAGTAGGAAACTAACCTCCTTTTGAGAAGGGAGTTTTTGTATGGGGAGTAAGTGAGTAAATGCCGTTTTGTTAGGGGGATTTGTAGACCGAGTCCTCTTTTTATGTGCTCCCCGCATTTTGGTTCTTACAAAGCCTTTCTCTCCAGTGGATATTTTACTGCACATAATCAGTGTTCAAAATTTCGATACATATGAAAATAATGACATGCAAATTTATAGAAGTATCAATGAATATATTGATATTAATTGATTTCGACGGAAATTATGAAAATTTACAATGGAGTAGGTATATCAACTCCTTAGCTTAGTTGAAATTAAAGAAAAAATTTCTTAAAAAAAAATAGAAGTTCGAAATATGTATCCGATTTCAGCAAAAATTTTGCAATGAATCGGTAAACATCGTCAATATGCATGTATTTTTCTATATCTCAACGATACAAGATAAGTTTGCATTTCACCCCCTTTCCATATGTATAGTTGACTTTTCGGATATTTTATAATTTCATTAATATTTTAAACACTGCACACAAGTCAGGTAAGGAAATGCCCATAAAATTGGTAGCAATTTTCTTGTGTGCTTAAAAATTTGCATAGAAGATGAGCAATTGGTATTGGCTTTGTGACAACTTATGACAGCCCGTCCTGCAATATTTTTTTATCGATGGTGTGAAAAGACGATTTTGCCCTTGAGCGTTTTGTGGTGTTGTGTGGATTGGGCTAAGGAAAGGGACCAATCTTAACTATTCCTATGTGTTTGGACCCAATAGAATTTAGTAGGGTTCTTAGGATTAAATTGGTAGCCCAATTGGAGCTTGAGTGGGATTATATGTGTGACCAATCCGGACCACACACCCACACGTGCACCCATCATTTTCCCCGTTGACCTTCTATCTCCCTCTCGGATTTTTCTTCCATTTCCGTACAACGTACGGACAACTCCCAAATCCCTTCAAAACCTCACGGATCAAACCTTTAGAGACCATATTCAAGTTCCTTGTAAGCTTAGGATCACGATTGTACCTTTGGTTGGACGTAAGGACTTCGAAAACTCGAGAATCAATGAGCTCCGACGTGAGCACTGTTGCTCCGTCGTGATCGTGCATTTTTCTTGGACTTTTAAGGTTTGAGAAGGTACATATTCGATCTCTCTAGTGTTTTAGAATAATTTTAGACTAGTTTTGACGTCGGTTTAGGCCTATTCTCAGAGTTGCAGAAATGACCGGAGACGTCGAAGGTTTTTCCAGCAAGATCCCGTGAGTTTTAGGACCTAAAAGTGGTAAGATCATGTTCTTCTCATTTAGGGCTTCAATTTGGTATAAGATTGGCGAATTTTGGTTGAAAAATGGAAGAGATATTAAGCTTTAAAGTTTTTCCAGAAACCGACGAGTGCAGCGGCAGCTGGAGCCGGAGTTCGGCGAGTCATCGGAGACGAAGGGGAATATTCCGTCAACTTTGACGGAATATGCTAACGGCGTAAGGTAACACCGTTAGTTTTAGATGGAATATGCTTTATTTTTAACGGAATATTCCCTACCGGCGTTAACTGTTCCGTCAGTGTGTCTAACACGTGCCCGCGCGTGGGTGGCTCGTCTAGCCGTGTCTTGGCCGGTGCGTGGCGGCGCGTGGGTGGTCAGAAAATTATTTTAAAAATATGGGGATATTTCTGAGGATGAGTAGGTCTCTGTGGTATTCATATACCCAATTTAAGCAATATATGAGAAGTTGTTAACTAGAGTTGGTTATGTGCGTTATTTGACATTTATTTTGTTAATTCTCATATAGGAGAGATTTATCTTAAGGACGAGGGCCATCGATTGAGGCTCGGGGGTGTTGACCCTTCGACTTATCTATGAGTGGGCTTTTGTTTTCCGTATATACCTATATAAATGAGATTTTTTACCAAAAAATCAATTAAGTGAAATGTGATATGAAATGCGATATGATATGCCATGCAAAGTATATATCTATTTTATTCATGCATTAGTAGCTGTATATAATGGTGATTGGTGCTGTGGATGCACAGGTAAGTATCAGGTGAGTATACATTGATGATAGAGAATGATTAATGAAATGATGATTATGTGAAATGTGTTGAAAGCTCATAAACCTGCACCCCGGTGTTAGTGCTCCCGCCCAGGGCCAGGGCATAGTCCTTCATGTGATGTTCACCTGCCGGACGGTACACTCACCTTGGATCCAAGTTAGGTGCATAGCCCTGTCGTGCAGACCACTATAGGTGGTTCCAACTCGTAGGTGACCAGCGATTAGCGCACAATCTTCACGTGATTGTAGCACTAAAGCGTATTTATTTACAGCCAGTTTTGTTTGTTAGACCATGTGAGGTGGTTCCGACTCATGTGCAGGATATTTTTATATATGATGATGAGATATGATGAGAATGATGATGAGCTATAGTTCAGCCGAGCTGATCACTCGGTGGACACGTTATTATCTATGATGAGTTCTTTCATCTGATATAGTTATGTGATTTGATGAGATATATTTGGCATGGCATATAACTTGTATATCACTACTTTTGACATGATTTTGAGTTATGAGTTGAGATGAGTATATATGTATATATGCTATTTTTGTGGGAATTATACAGGTTTTACGGCGAGGGGTTAGAACCTTTGAAAAGAGAAAAGGTTTTGAAAAGATTTGTTTTTGCCCACTCACGCGTTTTGTTTTTCGCCCCTCCAGGTTCTAGGTAGCAGTGCTTTGGTCGCCATGAGGGATCCAACGGTGTTCTGACAGAATTCACAAAAGTAGGATTCACCTTCGGGTGTTATATCTTAGTAATTGTCCTTGATTGTAACTAGACATTCTTATTGCTCTGAATGTGTATTTATACACTTAGACTCTTACTCGCATGTTATTTGGATAGTACGGCTAGTAGTGGGTTTTTATTTAGTCGTATTTCTATCATCTTCTTAGCTTCTGCACTGTGCTCATGGTTACGTCACTTTCACGTGACGGCCAGCACGCCCTCCTTGGGACGGGGTGTGTCAGTTGGTATCAAAGCCCTAGGTTGCAGTCCTGTATATCTTGAGAATTTTCTAGTGTCTTCTGTCAGACCTATACCGCCTCGTAGAGAGCCACGTCGTTCAGATGAGCCTAGTTTCTCGATATAGCATAGTTAAGGAAAGCTATTGCTACTGTGATTTAGTCTATTATCCAAAGGACTTCTCTTGAGATTGTTTATAAGTTGAAGATGAATCATTTTATGGGAAATGAAGAACCTGAGGGAGCAGAGCGATGGCTCAATCATGTTGAAAAGACCTTTCATGTGATGCAAGTTAACGGAATCTTCTTTTTGAAAGGTGAGTCGAGATGACTACCTGGCTTCTGAGTATTGAATCTACACCCTGGTGGAGACATGAGGCTTATCAATTGACACCGGAGGAAACAACTGATTGAGAATTGTTTAAAGAATTGTTTAAGAAAAGGTTTATTCCTCCGGCACATATTGATGGTAAGAAGCAAGAGTTTACAAATTTGAGACAAGCTAAGAGGACAACGAATGAGTATTACAGAAAGTTTACGGACTTGTCTTGTTATCATCCGGATGTTGCTGTTAATCTAGCATAAATATTATGTTGTTTTAGGCTACTAAAAAGAAGTGGCGTTTTGTGGCTACCACTATTCATAGTACTTCTTACCAGGAGTTTTACAAGATTTTGTTGAGTATTGAAGAGAATATGCCCATAGAGAGTAAAGAATAAGAAGGAAAAGAATGTGAATAAGAGGAAAGATGACCAAGGTAAAGGTCAGTCATCTCAAGGACCTCGAAAGACTCAAAGCTTCAAAAGTGATGAAGCTAGTACTAGTCTTGCCAGCGGAGGTTTTAGTGCAATTGGTCAGAGGCAAGGTGGTAGATTTACTGGAGGTTCCAGATTCCTGAGGCAGGGAGATACAGGTATAGGAAATGTACCTTTGTGCCGTAGGTGCAATAATAGACACTTTGGAAAGTGTAGGCGAAAAAGAAGTGGATGCTTTACATGTGGATAAATGGGACAAAGAGTTGTAAATTGTCCCTAGAATCAGTAGATGCCCAGCCATCTTCTTTGCCACCCCTAGCGCCGATTCAACAGGTTCCTGGATCTAGTAGTTATAGTCAGAGAGACCATGGTGAGCAAGGGCGAGGTATTTTAAACTAATAGAAGTCGTGGGGGACGACAACAAGCCCAGAGACGTGTTAACATATCACTGCAAGATGCTCATAATCATTCGGACTTGATTATAGGTACGTTGAACATTTTTGGTCACTTTGCTAGAGTTTATTGATTGTGATGCAGAAATTTTATGTTATGGGCGATGTTGCAAAGAAAGTATTAAATGAGCACGATCGAGGCGTATATATGTATTTTCCAATGAGGGGCAAAATGGTAATATTGCACCCTCGGGAATTATTACTTACTTATCGAGACAACAGTGAGTTATCGGTATCGCGGGGTGCAGACCGTAATATTAATAACTTATCCGTTGGGATTCGTTAAGCAAGTAATCAGGGAGGTCATTATATGTTACTATCGTGTTTATTCAGAGTGTTCAGTGATGGAAGAAGATGTAGTTATGACAGCGAATTTTATTCCGTTAGATATGGTGGATTTCGACATTATTCTAGGCACATATTGGTTGCATTATGATCGTGCCAAGATAGATTGCTACGGGAAATCAGTTGCTTTCCATCGTATTGGATTGCCAGAGGTTACTTTGGTGGTTGAGCAAAATGGAGTGAGGCATGCCGTTATTTCTATTGTGAAAGCAAAGAGGTTGTTATCGAAAAGCTGCCAAGGATACTTAGCTTATGTGGTGCAAATGATGCTACTCTGAGTAGTGTGGAAGCTGTAAAGGTGGTTAGACATTTTCCTTTTGTATTTCCGGATGAGTTACCTGGATTGCCGCTAGTCAAAGATCTGGAGTTCACTATTGATTTGTCCCCAGGTACAAATCTTATATTATAGAATGGCTTCTGCTGATTTAAGGGAATTGAAAATTCGGTACAGGAATTGGTTGATAAATGTTTCATTCAACCTAGTACGATACCGTGTGGAGCCCCAATTTTGTTTGTAAGAAAGAAAGACGGGATCTTAAGGCTATGCATTGATCATAGGCAATTGAATTGGGTAACGATTGAGAACCATTATCCATTGCCGCACGTTGATGATTGTTTGATCAACTTAGAGGTCCCTGTGTGTTTTCCAAGATTGATTTAAGGTCTGGTTATTAACCGTTGAAGATCATCAGTGATGACGTTCCTAAGACTGATTTCAAGACTCGTTATGGTTATTACGAGTTTTTGGTGATGCCATTCGGATTGATGAATGCACCTGCTGCTTTCATGGGTTTGATGAATGAAGTATTCCAAGAATATCTCGACAGGTTTGTTAATGTTTTCATTGATGATATTCTGGTGTACTCTAAATTGAAAGCGGACCATGTTAGATATCTTAAATTGGTATTAAAGAAATTGAGGGAACATCGGTAGTATGCCAAGTTCCGTAAATATCGATGTCGAATAAATCAAGTGGCATTTCTGGGACATGTAATATATGCTCAAGGTATTCAAGTGGATCCTTAAATGGTAGTAGCAGTGGAGAAATTGGAACAACCACGAACCGTGACTGAGGTTCAGAGTTTTCTTGGCTTAGCAGACTATTATCGATAATTTATTAAGGATTTTTCAGTTATTGCTTTGCCATTGACGAGAAAAGAGGTTAAGTTTGAGTGGGATGAAAATTGTGAGCAAAGTTTTTAACATCTGAAGTATTTTTTCACTCATGCACCTGTTTTAGCACTCCCAGATGATATAAGTAATTATAAGGTCTACAGTGATGCCTCGTTGGATGGTTTGGGATGTGTGTTGATGTAACATAGTGGGATGATTGACTATACTTCACGGCAATTGAAACCTCATGAGATGAATGACCCTACTCATGATTCAGAATTAACGGCTATCATCTTTGCTTTGAAGTTATGGAGACATTATTTTTATGGTGAGAAATGCAAGATTTTTACGGACCATAAGAGTCTCCAATATCTGTTTATTCAGAGGGATTTTAATCTTAGGTGACGAAGGTGGATTGAGTTGCTTAGTGATTATGATTGTACGACCTGGGTGACCGTACAAATGTTGTGGCTGATGCACTTTGGAGGAAAACTCCAGTGAGAACTAATGTTTTGGATACTTGTCATATTCCTCTGCTTGAGGATTTGAGATTTACTGGAGTGAAGCTTAAGGTGAAAGATCGAAAAGAAGCTTTATTGGATGGTTTTCAAGTCAGGCTAATATCAATTGATCGAGTGCTCGAGGCATAAATTAGTGATGAGGAAATTCAAAAGCTATTTCATTTAAGGAATTAAGAGGAAAAGAAAGACCTCAGAATCAGAGAATCAGATGGCATGCTTATGCAAGAGAATAAGACGCATGTGCCAAATAATGAAGAATTAAAGAAAGAAATTTTGGATGAAGCATATTGTTTGGCTCATGCTATGCATCTAGGAAGAACTAACATGTATCGTACCATTCAACCATTTTATTATTGGTCGGGTTTGAAAAGAGAATTGCTGAGTATGTAAGTAGGTGTGCAATTTGTCAGCAGGTTAAAGCGGAAAGAAAGAAGCCTTTTGGATTGACGCAGTCACTTCCCGTTCCGCAGTGGAAATAGGAAAATATTACTATGGATTTTGTATACGAGCTTCCTCGTACACTAAATGGTTATGATGGAATTTGGGTGATTGTTGATCGACTTACTAAGGCAAGCATGTTATTCCAGTGGGGGAGTAACAACCTTTCCAGACAAGTGCAACAGTTATTTATTTGTTTTATGGAAAAGAGATTGAGGCTTATAGATCTGTTGAACTTTTTGGGTATGTTGGTCACGCCAGTTTCCCGAAGGTGACACCATAAGGCCTATGAAAGAGGTGCCATGTGTGTTGATTTTTGGAATTGTGGGCATGATGAAATTTAAGGTATCGAGATAGTAGAGGAGACTACTCTGAATGTTCAAGTGATTCAATCTAATTTGAAACGGTCTGGGATCGACAAGAGCTTAGCAGCTAAACATGCCACTAACAGAGTGTATCAAGTTGATGATTGGGTATTTTTAAAGCTGCCACCATGGAAATGAGTAGTAAGGTTCGGGAAGAAGGGTAAGTTGAGCCCTAGATACATCGGACCTTACAAGATCATCGAACGAGTCAGTGAAGTTGCTTACAGGCTTGAGTTGCCTTCAGAGTTGTCTAAGGTACATAGTGTTTTCCATGTCTCTATGCTTCGACATTATGTCTCAGATCCTTCGCATGTATTATCTCCTCAACCTTTGGGAATCAATCCGGATTTGACTTATGATGAGGAGCTAGTGACAATATTGAATTGGAAAGATAAGGTTGTGAGAAACAAGACAGTGAGCTTGGTGAAAGTTTTATGGAGAAATCACTCAACGGAGTAGGCTACTGGAGAGATAGAGGATCG
Organism: Heteromeles arbutifolia; assembly: GCA_024362995.1. Taxonomy (NCBI): domain Eukaryota; kingdom Viridiplantae; phylum Streptophyta; class Magnoliopsida; order Rosales; family Rosaceae; genus Heteromeles; species Heteromeles arbutifolia. Next base: position 16,031,365 of record JANCRC010000008.1, on the reverse strand, counting down.
GATGAGGGAGCTGTATCCCAGATTGTTTTATGGTTTTTGATGGATTGTAATTACTGTGTAAATTTCGAGGACGAAATTTTTATAAGGTGGGTAGATCGTGACAGCCCGTCCTGAAATATTTTTTTATCGATGGTATGAAAAGATGATTTTTCCCTTGAGCATTTTGTGGTGTTGTGTGGATTGGGCTAAGGAAAGGGACCAATCTTTGCTATTCCTATGTGTTTGGACCCAATAGAATTTAGTAGGGTTGTTAGGATTAAATTGGTAGCCCAATTAGAGCTTGAGTTGGATTATATGTGTGACCAATTCGGACCACACACCCACACGGGCACCCATCATTTTCCCCGTTGACCTTCTCTCTCCCTCTCGGATTTTTCTTCCATTTCTGTACAACGTACGGACAACTCCCAAATCCCTTCAAAACCTCATGGATCGAACCTTTAGAGACCATATTCAAGTTCCTTGTAAGCTTAGGATCACGATCGTACCTCTGGTTGGACGTGAGGACTTTGGAAACTCGAGAATCAATTAGCTCTGACGTGAGCACTGTTGCTCCGTCATGATCGTGCATTTTTCTTGGACTTTTAAGGTTTAAGAAGGTACATGTTCAATCTCTCTAGTGTTTTAGAATAATTTTAGACTAGTTTTGACGTCGGTTTAGGCCTGTTCTCAGAGTTGCAGAAATGACCGGAGACGTCGAAGGTTTTTCCGGCAAGATCTCGTGAGTTTTAGGACCTAAAAGTGGTAAGATCATGTTCTTCTCATTCAGGGCTTCAATTTGGTATAAGATTGGAGAATTTTGGTTGAAAAATGGAAAAGATATTAAGGTTTAAAGTTTTTCCAGAAATAGGCGAGTGCAGTGGTGGCCGGAGCCGGAGTCCCGCGAGTCAACGGAGACGAAGGGGAATATTCCATCAACTTTGACGGAATATGCTAACGACATAAGGTAACACGATTAGTTTTAGACGGAATATGCTTTATTTTTAACGGAATATTCCCTACTGGCGTTAACTGTTCCGTCAGTGTGTCTGGCACGTGCTCGCGCATGGGCGGCGCGTCTGGCCGTGTCTTGGCTGGCGCGTGGATGGTCAGAAAATTATTTTACAAATATGGGGATGTTTCTAAGGATGAGTAGGTCTCTGTGGTATATTCATATACCCAATTTGAGCAATATATGAGAAGTTGTTAACTAGAGTTGGTTATGTGCATTATCTGACGTTTATTTCGTTAATTCTCATATAGGCGAGATCTCTCTTGAGGACGAGTGCCATCGATTGAGGCTCGGGGGTGTTGACCCTTTGATTTATCTGTGAGTGGGCTTTTGTTTTCCGTATATACCTATATAATGAGATTTTATCCGAGAAAATCAATTAAGTGAAATGTGATATGAAATACGATATGATATGCCATGCAAAGTATATATCTATTTTATTCATGCATTAGTAGCTGTATATAATGGTGATTGGTGCTCTGGACGCACAGGTAAGTATCAGGTGAGTATACATTGATGATAGAGAATGATTAATGAAATGATGATTATGTGAAATGTGTTGAAAGCTCGTAAACTTGCACCCCGGTGTTAGTGCTCCCGCCCAGGGCCAGGGCATAGTCCTTCACGTGATGTTCACCTCCCGCACCGTACACTTACCTTGGATCCAAGTTAGGTGCATAGCCCTGTCGTACAGACCACTATAGGTGGTTCCGACTCGTAGGTGACCCACGATTAGCGCACAGTCTTCACGTGATCGTAGCACTAGAGTGTATTTATTTACACCAAGTCTTGTCGGTTGGACCGCGTGAGGTGGTTCCAACTCATGTGTAGGATATTTTTATGTATGATGATGAGATATGATGAGATTGATTATGAGCTATAGTTCAGCCAAGCTGATCACTCGGTGGACATGTTATTATCTATGATGAGTTATTTTACCTGATATAGTTATGTTATTTGATGAGATATATTTGGCATGGCATATACCTTGCATATCACTACTTTTGACATGATTTTGAGTTATGAGTGGAGATGAGTATATATGTATATATGCTATTTTTGTGGGAAATATACAGGTTTTACGGTGAGGGGTTAGAACCTTTGAAAAGAGAAAAGGTTTTGAAAAGATTTGTTTTTGCCCACTCACGCGTTTTGTTTTTCTCCCCTCCAAGTTCTAGGTAGCAGTGCTTTGGTGGCCACGAAGGATCCAACGGTGTTCTGACAGAATTCACACAAGTAGGATTCACCTTCAGGTGTTATATCTTAGTAATTGTCCTTGACTGCAACTACACGTTCTTATTGCTCTGAATGTGTATTTATACACTTAGACTCTCACTCGCATGTTATTTGGATAGTACGGCTAGTAGTTGGTTTTTATTTAGTCGTATTTCTATCATCTTCTTAGCTTCCGCACTGTGCTTATGGTTACGTCACTTTCACGTGATGGCCAGCACGCCCTCATTGGGACGGAGTGTGTCACAACTACAAAAAGTGGTAGTTTCAGAACTTACGGGCACTGAGATTTATACGCTTAAAAGCAAGGTTCTAAAAATCGCTAGGCGTTAGTCAGGCGGTGGGCTAGGGCCTAGCGCCTAGACGGACTAGGCGGATTTAAGTAAAGCAATCATATTTCATGTAAATAAGTGTCTGCTTATACTTGAAATATATATAATTTCGTCATAAACTACAAAATAGAATGCATATATATTATGAAGTATTGGAACATAATGAAAACATGTGAAATAAGGATATAATGTGTGTTCATTTAAGTATGCAAGAAGTCTCTTACAATTTATTAGAAAAAAAACAAAATGCAAATTGAAAGTTATCTATTTTCTATCGAAGTGAGTTGCGACCTAGGCGAGTGTTTAGGTGGGTCTAGGCGGTCTAGGCGGGAGCCTATGCGGTCTAGGCGGTGCCTCAGTAGGTCTAGGCGCCCTTAGCATTAATCGGGGTGGTGACCAGCCGTCTAGCACCTAGACGGGGATTTTTAGAACAGTGCTTAAAAGTGAAGTATTTCAAAATAAAGAAGAAAAAAACACGACGAATTTAGTTTAGAATTTCTTTTAGGAAAATTTTATTTGGACCCATATAACATCTTTTTACACTTAACTTCAACTTTAAATGTGAATTGTTTTTTGTCCCTATTGCATTATTATCATCAAGTACAAATATAATTATCAAAAAAACAATATTTATCAGTAAACCCACTCTCAAAAATTAAACTCTACCATCATACAATGTTTGTCCTACCTTTATTCCGGCAAAAACCCTAAGAGATCTCATAGAGAAAAACAAGTTTTTTTTTAGAATGGAGAAGATGGGTTTTTGGGTTTCAATTCACGGCTATCAACGCTGGAAGTTGAGAAGATGGGATTTTTAGTTTCGCATTGTATATGGTGGTGAAACCTCAAGGCCGGTCCTGAGGTTTTGGGTGCCCAGTGCGAAAGCTCAAAATGTGCCCTTTTTTTAATACGGAGCCATAAGTTTAAAGAAAAAAATTTAATGAGGGCCAGAACCCAGTCGAAGCTGGGGGAAAATGCGGGAAAATTACGAGAAATGTTTTAGTCTTTGTTGTAAGTGAAGCTACTCGATTTGTTGAAATTTTTTACATTGTTTTGGTGCTTTCGATTTTGCTTAAGTTTTTTTTGTTTTCTCACGAACCAAATAGAATGTTGAATTATATTGGATAATAAAAATTCTCACTTTACCTGATTTAGTGATGTCAAATTAAATTGCACTCAAACTTAAACCCTACTGATGTAGTAGATGAAAGTAGGGATCGTTCTAGGCCGGGGAATAAAAGGGATGCTAATCTACCCAAATTAGACTCTAAACACTTAACTAGACTTAAAAACAGAAAACTAGACTCTAGACAACTCAAAACAAGCTAACATGACTCAAAACACACAAACTAAGTTCCTAAGACTGAAAACTAACACTTAAGGGTAATTTGGACGAAAATTATACTAAAAAGACTCAAAATACTAAATGGGGATTGTTTTTGACGAAATTAACTAAAACTAAGCAAATTAAAGAAACAAACTTTAAAAGGTACGAATTGGGTGAATTAAAGGGTGAATGGCTAGCCAGAGGGTCCTTCTCCACACATGACACATATGCAACACAAATCGATTTCCAGTTATTATTCCTTTAAACCATGAACCTCAATGCCCCAAGTTAACCGTGACAACAATTTTTTAGCTCTCAGATTTTCCTAAATTCATTGAATTGGTTGGAATATGCATCGGCAACCAAATTATTCTTTAAGAGTTCTCTACATGAAAAGCATAATAGAAATACAATCAAAGATCACTAAGCTCTGTGAAAATCATAAGCACTGACAAAGCATTCGTGCCTATGAAAAGCATGACACTCCTGCCAGGAATTTACTTAACGCGATCGTGACTAGCAACCTCCACTACTTGTAATTATAAGTTTGTAACTATTAGGTGAAACTCCCTTATATTTTAGCATCAAATTCATGCATGGAAACTAAGTGTGCACCGTCAATCAACATATAAGAATAAGTTTTCAATCAAACAGTTAAGCAAATTGCATTCACGATCTATGAAATAATAACTGGATGTAACCAATTCATATCACATATATGTTTATGGCTTTGAATTCTCCCCTAGCTAAAACAAGTTTAGTTCCTCATGTTCGCAATTAAACAAAGACAATTAAATTTAAACATTGAAAACAAAGAAAGAATACACCTGGAAACGCTCCAACAATCCAATGTCTTAAATGGCAAGCACGGCTCCAAGTTCTTCTCCTTCCTTCCTTGCACAGCTGCAGCACGATGGGTGTGTGGTGGATGGTGGTGGGGATTGTAGAGAGGGTGGTGAATGGGTGGCTGAGGGTGGTCGTTTTTGCAGCAGAAAATATACATATACATATATATATATATAGGCTTAGGTGCGGCACAAAAGTAGCTTAGGAAAAGGATTTTAGCACTTCAAATCCATAAGGAAAAGGTCAGCTACATGGTAGAAACCAAAGAGGAAAAGGAGAGAGAAGTGCAGCAGGCTTCTAGACATTCTAGAAAGGGTCCAGACGCTAGATGTTTAGGGCTTCTAGAACGAAGTGTTGTGGCATGTTTCTAGAAGGAAAAGGTCTTCTAAAAGTAGGTTTTAGGTGTCCTAATATGAAAAGGAGTCCCCTTGCAGCTGGAATTAAGATAGGATAAGATTAGGATAGGATAAGATAAGGTAAGGCTAAGATAAGGTTAGTTTAGATAAGATAAGGTTGGATAGGGTTTGGATAAGATAAGGTAGTTTAGATAATGTTCCTTTCTTTTTAGCTGATTCCTTATCTTCAATGTCTTGAATTAATTTCTTCAAGTCTTTAGCACATTCCTAGCCTCTCTTGAACTGCTCTAAAATGCTCCAAATTGCACTTTCTTGCCAACTTTGTCATTTGAACCTGAAAACACACGAAAATAGCTTAAAACACTTTAATAAGCAATAACTAACTAAGTAAATGCAAGAAAACATGCTAACTAAGTCACATAAATATACTCCTATCAAATTCCCCCACACTTAGCTTTTGCTAGTCCTCGAGCAAAACAAAACAAACAAAACACAACCTAAACCTTCCAACGTTCACCTCAAGGATTTCCAATGGTACATAACATGTTAAAAATCACTACTCACATAGATTTTACTCATCACTACCCTCTAACTCATACTTAATCGTAGTAGCCACCCACTAGCTCTCATTTACTCAATTAAAACAACATTTTGAATGTAGTAACATGCCTTAGAGAATCCCTCAATTCCTCACCGAATATACTCTCTATTTTCACACAGATTTTCTGACTACACTCCCTACACTAAGTATATGTGAGAAGATTGATGCAAACATGTAGACTAAACACTCACATATGTTATAACAAAGAAGGCACTTTCTGGAATTATTAACATAAACATTTATATATGATCTCATGAACAGAATACTACTACCTAGAAGCGAGAACCAGGGACACCATATGCTCATACCAATCCCAACCTCCACATTATTGAACACACAACAATCAAGATTGAAGTCTAAGGGTTGTAACAAGGCTAAGGTATTGGCTAACAAAGAAAGGTAAAAGATAAACAAAAGTTCTTAAAGAAATAGTAAGCAAAGCAATGAAATCAACACTTAGAATTCACTTTTGAATGCAGCAACCAACTTTGAACACAAAAGGGTGATTCATACATCACTTAGGGCTAGATTCAAACTTTTGGACCCTTTCTTCAACAACCGACACTTGTGAGCTTATTCTCACTTATTTTCAAACTCATTTTCTTTCTTTTCACAACTTTTTCTTTTCTTTTTCTTTTTCCACGTTTTTTTTCTTTTTTTTCTTTTGAAACAAACTCTACCCCAAAAGAACAAATCCTTCCCCCACACTTGTTTTTCTGCAAATTGTAGACAAAAGGAATTCCCTCTAAATCATGCTTCACTATCCTTTAAGAACAAGGGTATGGATAGTCCTATACTAGGCTACGTAAGGATAATGTAAGCAAACAAAGAAAATAGGCTAAATAAGGCTCAAAAGGGTTAAACCTACAATACATATGCAAAGGGTGAGGCTTTTTGGCTCTGGTTTAACTAACAACTTCATCTTGTTATTTGTTATGCACTCAATTTTATGCTTTGAATGAAACGAGCATGAGTTCTAGTATTTGGAACTATAATGATGAAACGCATTCTAAGTAGCAACCAAGTAATGAAATAATGAGAACATGCAACGACTTTAGAAAACAAGTACTTCACAAATTAATAACTCTCCAAAAAAAGTTTAGGCTCAAGTCTCTCAGGGTTGTAGCGTTAGTTTGAGTTTCTTCCTTCACGCATGTTACAAAAATTGATTTTTTTTTCTTTTGTGATTACATGTGAATTCGTAATTGACAACTACAACTAAGCATAAACCAAAGAGCATATCAAACTTCCATCCATGTTCGTAACTTTCTTTAACAGTCATGCAATTAAAAACCAAATCCTCATCATTGTGTTGGAAGGTACCCTAAAACAGAAACAAAAACACAAAAACGACTATTTTTGGGGTTTTCAAAACTTTTTCGAATTTTTTTGTAAATTTTCATATTTTTCTTTCAAGACACATAAAAACACTTCAAAACACACTAAAAACACTTAAAACTGTGAGAAACAACTCTAGAAGTGAGAGGTGACAAAATCCAACAATTTTTTCATGAAAACACTTTGTTTACCCCCCCCCCCCCCCCCCCCCACACTTAAACCAAACATTGTCCTCAATGTTTCAAACATAGACTCACACACAAGCAAGAAAACAACACAACTAACAAACATGACAAGCATGGCAAAGTAAAAGCAATAAAGAGTAGGGTTTAGAAACACAAATCTGGTTTTGGAGCCGGAGAGTCCTAGGTCTTCTTTATTTGAACGCATGGGTTGCCTCCCAAAAAGCGCTTGCTTTAGCGTATTCCAGCCGGACGATACCTCCTTTTAAGCTTGGATAGGGCCCACGACATGGAGGGGTATTTCCTCCATAACATGCTCCTCGAAATTCTCATGCATTGGATCTATGAACGGAATGGGGTAGTGATCCTTCCTGATTTTGATGTTAAGCTTCCTAAAATCAATGTAATGTGTCCCACCACCTTGAATTCAATTGGGAACCTGCACCAAAGAAGGTAACAACCTATTAGTTGAAATGGGAATTGGAATTGGAATAGATGGCTCACCAATGTATTGCGATGAAGTGGCGGCACTGTCAACAGATTCACAAGGGATACTTTAGGCCAGATTTGGTGGTTTGAGGAGTAGGGCGTGTCCCTTGTGCTCTAATCCAATTCCCTCTTCATTGGTAGTTCGAAATACATCCTTCTTGATTGGTGGTGAACGTTCCTGCCCTATATTTTTAATTACATCAATGGCAAAACAAGAACGAACATCATTAGAATTCTCAACAGATTCAGAAGCATTAAAATTAATCATGTCGCCACTAAACGCCATAGTTACTGCTCCCTTGGCCACATCAATCTTGGTTTGAGCTGTTTTCATGAAAGGTTGTCCAAGTAAGATTGGCAATGGCGGAAAGGGGCTGAATCCTCCATCTCAAGCACATAAAAATCTGTCAAAAAAATCAAAGACACCTGCACCAAAAATCATCCAAAACTCCTTTCGGATATGCATTAGAACGATCGGCTAATTGAATAATAACACCATCATTTTTAAGCTCTCCTAGATTCATAGATGCATAAAAAGAATATGGCATGACATTAATTGATGCACCTAATTCTAGCATGGCATGTTCAAACCTTGTATTGCCAATAACACAAGGGATAGTAAAACTACCTGGATCTTTGCATTTAGGTGGCAGCTTTCTTTTCAACATTGCAGAGACATTTTCACTTACTTGTATCACCTCTTTCTCCCGAATCCGTTTCCTTATTGTACAAAGTTTCTTCAAAAACTTAGCGTACTTCGGGATTTACTTTATAGCATCAAGGAGCGGAATATTGACGTGCACCTTCCTAAACGTCTCCAGAATGTCTTTTTCATCCCCTTCCTTATTTGATTGCATGAATCTGCTAGGACAAGGCACATTGGGTGGAATAGGGTTAGAAATAATCAAATTTGGAACAACCTTACCTGTTATGGACGGCTTAGATTGCTTAGGGGGTTGCGGCAAGGATGTATTTTTCCTTGCCGTGGGTTTGTTGTTGTCCTCCTCCTCGAGTTGCAGCTTTTCATCCTCTTTTTGGCTAGATTTGGATGGTTGTGGGTCGGTTCCAACTTGTTTGCCACTTCTCAAAGTGATAGCGTTAGCGGTTTCAAATCCTCCCCTTGGATTCACAATGGTTGAACAAGGCAGTTTGCCTTGTTCTCTAAACTGTCCCATGAATTCGGCCATTTGCCCAAGTTGTTTCTTCATTTCGCTCACCTCCTTGGCTTGGTTTTGCAATTCCTGGGACAACGTAGTTAATAGTTTAAGTGTATTATCATCATACATTGACGTACCAGAGTTAGATTGGGCATATTGTTGTTGGGACTGAGTTGGTGCAAATGGCCTTGGATAAAAGCCCGGAGGTTGCTATCTAAATCCACCTTGTTGTGGAGGTTGTTGAGGCTCCCTCCACTTGAAGTTTGGGTGATCTCTTCAACCCGGATTGTAAGTGTTGGAGTATGGATCATTCCGTGGCTGATTTTGGCTTTGATAGCCCACGGCATTGGCACTTTCCCATCCTCCATTCTCTATCAATTGAGGGCATTGATCATATAGATGCCCTTGCATAGAGCACAGTCCACATGTGGTCGCACCTTGCACTTTCATTCCTTCGGCAATTTGTGACACAAGAACAGTGAGATTAGCCATTTGAGATTGCAATTCAGAAATTGAACTTACCTCATTAACTTGGTGTTGCCATGAGGTGTCTCTTTGTCCAACTCCTTCGTATTGTTGTGCATTCAAAGCTCGATTTGCAATTAAGGTCTTTACAGCAACCAGTGTTTTGTCAACCAAAGCACCACCTGCCGAGGCATCTAGCATTTGTCTCTCAATGGGAAGAAGTCCTTTGTAGAAATATTGAATTATAAGTTCTTCCTTCATTTGATGTTGAGGGCACGATGCAACCAGAGCCTTGAAACGTTCATAGTATGCTGGAAAAGATTCTCCTTGGCTTTGTTCAATGCCACTAATTCTCTTCCTCAAAAGAATAACTCTCTAAGTTGGGAAGAATTTCTCTAAAAATGCTCTTTTCATGCTTCCCCAAGAAGTGGCTGTTCCAGGTGCCAATTCGAATAACCAATCCTTAGCCTTTTCAAATAGAGAGACTGGAAAGGCTTTCATCTTCAGAATATTTCCATCTATGTTGATTCGTGTCATGCTCGAGCACACCACTTCAAATTCCTTCAAATGCTTGTTTGGATCTTCCATGGATAGCCCATGGTATTTGCGAACGTGGTGCAGCAAACTAGACTTTAATTCGAACTCATCGGTCTTGCCTTGAGCCGCCTTAAGATATTGAATGCATAAGGGCACGGCATTGTCCAATCTCGAGGCTGAAAGTTCCTTGATTGTTCGATTATCCACATCCATGGCTTGTTCTTCCTCTTCCTCTTCTTCAAACTCAGATTCAGAACTAGAGCTAGAACTAGGTGGATTGGGCTCTGGGTTCTTCCTCTTTCTTCTCAAAGTTCGTTCAAAATTGTCGTCAAACTCCAAGATATGCTCACGAACTGTTTGAGAACTATGAGTCATAAACTAGTACCTAAAACAAAGAAAACAATAAAAAATCAGAAACTAAAGAAAATACGAACAGAAAGCTAATCCTCGGCAACGGCGCCAAAAATTTGATGTGAAATTAAATTGCACTCAAACTTAAACCTTATTGATGTAGTATATGAAAGTAGGGATCGTTCTAGGCCGGGGATTAGAAGGGATGCTAATCTACCCAAATTGGACTCTAAACACTTAACTAGACTTAAAAAAAGAAAACTAGACTCTAGACAACTCAAAACAAGCTAATATGACTCAAAACACACAAACTAAGTTCCTAAAACTCAAAACTAACACTTAAGGGTGATTTGGACGAAAATTAAACTAAAAGGACTCAAAATACTAAATGGGGATTGTTTTTTACGAAATTAACTAAAACTAAGCAAATTAAAGAAACAAACTTTAAAAGGTACGAATTGGGTGAATTAAAGGGTGAATGGCTAGCCAAAGGGTCCTTCTCCACACATGACACATATGCAACACAAATCGATTTCCAGTTATTATTGCTTTAAACCATGAACCTCAATGCCCTAAGTTAATCGTGACAGCACTTTTTTAACTCTTAGATTTTCCTAAATTCATTGAATTGGATGGAATACGCATCGGCAACCAAATTATTCTTTAATAGTTCTCTACATGAAAAGCATAATAGAAATACAATGAAAGATCATTAAGCTTTGTGAAAATCATAAGCATTGACAAAGCATTCGTGACTATGAAAAGCATGACACTCCTGCCAAGAATTTACTTAACGCGATCGTGACTAGCAACCTCCACTACTTGTAAATATAAGTTTGTAACTATTAGGTGAAACTCCCTTATATTTTAGCATCAAATTCATGCATGCAAACTAAGTGTGCACCCTCAATCAACATACAAGAATAAGTTTTCAATCAAACAATTAAGCAAATTGCATTCACGATTTATGAAACAATAACTGGATGTAATCAATTCATATCACATATATGTTCATGGCTTTGAATTCTCCCCTAGCTAAAACGAGTTTAGTTCCTCATGTTAGCAATTAAACAAAGACAATTAAATTTAAACATTGAAAACAAAGATAAAATATACCTGGAAACGCTCCAACAATCCAACGTCTTGAATGGCAAGCACGGCTCCAAGTTTTCTCCTTCCTTCCTTGCACAGCTGCGGCACAATGGGTGTGTGGTGGATGGTGATGGGTGATTGTAGAGAGGGTGGTGAATGGGTGGTAGAGGGTGGTGGTTTTTGAAGCAGAAAATATACATATATATATAGGCTTAGGTGCGGCACAAAAGTAGCTTAGGAAAAGGATTTTAGCACTTCAAATCCATAAGGAAAAGGTTAGCTATATGGCCGAAACCAAAGAGGAAAAGGAGAGAGAAGTGCAGCAGGCTTCTAGACATTTTAGAAAGGGTCCAGGCACCAGATTTTTAAGGCTTCTAGAAAGGAGTGTTGTGGCATGTTTCTAGAATGAAAAGGCCTTCTAAAAACTGGTTTTTGGTGTCCTAATATGAAAAGGAGTCCCCCTTGCAGCTGGAATTAAGATAGGATAAGACTAGGATATGATAAGATAAGATAAGGCTAAGATAAGGTTAGTTTAGATAAGATAAGGTTGGATAAGGTTTGGATAAGATAAGGTAGTTTGGATAATGTTCCTTTCTTTTTAGCTGATACCTTATCTTCAATGTCTTGAATTAATTTCTTCAACTCTTTAGCACATTCCTAGCCTCTCTTGAACTTCAATTTCGTCCATCCACCTTGCTCCATACATGTGCCATCCATTCCAAGCCCAAAACTGCTCTAAAATGCTCCAAATTGCACTTTCTTGCCAACTTTGTCATTTGAACCTGAAAACACATGAAAATAGCTTAAAACACTTTAATAAGCAATAACTAACTAAGTAAATGCAAGAAAACATGCTAACTAAGTCGCATAAATATGCTCCTATCATTTAGTGCTTGTTTTCTGCTTGTAATATGTTCAGTTGTCTCAGGAAAATTGGTTTTTCTTAGATATTATGATGAAAATCAAGAGGAAGCATCCAGAGGAGGCCGGTGTTAATTCACACGAGAAAATGGGTTTCCTTTTGCAAGCATTGTATGATGCAGAAGGTTGTTCGGATTCCCTTTTTCCGAAGTCAAGGAATGTTAATCAGTATGTGGTTTTTCATTTCATTGAACCTATCATATGAACAGAATACGATAGCATCTGATCCATCAAATTAGAAAGAAATTTAGGGGTTTTTTTCTCTATTCCCAAAATTATAGTTCTCAACCCTAATTAAGTTATAATAGCAAACATGTAACAACAATTGATAAATACACCCTTATAATCTGTAATAGCACACCCAAATTCCCAGAAACCCTAGAATGACAATACAATTAAAAATGGGAACAGAAAATTAGGGAAATAAATTCAAAAGGTCGATTGAGCGTTTGCAAAGTGAAGCATACCTGATTCCCGAAGGTAACGGAAGACTAGGAAATTTAACTTGACGGAGGTGATAGAGGTCATCGTCGCAGAAGTTGCCGGCTTCAATGGCTGTGATGAGAGGTCTGCAAATCGTGCGACCCAGTTTCAATGAAAGAGAAAGAGAGAGAGAGAGGAAAAGAGATTGCAATGGAAAACGGAGAAATTAATTATACACTGATACTGCAGCCATGGGGGAAGAAGGAAGGCTGCGTTTGAGGATCATCCTTTTTCTCTAATTAATTCTCTAAATTAATTAGATAAAGAAATCGTTGAAGTTAGGGTTTGAGGATGAAGGAAAGTTGGGTTCGGGGAAGAAGGAATGGCTTGGGGTTTGGGGAAGAAGGTAGGCTGGGTTTTTGGTGCCTTTTTCAATTTTGGGCCCTGGACAGTTGCCCTGGTAGCACTGGGTCTAGGCGGGGCCTGTGAAACCTCCCTTGCCAGTTTGGTTTCTTTGAAGGTTTAGGAAAATCTTATAATTCCATGTCTCTCTCATCCTTGCATGCAATTTGGTTTCCCCTGCCAATTTGGTTTCCTAGACGATTTAGGCATATACTACTTGCCTTATCTCTTTCATGCATTTTTGTCAAATATTATAATTCCACGTTTCTCTCATCCTTTCATGTAGTTTTGGCAAATATTATTTTCTTCTTCCTCTTTTCTATTTGATGAGGATGGAGGCTGAAGGATTTTCACCCTTTTAACCTAATATTCTTTCAAATTCGACAGAAAAAAAATTCTTATATTCTTTCTGGATATATTTTTAATTAATTTGAAGTTTGTTTTAACTTTTTTGCCATTGTCGTGCATCTAGTCTTCTCAAGAAGCACAACAGTTTGTCAAATTCAAGCCATACAATCTGAAGGGGAAACTAAAAAAGAAATTTCACCAAATCATTCAATGTGAGATTTTCTTTTCTAAAGGGGTGTAAAGATAAATTTACATTTTGAATTGGGTTTGTGAGGTTAGTTTAGGGAGTAAATTTGGGTTTAAAGAGATATTAAGTATTTAATTAAAAATAATAAGGTGTAGAGAATAAGTTGGGTGTATAAAGAAGTTATCTGGGATCAAATAAAACTTCCCTTTCTTTTAACATGTAGCATATTCGATTCGATGGCTACTCAAATAGATACCACCTCCAAATTTTGGAATACTAATACATGAAGTGGGTAAAGAAAATGTTATAGATGGAAACCACGATGATAAAACGAGTATATAGTCTCCAAAGGGAAAAAAAAACTTGTGTAAGGGTTAACTCGCCACTGGATTATGCTGAGGTGCACTACAATTCACTTAAAATTTGACAAGTGTGAATTTTTAAGTATGATTTTTTATTTATAATTTAAATTAAAAAATTTCAGAAGAAACACATTAGTTCTAAATAGGAAAAATAAACAATTAAATTATAAACTTATCTCCTTCAGAATTCCATCAAAAAGATTAAGGACATTCAGATTCGTCAGCAAGTTCTTCCTTTCTATATGATCCAATAATTTTCTTGTTTTATTTTCGAATTATGATTAAATTAATCAAAGGGAAGTTATGCTCTTGATGGATCTAAAATAAGTTTAAATTGTTGACAATATGATCGTGTTTACAATACTAAGTAGAACCATAGGCAGATTAAATAATCGGAAGTTAAAGATTGTATTTTCATAGCTCGCTGGTCTCCCTTTTCCTGGTAAAGGCTGAAAAACTAATTTAACAGATAAATGTGTTAAATAAAACATGTATGGAAAAATGCTTCGGACTGACTTGCATGCAGTATAATTGACTATATACGCAGGCTGAGTAGTTTAACTTTTTCTCTTGTAATTTAGAATTGGTACTAAAATGCAATATCAATATAATCACTAAACAACACAAGTACTGAATCATATTTCTTTTCTTGTATATAATAGGGATAAAGAGACAACTTGTTGAATGTCCTTAATCATTTTAAGGAAATAAGTTTATAATTTAATTGTTTATTTTTCCTATATTAGAACTAATGTGTTTATTGTGAAATCTTTTAATTTAAGGCTTAAATGTCAAAATGGTCCCTATGTTATAGCCATATGGCCAATCTAGTCCTCGTGTTTTTGATTTGGCTAATTTAGTTCTCGTGTTTGTCTTTGTTAGCCAATTAAAGACATTTCATTCAACCTCTTTGAAAAAATTCATAAGGAAAATCATATGAGAAATAATTACTCTTTCTCTTTACAGAAAATGCAAATCAATGAGAAATAACACATATAAGAAATAAATTTGAAAAATGATTAAGGTTGTGACATAGAAAAGAAACGGGGTAATGTTAGGGAGGAGGTCGAAGCTGGGAGAGAATAATTTTTCTTTTAATTTTTAATTTCATTCATTTTAAACATTTTAAATCAAATCAATTATAATTTTATAAATAAGTTTTCAATAATTTATTTTATTTTTTTACAGAAATTAGATGGAAATGTCCTTAATTGGCTAATAAAGATAAACACAATGACCAAATTGGCTAAATTGAAAACACATGGACTAAATTGACCTAATGACTAAAACACAGGGACCATTTTAACATTTAAGCCTTAATTTAAATTATAAATAAGAAATAATACTTAAAAATGAACACGTGTCAAGTTTTGAGTGAATTGTAATGCCACTTAGTATAATCCAGTGACAAGTTAAGCTCTACACAAGTTTTCTCCTCGAATACGTAAATTAAGGGTAATATAATAGCACTATGAACTTGGCATATGTTGACACATCCCGTCCCGAAGGAGGGCATGCTGGCCGTCACGTGAGAGTGACGTAACCATTTACACAGTTCGGAAGCTTTAAAGATACAATTACTAAGATATAACACCCGAAGGTAAATCCTACATTCGGTGTTCTGACAGAATTCACAAATGTAGGATTCATCTTCGGGTGTTATATCTTAGTAATTGTATCTTTAAAGCTTCCGAACTGTGTAAATGGTTATATCACTCTCACGTGACGGCCAGCATGCCCTCCTTCGGGACGGAATGTGTCATATATGTACTTCCTTAAATTCACTTTTGGCGAAAATCAAACTTAAGACCTCTCACTTACAAGTGAAGATGAATACCACTAGACTGTAGTACTAAGTGATATGATTAGAGTTATGAAAAGTGGTATACAAAAAATTCCTTGCATAATTTGGCGATCATATAGGGTAGGTTTAGAGTTTGATGGCCTCTAACGAGGTTAAAAAAAAATATTACAACGATCGTACACAAGACCAATCCTGAACTTCTGGTGGCTTGGAATGACAATAAATGGAGGCCCTATCTAAGATAATTAGTACAAATTTTTATTTATTTTATTTTATTTACCCTAGTGGATATGACCTTCCTTCATCCCACTGCATCCGAAGTAAAAAAGTTGATATATTTAAAGTAATTTTAACCTACTAGTGGTGCATGTGGTCCAATATTCTAATGAATAAGATGTTGAGTTTCTACTTATGCGTTCTAGGTTTAAAACTCTCTTATCCCTTCAATTATTTTATAATTTTGAACCCTCCACACTCCCCTTAATAATACTCTAATAATTAAATTTAAATCCATCACCTCCGGTGTCGGAGTGAGGATTACCACTACTAAGTGAATGTTGTTACTTGAACTCTTCCACTAATCTACTTGTTCTAACGGATAAATTCTGACCGAAATATAAAAAGCAATACATTGGCAAGTTCACTTTACCGTTTATTCCCAGAAACTTCAATCCTCAGAAAACTCGAATTTTCTTGCGAACTGTCCTCCTTTAATTCTCAAAACCCATATTGTCTTCGAAATCCATGGCTCATATGTCTAATCCGGTACACGAGTTTGGCGAAGGAATAAATGGGCTCCGTCGACGCTTGAATCAACTCCATCGCCCTCGCCCAGGCCTCAATCTTCCAATATTCTTTCCTTATGGCGATGCATACGATCTAGGACCGGCATGGACTTCAAAAATGCCTATTTCAGTTGAGAACAATCTACCCTCGATTTCTTGGTTTTCCCCTTCTCCATACTCTGATGAGAGGGGAATTTCTTTTAAATAGTAGTTGAATTCAAGGAGAGGCTATCCAGTGATGAAGGACCCTGAATGGTTACAGTGAGTTGATGAAGTGGAACGAATCTACAAGTAGAAATGGATTTCAAATGGTATCTACGGGATGATCATGATATCCAACATTACCATCACTCTAAAGCTTGAATTACTCATTTCCGCCCTCTTCTTTTGGAACAACGACAATAATATTTTTTATTTCAAAAATAGGCCTTTTGGATTCAAATTTGTGCACCGCCTTGAATGGTAAAGGCACAAATCTGAATCACTTGCAAAACAGAGAACAATTGTGAGCAAGCCTAAGACCTAGGGATATGTGTCAGCCAAAGGCTCTCTACAATCAAGTTAGTAATCAATTTTCGACTCAAGCACTAGGCAAGAGAATTAGAGTGTCAAGGTTGCGCTACCAGAAACAAACCCTAGATGGATGTATTTATACCAACCGGGAAAAGACCTCACGACACAACTAAGAACGAGTAGATGCCAAAACATTTGCACCTATTAATTTAAAATAAGGGCAAATAATGAGGTTTTCAGCACCAAATAATTAGAAGTGGCAGATATTAGATTTGCACTTAAAAGTGACGTTGCTATTAGTAAATAAGGGCAAATAGGTACTCATTTCCGCTCCTAATATATTTTTTGCCACATAAGCTAATATGGCATGGAAAACATATTAGGTGAATTAGGGACGATTAATAATGCCTCTCCTTTATTATATGCATTTAAAATATATTATTTAATTATATTTATTTTTTTACAATTTTCTGTGGATATATTCGACCTAAATAAAATTTCAATATTTTTATAATTGATTTTAATAACCAAATTTACATTCTTAATTTTAATAACCAAATTTAGATTCATATTAGTAAAGCTAAATGCATTATTATTGACATTTTAACATTAAATGTTATACATAAAACAAAGTTATCAAATTTGTCTTTAAGTACATAACAGAAATGTTTCAACAAAGAGTACATAATACAATATAAAAGTATCAAACTTATCCCACCAAGTTAATAAAACCTTATTTAAGTACCATAATTAGTACGAAACCAAAAGCATTAACTGTGATTTGTAGGAATCCTCTCATGTGTAGATATGACCTGCGGCAAAAAATTTGTGTCATTAAGCATTTTTGTAAACTCTCAAGGATGGTGAGGCACGGGTGGAACAACGATGGCTAGTATGGTTGGGGACGATAAAATTGTGTTGATGGTGGATATTGATCAACCTTTTTTTACCAGAATTGCTGAACCAATCACAATCAAATAAAACTATTTTACATGCATTAGCATTAGATTCTTTGGGAAAACAATAATCAAGTTTGTAAACATTCGTTAAGACACCGTAGTAGTTAACATCACCTGAAACTAGATTGGGGTCTCTTTGACTAGAATAACTCGGAGTTTGTGCAGACACAAATACACCTCAGTTATATATATATATATATATATATATATATATATATATTTTTTTTTTTTGTCATCTACAAACTTTATTTCAAACCAGTGACCATTACCCAAATAGTTTCTATATTGCTTCACAGTTATATTCGGCCGATATGCTAGCCGACGTAAATCTCATGATGTCGATGGATCACCCTTTGCATACATTTCATTTACATGATTCCTAAACCAAGTTGAGAATTCTTGATTTCTCAAATTCTCCAACTCTCGAATGATTTTTCGTCGATTGGCTGGTTTTTTCTGTAATTCGTATGTTTTTTCTGTTGAAGTGACATAACTAGTTAAATGAGAAATCTCACTTATTAAGGAACACGCAAAAATGAACTTTAAGTTGAATAAATCAACTTACTCTAGAAAATGAGACACTTCAGGGCAATTGAACAAAACATATAGGTAATATTGTTCCCAACAAACACTTCTTTGAAGATCTGCACGCCTGCCTTTACCCATACAATGACCTGATGATGCATAGATTGATAGACCTCCAAAGATATCACGACGCGTAGAAATATCAGCACTACGACTAAGTTGAGTATGACGATTATGGGTGGTTCGATATGAGACCCCATACCGAAACCCTTGTCCCGATTCCCAAACTCAAATTTTCGGGAATCCCAATTTCAATACCGATCCCAAACCAAATTTTCAGAAATCCTAATTTTCGGGGATCCCGAAATAGTTTCGGGATTTTGGGACAAATCGGGAATCCCGAAAGAGTTTTGGGCTTTTGGACTAAAATTTGACATATTATGCTTTTGGGCTAAAATTCAACCTTTTATATTGAAAATTTGACATATAGCCAGACTACCAATCTGCCAATCTGTTGAACATATAAGTATACAACCAATCTGCCAATCTGTGCACAAATCTGCCAATCTGTGCACAATAGCATCTGCCCATTCAATTTCTATTGTGTGAAAGTATACATTTCACATGTATACATATGTAGCCATCCAGTAGTTTACAATTAAAGAGTCATATGGTATGAGAAACAAAAACAGAATTACAAAACTTGATTTGCTATCAAACATTAAAGCAAGACCATGTATCTAAGATTCTATAGCCAAAACAAAAATATGGAAATCTAATTCTTATAAAATTTCTTAGTGCTCAAGTAACAAAAAGAATTGGTAGCTTTACCTGTAGCTACGCTGTTCGTATGCTTCCTTGATATCAAGTTTGGCACAATCTTACCAAGTCCAGTGGAAAAAACCTAATTGACACATAGAACAACTTAAATCTTGATCACATCGATAATAAGAAATCGCACTTTTGCAGTATCTGAACCTTTTAGTTACAACACCATGGAAATAAATTGCATATTAGAACCGCATAAAGAGAGTGATGGCTTTCTAAATCCAATATGACATTGGGATTTGGCAATGTAAGTGTTAACACGAAAATTCCTGCGATGAAAGAGACAAGAACACGTGTACAAAATAATATTTTGTATTGATTTTTGGGGTTACAATCTCTTTTACAATTTGTTCCTCTGATTCGATCTCCGTAAGATGTTGGTTTGTGGATGTTGTTGATCCAAGGGCCGCCAAGGCTTGATCTTGGATGAACGGGAAGTTTCTTCAAGGGCCGTTGGTGGCTTGATCTTGAAAGTAGATGAACGTTTCTTCAAGGGCCGTTGGGCTTGATCTTGAAGGTTGGATGGACGACGAACGATGAATGATTTTCAAGGGCTTTTGGGCTTGTTCTTGAAGAACGGATGAACGACAAACGATGACGATCTTCAAGGGCTTTTGGGCTTGATTCTTGAAGAACGGATGTTGTTGATCCAAGGGCCGTTTAGGCTTGATCTTGGAGGAACAGGTGTGTTAATCCAAGGGTCGTCGGGGTTTGATCCTGGAAGGTTGAACGAAGTTTCTTCAAGGGCCGTCGGGGCTTGATCTCGAAGGTGGATGATTGTTGATCCAAGGGCCGTCGGGGCTTGA
Source organism: Heteromeles arbutifolia (assembly GCA_024362995.1). Classification (NCBI taxonomy): domain Eukaryota; kingdom Viridiplantae; phylum Streptophyta; class Magnoliopsida; order Rosales; family Rosaceae; genus Heteromeles; species Heteromeles arbutifolia. The sequence continues at coordinate 16,011,205 of JANCRC010000008.1, read as the reverse complement.
TCTTGGAAGAACGATGAACGAAGAACGAAGAGAATTTCTTGATCCTTCGAGATTTGCTTGAGAGCTTTTAGAGTTTCAAACCTTCAAGGTTTTGGTGTGATGTGAATTCCCCTCTTTTTTTTCTTCTTAATGGAGAAGCCTATTTATAGGCTTTGAGAATGAATCACCACCATCCATTTATTTTGGTGGATGTTGTAGGTGAATTGGGTGGATTGTTGTAGGTGAGTTTTGGTGGATTGTTGTAGGTGAATTTGGGTGGATTGTAGTTTTAATGCAATGGTCAACATTTATTTCACCGAAATTTCAATGTCTACTGTTGTAATTTTAATGCAACGGTCAATCATTTATTTCACCGAAATTTCAATGTCTACAAATGACCCCACTTCAAGGTGCGTCGTATACATGTGCTTGTCACATGTAGAAGATGCGTTTTGAAGTCCCTTAGTGTAGATGTCGATCCAAGGGCCGTTGAGGCTTGCTCTTGAGTTTTGTTTAGAATTTCTTCAAGGGCCGTCGGAGCTTGATCTTGAATTTGGCTGGAAGATTTTCTAGCTTCCTCCAATTGTTGATTTTCCACAGGCTTAATCTTGAACTGGGCTGGAGGGTTTTCTGGTTTCCTCCAAAGGTCTGAACTTACTTTCTACGGACTCGATCTTGAACTGGGATAAAACCACGAGCGGTTTCAGGATTTGAACACCTGGTAAGTAGAAGGTGGAGGTGACGGCCTGTTTCTTTGTTCATTCTTTCCAATTCATATTGAAGAGGGTTAGGGGATGAATCAGCACGTACATTTGTTGTGTTTGCTGATGATCCACAAGGTTGATGTTTCATTGTCACTCGTCTTGTATGTTTTCTAGGCAGATGCAGATAAGTACTCGAGAACAATGCTAGGTAAGCAATCAGGGAAGGGGTTCCAGGCAGCCGATTTGTAACCGAAAGCTTGATCCCAAGTGTCGCCCGATTGCTCTTCTTCTTATTGTCCTACAGGTAAAAACGAGGACAAAGAAAAGGACAGGGAGAAAGCATGATATGAGATACTTTCGCTTTAGACCCTGATGATATGAGGTACTTTTTCTTTTGAAGAAGCAGTGATGATTTAATGGCGTTGCACGGCGAGGCTTTGCTATTCGGTGATAGTACCAGTGAAAGGTTGTTGAAGCTTCTTAAACTCTTCCATTAGAGTAATGACGCCGGACTTGGATTTAACTTAGACTCCTCCGTCTGGATTATGCAATTCTGCAGGGAAGGGTGTCGTGCTACAGTGATTTGTTACAACTCATCACGCTACATCCTTCTCTGCTTGTTTCTTTTGCGTAGCAGAAGTAGTGCGCAACCTTTTGCGTTTGAATGGTCCTTCAGAGCATCACTTCTTAGCGACTCATCCATGCTTGGCAGCTTTAGTGCAAAAAGCCAATATCTGATCAACTGTCATGAGGTATTTGCCGGAGGAATTCGTGATCTTGACAACAGTTGAGGATGAGTGCTCGAGAGCAATGCTAGGTAAGCAATCAGGCAAAGTCTCCAGGCAGTCAGTTCCAGATCGGAAGTTTGATTGCAGGTTCCGACTGACTGCTTTCTTTGTCCTCGTCCTAGAAGCAAGAGCAAGGGCAAAGGAAATGACAGGGAAAACGCATGATATGAGATACCTTTGCTTTCAACCCTGATGATATGAGATACGTTTGCTTTTGAAGAAGCAGTGGATGGATCAGTGCATGTATTGGTTGCGCTTGTCTCCACATGCTTCGATGCATCAATTTCCCTTATCCGTTCTCCAGGCGGATGTGGTATCTTCTCTGGAAGCACAAGATGTTGAAGATGAGTACTCGAGAGCAAGGCTATGTAAGCAATCAAGGAAGGGGTTCCAGGCAATCGGTTCCAACTCGGAAGGTTGATTCCAAGCGCTGGCTGATTGCTCTCTTTCTCCTTGTCCTGGGGTAAAGAGGGAGGACAAAGAAAAAGATAGGGAGAAAGCATGCTATGAGATACTCTTGCTCTCAACCCTGATGATATGAGGTACTTTTGCTCTTGGAGGAAAGAGTATAAGATTTTGATGCGGGTGTAAACTTTTCGATCGAGATGGGTTTCTGGTTGAGGAAATGAGCTGATCATTTTGAGTGACTTGATCGAAGAGGTGTTCTCAAAGAGGAAGATAACTGAGTATGCTGAGAGGCTTGGTTGCAGATACCTTCTTGAGGAAGAAGAGTCAGGCATCTTGGATGCATGCCTTGCCATGGAGGATGAAGGTCGACCTATGTAGGGAAAGGCGCAATAGCAGGTAGTGGTGCGGAGGAGGCCTTGTCTCCCACGCTTGTCGGCAAAGTGTGGTAGTTGGAATAGTGGACTTCACACGTTTTCAACTTTGTCAGAGATCTTTGATAAAGTTGCACATGCTATCCGAAAAGCTGAGATTGCGTCTGAAAAGTGTCGAAGGACTTTATGCAGGAAAATCCGGCTTTTGAAATTCAGAGAGTGGTGTTTCTTTGACTTTTGAATAGGTGGCTGTGTTGCTTCTCCTTTTATAGAGGTATTGATTGTATTCAAGATGCACACTTTGAAGATTTCCTGCTTGTGAAAATTATCTCTGCTGTATTTATGAGATTTTACTCTATCCAACCCTTCTCTTTTATCATTTCTGAAAATGGCTTATCCGTCTAACATTGGCTTAGATTTGAGTCTTGGGAATGATATAGGTGCACCGCGTTGGGGTGGTATATGGCGTCCGTCCTTTTTATCTTCTAATGGCCCTCTTACGGTTGAAGACTCTGTGATGAGGGATGAAATAACAGCTACAACCTCCTTACTCCTAGAGATAATAGGCTTCTTTCACGACGGTCTGATGAGTTGGCCGTTCGAGACTCCCTCGCCCTTAGTGTTCGATGTGCGGGCTCTATGTCCAATATGGGCCAACGCTTACTTGCTCGAACTCGTCAAGTTGAATCATTGACAGCCGAGGTGGAAAGTCTTGAACGAGAGATCAAACGTCTCAAGCGTGAGAGTAGAAAGTTGCATGTGCTTGCAAATAATTACTTAACGAGCATGAAGAGAAAGCTCGATGAGATGCAGGAATCTGAAGGTCGGATTCAAAGTGACCATTAGAGATTTGTGGCTTTCTTTCAGCGGCACCTTTTGCCTTCGACATCTGGAGTCCGACCAAGTATCGAGGCATCACATGATCAACTTCCAATGCCTCATTCTTCTAGGGTTCTACCAGATGCTGAGGCTTCAAGTGAGCGAACTCTGTGAAGGCTTCATCTTTTCTTTTCTGTTTTTTTTTTTTTTTTTTTTTTTTTTGTACACACTTGTAATTTTTTTAGAGATATCAATGGATATGTTTTTTTTTATTCCATGCGTTGTGCTAGATACCACTAAAACGTATATCTCACTAAGATGTGTTATTTCCCTTTTTTTTTTTTTTTTTTTTTTTTTTTTTTTTTTTTTTTCAAGGAAGTGTCGTGCACCATCTTTCCTCCTACTTTCTTCTTTTCAATAATTCTGTCGCCACCACTTTTTTCTTTTCCTTCTTGACTTGCTAACAGTAGCTTGCACCTTCCTTTTGTGTGTGTGTGTACATGTTATGATGATGAATGTGGCAGATCGACATTGTTGAATTCTCTGGAAGGTTGGTAGCCTCCCTCATTGCACTGCATTCTTCTCGCACGCGGGTTGTTGTTTGCACAGTCATCGCACCATTATTTGCACAGTCAACTTATTATATTCTTCCTTCTCCGTAAAGCAGAGGCACCATTTTAAGTGGGTTTTGAGTATTAATGCAGTCACTCTCTATATAAGGAGGGGGTGGACTTTGATTTAAGTAATGCAGCATCGGGTTTTGTCTGTGCCTCTTACTGTGTTTCAACAACCACCGCTTGCTATCACGCCCGTCGCCTGCCTTTTCTCGGGACCCTTCACAGCCACAGCGACGACGACAAGTAGCACCATGCGCCATAACTTGTTCTCAGGATTGCTCCCCGATGTATCATCCTCATCCCTGTTAAAACATCTGCTGAGTTTGGCGAATTCAACAAGCTTGTCAATCTTTTCTTGTGCACGAACAAGCTGACCATTACTCTGCCTCATTCAGCCTCATTAGATTAGCCTCCAATTCATACAGTTTCAACTCGGCATTTTTTTTTTTTTTTTTAAGATGATGCAACAAACTCTGACTTCAACAGGTTAATCTGTTCAGATGACTCGCACATGGAAGAACCAATCTAGGCGATCGATTTAGCAAAGTTGCAATTGAGAATGGCGGACGGATTGGAAACGGAAAGGAAGCCACTGGGAAGCAGATGGCGAAGACGCAATCGAGAAGGACTCTGACTACTATGGCGACGCCACCCTTCGATTTGCTGAGAGACTGCGCTCTCTTTCTGCGACCCACCACTGCCATGCCTTTGAAGAAGTTCGGCCTGATCAAGCAGTCCAGATCCGACGTAAATCGAGTAGCTCTGATTACCCAAATTGAAGGCTATCACGGCTGGAGCCACATGACCTATTTTACCTGACGGCTGATCCACTACCTGCGCCGAGCTCACCATAATCCTCGTCCTTGATCTCACAGTACTTGACTTCAACGCCGAGTTCGCGTCCTGAGTCAACTCAATCGACTTATTGGGAACGAACGAAGTCGGCAGAGAAGCAGCGTTGGAGCTCTGAACATGTAGAGAAACCTTGGCCTGGCTGCTGGGCTTGAGGAGTGAGGGATCAGAGAATGGACCTGCAGGCATCAGAGATGGCAACGAGGGAAGCGTCCGGGACTCGCGAGCAAAGTGTGAGATCGACATGGGAGGTATTTTACAAGGTGTTGCTACGGGGGTGGAATTGATGATGACACTGGGGCAGCCCGTGGCATGTGGTGAGCTACAAATCGAAGGCACGGATGAAGGAGATGGGAGATTGAAGCCAAGAAGACGAGTAGGCCGACTAGCGCTCAGTCAAGCCCAAGGCCCATTGAGGGAGTCGCATGCGGCTTGAGAGGGAGTAGGGCCTAGTTCTTTTAGGTATATGGGCCTTCGTCCTCAACACAACAATCCAGCCCACCTTTTTTTTTAAAAAAAAACTAAAATTTAATTTTTTTTCTTGTTCAAAGAAAATTGCAATTTTTTTTTTTTTTTGTTTTACAGGTGCTCGCTGCATTCATGGATTTCCTTGCTGTTTTGACGAATTACCCATGTTCACAAATGGCGGCAGCTTTTTTGTGAATTTGCACTTGCTGATGGAATGAGCGTGATGTGGGTGTACTTGCTGCCTAGTGCTTGTGCAAGAGACTACAACGAGGTTTCGCTGTGTAATGCCTTTTGATCACAGTTTTCCCTCGGTGGTGCGCTGCCATGTGGTGTTGTGCAAGAGACTACAGCGAGGCTTCGCTGTGTAATGCCTTTTGGTCATAATTTTTTTTTCTTAGTGGTGACGTTGCCGTGCGGTGCAAGAAACTGCTTGCGTAATCGCTGCGGGGTTTAGTGGCATTTTGGTTTCTTTGCTACTGTATCGTGCTTTGAATGACCATCTTGTAGCTGCCCTCTTTGCCGTGCATGCTGCACCGCCGTCACTGCACTGTCCGCTATCATTGTTACACTGTCTGCCGCCCTGCTGCTTGGAGCTTGTTGCAGTGCGTCACTTTTTACAGTGTGGGGTTGTGCAAAAGACTGCAGCGAGTTTATGTTGTGCAGTGCCTTTTGGTCATAACTTTCCTCGGTGGTGACGTTGGTGTGATGCTTACCTTTGTAATACGGCTTTGTAACCAAATCATTCCTTTAAAGAAATAAAGTATTCTCATTGTTAAATCTGCTTCTTTATTCTTCAAAGTGTTTGTATATATTTTTTTTTTTGATGATGTGACTGTACTCGAAGTTTTGAAGTTTCAAGTTGCCTACGTACCCTTAGTTGATGATGGATCAAGTCATGACGTAGTTCAAATGAGTGATGGATTGTTTTTTTTTTTTTTTTTTTTGGATGGTTTTAATGGTGATTTTGATGATGATTTTGCCGTACACAGTTTATACTCTTCCGGGCCAGGAGTGTTGTACCGTGTGCAGTTTATGCTCATGCAGGCGAGGAGCCTTGGTTGTCGCCCTTTAAGTGTAGTAGTGCTTCAAAAATCTGACATTGATGGGGCCGATCTTCAAACCGTCTTCTGCCGTGATTAAGTAGGCGCCGCTGGTGTAGACTTCTTGTATTACATATGGTCCATCCCACTTCGATGTGAACTTGCTTTTCATCTTGTGAGTTGTGATGATAGGCCTACGCAATGCGAGGACGAGATCTCCAGTTTGGAAAAACCTTGGGCGGACTTTCTTGTTGAATGCCTTGGATAGCCGTGCTTGGTAGCATTCCAAGTGTTGTTGAGCTTCGAGCCTTCTTTCGTCAAGGGCTTCCAGCTCTTGAAGGCGCAACTTTGCATTCTCTTCATCAGTCAAGCCTTCTTGTATAGCCATTCTTAGTGAGGGGATTTGACTTTCGAGTGGTAGAACAGCTTCTACGCCATATACAAGAGAATAGGGCGTAGCTTGGGTAGGAGTCCTATGTGTCGTCCTATATGCCCAAAGTGCTTCACTTATTCTTTCGTGCCAGTCTCTCTTTGTTCGGCCGATCACCTTCTTCAGGAGGTTGCACAATGTTTTGTTGAATGCTTCTGCAAAACCGTTGGCCGGAGCATGATACATGGAAGACTTGTGCTGCTTGAACTTGTATTTCTCACAGAGCTCATCCACGAGTCGGTTGGAGAACTGTTTTCCATTGTCAGTGATGATGTAGCGAGGCACACCATATTGGTGGATGATATGTTCCTTAATGAAACGGACGACAGTTTCCTTCTTCACTTCCCTTAAGGGTATGGCTTCCGCCCACTTGGAGAAGTAATCTGTTGCAGCTAGGATGTAAGCTTCCCCTGCAGATGACTTTGGTGCAATCGGCCCTACGACGTCCAATCCCCATGCATTGAATGGCCATGAAGCAACTGTAGGGTGTAATGGTTCAGGTGGTTGATGTATGAAGTTGGCATAGAATTGGCAGGCTTGGCACCTTTTGGCGTGTTCCAGACAATCCTTCACCATGCTTGGCCAGTAGTAACCCATCCTTTTCAGCTGGAAATGTAGCTTCGGTCCAGACTGATGCGCCCCGCATACACCTGAGTGTGCTTCTTCCATGGCTTGATTGGCTTCTTCCTTACCTAGGCATCTCAGAAGTACTCCTTCAAAAGAGCGTTGGTAGAGTGTTCCTTTGTAGTAAAGGAAGCGAGGTGCTCGACGACGTATTTCAGAGCGGTGTCTAGGATCATCCGGAAGCTTTCCATGCTCCAAGTAGTCAATCAGCGGCTGTCTCAATTCTTCGGCGTCGACTGGAAGTACTGAGATGGCATTTGTATCCTCCAGTGGTATTTCAGTGATGAGCGGGATCACCCATCTTTGGCAAACTGGCACGTCTGTGGCTTCGTCTTCTCCTAGTGTCATGCTTGAGGCTAGGTTGGCGAGAGCGTCTGCCATTTGATTTTCTTTTCTTGGCACATGTTCTAGTGTCACGGCCTCGAACTTTTGTAGCAGTTGAGTTGCCCGCCGAAAGTATGGGATGAGATCATCTTTCCTCACTTCATATTCAGTTAAGAGTTGATTAATTATGAGCTTGGAGTCGCCATATACCTCGAGGGCTGTGATTTCCATGTTGATTGCCATTTGGAGCCCAATGATCAGTGCTTGGTACTCAGCGACATTGTTGGAGCATAATTCGCTTAGTTGGAAGAAGTAAGGTAGTATTTGCCTTTGTGGCGACATGAATACTACTCCTGTCCTTGCTCCGTCTACTCGTGCTGATCCATCGAAGAACATCGTCCATGTCGGGAAGATGTCGATGTAGAACACCTCTTCGTCAGGCAAGTCATCTGAGATTTTCCAATCGGCTGGGATTGGCTAATCGATAAGGAAGTCTGCTAGCACTTGTCCCTTGACGGCTTTAGCTGGGACGTAGCTGATCTCATACTGATTAAGAAGCAACGCCCATTTAGCGAGTCGCCCTATCAAGACTGCTTTGGACATGATGTATTTGACCGGGTCAGCTTTAGCAACCAGGTGGATAGTGTAAGCCTGCATGTAATGCCTGAGCTTCTAGATGGCGAATACCAAGGCGAGGCACATCTTTTCTATTGGGGAGTAGTTCAACTCAGCGCCAGTGAGAGTTCGACTGAGGTAGTAAAGCACTCATTCTTTTTGGGATTCATTTTCTTGTGCCAAAAGTGCTCCAACTAAACTTTCCTAAGCAGCGATGTACAATATGAGTGGTTTCCCAAGCACCGGTGCCCCCAGGACAGGTGGACTTGATAAATATTTTTTTATGCTTTCACAAGCATTGTGGCACGCTTCATCCCATACGAACGGAACATCTTTCTTCATCAGTCGGCTAAACGGTTGACAACGCCCTGCAAGGTTGGAGATGAAGCGTCTGATAAAGGCTAGCCGTCATTGTAGACTTTTCAGCTCATGCAGGTTCCTTGGCTCAGGCATGCTTTGAATGGCCTTGATCTTTGATTGGTCCACTTCAATGCCACGGTGTTTGACAATGAAACCGAGTAACTTTCCAGAGGTGACGCCTAATGCACATTTTAACGGGTTCATTTTGAGGTTGTACTTTCACAGCCATTCGAACACTACTCGCAAATCCTTCAAGTGATCTGACCTTTTCTTTGTTTTGACCACCACGTCATCCACATAACATTCTACATTTTTGTGTAGCATGTCATTGAAGATTTTCTGCATTGCACGTTGATATGTAGCTCCAGCGTTCTTTAGTCCAAAGGGCATCACCTTGCAGCAATAGATACCTTTTGAAGTGCGGAATGCTGTTAGTTCTTCGTCTTCGAGAGCCATACGAATTTGATTGTATCCAGAAGAGTCGTCCATGAATGACAGTGCCTCATGGCCAGTAGTTGCGTCTACTATGATTTCGATGATTGGCAAGGGGAAGTCATCTTTTGGGCAAGTATCGTTGAGGTCCCGGAAGTCTACGCAAACACGTATTTGTCCAGATTTCTTAAGGACAATGACGATGTTGGAGATCCACTTGGGGTATTGCACCTCTAGAATGAAACCTGTTTCGATTAGCTTGTCAACCTAGGCCTCTATTTGTGGGATGAGCTCGGATCGATAGCGTCTTTGAGTTTGCTTTATCGGTCGCGTTCCGGGCTTGACTGCAAGATGATGCACAGCGATGGTGGGGTCAAGGCCAGGATTTCTTTGTAGGTCCAAGCAAAGACATCTTTGTACTCTAATAGCAGCTGGTAATACTCCTCTATCTCGTCCGCACTTAGCAGCGCACTTACGAAGATAGGCTTCGGCTCTTCTTTTGTGCCTAAGTTAAGCTCCTTGAGATCATCGACCGTGGCTTGCCCCCCATCCTCAAGTTGTGGTGGTGCAGTAGTGACATCTCCTTTTGGGATTTTGTCTTCTTTGCCTTCTTGGATCGTGATGTGGAAGACATCTTGGACTTCCTCTTCAGTGTCGTCCTTTCGAATGTTGTATCTTTTTGAGTTACGAAACTCAATGCAAGCACAGAGTTGCCCTGATTTTTTTAAGGCAACGTTCAGGTTCCGTCCCGAGTCCATGACCTCTTGAATTAAATCAGCTTTGATCATGTTGTTAATCTCAGCTTCATCCAGGCTTGAAAGTGTATTAACAATGGTTTCTTGCCCCCTTTCCGACTGGTGAATTTTTTGACGCAACGTAGGCTTCATGTGTAATTTCTTTGGAGCAACATGAGCCCGCCCTTCATCTTCGCTTGACTTGGAACATGCCCCCAAAGATCGAGGTGAAGACTTTGAGTCGAAAGAGCCAGAAATGGCGTCTTCCCTAGAGATTTCATCTTCTTTGCCTTCTTAGATCGTGACGGGGAAGATGTCTTGGACCTTCCTTTTAATGCTGTCTTCTTGGGCTTGTTGGCATGAAGATTGTCCAGTATGGATGATTATGCGCCTTCTTACTTTCAACGGTCCATTTATGTTAACCTTCAAGATTGCTTGGCGCTTTATCCTTGAAGGAATTGAGCTTCGAATATCTTTTTTTTCTGCTAGCCCATCGAGCTTTTCTTCCTTTGACGTTGTCTCCCTATTTCTAGAAAGATTCTTGTTGTCTTCAAGTCTTTCCAAAGCTGACCGACGAGAATGAGAGTTAGTCGTGTTGCTTCGCTTCTTAGGTTTTGACAACCTTCCAAAAACAGAGCTTTGGGATGTTGGCATGGTAAGCCTCTTGAAGACAGAGGTTCAGTTTTGACCATCAATGCGATTGAGTGCTGACATTCTGGGTCTTGAATGATTCATCCTATCGAAGACTGACGGTCCGGGGGCGGGTTTATGCTCCTCGTGATCTTGTTCAATGCTTACGCTGATGTGTTGAGTGCTAGCATTTTTTGCTTTGCTTGAAATCTTCACTGGTGCATTTGGTGTGAAGCCAAGTCCAGCTTTGTTATTGTCAACTCCGTAACCAAGCTTCTTCAACTTCTTTTGAGTTTCGGTGAAGTCACGTTCTTTATTGTTGATGGTGTTTGAAACCTTCTTTCCAAGATTCGAGGAAGAAGCGAAGTCGTATCCAACTTTCGACATAAGTTTGTAGGCATTTGGATCAAAATCTTCTTCGGTCCTTTTGGTTGGAAGGAATCTTGGTTCCACCCCTTTTGGCATAGCTTTTATGAAGCCTTGTGGTAGTCTTGCAACCTTAGCATTGCCTAGCTGTGTCAGAGGCAAAACTATATTCGTCCTGAGCAACTTTGCATTATCCCTGTGCTGCTGTGTATCGACTTTGCTTACTCTAGTTTCGAATGGAGATTGACCATTCTTTCTTCTCGACATTGGGATGTATCAGAAGACGGGTGTATTCGGTCATTTTGAAGGCGTTCTACTCCCTTTGGTTGTTGCGAGTTTAGCATACTCGTCATCATTTTTGCTTGAAGATGGCACGACTTGCCATTCTTGCTTTTTGGGTATGGCTTGCCACTCCAGCTTTTTAGGTGCTGCTTTGCCTGTGGATTTGATCTCTTTTGGAAGAGCTTCGGGTACCATGTCTTCATCCATGTAGAACTTGGCGTCTGCGAAATGTGATTCGGCTTCGGTGAATGGCTTGTTGTTGCCATAGATCACCTTCACTCTTTCTCGGTAAAATTTTAAGCATTCGTGAAGGGTGGACGGTACTACTCCATTCGCGTGAATCCAAGGCCTTCCTAAGAACAAGCTGTAGGAAGTTCTTGCATCAATCACGTGGAATATCGTGCTTGACTTGAGTTCGCCAATGGTCATCTCCACGCGGATCATGCCCATCGCTCTTTGTCCTTCTTGGTTAAAACCTTGGATTAATAGACGGCTTAGGGATAGTTCATCCACCTTGATGCCGATTGTGGTCATTGTTGACTTTGGCATGATGTTTATGGTCGATCCACCATCCACAAGCATGCGGTTCACTTTGATCCCAGCAGTCCCGAGACAAAGAGATGACGGTTATGAGGCTTTGATCCCAGCAGTAAGTCTTCATCTATGAAACCGATCGCGTCCTGGGCGACACAGCATGTGGCACATTCATGTGGCCAAAGCTTCAAGCCTTCGTTCTTGCTTTCTTGTACCTCGTGGTCATCAGGACTTGCCAAGGCCGCTGCTAGTGCTCTTCGCATCTTCTTTGGCAATCGCAGCGCTTCCTCGATGCTAAAGTGCGTTGGCAGACCTTCTTTGGGCGTGAAGGTCTTTTCTTCCTCGATAGCGGTGGCTTTGCCTTTTGAAGGTTCTTCCATTTCTACCTCAACCATATGACATGCAGCGGTAGTGCACTGTTGGAAGAATACTTTATCCTTCTTGGAGTCAGTGATTGGCTCATTCTTCTCGTGATTGGCGATACTCAGTTCCATGTCGTGGGATCGAGTTGCCAGCTCCTCAAATGTTCTCGGTTTTATGCCTTGGAGGATGTAATGTAACCCCCAGTGCATGCCTTGAACGCACATCTCAATGGCGGAGGTTTCAGGAAGTCGATCTTTGCAATCCAGACTTAAGGAACACCATCTATTGATGTAGTCGACGACAGGTTCATCCTTCCACTGTTTCGTACTAGTCAGCTCCAGCATGCTTACAGTGCGGCGAGTGCTGTAGAAATGGTTGAGGAATTCCCTTTCTAGCTGAACCCAATTGTTGATAAACTCGGGCTCGAGGTCATGTACCAGTCAAAGGCGTTACTTTTCAGCGAGCGCACGAACTGCTTGACGAGGTAGTCTCCATCTGTTCCAGCATTGTTGCAGGTTTCAAAGAAATGGGCGACATGTTGCTTTGGGTTTCCTTTTCCATCGAACTGCATGAACTTTGGCGGTTGATAACCCCTTGGCATCTTCAAAGCGTCAATCTTCTTAGAGTAGGGCTTTGAGTATAGTACGGAATAGTACGGAATCATGCGAGCTTCCTTCATACTGCGCCTTGATGGTGTTAGCGATCATCTCCTGTAGCTGTTGGATAGAGAGGGATCCCATAAGTGCCGCTGCTTGGTCCAGCTTCAGCTTCTCTTCGGCTTTCTCCACTGGAGGCTCGTCTTCTTCACCGGCTTCTTTCTTTAATGGATTAACCATTGGGTCGACTTTCATGTCGGGCTTTGCATCTAGTTGGTTGACAAGTGCGGCGATTTGCAAATCTTTTTCCTCCACTGTCTGTGTGAGTTTTGCTATTGCTTCGTTCATTTGAGTCAGCTGCTCCTCAATTGAAGTTGCTCCGGTAGTCATGACTTGCATGGCTGTGCTGTCGCCTAAGTCAGCATTGGAAAGTATGGACTCTGAGTACTTCCTCGGGCTTTCTTCTCTTGACGCCCTTAGCGAGGCCAGGGTAACCACCGGTTCGTGCCTCGAGTGCTCTTATTCCTTTTGCAGAGTTGATGCAGGGGTGGAAGAGGCGGCAGAAAGAGCTCTTGCCTTGCTTCGAGTTGTGATGCCCGAAGTGACACCGCCTGCGCCGAGGATGCTCTTATTCCTTGCATTAGTTGCGAGAACAACTTGAACCTTATTTGATGCCATTGATTTTGAGGATGTGCTTTGGTTTTCTTGAACGGAGAAAGAGATGAGAGGTAGAGATAGTCCCACTGGGCGTGCCAAATTTGTTAACACGAAAATTCCTGCGATGAAAGAGACAAGAACACGTGTACTAAATAATATTTTGTATTGATTTTTGGGGTTACAATCTCTTTTACAATTTGTTCCTCTGATTCGATCTTCGTAAGATGTTGGTTTGTGGATGTTGTTGATCCAAGGGCCGCTAAGGCTTGATCTTGGATGAACGGGAAGTTTTTTCAAGGGCCGTTGGTGGCTTGATCTTGAAAGTAGATGAACGTTTCTTCAAGGGCCGTTAGGCTTGATCTTGAAGGTTGGATGGACGACGAATGATGAATGATTTTCAAGGGCTTTTGGGCTTGTTCTTGAAGAACGGATGAACGACGAACAATGACGATCTTCAAGGGCTTTTAGGCTTGATTCTTGAAGAACGGATGTTGTTGATCCAAGGGCTGTTGGGGCTTGATCTTGGAGGAACATGTGTGTTGATCTAAGGGCCGTTAGGGTTTGATCCTGGAAGGTTGAACAAAGTTTCTTCAAGGGCCATCGGGGCTTGATCTCGATGGTGGATGATTGTTGATCCAAGGGCCGTTGGGGCTTGATCTTGGAAGAACGATGAACGAAGAACAAAGAGAGTTTTCTTGATCCTTCGAGATTTGCTTGAGAGCTTTTAGAGTTTCAAACCTTCAAGGTTTTGGTGTGATGTGAATTCCCCTCCTTTTTTCTTCTTAATGGAGAAGCCTATTTATAGGATTTGAGAATGAATCACCACCATCCATTTATTTTGGTGGATGTTGTAGGTGAATTGGGTGGATTGTTGTAGGTGAGTTTTGGTGGATTGTTGTAGGTGAATTTGGGTGGATTGTAGTTTTAATGCAATGGTCAACATTTATTTCACCGAAATTTCAATGTCTACAGTTGTAATTTTAATGCAACGGTCAATCATTTATTTCACCGAAATTTCAATGTCTACAGTAAGTACTCATCCACTTTCTCTTTTCTAAATCCAAATCCTTTAATATAAAATAACACATAGATTTTGTCTCGAAAGAGAGTTATATGAGATCAAACGTGAAGATGCTAGCATCCAACAAAGTCAAAGTAGCGCAGTGTGTTTAAAAATTAGGAATATAACTAGAGAACTGAAGTAAATCTATATAAGAAAAGCTTAATCGTTTCTTCTACGAGAAACAGTAAAGTGGGAACTTACTTGCGGCATATCATCTTTTCCTGGTTGTACTTCCTAGCCAATGCCATGAGAGACGGCTCAATAATCCCACCACGAAGCCTCAGAACCAAATGCAGAGTTGATTCTGAAAAAAAATCAGATCAAAATAAACTTTCAACCAACAAAACATAAATAAACAGCAAGCACTGATGCACAAGTATTAACACACAATTCTTTTTTTTTCCAACGACATGAATAAATTAGGCCATCAGCAGGTCCATAACCGGCCTCGAGCCCTTCAACTATCGCTACTGTCAATTGGGCACTAAATTTTGGATGAGTGACAGAAATTAGATTTCAAAACACTAAATTAATTACCTAATTTGGGGTGAGAGTGAGACTCATACTTGGTGCTGGATCGAGAGTTCTGTCTGTGAGAGAAAATTGCACGAGAGAGAGAGATCGCGAGAGAGAGCAGTGGCGTGGCGGTGGCTGGGTGGTGATTCGTGAAGGAAGGCTGGAGAGTCAGAGACGATTCGAAGGAAGGCTGGCGGTGGTTGCGTTTCAAGTTCGATGGAATCAATGGAACGGAAGTGAAATGGGAGATCCGACCTAAAAACAAATGAACAGCACAGATTAAATCCAAAACAATGAACGGTTTGAAATAAGTCTCTTATAATTAAATAGTACTATATATAAAATATTTATTTTCGGTTCGGTATGGGAATACCGAAAAAATGGAGATGCAAAACCGAATCCCATACCGAAAATTTCGGTTTGGTTCAGGATGACATACCGAAAATTTTGGGAATTTTGGGTTGGGATCAGGATTTTTTCGGTTTGGTTTGGGATTTTTGGGATTTTTTTCTAGCCCTAATGACGATTATCAATATCTGATAGGTACATTGAGCAAAACAATACAACCTTATCACCAAGAGACCTTATGGAAATGCTTCCTTCATGGTAATTCTTATTTTGAATGTATCTTTTCAACGTTTGTAAGCACTTTGAGTTAGTGAAGCATTTAAAATGGGAAAGCAAACTTAATGATAAAATTTAATTACCTTTCAATAGGATACATCCAACGATATTGAATTGGTCCGCAGTTGCAGCTTCATAAGCTAGACGAATGAGTAGGTGAACAGTTATACCAAAGAAAAAAAAAGGAAGCATATTCTCCATTTGACAAAGAGCCAATACGACCCTATTTTCCAATTGCTTGAAAGATGCTTCAGATTCTTTTTTACTACATAACCGTCTTAAAATAACACTTAACTCGAGAAAAACAAAGGTAAAGGTTCGGTAATATCATTTGTATCGCAAGCGGGAGTAAATGTTGCATTATAACATGATGGTCATGACTCTTTAAACCAAACATCTTTCTATCCTTGACATTGACACATCGAGAAACATTTGATGAATATCCATCAAGAACACGCATACTTGACAGTGCTTGACAAAACAATACCTTTTCTTCACTTTTCATAGAAAAAATAGAAGGAGGTCAGTATCACTGGCTGATGCATTAAGGGGCAAGGGGGAGCAGCTGACCCCCCGAACTTCAGTGAACGTCCATGGACATCTTAGGTGCTGACCCTCCGAACTTCGGTAAATGTCCATGGATGACTTGGGTGCTGCCCCTTTAAAGGTTAGAGTTGCCCTTCATATATGCCCTTCAACTGCTTGATAAAATGCATTAGAGATGTGTTGCCCCTTTACATTCTATTCCTAATATTATTTACCTCTGGCTTGTTTGTTGGTTGTGATTACAATTGTTGGCCAAAAAAAAAGAACCAAGTAAAAAACTATCCAAAAATGCAAAGTAAATGAAATGGTGATCTCAAAGAATAACAAAATATCATCATTCTTGGACAAACATATTAATGGGATGCAATGATATCAAACATTGTTAGTGTGTTCAAGATAAGTGTGTTTCTTTCTTAAGCATTCATATGGGAGCAGCCTTGGAACATGTTAGTTACCCACGCAAATGAGGCAGTAACAGGTATGCAGTATGCCTTTCCAAATGACTTCAGGCCTACCAAGACTCGATGAAATGACGATATGCATGCTATTTCTGCTAAAAAAAAATTGCGCGCTGTGCGCACTATTCTTACTGACCCCTTAATATTATTTCCTGGATTCGCCACTGATCAGTATGTCCTATATCCTTGCCGAATAGAATGAAGAGTTCTTATTTTTAAAAACTTCAAAGTTGGCACGAGCTTCAAGTCTATCCTTCATTTTCTTTTCAGCCCCCAACAATGTGTGCAAAATTATCTCTGAAATACATTTATCAATGTGCATTAGATCTAAATTATGAAATATCAACAAATGTTGCCAATGTGGTAAAGAAAAGAAAATGCTTTTCTCTTTCCATGGATTAGTAGCACGAGTTCTTGATTCTTTTGGGATATTAGAGCGCCTTCTTTGCCTTTTCTTTGAACCATTAGTTTCGAGAGTTGGTGTTTTTCCAAAAGTAAATGTCAAAATAGACAACTAAGCTAAACACTCAGATCCCACTGGCATCCTTGGTACTGCATTTCTCTCACAACTGTCATCAAATAATGTTGCCATGTATCGAAATCTATGCGTAATAGGCAAAAACCTCCAGTGAACCAAATAGATTTGCTTGTGATAGTTGGGTAAACGCTTTGAACATGTTTTGTGATTATAATGAGGACATGCAAGCTTACCCTTTGTACTCCATCTTGAGAGGTTGGCATACGCACGAAAGCCATTAATAGTCCACAATACAGCAGCTTTCATGTTGAATGATTGATTGGAAAAAACATCATAAATGTTGGAACAAGCCTCCCATAGTTCTTTTTAACTCATCAATCAAGGGCTTTAGGCATATGCCTATATCATTACCAGGTGCATTAGGGCTCGAAATCAACAGAGACAGGCCAGGGTTGCGTCATACACATTTAAACAGAAATTACCACATGCCAACTGCTATGCAGATTGGTCAAGCTTGCAAAAGGATTAAACCTATCACTTCCAAATCCTAAACGTACATTACAAATTTCGGACGCAAAGTCGGGATATAAAGCATCTAAATGCTTCCAAGTAGGAGAATAGGATGGGTGTCTCATATATCCATCATTGGGACGTTCAGTTGCATACCATCTCACATGTTCAGCAGTGTGCCTTGACATACACAACCTCTTCAACCTTGGTGTAAACGGAAAATACTGAAGAATCTTAGCCTACTTTACTACTAGAACCATCTGCCATTTTTTTCATTATTTATCTTGAAGCACCACAACTCGAGCATACATCTAGATTTGATGTATCTTTCCAAAATAGAATGCAATCGTTAGGGCAATCATCAATCTTTTCATACTTAAGTCCCAAATCATCAATAATTCTTTTGGCTTGTTTTGAGGATTTTGGCAAACAATTTCTATCAGGCAACATATCGCTAAAAATCTCCAGAAACATGGAGAAAGCCATATTAGTCAGATTTCTCAAGCACTTGATTTGGTACAATTTCAGAACATCATTAAGGAAGCCATACATTTCACCAGTCTCCCTTCGTCAGTAAAATCTGTTTGAATTGTATTTATTTATGAACTGATATAGGTCTTCCCATGATGCGTCCAACGAGCCGTTACATACACAGGATCCATTCCATTCCAAAGAAGATGCCCCTTGACAGCTATTATATTTTTATGATAACGGTTCCAACATTGTTTGCAGGGACATATATATTATCTTATCTTTACGATTAGAATTAGCAATGAATTGATTTATAAACAAATACAACCCTACACTATACTCATTGGTGGAGCGATCCAAATGTACCCACCTTTTATACATATTTTCGTATTAACAAGAAATATAGATAAAAACATGACGAAGAATTTACACCTTGCCAATTAAGAAGCAAACACACTCTCCTTAAGCAAGCTTTCAACTTTGTAGATACAAAGAAATCCTCTTGGATAATTTCTGCACCATAAAGAGTACAAGTTAGAAATATATCCAAATTAACCTACACAACACAAATTAGAAACATATTCAATATTATACACATATACGTATGTAGTCCTACACGACCCAAATATACTCATCCCAAAGAATAAAAATAGAGGTGAATTGAAATTCATTTTCTATTCTAATGTAACGTAATACTGAATCTAGTAATCATCGTCTCCCATTATTAAAAAGGAAATTTAATTAAAACAAATAATAATAGACGCAAAATGCTTAAAGCCTTAAACTGCATCTAGTAATCATCGTCTCTCTTTATTAAAAAGACATTTAATTAAAACAAATAATAATAGGAGCAAAATGCTTAAAAAATTCATTATAAAAACATTAGGGGCGGAAATGTAATTCACCGTCTTTTAAAAGTGCTTTATGACTTGCCGTCGTGGGTGGTAAAAGAACCCTCTTTCACACTTGATGAAAGTAAAATCAGTCGGTTTTTACAGAGAAACATTTCTTTCTAATGGATGTCTCGTAGTTCTGGAGGGACAAAGGCTCAATTCGCAAGATGAAAACTTACTCTCTAATAGTAGCCACATTAGCAACTGATATTAGAGAGGAATAATCTAAAGGGGAAAGACTTAGACTCGAAGGGAAGATTGTTTAATAGAAGGTAACATAAAGGCAGAATAAAATGATACTTAACTCAACATATAGAAAGACTTCAAAGTTCTGCAAACCTAATTTTACAAATTATTTTTACAATTCAAAGCATCTTTTCCTCTTGTTTATTGTACTTAAACTTTAAAAAACTCTGTTGCATTGCATGTAGTATTGATTTCCTTTATTAAAACTTACTTTCCAAACACTCTGCCTACTTGCAAGAACTTGCCTGTCTAGCATTGGAACTTGCTCAAATAGGTTTACACTTTATTCGAATGCTTGTATTTTTTATTTCTGTTTGAGTTATTACATGTTTTGTGCAAGTTATTATTCTACTGATTAACATTTGATAAGCATCTAACTTTCTTTTATTTCATGTCTTTCCTCTCTATCATTATATGCATTACTTTCATTCTTTATATTTACCTGACAGCTGCAAACATTGTTAGACTCAGATCTGATTAGTTTGTGTTGTCTCTTGGCATAAACACAAAATAAAAAAAATAAAAAAAATAAAAGAATAAAAAAATTAAATTGTAAAGTCCTTGGCAACTAGGCATAGAAAAGAACTTAACGTAGATTTAAACTCTTTATGGTACTGCCCTTTGATAAGAAACTCGATTTACCTGTGGCGCAAGCAAACAACTTAATAAACAACATACAATCAATCAATTTGTTGGTCTAAACTAACAGTGCCACACCTAAAAATAACAAATTGAAAAGAGCCTGAAGGCCTGCTTGAGGCCTCCAAAATGCAACTGTAAACTGACACACTGAGTTCACCATCCTCACGAGAGAAGTTGTGTGCAGATCGCAAATCCATCAACATATAATTGTAGCACACCCAATGTGATCATCATTGTGTTGTATGCCAAACCACCCAAAAAAAAGATAAGGATTCAAGATGAAGGTTTAAAGCTACTTTACCACATCTTGCCAAACCAACGAAAATGGCTGAGAAAGATGGTGAACTCACTCCCAGTCAAAGTCCTAAAACTGATGAAAGTTCTACTCATTCGGGTCACTCAGGCAAAGAAGTGTCCAATGAAGAATTGTAATCAACCATTTTCCAAGTGATGAGGAGTATGGAGGCAGCTGTAATCGACACCAAAGGCGAGATCAACAAGCTTTGTAGTGCCACTTGCGAATGAAGAATTGTAATCAACCATTCTCCTATTATTAATTAAGAATAGGAGCTTAACTTGTCACTGGATTATACTGAGTGGAATTACAATCCACTCAATTTTAGGTCTTTTTTTTTTTTTTTTTTTTTTTTTTTTTGGCGGCAATTTCCCACCCAATCCCTCTTTAAAATTGAGTGTTATTCTTTTTAAATTTTTTTTAACAAACAATATTATCTACACTAAGGAGGAGGGAATGGGCTAAGCCTCACAATGGACTAGCAATAATGTGGTTCAAGTTCACATTTAGTGAGAATGAACCTAAGACCTCTCATTTACAAGGGAAGAGGAATACCACTAGACCGACCGTAGTGTTGGAAATGTGCCCTAAAGCAACACAGTATGCCTCGTTTTGCTTTATCCTGACTACTGTATTGGAGCTGGTGCGTACAACTTTGTCTCTAAGTTATGTTATTCATCCTTAGCATCGGCGGCGGGGGGGGGGGGGGGGGGAAGGATAGCAATTTCTCATTTTCCCAGATTTAACTCTGGTCTTTAAACTAAAGATTGGTGTTGTTTACTTGGTGGGTTAAATTAGAAAATTTTGTCTCCAACTTTCTCTGCAGCTCGCAAGTGGCACTACAAAGCTTGTTGATCTCGCCTTTGGTGTCAATTACAGCTTCCTCCATAGTCCTCATCACTTGGAGAATGGTTGATTACAATTCTTCATTGGACACTTGTTTGCCTGATTGACCCGAATGAGTAGAACTTTCATCAGTTTTAGGACTATAACTAAGAGTGAGTTCACCATCTTTCTCAGCCATTTTCGTTGGTTTGGCAAGATGTGGTAAAGTAGCTTTAAACCTTCATCTTGAATCCTTATCTTTTTTTTTTGGTGGTTCGGCATACAACACAATGATGATCACATTGGGTGTGCTACAATTATATGTTGATGGATTTGCGATCTGCACACAACTTCTCTCGTGAGGATGGTGAACTTAGCGTGTCAGTTTAAAGGTGCATTTTGGAGGCCTTGAGCAGGCCTTCAGGCTCTTTTCAATTGGTTATTTTTAGGTGTGGCCAGTGGAGGAGCCAGAAAATAATATTAGAGGGGTCAGTAAGAATAGTGCGCGTGCAGCGCGCAAATTTTTTTCACCTGAAATAGCATGCATATCACCATTTCATTGAGTCTTGGTAGGCCTGAAGTCATTTGGAAAGGCATAATGCACACTTGTTAATGCCTCATTTGCGAGGGTAACTAACATGTTCCAAGGCTGCTCCCATATGAATGCTTAACAAAGAAACACACTTATCTTGAACACACTAACAATGTTTGATATCATTGCATCCCATTAATATATTTGTCCAAGAATGATGATGCTTTGTTATTCGCTGAGATCACCATTTCATTCACTCTTCTTTTAGACACTTTATCAAAAGGGCATGTATGAAGCCAACTCTAATCTTCAAAAGGGCAACACCCAAGGTGTCCATGGACATTCACCGAAGTTCGGAGGGTCAGCACCTAAGGTATCCATGGACGTTCACCGAAGTTTGGGGGGTCATCTGCCCCCCATGCCCCTCAATGCATCCACCAGTGGGTGTAGCACTGTTAATTTAGACCAACAAATTGATTGATTGTATGTTGTTTATTAAGCTGTTTGCTTGTGCCACAAGTAAATCGAGTTTCTTATCAAAGGGCAGTGCCATAAAGAGTTTAAATCTACATTAAGTTCTTTTGTATGCCTAGTTGCCAAGGACTTTACAATTTATTTATTTATTTTTTTTTTTTTTGTGTTCATACCAAGAGACAACACAAACTAATCAGATCTGAGTCTAACAATGTTTGCAACTGTCAGGTAAATATAAAGAATGAAAGTAATGCAAATAATGATAGAGAGGAAAGACATGAAATCAGACCTGGCATTCGTGTCGTGTTTTCCGTGTTCATGTCGTTTTCGTGTCATACCCGATATCTTATATTTTAAACCAATAAAAAATCAAATGAAAAACATAATACTAAATAAGTATATACATACAATATTGTCACATCCAAAACATAAAAACGCATTTTTCTTTTAAGTATATTTTCTCTTACCTAAATTGATCAAATGGTAAAATTGGAAAATATTGGAATAGAGAAGGGGTTTTTTTCGTCCAAAAAAGTTCTAATAATATAAGTGAAATATAATCCAACGGTACAGATTTACTCTCATTTATCTTACGGTTGTTATTTAAGTAAAGTCTTTAATAGTTTTTTAATTAATGTAGAAGTGTAAAAAATATAGAAAAAATATATGAACGCTCGTAATGACAAACTTTACAACTTTCATGAAGAGCTTAACTTCGAAATTCGCCACTATAATCATATAAATCATAGATCAAAATTTAATCGTTGATTGTTGTTTACATTTACGCTTCATTGTTCTCATCAAATTTTGTTTTTTCAGATTTTGTTTTTTGAAAACATGATCTATTAGAGGATGCAGGAAGATGAAGGGTTTGGATCGTTGATATTGTATTCATAGTTTTACGGTTAGTGAAAATATTGCTTGATGTTTATAAAGTTTCTACAAACTATTTGACATCGACTCATATTTCAGTTAATCGTAAATATCGAAACATGATATCAAAGATCTGAACCGTTCATCATCTTACATCTGCCAGATGATCATGTTTTCAAAAAAGAAAATTTTAACAATGAAATTCAGTAAGAAGAATAAAGCATAAATGACAATCGACGGTTAAATATAAATTTAAGGTTTATGGACTATAGTGTTGGATTTCGAAGCTGACCCCTTCATGAAAGCTGTAAAGCTTGTCACTATGAGTGATTGCATATTTTTTTTTACATTTCTTACACTTCTACAATAATTATTATTAATTTTATTAATTTTTCCCTCAAATAAAAAACATTATTCATGAGGGTTTGGAGGATTTTAAAAATCTAAACGATAATGTAAGTGTAGCCATTATCTACTCGTGGAGGAATAATGATGAATCACGAGTGTTTATATATTCTTTCACATTTTTCATACTTGTATGTATGTTTTCTTAGTTCTTACCTATACAAATACTATACTAGTTTATTTTAATTTTGGACAACAACATGTTAAGTAAAATTTATCCTAGTAATGATAATAAGGAACTCTCATAATAAAAATAAATAATGACTAGAACTTTTTTTTTTTTTTAACTTATATAGAATAATAATACAAAACTATATATTTAATATAGAATATATTGTATATATTAATATGGCTATTGTATTTTATAATAAATCTTTTAGTAATTAAACTTTAAAATTATCAAAATAATTTTTTTCTTAACGGGTTGAAACAGGTTATCCACGTGTTACCCACATGTATACTCGTTATTAATAAGTCACCCGATAATGACCCGATTAGTTATCGTGTTGACCCGAAACCCGTTATTTTCGTGTCGTTTTCATGTCATGTCAGAAACTGCCGGATCTACATGAAATAAAAGAAAGTTAGATGCTTATCAAATGTTCATCAGTAAAATAATAACTTGCACAAAACATGTAATAACTTAAACAGAAATAAAAAATACAAGCATTCGAATAAAGTGTAAACCTATTTGAGCAAGTTCCAATGCTAGACAGGCAAGTTCTTGCAAGTGGGCAGAGTGTTTCGAAAGTAAGTTTTAATAAAGGAAATCAATACTACATGCAATGCAACATAGTTTTTTAACGTTTAAGTACAATGAATAAGAGGAAAAGTTGCTTTGAATTGCAAAAATAATTTGTAAAAAGTAGGTTTGCAGAACTTTAAAGTCTTTCTATAAGTTGAGTTAAGTATTATTTTATTCTGCCTTTATGTTGTCTTCTATTAAACAATATTCCCTTCGAATCTAAGTCTTTCCCCTTTAGATTATTCCTCTCTAATCTCAGTTGCTAATGTGGCTACTGTTAGAGAGTAAGTTTTCATCTTGCAAATTGAGCCTTTGTCCCTCTAGAACTGCGAGACATCCACTAGAAAGAAATGTTTCTATGTAAAAATCGACTGATTTTACCTTCGTCAAGTGTGAAAGAGGGTTCTTTTACCACCCACAACGCCACGTCATGAAGCACTTTTAAAAGAGTGGGCATGCTCACTGTTCATTTGCCTTGAAATTAAATACCCATTTAGGCTTTGTTTACTTAGTGAGTTGGGCTTTCAATAGGCCCAATACATAATTTTCGTCCAAACAACCACCACTATAAATTAATATTTTTGATTCAGCCAGCACAAAAAAATTTCACTATATGTCGTCGTTACCACCTGTAATATCCAAGTTCATGGTTCCTCACTAACTAACCTTCATTACCTCAGCTCCAGTTGCTTGTATAA
The DNA here is from genome assembly GCA_024362995.1 of Heteromeles arbutifolia. Classification (NCBI taxonomy): domain Eukaryota; kingdom Viridiplantae; phylum Streptophyta; class Magnoliopsida; order Rosales; family Rosaceae; genus Heteromeles; species Heteromeles arbutifolia. The sequence goes on along the minus strand of JANCRC010000008.1, from coordinate 15,986,918 downwards.
TATACCTAAGCAACAACATGTCCCAGTTTACTCCGCGGATGGAAGTATATATTCTGATAGTTGTGTCAACAGAAAAATGGGAAGGTCTTAGCAACTATACTAACAGAACTTCTGACTGGAGTCTGATTGACTAATTCTAAAAGAAAATTCCAACCTTTATCTCTCTCTACCTTTTACGCTATTAAGTTTGTTGGTTATAATTAAATATCGTTAAAGGTTTTCTTACATCAATTGTTTGTAGTGAGTATGACTGCCGGTGTTGGTGCGGTAATTAGGGGTGAAAAGTGGGTGGTCGTTGAAACACCAAACATTTATCATAAATCCAGTCCAATTAATCAAAGCAATTTTCGATAAATGTAAATGTGAAATACAAAGTAAATGTGAAATTATAATGTTTAACTTCATTCATATACTAAACACAATTCCGTACAATGAAGTTAATCACGGTCTATTGAATTTCAAATGCGTTTGAGATAGAGAAAAAAAGCAAGAAACCAACTAGCCGATTGGATTATATTAGATTTGATTGGACTCTCACGAGCAAATATGTCAGTTGATCTCCAAAAGTCATTGAAATTGATCAAAATTGGTTGTATCAGATTGGATCGATTGGTTTGGGATTGTAACAAGTCTTATTTTTGGTAAAGGTTAACAGTTTGGTGTCTAAGATTTATAAAGAAGAAGATAATTGCACAAAAGTTTAAAATGATTCTAAGCTTAAGATCAACACCAAAAGCACCAGCTGCTAGACTCAACTTTAGTCTCTACCAATTCCAATTGAGTAAGAGATGGAGCACCGAATTAAAAATATTCTTTTGTTTTGTGTATGGTGGGGTGACATTAATAAATTCTTACTATATATCATGACAGCACTTGAATCTTTTTTTCTTTGCCAAACAATTTTTAACAAGAAAAATCATATAGATAAAGTACAATGATTTAGTCGAAGTATAAACCATGCTATACATGAAAGGGATTGGGGCTTCTATGGGTTCCTATTCACCCACTATAATGTACATTAACAGTTCAAAAATAAGTTTTAACAAGAATGTTGAGCTATGGCTTGTTTGTGATAATTACAGTTTTCTTGGTACAAAAATTTTTGAACAATAAGGGGGGGGGGGGGTGGGGGGGGGGGAGAGAGAGAGAGAGAGAGAGAGAGCTGAGAAAATCTCACATTCCTTGACATGAAATTATGGGTCAGCTCCAACATCAGTTGTTGAACCAATCCCCACCTGCAACCATGGTGAGGAGCCCCCACTGTTGGTAATATCCTTTAGTTCACTTAGCTTTGCTAACTTTACCTTACTGTCTGCTTCATCAACCACATTCTGCATTGAAACATCACTGCTGTTATTATTGTTGTTGTTATTATGATTATAGCCATCATTGTTAATGTTGTCATTGTCGTTTTGGTGGTGTGAGTGGTGTTGGGGATTGTCCTCCACCTTTGTCCCAATCCATGGCTGTAAAAACAAATCTGCAGAGACATCCAAGCTTGATGGATTGGGACGCTCTCTTCTACCTACTCCATTCTCATCCATTGGAGCCGGTAGGTTAAGATCAAGCTTCAGATCAAGTGGATCCGAAGCATCAAACATAGGCTTTTGGTTCATCATTTGTTGCTCCAAACTCTTTTGAAATTCGTGGAACTTGGCTAGAGTATACGTGTTTGTCGTGGAGTTGGACGTGATCCAATGACACCTCTTGTGCCCACCCAATGCCTGCCCTGATGAGAATATACGATGACATATTGAACATTCATGCACCTTCGATTTTCTCTTCGAGGTATAAGCTGATGGAGTATTAGACCCATGATCGAATTGTAGGGTTGAATTGGATTTATTGGGAAAGAACTCTTCATGTGTGATGACATCATCCTCGGCCATACTATCTTCGAGATGATCAAGCCTGGCGGCGAAGCACCCTTTAACTTTCTTGTGGCTAGCCCTATGACCACCCAAAGCTTGGTGGGAATTGAACACTTTCTTGCATGCTTTGCATTCGAACAAGCCTTTATTAGCGACCCCTTTCGACTTATTGTTGTCAATTGTCAACCCACGTGACATAGGACTCATTATGTTCATAGGGTTTCTTCGTTCCTCCTCTTTGCTAGCCGAAGCACAAGACTCTTCTGGTTCTACCTCCATTGGATCCACCGTGGCATTAGACAACATCATTAAGCAATTGGCAAGGTCTTCTTCCTCATTTGATGGGCAATGTGGACTGAAATTTCCCACTTTGGCTCTAAATGATCTCTTCCTTTTTGACCACCCACATCCTCGCCGGCCGCCACCAGTCCCATCCTCCCCATCAGAGCCCGGCGAGGACACAAGGGACTCTGCATCTGCAGAGCTACTACATTTCCCATGTTCAAGGAAGGATTTCCAGGACAAGAATTCTTTGCCACAATTCTCACAAACCCGGCAGCTTTTGAGGCGATTTGGGTTTTTTCTTAGGGCATACATGCACTTGTTGGTGGAGGGTACATTGCCGCCAAGTTTGTCCTCCCAATCACTCGGAGGATCGTCGTTGTCGATGTGACCTTCATCCCCTATTCCATGTGCCCTCATGTGCCCTCCTAACGCTCTACCACACCCAAAACCCTTCTTGCAAATTTTACAGAAATGTTTGAAGCTTGATTGCTGGTCGACAATCAAAGCCATTAATTAAAAAAAAAAAAAAAAAAAAAAAACCAAAATCAGGTAAAAAAACAAAATTATAGAGGAGAGATGGATGGAGAAAGATGGTGGTGATGGAAGTGGGTCAAGAATGGAAGACGGAAAGGAGGTGTATGTTCTTGTAGTGGAAAGAATTGTCAGGTTGCATGGCGACAATTAAGAAGTCCTAGTTTTTAGTTGAAGTGTTGGTTTGGATTGAATTTGTGAATATGGGACAAAAAGAGAGAGGCGGTGTCGGAGTTCTTGAAGAGCTGGGGGATGTGACGACATTGTGACAAGTGGACGGAGGGTTAGATGGTGAGAGACTTTTTCTGTGGCGGTGGCGCCGCCGAGTCAAAGCTAGAACCAAGGGATGGACGTCCGTACATCAAGAGTAGGTTTTGTTGTGTTGGGTTCGTACGAGTGAGAGACTTAGCTGGAGAAAGAGTGTGTGTGAGGGAGTGAGAGAGGAAGAGAGAGTGGTTCTAACTGCCATACCTATTCATATCCCTTCATTTCCAAGCCAAGAAAACTAATCCACGCTTCTCCTTCTCTGTCGGTTGGTTCCACCGGCTTTTCCACACACAAATTCTTTTTCTATTATAAACAAACCTTTCACCAAGGTTCGTGTTTTTTGTTTAGCTTTATTCTAACTTTCTATTTTTTGAATTTAAAAAAAAAGGAACTTTCTATTTTCAAATTGCACAGAGAGAGACAATTACTTTTGGTTTGATGACGAATAGACCCGGCAGTTTCTGACACGACACGATGACACGACATGAAAACGACACGAAAATAACGGGTTTCGGATCAACACGATAACTAATCGAGTCATTATCGGGTGACCTGATAAGAACTCGTTAATAACGGGTATACACGCGGGTAACACGTGAGTAACCCGTTTCGACCCGTTAAGAAAAAAATTATTTTGATAATTTTAAAATTTAATTACCAAAAGATTTATTATAAAAATACAATAATGGCCATATTAATATATACAATATATTCTATATTAAATATATAGTTTTGTATTATTATTCTATATAAGTTAAAAAAAAAAAAGTTTTAGTCATTATTTATTTTTATTATGAAAGTTTCTTATTATCATTATTAGGATAAATTTTACTTAACACGTTGTTATCCAAAATTAAAATAAACTAATATAGCATTTGTATAGGCAAGAACTAAGAAAACATACATACAAGTATGAAAAATGTGAAAGAATATACAAACACTCGTGATTCATCATTATTCCTTCACGAGTAGATAATGGTTACACTTTCATTATCATTTAGATTTTTAAAATCCTCCAAACCCTCATGAATAATGTTTTTTATTTGATGGCAAAATTAATAAAATTAATAATAATTATTGTAGAAGTGTAAAAAATGTAAAAAATATATACAATCACTCATAGTGACAAGCTTTACAACTTTCATGAAGGGGTCAGCTTCAAAATCGAACACTATAATCCATAAATCTTAAATTTATATTTAACCGTCGATTGTCATTTACGCTTTATTCTTCTTACTGAATTTCATTTTTTAAATTTTCTTTTTTGAAAACATGATCATCTGGTGGATGTAAGAAGATTAACGGTTCAAATCTTTGATATCACGTTTCGATATTTAGGTTAACTGAAATATGAGTCGATGTCATATAATTTGTAGAAACTTTATAAACATCAAGCAATATTTTCACTAACCGTAAAACTCTGAATATGATATCAACGATCCAAACCGTTTATCTTCCTGCATCCTCTAATAGATCATGTTTTCAAAAAAGAAAATCTGAAAAAACAAAATTTGATGAGAAAAATGAAGCGTAAATGTAAAAAACAATCAACGGTTAAATTTTGATCTATGATTTATATGATTATAGTGGCAAATTTTGAAGTTAAGATCTGCACGAAACTTGTAAAGCTTGTCATTACGAGTGTTTATATATTTTTTCTATATTTTTTACACTTCTACATTAATTAAAAAACTATGAAAGACTTTATTTTTGGATATGACAATATGGTATGTATATACTTATTTAGTATTATATTTTTCATTTGATTATTTATTGGTTTAAAATATATTTTCCTTAACGGGTAACGGGTCAGGTCATATTACCAGTTAATATTATCGGGTCGATTTCGGGTTGGGTCATTTTACCCGTTTATTTTAACGAGTGTAACACGACACGATCCATTAAGATATCGGGTATGACACGAAAACGACACAAACACGGAAAACACTACACGAATGCCAGGTCTAATGACGAATGGTACAAATGCATGTACATTTCTATTTTTATGTTTTCTTAATAACGTTTTCTTTTGCTATTTTATAAAATTTTATTTTCCTATTTCTTAACGTGGAGTCAATGGTAAAAACCTTCTTATCCGTACGTACTGTCTATGGCCGGAGTGTTAGGATCTCAAAGTGCATATATGTGCATATATATAGGGGCTAGCTTGTCGTGAATCAAGTGATAAACTTAGTGAGTTTGATCTGATTGAACGCTCAGACTAACAACAAACTTACTATTCAAACCCTTCAACTGCTTTCCTTGAGAAAAGTACTCAATTATCTGTTTTTGTATTATCATTGGAGTCAAAATAGTAAGCTCAATCTCGTTTTATAATATCATTGCGCAAATATTATTTTCTTTGGGGCCAAATGACAGTATTTTATATTATAATGGAATAAAAATCTTTGCATTTGACGCTATATCTAAATATGTTCAATATTGTCACTTAGTACTACAGTTAGTGGTATTCTTTATCACTTATAAGTGAGAGATCTTAAATTCAAATATGGTGAATAACAAGTTAATTTGTAGCCAATTTATTCTCCCCACCCCTTAATTAATGTAAATATATTGATGATTCAAAAAATTATGGTAAAAGTTTTTAGTTTAATGCGTGAATTCGAGCCAACTAAAAAGCAATATTATATACGATAAATTTATAGGAAATGTACGATATATACATATATATATATATATATATATATATATATATATATATATATATATATATATATATATAGTGATGTAAAGTGAAGTGCAGTCGTAATTTTGTTTCGCACCAAACCCCTTTTGATGTTAGAACGAACAGGTATGCAGTTGTGTGGGCTCTCGGCATAATATGTATATAGTAATAACCCTTTAGTTAGAGCCGTCTCATTAGATCTTCACCTTTTTGTTTACCCTAATTTCCCCTTATAATATTATCAGGTCAGCTTTGTTCTGATGTCAACATTTTATAATTATATTATATCAAATAAACAAATGATCATATAACTGTATAAGTCGACTTAGATCAGTACGTATCTTGAATAGAGAATGAAAACATAAGCATTATACGTAATGAATTTAAACTATGTTATCGAACAAGCATTATTTATGCCTGAAGTGCTTTTGGAATATTATCTTCTTCTTTTTTCTCTAAGAGTTTCTACGTCCTAAATAGTTGAGATCTCAACACTCCTTGTGGGTCATGAAGGTGCACGCATTGTTTCGGTTAATTACTTAGTGAAATCTTGGTTAAGTAAAGACATTGCTTTCATAAGTGAAGTGGGATTAGTCAATCAATCATTTGGAGTCAACTTAATAGCTTTGATTCAAAGCATTCACAGACAAACCTAGTGGCTTAAGTACGTAGGGGCAGTGATTAAGCAACACGCTTTCAACTAGGATGGTGAAGCAACTCTTGCACTTAAAAGTAATTCTCTGCACCTTACCTGCAAATTAAAGTACTCAAAAGAGTTGAACAGTCCATTACAATATCATAAATTGTATGTGTTAACCCTAAAAACTACTAAGCTTAAATAGCGCGCAGATCGAGTAATTAATATGCTAACTACATCCTTCGGTTGTGTGCGGGGCGTGCCAACTCGTCGGCTGAGTTCGGCCGGGGAGTAAAATATGTTGATGTGGCGTTGGGTGCGCTGCTAACTTCTTGATCTTGCGACTGCGGCCGAGGAAGGAACACGTCTCGGCCTTCGGGTTCTAGAGCTTGAAGACAAGGCTGCTAGTTTCTTCGAAGTTCACATATCGTCGGTGCCGGGTTCGGTCTTGGTAATTATATTCATGAGAGTATAAGTACGTCGAACTGGTACAAGACTATAAGGACACAAATACTCGAAAGAGATAAATGTCTTGATTGTAAATGTGGTTTGGCCGTCAGAATGTCGAACTCTAAAATGTACTTGCGAATATCAAATCATAAAATAAAACTCGGCTTACAATGTGTTGAGCCTAGTAACCTGGTAACACCTCACTTTGCCGAGAAGTTTGATGAGATGACCTCTACCAACAAGGACTCGAAAATCCTTGTTGACCGAGACTTGGATAAATAACCAGTCGGTCTTGAAGCAGTGTTGTCTATCCAAATTAAAGGTGCTCCTCGGTCGGCTGATTCTACAGCTCCAGTGATGTCTATCCAAACTGAAGATGTCGCTGGTTGCCTTCATAGTGCTGTCTATCCAAAATGAAGATGTGTTGGCGAAAAGAAAGGGGAAGAGGAAAAAATCTCAAGGTTGTTGAGAAGCTTTGCGTAGGGCAATTTATGTGTTGAATTGAAGAGGTTTTGAATGATGCACTCCCCTATCTATTTATAGTAGCGAACCCCCTTATGGCCGAACTAGAAATTTACTTGGACTAGGACTCCTCAACCCAACCTGATCAGGATTCGGCTAATCCTAACCCTTATAGAACTTTGAACCAAGCTCCTTAACGAACCATATTCGTCCCCTAATTCTAAGCACCCTTAGCTTTAAGACTCCCTGTTGCACTAGGGTTTGACTACCTCACCCTTATCTAAACCAATCCTCTTCGTAATAGGATTCGGCCAACCCTGACTGGACAACCTTTGACAAGATTCTAGATGAATGTTATTGGATTGAGAACAACTCTAAGCTCGACCCAAAATATTATTTTGGGCCCAAACATTGCCCCCCGTTTCTGAGGTCTTCAGCTTATAATTCCTGGCCGAGCCTTGACCTTGAAGAAGTGATCTATTGCCAAAGAATAAACCCTTAGCATATTCCTTCTAGTAAACCAGAGAACATTGCAAACCTCGAATACTCCAACCACCCAGACGCATTTATTAAGCACGATCTCTTACCCTTGTCAGTTTTTGTAAAACTCTACAAAACTTGACACGTGGCAATTTTTTATCGCGACTATCCATCTTCAATAATGCGTACCCCCATGTTCGAGGTGTGTAGACGCCAAAACATCTTTTCGTCATAACCTTCGCCGATACGCACAATCGTGCATCCTTAATTTGCATGCTTTTCGACCTCTTCACCTGGATTTTCAATGATCCGTTATGATTGTGAAATTCACTGGTTGGATTTACCCCTCATTTTTAAAACTAAACCGTTGATCTTCTCCCCCAATTGCCTATAAATACTTTGCCCAACTTCATTCGAACTTTCACGGTTTCAACTTTCAAAAATTCTTGCCATTTGCTTTCGCCCAGAAAAAGAACCCAAACTTCGAAACCCAGAAACAACCTCCAAACCTTCATCAATGACCTCCAATACTTTCATTACCAAGCTCACTGAAGAATGCAACAAATGCCAAGACTTCATCGATGGGAATGCCATCAAAACCCTTTGATTTGAGTGTGATTCAAGCGCTTTTCACCAGATCCTGGGGCCACTGCCTAAAGCCCTTATTCCACAGGTATGATTGGTTGAAGTGGGAATCGACCAAACCTCAAGGAGTCTGGCCTTCGACCCCCGTGACCTGGGCTGCTTGGGTCACCTGAATAGAGCCACACTTCGATGATGAGTGGAAGACTTTCGGCATCTTGGACGCTATCAAACTTTCGACTCTTGAGATCAACACGGACCGAGAGCTCCTGCTGGCCACCCTGAGCTTCTGGTGTTCGGCCACCAATACAATGGTTCTCCCTCTTGGCCCCGTTGGTCCAACCGTGCTGGATATCATAGCTATACTCGACACTTCTCCCTCCAGTCTCCCAATTGATACTACTCTTTCTCGATATCAATTCGACTTGGATCTTAAAATAGTATTCGACGAACGTGCCGTCAAAGTTTTGACAAAGAAAGATCAGGAGGCGTCAAAAGAAGATGTGCACAAACTGCACAAAAATTTCTTCAACTACAACACCTTAATCAACCAATTTGCTGGCTCAGGGGAGGAAGATCTCAAGAAGGGAGAGCACGAGGCCATCTTGTTTTACTGGTACAATAAATTCATCTTTTGTACCAAGTCAAATAAGTGTTTGGCTGAAAATATGCCAATGGTCGAAGCTCTAGCCAGTGATCATGTCCTGGCCCTCAGCCAAGCCATCATCGCCAACCTCACTCAGTGCTTGGCTGAAGCTTCTGTTAGGAAAATCGATCCACACCAGAACAGCTCACTCTAGGTCTTTCAACTCTGGTTGCAGGTCTACTTCTCCACACTGAGACCAGAAATCCCAAGCTTCAACTCTTCTGAAGCAATGGGTCTTCAACTAGCCTCACGCCCCATTCCTACTCACTTGGTCGAAGAAATATTTGAAGCCGAAGACATCTTCAAATATTTCTTCGGCCTTAAAGATCTGTCAGACAACGAATTTTTGGTATGCTGCTGCCTGAAATATTCGTCTTCCATCAAACTCCCAACATCGGTATAGGAGGAAACAGAGGAAGCCGACTTTCGACAATCCTGAAGGTCGTTTGCCCTAGCTCATGACATTCCCTTTGGTTGCGATGCTTGACGAGCTAGCTGTGAGGCCTACCATCCCCACTTCATGGCTCGTCAATTGGGCTTTCTTTAGGGCTGTCATGTGCCACTCCTCACCTCTCGCTCACTCTTAGGCTGAGAACGCCTCTCCGGCTCCTCGGCGAGGGAATGCAAGGAAGCCTAGCAAGAATTTCAAGAGCGATATACCAAATTCCGCCTTCGGCTGAATACTCCAGAAAAACATTGTACCAGCACTTTCACAGATTGGTGCGATGCTTATATAAAGGATTTCTCCGGTGCTTCGGCCGAGGAAACTTCAAAGAAACTTTTTGGTGATCGACCAAATAAGACTCTTGCTCCAAAATCCAAAGAAACGGCTCAAGGTATATATCTTTTACTTCTCTGTTCATTTATTCAAACTTCACTCTGACTCAGGTTTAGCTTTTCTAGGTGGTCGTTGTTTCAAGTGCAAATATAAGGATAGTATAATGGCACAAGTAAGGGTGTCGAACCACAAGGACTAATTAGACCTCTACAATTACTAGCTTGATGTGAACCCTAAAGAAAATGCAAATGAAAACTGAATTTAGGTTTTTGTTTTGAAAGCTAAAGTAACTTAAAATGCAAGACAAGATAAAGATGAATGATAGATTGGTTCAAAAACGATGGGAATGGAACGAGGAATATCGATTTCACCATGACAAGCCAATTCAATGAAAATTAAGTCAAAACGTATTCAACTCTCAAATCTGCAACTAGGGTTCGTTTTACTTATTTATGATCATCCATTTGATGTGTGGTTGTGATCAAGTATTCCTAATCTACAACCTAGTTTTGATGTTCAACTTAGATTACCAAAAAAGAATCCATTAAGAACAAGAAAACTTCCAAGAACCAAAGAAATCACATGGCAGGATGTATGCATAGCAGTTTCTTCATTCATTCACATGTTCACCAAGATTAAGCGTGATGTGTATTGTAACCTTGATCAAATAATTCATAGGCAGCCCTAATGGTGATCAAACATTAAGTTTAACAAACAAATTATACTATAAAATCAATTAATGAAACAAGAACATAGATTGGTAATTTGAATACTTCAACTTAATAACGCAGAATAGGTTTGCAAGGCTACATCGAAATCCCCAGCAATGAACTTAATTACACAACATGATTACAGAATATATAAATATCAAGAACAACATGAGTGAAATTAGAGTTCATAGAAAAAACCCCTTTGAAGCAATGCTGATGTTGAACTTCTCCAAAAACAGCGCGGCTGCGTGGTTTCTTTGGTGGCAGCGGATGGTGAAGGAAAATAGGGCTTGGTTTCTGGAAGAAAGGCTAAAGAAAGAGAAGAGAGAGAGCTCTGGGCGACCCCATGGGGAAGCTTGTCTAAAAGTGGCTGAAACTCTCAGTGTTATAAGGTTAAAGAGGCTGTTACAGATTGCTAATACATCCCAGTAATTGGGCATTTAATTCCCACATTTTTTTGCTGTTATTGGTCTCTTAAAGGGCCATATTCATCACCATATTCAATTGTACACTTTGAATCTCTCTCTACATCAAAATGGTTATTCAATTCTCCACTTTCAGCTCCATTTTGCCCTATTTACCCTCAAATGGCTCTAAAACCCAATTAACTGCACATTAACACAAAAGAGAGTAAAACGCAACCAGTTTAACTCAAAAATATCACAAAGAGACTAGGAATGGATGGTATAAATGTATGAAATATATGAGTTATCAGTCGTGCAATAAAACGGGCCAATGTGGTTATGATGGTCGCAGCCAAGAAGAAACTCGCCCATCTTTCAAAGAAGGTTGCAACTATGACGGCTCATCTTGCTGAAAAAAACAACCACTCTAACCCCAGTAGTGGCCACTGCTGCGCCGATTGCACCGAGCAAACGGCCTTGCCTAGAGGTCGAGACGACTAGTAACGTTGCCTAGCCCCAAAAACATATAAAAAAAAACCAAAAAAGGGAGAGCGGGAGATTCATGTTATTTCAAGTCAGACCGCAGGAGAAACCACTCCTAGTATCCCTCTCCCTTCTCCTGTTATCCAAGTCTGGACACAAATACCGCAAAACCCTTCAACCCCAATCATGGGCCAGGCGACCGTGGCTTGACCCATCAGCAAGCAGTTGTTGGAATTGAACTAGCCGTTGCCCCAGTGGTTGAGGAACTTGCAACTCTGGAGCCAGCCGTTGCCCCTGCTGATGTTGGCTCAGCAGTTGCTACTCTGGAAAAATGGGCAACCACGGTAAAAAAAAACCTCTCCTCTAATCCAGAAAAGAATCCAGTGATTATCCTAGGGGAAGAAGTATGATAATTTCCTTTAATAATGTTCTTCTTTCATTTTTGACTAAATCTCCAAACTAACAAATGATCCTTTTTTATTATCAGGAGAACGAGAGTGAAGTACCCTCACTGGTGAGGCACCCTCGACGGGTTAAAGCACCAACTACAAGTCATTTGCCCCTGGGCAAAGGCAAAGGTGTCGCATCCCTTCTGGGTGATTTCTAGCCGATGGTCGAGGTGGCTAACCAAGTCGACCCTTATGCGGTCGAAGAAGGTCTAAGACATGAAGCAACGCCTCTTGTTGAGCCAGAAGCGATGGTAGAAATGTCGGTTCATCCCCAAGAACAGAACCTCGGCATCCCTCATCAGGAAGTCTCTTTGACCGTTGTAAGACTCATCATCATTTTCTTTTATTAATTTCCTGCCTTAGAACTCTAAACCAAGAAGCATTAAATGCCAGGTGCCCAATCGCTCATTTCATCGAAAATTATATGCGTCGAAGGGCGTTATTTATATTTCCTGGCCATCCCAGTGGCCATCAAACGTAGATAGCCTTCATTGACCACATGAATTGAAAAGCTGCCTTAAACACTAGGCTAGGCCATTAAGCTCTCTGGGTTTGACCAACAAACCAGCATACATGGCTGAAGTCTCTTTTCGGCAGGTTTAAAACATCTTCTTTGTCTACTATCCTTATGAATTCTCTTTTCTTTAACAACTCTTTTCTGTGCAGCCTTCATAGGAAGTTGAGCTTGATGCCCTTCTCTCTAGCACTTCGAGGACGGCTGGGCCTTTTGCAACCCCGGCCGAGTCTAACGCCCTTGCCAAGCTACAGGAACTTCTCTCTCTCTCTCTCGGCCTCACAAATCTTCCAACACAAAGGCCTCGACTCTGTGGAAGAGTACTTGAACAACCTAGCAGCCGACGGCCTGCTGAGCAACGAAAGTGTTGTTCATTTGTCAACTGTCCTGGAAAGAACTCAACAATATTTCACTATTTTCGAGAAGGTTCTTCGGATAGAGGATGACCTCAAGGCTACAATGGTTGCTCACGAAGCTATCCGACCGGGGCTCAAGGCAATAAAGGCAAAGAAGGAGAAACTGGCCGACCTTAACCGTCAAATCGTTGAACTTTATCGTCAGAGGTCGACCGTTACTTCTGAGCTCGGAAAGGATTTTGAGTCGAACAAACCTCAATTGGCAGAGTACGCGGCTGGCATGAAGTGGATACATCAACTAAAGGCTGACAAAAGAACACGACAGGCTGAGGTTACGATGGGCGAAGTGAAGTGGTTAGAACTGAAAATCGCTCTTGAAGCTTTTCTTGCTTCGACTCCCTAGGATTTATTTTTTGGTGCCGACTTGTGGGCCGGTCGATTTCTTTTGTAATTTTGTGTGTACGCCGTTTGAAAAATAATGAAACAAATCCTTTATTCTTGCATCTCCCAAGTGACTGGATAATATTTCTTTAAGAATTTCCCATTGATCGGTAATTTATGAACTAAACCGGTTCGATCCTTGAGGTGGTATGCCCCCTTGCCGAGAACTTTGTAGACGATGAATAGTCCTTCCTAATTCGGCGACCTTTTCCCAAATCTAGGATCCTTAATCCCTACTGGCAACACGGTTTGCCACACTAACTCACTTTCATCGAAAGTCTTTTGCCTAACTCATCGATTATAAGCTTGTTCGACAATCTTTTTCTGCGCCACTAGTAAGTTATAGGCATCGAGCTGAGCTTCCTTCAAATCCTCTAACTCTTGCCTCATGGCTTGACTATACTCGGCACTGAACAAACTGCTTTGTTCGATAACTCATAACGAGTTTATGCTTAGCTCGACCGGTAGCATCACGTCATGTCCATAAGTTAACGTATATGGGGTCGTCCTTGTTGCTGATTGGAGTGAAGTTTGATATGCCCATAATGCCGCATTTAACTTTAAATGCCACATACCAGGCTTTTCTTTTATCATTTTCTCAAGGATACCGATTAAAACTTTATTACTCGCTTCGGCCTGTCCGTTTTCCTGTGAGTAATACGACGTGGACTGCTCGAGCTGAATTTTCAAACTCCTGAGACGTGCTCAAACATGATGCCTATAAATAATTCAGCTAAATAGATGGCAACCATATGATAGGGTGCCAGAGTACAACTTATGTAACGAAAAGTCCCGTTGAGTTGGTTAATCACAAGTTCTAAATCACCGAGGATGAGCACGTAGGCAGCCTTTAAGTCGTGAAGGACATTACCGTCGATGACGAGTTTGTACAGTCAAAATCTAACTTGAGAGAAAAATACCATCGGTAATGATCAGGGGACTGGATAACGATTCCAATACCGGCCGAGGTCGAGGTACTATAGCCGTCAAAATACATCGTCCAATAATTATCACGTGTTTCCACCATGCCAATTTCGACATCGTTTTCCCTAAAAACATATGGAGAAGGATGTTAAGCTAAGAAATGGGCCAGCGCCTAACCTTTAATAGCTTTTTGGGTCACGTATTGCAAATTAAATTCGGATAACACCATTGTCCATTTCCCAATTCGGCCTTTTACTATCGGCCGAGTGAGCATATAGCGAATAACATCTATCTGGGCGATAACCTGAGTAACAAAAGGGAGCATGTAATGCCTAAGTTTAGACGTAGCGAAGAATAAAGCCAAACAGAGCTTCTCGACAACTGAATAATTTATCTTAGCTGAGTTAAGATTTCGGCTAAGATAAAAAATGGCCTGTTCCCGCCCAGTGTCATTGTCTTGTGCAAGAAGATAGCTAATGGATTCCTCGGCAGCTGAGATATACAACTTAAGAGGTTTACCACGCCGAGGTGGCATGAGGACAGGTGGGGTAGTGAGGGAGACCTTGATTTGCGTGAAAGCGTCCTAATGTTCTTTGCGCCATTTGAATTTATCAGAATCCTTAAGTTTCAAGAGCGTGGAAAAAGCCTTCATTTTCCCCGCCGAGTTAGAAATGAAATGGCAGAGGAAATTGATTTTGCCGAGTAAGGATTGTAATTGCTTCTTATTTGTCGAGGGTGGAGCATCAATGATCGCTCGAGCTTTCTTCTCATCTACCTTAATGCCACGATGATGTACAAGGAAACCCAAGAAGTTGCATGCCGATACACCAAAGGCACATTTGGCAGGGTTCATTTTAAAATTTTGTTGGCGTATACGAAGGAAAGTTTGTCGAAGATCATCTAAATGTGTTCGGTGGTGCTTCGGTTTGACCACAACATCATCGATATATACCTCAACGACTGTGCCAATCAGGTCATGAAAAATGGTATTCATAGTGCGTTGATATATAGCACCGGTGTTCTTAAGTTCGAAGGGAATGACGACCCATTCGTAGGTCCCGAGTGCCCTGGGGCAACGAAAAACAGTTTTGTTAACATCGGCCTCAGCAATGAAAATGTGGTTGTAACTAGCATGGCCTTCGATGAAAGATGATATGTTATGGTTTGCTGCAGCGTCGATTAACAAGTCTGAAATTGGAATTGTATATTCATCTTTAAGGGTTGCCAAGTTCAAATTACAAAAATCAATGCAAATACGTAGAGCACCACTTTTCTTTAAAATTGGGACAATATTCGCCAACCATTCGACATATCGAGCTGTCCGAATAAAATCAGTTTTTAAAAGTCAAACGAGTTCATCTTTTATGCCGAGCTGAACTTCGGTAGAGAATCGTCGGGGGGGGGGTTGGCAGAATGGTTTACAACCAACCTTGATGCGTAGTTCATGCTCGACGAGTGTTTGATCCAGGCTAGGCATTTCATGGTAACTCTAAGTGAAACGGTCTTTAAATTCTTCGAGCTATTTACAAAGCTCGGCTTTCATAGGTTGGGGTAAAAAAGAACTAATAAATAAAGGTCGAGGGACATCGGTCGTTCCAATGTTTATTTCATCTAATGGATCTTTAACTTGGGGTCAACTGTCTTCGAGCTCGGCTGGGGCAGCTTGGACTTTATCAAGTGACAGGCCTAAACCATTGTCTCATTCGACTAGGAACTCTACTAAGTTCACGCCAGAATTTGGTTGCTTGGAAATAGTATACTAATGGGCGTTTTTGTTCCATGATAAATGAAACCGCGGCCTGGCGTCTATCCTGTTTAGTATCAGGCATTATGATTGTCAATTAGATTAGCCAACACGAGTCTCGCCAAATCCTGCTGAACAGTCGTAACGCCAACCTCGATGGCTTTCTAAACTGAGATCCAAGTCAGCCGTCCTTCTTCGTTGAAACCTTGCAGGGTGATGTAGCTGACATGATCATCGTAATAATGAGCTTGAATCATATTAACTTTGAATGGCCGATTGTCGGCCGGATGAACTACAACCGGTTTGCCATCCCAGAAGATGAGAACTTGATATAATGACAAAGGGTTACAACTAGTTTGGTGGATCAAGTCACGACCAAGCAATGCATTATACTCGGTCTTTGAATCGACTATAAAAACCGCGGTCATGTGATTTCGACCTGCGATATTCACCTCTAAAGGAAGCACTCCCTTAGTCTGAGATTTGTCACCGACAAAGCTGCTCATAGTTACCCCTAATGGAATGAGTTCATCTTTGGAGCGATGTAATGCTTTCATAATAGAAACGGGCTTGATGTTAACCGTTGCTCCACAATCGACAAAATTTTTGGAAATCGGGTCTCCTTCAATATGGGCTATGACATACAACGACTTCAAGTGATGAAGATCAACGGATAAAGAATGGGGAAACAGTTCGACGAGAGCTGCTTTAAGTTTATCTTCTTTGCTTATTTGCTCAGTTTCTTTAGTGACCACAAAAGCAACTAGCGTGGCCTTCTCGGTAATCACGTCACCGTCCATGAAATTTTGTTGGGATGTGGTCGGTCGGAATTCTGCGGGTAAGACATGGACCATGTTGATTTCTATGTTGTCGAGGATCGAATGGCCAATCAGGTCATGATCTTTGTCCTTTGGATTTTTAGGCGAGATGTCTTGCTTATGGGCATTACTCGCTTGGCCATCTTCGGCTGCAGCAAAAACATGTTCATGCAGCATGTTTGTTAGAGCTGTTTCGTTTTGAATTTTGACCACTGGCTCTCTTAGCGTTGGGACTTAGTCTTGCATTCAATCCACTCCTGATACGCAATGCGGGCATCTCTTATGTCCAAATATGCATCTAAACCACGCATTTTTCTTCATCGTCCGTAAGGTCGAAGAGGGAAACGGCTGAGAAAACTTCAAAATGGTACCACAGATATTGTAGGTCCTCGAGAAAGAAAGGAAGATCGACAATATCAATATCAGTATATGTTTCTACCTCAAACCTGAGAACTCGGGCCTTGCGTATATGTTAGCAGGGGATCACTCTAAGCTTCAAGGTGTCAAACAACAAAGCAGAGTATGAAGCCCTACTACTACTGGCAGGTCTCTGATTAGCGAAGGACCTGGCGATGAAGAAGCTCGTGATCTATTCCGATTCCTAACTGATCACCAACCAAACCTCAGGAGAGTACATATCAAAGTATCCAAGGATGGCCCGATACCTCGAGAAGGTACGAAAGCAGCTAGCGACATTCCAAGCGTACACACTCACTTAAGTTCCACAAGCAGAAATTACCCACGCAGACACACTAGCAGACCTAGGCTCTGCCTTAGACCATCAGCTCAGGCATTCCATCCTAGTCAAGTACTTGAAAAAGCCGAGCATAGATGAGGAACCAACAGTCGAGGTGGCGCATATCAACACAACTTCGAGTTGGCAGGATCCCATCATCGACTACGTAGTCAACAGAACACTCCATGCAGACAGACTGGAGTCTAGGAAGCTCCAGATGAAGGTAGCACACTACTACATGTGGAATGGCATGCTCATTTGTAGATCCTTCTCAAGACCACATATTTGCTGCCTATCGCTTCTAAAAAACTTGAAGATTCTTAGCTCAATCCACGAAGGTGTTTGTGGAAACTGCTCTAGAGGCCACTCTCTAGCGTAAAAAGCTTTTAATCCTGGCTACTACAAGCCAACCATGCATTAAGATGCCAAGGAGTATGTACAAAGGTGCGACAACTGCCAGAGCTTCAGGCCTGTGCTCACACAACTTGTCAGCGAACTCTACCCGCAAACAAGCCCTTGGCCATTCATACAGTGAGCAATTGACCTGGTAGGACCAATGATGCCTGCCACTAGGGGTAGAGGTATGATGATCGTAGCGACCGACTACTTCATGACTACAACTACCCAGACAAACATAGAGCGCTTCATATGAAAAAACATCATATGCTGCTTCGGCATCATTCACTTCATTGTCACAAACAATGGTCTGTAAGTCGTGGGCAAAGTTATGACGAAGTTCTTTGAAAAATATGGCATCAAGTAGCATATATCCATGCCCTGGTACCCATAGGGCAATGAGCAGGCCGAGGCGTCTAACAAGACCATTCTCGATTGCCTCAAACGGTTTCTCTCAGACAAGATGGGCAAGTGGCCAGATGAGATCCCCGGTGTTCTGTGGGTGTATCGCACCACCAAGAGACAAGCAATTGGTGAAACTCCATTATCCCTGGCGTATGGCTTTAAGGTGATCATTCTTCCCAACGTCATAGTGCCAAGCATCGGCACTGTACTGCTGAATTTTAAGTCTAACGAGAAGGAGATGGCCACAAACTTAGACTTGGTAGAGGAAGAGAGCAAAATGGTTATCACCCGCATTACGGCTTATCAGCAGCAGATCATCTCCAGCTATAACGAGAGGGCGCAAATTCGGCAGTTCCAGCCAAGAGACTTAGTCTTCAGAAAAGCCTTCATAATCTCCTGCCGGGAAGGCTCCAAAAAGATGGCTTACATCTGGGAAAGTCCATACAAAATCAGTTGAGTAGGCAGAAATGGCAGCTACACCCTCACCACCATGAGTGACAAAAAAACTCGAAAAGCAGTGGAATGCCTACAACTTGAGATAGTATTATGTGTGACCTCCCACCATTCCTTGGACCCTGTTCAAGACAAATAAAGTTTGAAGACTCAAGCAGCTCAATGAACAAGACCTCACAAGTTGAGGATTATGAGTTGTTATGTTATTACTGCCTACAAGCAAAGTTAATACATTTCTTTATTTTTAATGAAGATTGAAGGAATTATTCATAAGCCTGGGCCGAATGCATAAACAAACTGACCACCCCTGTGATAGCAGAAGACGCCCTTGCCCTTGTATACATAGCGTGTGCTCTCCCATCAAGAGACGGTAAACTGATCCGAGATATCCAGAAGTGGATGGATTTTACGACTGCTCAGTTCCCCATGAATGCATCGACTACCTACGCTGGACGACTACTAAAATTAGCCACAATAGTCTTTCTCGGAGAAAAACTTAGTCGACTGAAGAATTACATTACGCGGAAGCCTAGGTCTTTAACCTGAAAAGACGTTAAGTGCCGAATTCCTGCCCATGAAAGAATTCGCGTGACTAGATGGTCCGTCCTCAACGTGCAAGTCTTCATGAACGTAGCTTGGCTCTAAAGTGTTGCAATACTAGTTAAGTGACCTGTGGAATCAAGTTACAACTCGGAAGGATATGGCCTCTGAATCGCGATTCTGCCTACACCTTAAGCCTAAAATGCCTCCGAGAGCCATGGATAATGCCTAAAGTGGTCACGCGGGTCGTCTGCTTCTGTAAGTAAGACACAGGCCGACGACCTAACAGGCAAGCAACCCTAGGCAATCTGTAAGCCAAGACTTATACCTACTATGACTACGCAGACCCATCTACTTATTTAAAAACAGCGCTTCCGGCCCACGGTCTACAGTTTAAATTTTGCAGAAGCTAAAGCCGAAATGTATGACTATAGCAGCTATGTGGATTTCGTCTGCTTTCTATGAGAAACATGTGTCCAACCGCTGGCTTTATAAGTTAAAAGTTTCACAACACGCCCTGGGAAAGCCAAGGCTCGCGCAGCTGCTAAAGCTAAAATGTACGACTATAGCAGCTACGCGAATTTCCTCTGCTTTCTATGAGAAACAAGTGTCCGGCTTGCCGGCTCTATATGTTAAAAATTTCACAACATGCCTTGGGATGGCTAAAGCTTGTGCAGCCACTAAAGCTGAGATTCATGACTATAATAGCTACGAGGACTCGCCTGCTTCCTTTGGAAGCTACGAGTTCGGCCGCCGGCTCTATAAGTTAGAAATCTTGCATTTTTTCCTCTTGCAGGTAAAGCTCCTTGAGCATCAAAGCCAAAACTAAAACTGAAGTGACGACGTGGGATCGACTACTTCAATGAATTAGCTCACCCAGCCACCCGTCCTACAGTAAAGTTTTACAAAAGACATGGCGAAATAGAATGATGAAGCAAAGCAAGGAAAGCTGTTTATTAAATTTCTAGCAAATTAATAAACCGGCTTGAAGGCCAACTAAGTTCAAATAAAGCAGAACGTAAAGGAAAAGAAGAAAATTCCTATGTCTAAGCAATAAGACTACTCATTGGCAGCCTGGACAACCACTGTCCCTCGATTACCACCTTGTAAGTAGCCATACTGCTCCTCCCAGCCAAAGCTTCCATCATCTCATCCTCAGCTGCCCCTGCCTGGACTGCCTGACCCTCAGTTGCTCTACCAAAGGCAGGCTCAAACAAGAAAGAAAGCAAATCAACTGGAGAAATGGAGAAAGTCTCGAAGTTCTTCTTGGAAAATTCATAATCCGACAGCCAACCTTGAAGATGGTCTACATAGCCAAGCTTGTAGAAATTGGCCTAACAAGAAGCAACCACCACTTCATGACTGACCTTCTCATTCTCCTCAACAAGCCCAGTGTGAGCATCATGCAGCTTACCAAGTTCATTTTTCAGGTTCTTTCTAGTAGACAGCTCACTTTGCAGATCCATTTCCTTGGACTCAAGCTTACTGGCAACATCCTTAAGACGAGATACTTCAGCATACATGAAGACAAACTCATCGTCCTTGGCAAAACAAGCAGATCGTAGCTCCAAATTGACACACTCAAGGTCCTTGACCACCGGTGCAACACGGCTGACTTCCTTCTTTGCAGCTTCCAACATCGCCCGAATCGCACTAAGCTTAGCCTCCAAATGGATGACGTCCTGATGAGCGATCTCTAACTGCATAGAAATAGGGGCAGAGACATCAAACCCCTTCAAAACGGCGAGTTCAGATTTGAGATTCTTGATCTTTTCAATAGCCGAGCAAAGCTGAGCCGTCAACACCACTTCGACCTCTTTAGCACATTTGACAGCATCTTGATCAACGATCATAGACTCAGCTGCCAGGATCAAATTCTTATGCATTGTAGCCAGCAAGGAGGACCTCCTCAAGTAGGCAGGACACTTCGTAAAAGAGTCTGAGCCGACAATAACTTTCCCAACACTATCAACAAATTTAGCGCATACATCAACGTCCTCAAGCAGGTCAGCCTTTAGCAGCACATAAACCTCAGGAAACTCCCAAGCCTCAGACTTGATGGATCTCTCACAACTGCCCGTGCGAGCTGACTTCCCTTTCTCAGCAGACGAATCAGTCGCAACGGAAGGAGGAACAGGCCCAGGTACTACCTTAGCAGCAGAATCCACCTTCCCACTCTTCACAGCAGTGAGCCTCTCAGAAGCTGAACCAAACTTAGCTCTCAACGCACGCTTCAACACAAACCTAGACACTTGGGGCACCACCGAACCTTTTCGCTAGGCAATCCTCTCAGCAATGGTCCTGGACACCTTTGGAGCAGCAGGATTAATAGGCTCAGACTTAATGGTCTTTTTTGTCCCCTTAGGAGAAGTCAAATCGATGACAAGCTTCTCAGCAACAGATGAGCCCCCGTGAATAGCAGAAAAAGTCTTTGGCTTTTTCTCGGCAGAAGGCTCATAAGCACGTGAGGAAGATCTTTTTTTTCCACCCTCATTGGTAGCAAGCTCTACAGCAACGATCAGACGAGCAAACGCCTCATCCTTTATCTGCTTTATCTCTTCCTTCAGAGGTTGCCCGTCTTTCTCCTAACGAAGCGGACTGAGCAGTTAACGCCATTCACTGTACTCAGTAGGAATACCCAAGGCGATGTGCACTTTCTTCATATCCGCCGAAGTGGTTAGAGTTGAGCCAAATTTCAAATCTACACAAAGTAAGAAGAACGATCAGTAAAGTGAAGTTATGGACCAGGTCAACAAAAATTCAAGTAAGTTAGGAATGAAACAGTTCACTTACCACTGATAAAGATTGATAGAAGCATATTTATGTGACATAGTTAGCATGTTTTCTTACATTTGTTTAGTTAGTTATTGTTTATTAGAGTGTTTTAAGCAATTTTCGTGTGTTTGTAGGTCCAAATGGCAAAAGTGGCAAGAAAGTGCAATTTGGAGCATTTTGGAGCAGTTTTGGGCTTATAATGGATGTCACAAGTATGGAGCAAGATGGATGGACGAATTTGAAGTTCAAGAGAGGCTAGGAATATGCAAAAGAGATGGAGAAATTAATTCAAGACAAATAAGATAAGGAATCAGCTAAAAAGAATGAACATTATCCAAAACCTTATCCAACCTTATCTTATCCAAACTAACCTTATCTTACCTTATCTTATCTTATCCTACCTTAATTCCAGCTGCAAGGGGGACTCCTTTTCATATTAGGACACCTAAAACCTATTTTTAGAAGGCCTTTTCCTTCTAGAAACATGCCACAACACTCCTTTCTAGAAGCCACATCCCTTCTCCTAAAAATCTAGCCCCTGGACCCTTTCTAAAAGCTTTAGAATCTACCGCAAGTTCCCAATCCTTTTCCTCTTGGATTTCCGCCTAACCCCAGTCATTTTCCTTCAAGAATTGTGCCAAATACATATTCCTTTCCTTCAGAAATTCGTGATGTGCCCTAGCCTTATAAATATATGCATTATGCCGCACCATTCACTACCCATCCTTCACCATAAATCGCCTACATCCATCCACTACCATAATTCACAGCATATACACAAAAATTCATCAAGTGCTACAGCAAGGAAGGAAGGAAAATAAGAGCTTTGTGCCGTGCCATGATCCAAGGGAGTGCCGCAGCCTACTTTGGAGTGTTTGAGCGTTTCTGGTTTTTTTCTATCCTTAGTTTTAGTTCAATGTTTATTTTAATTTGGTTTTCAATTATGATGGACATGTGGAACTAATTTCTTTTTAGTTAAAGGTGAATTCGAAGCCATGATTATATGTTTTATATGAACTGATTACATCCAGTTATTGTTTCTTGAGTCTTGAATGTGATTTGCTTATCTGAGTTATCAAAACTTGTTTATGTATGTGGATTGAGGGTCAACACTTAATTTGTATGCGTGAACTTGATGCTAGAATATAAGGGAGTTTCACCTAATCGTTATGAACTTATATTTACAAGTATTGGAAGTCTCTAGTCATGATTGTGTTAAGTAAATCCTAGGCAGGAGTATCATTCTTTTCATAGTTATGAATGCCTTGTCAATGCTTATGGTTTTCAAAGAACTTAATGACCTTTGATATGTTTTTCTATCATGCTTTTCATAGTGAGGGAACTTGATAAGGATAATTTGGTTGCGATGCGTATTCCATCCAATTCAATGAGTTAAGGAAAATCTGATGGTTAATTTGTGCTATCACGGTTAACTTGGGGTGTTGTCATTCATTGTCTAAAGGAATAATAACTGGAAATTGGTTTGTATGCATATGTCATGTATGGAGAATGACCGTCTAGCTAGCCTTTCACCCTTTAAAACAACCAATTTCGTGTTTAATTTGTTTAGTTTTGCAATCTATCTAATTGAGTAAATTCGTAAGAAACCAATCCCCCTTTAGTTAAGTGTGTTAGATTAGCTAGAAACTGGAACTAACCCAAAAAGAAGGTAAACTACCTAGCTCCACCATTGTCAATCTAAAAAGAGGTTTTGAAACCGCTAAAGCCATCATGTTGAGAAGTGGAAAAGAAGTTGGAACTGACCCAAAACCATCCGACTCAAGCCAAAATGAAGATGAAAAGTTGCTGATTGAAGAGGAAGAAATGCACAAAGCCACGGCAAGAGTGGAACCAACCTTGCCACAGCCCCCTAAGCCTTCCACATCATCCAATTCAGGCAAGGGTGGTTCAAATTTGACTCATTCTAACCTAATTCCACCAAATTTACCTTTCCCTAGCAGGTTTATGCAAGCAATGAACGAAGAGAATGAACAAGACATTCTAGAGACCCTTAGGAAGGTGCAAGTCAATATCCCGCTCCTTGATGCTATAAAGCAAGTCCCGAAGTACGCTAAGTTTTTGAAGAAGCTTTGTACAACAAGGAAACGGATTTGGGAGAAAGATGTGGTACATGTAAGTGAAAATGTCTCTGCAATGTTGCAAAGAAAGCTGCCACCTAAATGCCAAGATCCAGGTAGTTGCACTATCCCTTGTGTAATTGGTAATACAAGGTTTGAACATGCTATGCTAGATTTAGGTGCATCAATTAATGTCATGCCATATTCTGTTTATGCATCTATGAATCTATGAGAGCTTAAAAATGATGGTGTTATTATTCAATTAGCTAATCGATCTAATGCATACCCGAAATGAGTTTTGGAAGATGTTTTGGTGCAGGTAGACCATTTGATTTTTCCGGCAGATTTTTATGTGCTTGAGATGGAGGAGTCAGCCCACTCTCCACCATTGCCAATCTTACTTGGATGACCTTTCATGAAAACAGCTCAAACCAAGATTGATGTGGCCAAGGGAGCAGTAACTATGGCGTTTGGTGGCGATATGATTAACTTTAATGTTTCTGAATCTGTTGAGAATACTAATAATGTTCGTTCTTGTTTTGCCATTCATGTAATTGAAAATAAAGGGCAGGAACATTTAGCATCAATCAAGAAGGATGCATTTCGAACCACCAACGAAGAGGGAATTGGAGTGGATTACAAGGATTGCACGGCCCCCTAAATCTGGTCGAGAGCACCCCTTTTGCATCTGTTGAAAGTGCTGCCACTTCATTGCAGTACATTTGTAAGCCACCTATTCCAATTTCGATACCCATTTCAACTAATAGGTTGTTACCTTGTATGGTGCAGGTCCCCAATCGAATCCAAGCTAGTGGGAATGATTACATTGACTTTAGGATGCTCAACAACCCAATCAGGAAGGATTACTATCCCCTTCCATTCATAGAGCCAATGTACGAGAATTTTGAGGAGCATGTCGTGGAGGATGTAGCTTAAAATAAGGTATCGTCCGGCTGGAAGACATTAAAGCAAGCGCTTCTTGGGAGGTAACCCATGTGTTCAAACGAGGAGAAGATGGAATTCTAGCTCCAACAACCAGATTTGCTTTCTTTTACCCTTCTCTTTCTTGCTTTTACTTTGCCATATTTGTCATGTTTGTTAGTTGTGTTGTTTGCTTGTTTGTGTGAGTCTATGTTTGAAACATTGAGGACAATGTTTGATTTAAGTGTGGGGGGGGGGGGTAAACAAAGTGTTTTTCATTAATTTTCGTGGGTTTTTATCACCTATCACTTCTAATGTTGTTACTCACTGTTTTTAAGTGTTTTTAAGTGTTTTGAAGTGTTTTTATGTCATATAACAGAAAAAGAAAGAAAAAATAAAAAAAAAGTTTGAAAAATACCAAAAAGAGTCGTTTTTGTGTGTTTGTGTCCTAGGGTACCTTCCAACACAATGATGAGGATTTGGTTTTTAATTGCATGACTGTTAAAGAAAGTTACAAACATGGATTGAAGTTTGATATGCTCTTTGGTTTATGCTTAGTTGTAGTTGTCAATCACGAATTCACATGTAATCACAAAGGAAAAAAAATCAGTTTTTGTAACATGCTTGAAGGAAGAAACTCAAACCAACGCTACAACCCTAAGAGACTTGAGCTTAAACGTTTATTTGGAGAGTTATTAATCTGTGCATTTGTTGTTTTCTAAGGTCGTTGCATGATCTCATTATTTCTTTGCTTGGTTGCTACTTAGAATGCGTTTAATCATTATAGTTCCAAATACTAGAACTTATGTCCGTTTCATTCAAAGCATAAAATTGATTAGCATAACAAATAACAAGATGAAGTTGTTTAGTTTAAACCAGAGCCAAAAAGCCTCACCCTTTGCATATGTATTGTAGGTTTAACCCCGTTGAGCCTTAGTTAGCCTATTTTCTTTGTTAACCACATTATCCTTACCTAGCCTAGTATAGGATTCTCCGTACCCTTGTTCTTAAAGGATAGTGAAGCATGACTTAGAGGGAATTCCTTTTGATCGACATTATGCAGAAAAACAAGTGTGGGGGAAGGTTTTTAGTGGTTGGGTGCCAAGTAAAGAAAGAAAAGGGCATAAGAAAAGAAAAAAAAAGAGAAAAAAAACGTGAAAAAGAAAAAAAGGAAGAAGAAAAGTTGTGAAATGAAAGAAAAAAAGAGTTGAAAATAAGTGAGAATGAGCTCACAAGTGTTGGTTGTTGAAGAAAGGGTCCAAAAGATTGAATCTGGCCCTAAGTGATGTATGAATCTTCCCTTTGTGTTTAAAGTTGGTTTCTACAATCAAAAGTGAATTCTAAGTGTTGATTTCATTGCTTTGCTTGCTATTTCTTTAAGAACCTTTGTTTATCCTTACCTTTCTTTGTTAGCCAATGCCTTAGCCCCATTACAACCGTTGACTTTAATCTTGATTGTTATGTGTTTCAATAATGTGGAGTTTGAAATTGGTACGAGCATATGGTGTCCCTGGTTCTCGCGTCTAAGTAGTGGCATTCCATTCCTGAGATCATATACATGTTTATGTTAATAATTCCAGAAAGTGCCTTCTTTGTTATAACATATGTGAGTATTAGTTTTCATGTTTACATCAATCTTCTCACATATACCTAGTGTAGGGAGTGTAGTCAGAAAATCTATGTGAAAATAGAGAGTATATCTAGTGAGGAATTGAGGGATTCTCTAAGGCATGTTACTACATTCAAAATGTTGTTTTAATTGATTAAATGCAAGCTAGTGAGTGGCTACTGCAATTAAGTATGAGTTCGAGGGTAAGGATCAATAAAATCTGTGGGAGTAGTGATTTTTAACATGTCATGTTCCATTGGAAATCCCTGAGGTAATCGTTGGAAGGTTTAGGTTTTGTTTTGTTTTCTTTGTTTTGCTCGAGGACTAGCAAAAGCTAAGTGTGGGGGAATTTGATAGGAGCATATTTATGCGACTTAGTTAGCATGTTTTCTTGCATTCATTTAGTTAGTTATTGTTTATTAGAGTTTTTTAAGCTATTTTTGTGTGTTTGTAGGTCCAAATGGCAAAAGTGGCAAGAAAGTGCAAATTGAAGCATTTTTGAGCAGTTTTGGGCTTAGAATGGATATCACAAGTATGGAGCCAGATGGATGGAAGAATTTGAAGTTCAAGAGAGGCTAGGAATATGCAAAAGAGATGGAGAAATTAATTCAAGACAAAGAAGATAAGGAATTAGCTAAAAAGAAGGAACATTATCCAAAACCTTATCCAAACTAACCTTATCTTACCTTATCTTATCTTATCATATCCTAATCTTATCCTACCTTAATTCCATTTGCAAGGGGGACTCCTTTTCATATTAGGACACCTAAAACATGTTTTTAGAAGGTCTTTTCCTTCTAGAAACTTGCCACAACACTCCTTTCTAGAAACCACATCCCCTCTCCTAAAAATCTGGCGCCTGAACCCTTTCTAGAAGCTCTAGAATCTGCCACAAATTCCCAATCCTTTTCCACTTGGATTTCTACCTAACCCTAGTCATTTTCCTTCAAGAATTGTGCCAAATACATATTCCTTTCCTTCAGAAATTCGTGTTGTGCCCTAGCCTTATAAATATATGCATTCTACTGCACCATTCACTACCCATCCTTCACCATAAATCACCTACATCCATCCACTACCATAATTCACACCATATACACATAAATTCATCAAGTGCCGCAACAAGGAAGGAAAGAGAAGAGGAGCTTTGTGCCATGCCACCATCCAAGGGAGTGCCACAGCCTACTTTGGAGTGTTATAGCGTTTCTGGGTTTTTTCTATCCTTAGTTTTAGTTCGATGTTTATTTTAATTTGGTTTTCAATTATGAGGGACATGTGGAACTAATTTCTTTTTAGTTAGAGGTGAATTCGAAGCCATGATTATATGTTTTATATGAACCGATTACATCCAGTTATTGTTTCTTGAGTCTTCAATGTGATTTGCTTATCTGAGTTAACTTGTTTATGTATGTGGATTGAGGGTCGACACTGAATTTGTATGCATGAACTTGATCCTAGAATATAAGGGAGTTTCACCTAATCGTTATGAACTTATATTTACAAGTAGTGGAAGTCACTAGTCATGATTGTGTTAAGTAAATCCTAGGCAAGAGTATCATGCTTTTCATAGTTACGAATGCCTCGTCAATGCTTACGGTTTTCAAAGAACTTAATGACCTTTGATATGTTTTTCTATCATGCTTTTCATAGTTAGGGAACTTGATAAGGATAATTTGGTTGCGATGCATATTCCATCCAATTCAATGAGTTAAGGAAAATCTGATGGTTAATTTGTGCTATCATGGTTAACTTGGGGTGTTGTCATTCAAAGTCTAAAGGAATAATAACTGGAAATTGTTTGTATGCATATGTCATGTGTGGAGAATGACCCTCTAGCTAGCCTTTCACCCTTTAAAACAACCAATTTCGTGTTTAATTTGTTTAGTTTGCAATCTGTGTAATTTAGTAAATTCGTAAGAAACCAATCCCCCTTTAGTTAAGTGTGTTAGATTAGCTAGAAACTGGGTCAAATCTGTCCAGGTTAGTGTTTTGAGTCTTATTAGTCTAGAATTCATCCCAATGACTCCCTATAGTCTGTTTTGAGTCTAGTTGTTAGTTTTACTGTTTTAAGTTGTTTTGAGTCTTTAGATTCTAGTTAAGTGTTTTTAAGTTTAGTTTTGTGTTTTTGAGTCATATTTATGTAGATTAGCATCCCTTCTAATCCCCGACCTAGAATGATCCCTACTTTCATATACTACAATTATAGGGTTTTAATTTGAATGTCATTTAATTTCACATCAAAGATAGTCGGAACACGTAGCTCAGGAGATGAGTCAGACTCCCACTCTTCATTTACCTCCAAGGTATCTCTCACCCACTCATGATCACCTTTATAAGAAGCATCAAACAGCCTATGGCGAGACATCAGCTGCCCCACGCCTTCATTGTGGCCGATTTCAAAGAAGTACCATAACTCATTTATGGTCAAGCCAAGATCAAAGAACCTACTCAAGTTTGTGAACCCCACCATCGCACAAACTGCATTCGGGGAACACTGAGCAGGCACACACTTCATGGAGCAGATTATCTCTTAGAAAAGACGAGGCATGGGAAAAGTAAATCCTAGCACGAAGTAATATGGATGGAATTTGATAGCCATCTTCTTAGCAATGGCACCCTCGCCGTATGTATCATTACCGTTATCATCTTTCACCTGCTTGATGCGAACCCATGATAGAATCGCATGCTTGTACGTCTCGAGAAAATCTTGAAACAACTCATCAAAGTTAATCTCGACATGTACAGCCCTGAAGCAGGCCACCTTGACAGTACAAATGTGTTACTTTTACAATCTGAGGAAGACATCTCAAAATCTCTGCAAAAAGTACGATGAAAAATATTTAGGAGGCAACTCGTGGGAAGAGAAACAGAATAAAAAAAATTAAAGGAGGACCGCAGAACCCAAGGGCCCCAACACTAGGCTTCACGGCCCACCTCACCCTCATTCTCTCTCCTTTAGCACGGGCCCAAATCGTAGGAGCCCAGTAGCAAGCCAGGCCCCACGGCCTGGACCCGGCTCTCTCTCTCTCTCTCTCTCTCTCTCTCAACATGGCCCAAAGGCTCTAGGTCACTCATGCATACGGCCCACGCCACTCAACCCAGTAAAGAAATAGGCCAGCGTCTCATTCCCTTCTCCTCCTTCGCACCCAGCATGCTCTAGCAAGGCCCAAGCCTCTCGACCCAGGCCTCTAGGACCCGAGAGCCGGCCTACGCCAGTCTCTCCATTCTCTTTCATCTCGCCTGTATGGACCCATGCCTAGCAGCCATGAAGGACCAGCCCAAGCTAGCCTCCCCGTACCCGGTACATCTGTCACCTCTACTCGAGCTGAGCCAAGCACCTGGCCCACGACATCTGACCCTCGTGACGTACCACTAGCAGCCCCATGATCCCCTTGCCACGTGTTTCACACGTCCTTGATCCTCGGCCCCTGCCGAGCCAATTTCTCAAGTCCCAAGACTCCCAAAGAATCAAGAAGAAGAAAATTCAAAATTTTCTTACCTTGGTGCGGCACGGAAAAGAACAACAACAACAAGAAACGACTCTTTGCAAGGGCAAGAAAAGAAGAAATCTAAGGGAAGGGGAACAAATTTCCTCTGGCTTCTCTCTTCCTTGTTAGAATGATGATTGTCCTCCAAATTTATTTAATCCCCTGCTTAAGGTAGAATTAAATAGGTATTGGGGGCAATTGGTTTCCTTTTCCTAAAAGAAGTATATCTCCAAATCAAGGAGGGAGATCAAGTTCAAATTGGGAAACAACTTTACAAGCCCAAGCAACCTGGGATTTCTACACCTACTGCCCTTTTCCTATGTGCAACCCAACAGGTATGGGGGCATTTAAAATAAGGATTAATAACCCAAATCCTATCTTTAATACATTCGCAATTGAAGATTGACTCCATTCAAGTAAGTAATCCTTATTTAATTCAATTAGGGATAATTACTCCATTATCTTAAGATATTATTTCCTATTTAATATCTTGAGAATATTTCTCCATAAACCTTGACCAATAGGATGCCGCCATGTGTAGGGTAAAACCCTATCACTATGGCCGGCCCTCCCCTTCTATATATACCCCTTATTCTACCAAATTTCGGTAAGTTTTTTGCTACCCTAAAAAAGCCCTAAACACTTTACTCTCTCAGAGAAACTGACCTAGGCATCGGAGATCCATTGGCCTAACCCCCCCACCTCATGAGCGCGTAAGGCTTAGGCCTTTGATCAAAGGTGTTAATTATTTTGCAGGTGCATTTTCGAGCCTTTATCATCGTGCGTCTGGATTATGCGTCCTTGTCGCCTTGAAAAAACACTTGCATCGGTCGGTAGGTTGCGAGAGGAATCAGTTAAGTGCAGTTGCTCATTAGGTTAGACCTTGGATCTCCTTTAGAGTGGTGAGGGACTTCATATCTAGGATCGCTCAGATCTTCCTTGAATGTGCGTTTTGCGTGGTTTGGCCGTTGCTTAGGGTTAAGGGAGATGTGCTCAGCGTCTTCTTCGTGTTTCATTCCTGATTCATCTACCAGGGCATTGTCCACCTTGACGCCATCTTCTTGACCCGTCTGTTGTGATTGCTATTTGGTGGAAATAGAAACGGTTTTCTGCACTTCAGTTGTTATTGCTGGGGTAAAAGACTTATTCTTCGTCTCCTTGAGAACTTGTACAGTGCATCACCTAGATATGGCATGGTCACCTTTGATCTCTCCAACGATTCCTTCTGGGATGCGAAATCGGATCTTCTGATACTCGATCGATGTCACAACTCCAATCTTTACTAGCTAAGGTTGACCTAATATCCTGTTATAGGGAGATGGGTCGCTGACGATCATGAAGGTCTACGATGAAATATTTAGAGGGCTGGTTACGTCAAGCGTGATTGTGCCAATGACCATTAAGTTAAGTCCATTGAATCCGGTCAAGACAATCCGCTTTGCATTTGATCATGATTTCCAAGCCCATTTTCTGGATGAGACAGTTGTAGGATATTGACTGACCTTTCGTTGTCGACCATAATTTTGTCAACGATGGCATGGGCCAGTTGAGCAGAAATCACCAAGCCGTCGTTGTAGGGAAAGTCTACTCCCTCAACGTCCTGCTTGGTGAAGCTGACGATTGGTCTAGGTATAGCGTCTATGGCTTGAACCTGAAAGACTGATCTCGCCTGCAAGATCTTCCTCTTCTTGGAACTGTTGGTGGGCCCTAGATGCTTGGATTCAGCAAAGATGCATTTGATTCGGATTATCCTAGCAGGGGGTTCGGCATCGGCGTCTGCTTCTCACCTTGGTCGGGCAGTTGGTCTGTCGACATACTGGTTGCACTTGCCTTTCTTCACGAGCTTCTTAAGGTACTTCATCCATGTGGTCCAGTAGTTAGTTGCGTGCCCCGGACCTCTGTGGAGGCACAGTACTTCGTCTGGTCCATCTTGAAGGTGTCTCCCCTCATGGGTTACGACATCTTGAACCACGGCTTGTCCCTGACGTCGCGAAGGATCTGGTTGATCGGGATCGAGAACTTAGTGTACCTCTAAGACGTTGAGCCTCCCTTTGCCGGGGATCGATCCCTGTGCCTGCTTCCTAGCTTGTCCTTGTTACTAAGCGGTTTATCGCCTGCCTTCTTCTGAGTTGGCTCTGCATCTTTGCACGGCTGCTCAGGCGACTTCTAGGAGTGCTTGGCCTCATTCCAAATGGAGTGCTTTTCTGCCAAAGCATAAGACTATGCCAGGGTCAAGTTCTCGCCCATGATCAATTCTCCAAAAAAATGGGTGATCTGCTGGGAGCCCATTTCGGAAGGCTGAGCATGCAATGCTATCCTCGCATCCTACAATATTCACATTCTCTACCTTGAAGCTCTTGATGTATGTGCGAAGTAAGTCCTTCAGGTCATTCTTCATGTTGAAGAGCTGGTTAAACTTCTTTTTTAGTGAGTGGTAGGACGAATATTCGTTAATGAAAACCAAGGAAAGTTCATTGAAGTACCGGATTGAGCATGGTGGCAGGGTATGGAACCAATCTTGGGCCTTACCTTGGAGTGTTGTGGTAAAGATCTTGCATATGAGAGTGTCATTGTTGTCGTAGAGTGTCATGACGCTTCGGTAGTGCATCAGGTGCCTGTTCGGATCTTCATCTCCTTTGAACAAGGTGAAATGTGGCGGGCTAAACTTTCACAGTGGCTCCGTTTGCTTGATCTCGTCTGTAAACGGTGACCTGCTCATATTGGCCACGTCTCTATGAAGGGCGTCGTCGGTAGTATCAATGCGTTGGAATCCATGCAGCTGCTTTGCTACAAGCCTTTGTACTTCCTCCTAGATTTTCTCCTGGTAGGGCAGCCGAGCCTTCAGCTACCCTCGGTGTTGACCTGCTGGTCTATAGTGCTCTTCGACATGTCTTGCTCGTCCGTGCGATGATCGTGGTGCACGTGGTTCATTCTGTGCTGCTCGCCATCGTGCTTGGTGGGGGTTGCCAGTGGAACTTGAGTTGGACTGCTCTCGTGCTCTCCTTGGTCTGCCATGTGGCTACCTAGTCCAGTGCCTTGCAGGAGGATCTCCTTATGGGCCTAGCCTCGTGTGGACACTTCGCTTGGAATGTTCTGAGTGCTCGTTGGAGTGTGGACCCAACCTCGAATGCACACTGACTCGTGAGCCGAGCCAGGAATGAACACTTCTCTGCGCATCTAGGCAGTAGAAGACATTTTCCCAAGAGCCCAAACAAGAGTGCACATTACCCGAATACACGATACGTGGCAGCTGAGCGGCTCTGGGAACGACTGAATCCAAGGAGGAAAGGGTTTTGGCATTTTGAATTATTTTAGGACTCCAAGAATCAGGTAGAAAATGTTGGAATGTGATTAGGATTCCTCTTTGCAGCTGGAGATAAGAGAAGATAATGTTCCTCTCCAACTAGGATTCCTCTTTCATGTGTAATTCATTGTCTTCCAAGCCTCAACTTTAATTTCTCCAGATTTTAGCACATGTCTAACACCTTTTAAAACACCAAAAATGTCCAACCCATTTGCTATCCACGCCTGCTATCCAATCCAAGTCCAAAACTGCTCCAAATTGTTCCATTTTGCCATTTATTGTCATCTTTACCAATTGGACCTACAATAATACGAAAATAACTTAAATTACCAAAATAAATGGAAATTAACTATATAAATGTAAAGAAATAAAATAACAAAGTCGCATAATTATGCTCCTATCAAATTCCCCCACACTTAGCTTTTGCTAGTCCCCGAGCAAAACAAAGAAAACAAAACACAACCTAAACCTTCCAACCATTGCCTCAGGGATTTCCAATGAAACATGACATGTTAAAAAGCATTACTTACATAGATTTTAGCAATCCTTACTCTTGAGCTTATACTTAACTGCAATAACCACTCACTAGCTCGCATTTACTCAATTAAAACAACATTTCAAAGTAGTAACATGCCTTAGAGAATTCACTCAATTCCTCACCAGATATACTCTCTATTTTCACACAGATTTTCTGACTACACTCCCTATACTACGTATATGTGAGAAGATATCAGTAAACATGTAGACTAGCACTCACATATGTTATAACAAAGAAGGCACTTTCTGGAATTATTAATACAAACAGGTATATGATCTCATGAACGGAATGCCACTACTTAGAAGCGAGAACCAGGGATTCCATATGCTCATACCAATTTCAAGCTCCACATATTGAAACACATAACAATCAAGATAAAAGATTAAGGGTTGTAATGGGGCTAAGGTATTGGCTAACAAAGAAAGGTTAAAACAAAGGTTCTTAAAGGGATAGTAAGCAAAGTAATGAAATCAACACTTAGAATTCAACTTTTGATTGCAGCACCCAACTTTAAACACAAAAGGGAGATTCGTACAACTTTAGGGTCAAATTCACATTTTTGGACACTTCTTCAACAACCAAAACTTATGAGTTATGAACTCATTCTCACTTCTTTTCAAACTTTTTTCTTTTTTCAAAGTTTTTCTTGTTCTTTCTTTTTTTTTTTTCTTGAAACATTAAACATAAACACTACTTCACCGGATTCAAAAGAACAAATCATTCCCCCACACTTGTTTTTCTGCAATTCGTAGAGCAAAAGGAATTCCCAATAATTCATGCTTCACTATTCTATAAGAACAAGGGTATGGATATTCCTATACTAGGCTAGGTATGGATAATACAAGCTAACAAAGAAAATAGGC
The DNA here is from genome assembly GCA_024362995.1 of Heteromeles arbutifolia. NCBI lineage: Eukaryota > Viridiplantae > Streptophyta > Magnoliopsida > Rosales > Rosaceae > Heteromeles > Heteromeles arbutifolia. The sequence goes on along the minus strand of JANCRC010000008.1, from coordinate 15,952,294 downwards.
TAAATAAGGCTGAAATGGGTTAAACCTACATATAATATGCAAGGGATAAGGCTTTTTGGCTCTGGCGGTAACTAAACAACTTCATATTGTTATTTGTTATGCAATCAATTTTATGCTTTGAATGAAACGGGCATGAGTTCTAGTGTTTGGAACTAAAATGATGAAAAAGCATTCTAAGTAGCAACCAAGCAAAGAAATAATGAGATCATGCAATGACTTTAGAAAACAAGAATATCACAGATTATTAACTCTCCAAACAAAGAATAGGCTCAAGTCTCACAAGGTTGTAGCGTTAGCTTGAGTTTCTTCCTTCAAGCATGTTACAAAAACTAATTTTTTTCTCTTTGTGATTACATGTGAATTCATAATGACAACTACAACTAAGTATTAACCAAAGAGCATACCAAACTTCCACCCATGTTTGTAACTTTCTTTAACAGTCATGCAATTAAAAATCAAATCCTCATCATTGTGTTGGAAGGTATCCTAAGACACAAACAAGCAACAAAAACGACTCTTTTTGGTTTTTTTTCTCAAGCTTTTTTGATTTTTTTTTCAATTTTATTTTATGACACAATAAAACACTTTAAAACATTAAATAACAACATTAGTAGTGATAGGTGGTGAAATTCGAAGAGAAATCACAAAAAACAATCTGTTTACCCCCAATCACAAAAAACAATCTGTTTACCCCCCCTAACACTTCAACCAAACATTGTCCTCAATGTTTCAAGAATAAACTTAAACAAGAAAGCAATAAAAGATATCTAGCAAACAAGACCATTATGGCAAAGTAAAAACAATAAAGAGAAGGGTAAAAGAGAGCAAATCTTGTTGTAGGAGCCGGAAATTCCAATGTCTCTTTGTTTGAATACATGGGTTGCCTCCCAATAAGCGTTTGCTTTAACGTCTTCCAACCGGATGATACCTCCATTTAATCTTGACTATGGCCAGCGACATGGAGTTGATCTTTGAATGGAAGGTGATACTTGAAATGATCCAGTAATGGTTTAAATTCTAAAATGGGTGCCTGGTTTATTGAAATCAACAACATGTTAGTGGAAAACGAAATTGAAATTTGAGGAGGTGGCTTACCTGTGTGCTGTGACAAGAACTCAAGGACAAACACTACTTCGAAAGTTTCAGGAATGTTGCTCTTGGCCAGATTTGGTGTGAGGGCAGTGATTTGTCATGTGTCATAAAATCCAACTTCTTTGGGGATGGTTGTCTCAAGTACTTCCTCTTTGATGAATTCTAGATATTCCCTAGCCACTTATTTCTCTTGAATCCGTCTTGTTGTACAAAGCTCTTTAAAAAATCAACGCATTCTGGAACTTGCTTTATTGTGCCAAGAATTGGGATATTAACTTGCAACTTTCGGAAAGCTTACAAGCTGTCTTTTTCACTCTCTTCTTTCTTGGATTGCATAAACCTGCGAAGAAAAGGTACATTTGGTGGAATAAGGTTAGAAAGAATTGAATTCGGAACAACCTTACTAGAATTGGATGGTGGCGGAGCTAGGGTAGCTGCGGCAAAAGGATTAGAGATGATTGGGTACTGCAGCAAGGCCTCTTCTAAGCTTTTTGTGACTGAGTCTTCCTCCTCCTCTTTGGAAAACAACTCTTTGTCCACTTTGAGGCTATGTTTGGACATCTTTGGTTCAGCTCTAACCTCCATACCACTTCCCAAAGTGATAGCTTCAGCGATTTCAAAATCTCCCGTTAAATTGACAATAGTTGAGTTGGAGTGTTTGCTTTGTTCTTGAATTTGTCCCATGAATTCTGCCATCTAGCCAAGTTGATTTTTCAATTTGACCATCTCTTTAGCTTGGTTTTCTAAGTCCTAAGTTAAAGAAGCACAAGAAGTATTTAGTGTTTGAAGAATTTTAATAGATCCATGGACATACTTGAATTTAGTTGGAATTGTTGTGGGGGAGGCTGTGGTGGCTGCATAGGTCTTGAATGTTACTCCTCAGATGGCTACCAAGATTCTTGTTGTTGAACTTGACACACCCCGTCCCGAAGGAGGGCGTGCTGGCCGTCACGTGAGAGTGACGTAACCATTTGCACAGTTCGGAAGCTTTAAAATACCTTTGTGAATTCTGTCAGAATACCGTTGGATTCCTCGTGGCCACCAAAGCTCTGCTCTAACTCGAACCTGGAGGGGCGCAAAACAAGGTGAGTGGGTCAGTAAAATAAGTCTTTCAAAATCTTTCCTTTATCAACATATATATATCCCCTCACTGTAAAATCTGTATACTTTCTCAGAAAATAGCATATATAAATATATATAGCTTCAGAAATCTCAAAACACCATTCTTCATCATTTTTCAGAGAAATATACCATGCCATGTGCCAAAAACATAATATGGATGCATCAACATAAATCAGGTGAAATAATAAATCAACTGGAGACCCTGCAGTGGTCCTGTACGGCTGATTCTAAAGCTCAATATCCAATCCAGCCGGAGTCACCAACTGTGACCTGTACGACACTGCCGGAGTCGCCAACTGCGACCTGTACGGCACTACGCTGCACATGAGTCGGAACTACCTGTAGTAGTCTGTACGACTCGGATGGTGTAATAATACGCTCTAGTGCTTCTCTCATCAATCATCTGTGCACATAATCTAGGGTCACCTACTAGTCGGAACCGTCTCTAATGGTCTGTACGACTAGCATGTCGGAACCACCTCCAGTGGTCTGTACGACTAGCATCTACTTGGATCCAAGGTGAGCGTGTGATGCGGGTGAATAACATAAGCACTAACACCAGGGGTGCAGGTTATGAGCTATCAACATAAATCTCATCAAACAATTCAATACACCATATCTAACTCACCTGATACTCACATGTGCGTCCGCAGCACCAATTCACATATATGCATCATATAACAATTCACATAATTCATGTAGTTTCTATGCATGGCATTTCAAATCACATATTCTCCGGCGACTCGCCGGCCGCCGGTGGGTTCGCCGGATTCTGGGTATTTTTCCAACTATGGTTTCTCACTCATTTTTCATCCATTTTTTATGCAATTGGTACCAAAATGAAGCTCTAAGCATGTAGAACACATCTAAACAAGTTTCAAGGCTTGAAAATCACAGGATTTTACCTGAGAAAGCTCGATAACTCGGCACACTTTAAAAACCTTCGATCTCGGTCCTCCGACGTCCAAACTCTACCAACGAAGTACCCCGAGACTCGTGAGGACCTCCTTAAGCTCACTGTGAGCTTGAAATTCCCTGAAATGCAAGATTTTACGTGTCCATGAACAGTGCACATTTTCGGGGTTAGGATTTCACGCCTAATCCGAGGGTTACAAGCTCCAAATTTGGTACCAAACTACTCAGGGGTTAACAAGGATCAAGAATCTTACCTTTTGGGCTTCGATCTGTGAAGAAATGGACGAGTTCCAACTCCGTCCGTACGTGCACAGTGCACGGGGAGAGTGTTCCGCGAGAGAGAGAGAGAGAGCTTACGGGGGAGAGAGAGAGGGAGAGGGGTAGTTAGGTGTGTGGTCAGCAACCCTAGCCACACAAAACCCTAACAATTATTTTCCAAATAAATTTTTCCAAAACTTAGGATAAGACAATAAAACCAAAGATAATGTCACATACCATAGAAATTTAAGGGTAATCCCGTCATTTCACATCATCGATAAAATAATTCTGGGACGGGCTGTTACAGAACTTGTTGAGGTTCCTTCCACATAAAATTTGAATAATCTCTCCCACCTAAATTGTAAGTGTTGGAAAACAAGTCGTTCCTTGATTGATTAGTTTGATATCCTTGCTAACCCCAAGCATTGACACTATCCCAACCTCCATTCTCAATTAATTGAGGATGTTGATTACTTTGATATTCTTGCCTATAAGACATATCAAATGTAGCCACACTTTGCATTGTGGACCTTTCGATATACTGTGACATACGAGAAGTAAGATTCACCATTTGAGCTTGAAGATTAGCAATTGCCATGTCTTACTTCTCTAGTACCTAAAATCAAAGAAATAAAACTACATCAAATATCAAAAGTAAAATAAACAAAAACCAGAATGACTAGCAATTTTACTAATCCCCGGCAATGGCGCCAAAATTTGATGTGGTAGAAACTAACACACAAATTAAACCCTGTATATTATGCAATCGTAGTATGAGTAAGTAGGGATCATTCTATTCCGGGGATTAGAAGGGATGCTAATCAACACAAATTAAACTTGTAAAACTGAAAACTAAGTAAAACTAACATCAAAACAATGACTAGGGGAATTTTGGACGAATTTAATTAAAACAAAAGTAAATGGCAGCAAGTAAATTAAGTTTTGAATGAAATATGGATGAAATGATAGCTAAAGGATTCCTCTCCACACATGAATCATATGCATACAAATCGATTTCCAGTTTTTCTTCCTATAAACCATGAATGACAATGCCCCAAATTAATTGTGAATAGCACTAATTAACTCTCAGATTTTCCTAAGTTCATTGAATCCAAGGAGGAAAGGGTTTTGGCATTTTGAATTATTTGAGGACTCTAAGAATCAGGTAGAAAGTGTTGGAATGTGATTAGGATTCCTCCTTGCAGCTGGAGATAAGAGAAGATAATGTTCCTCTCCAACTAGGATTCATCTTTCTTGTGTAATTCCTTGTCTTCCAAGCCTCAACTTTAATTTCTCTAGATTTTAGCACATGTCTAATACCTTTTAAACACCACAAACATCCAACCTATATGCTATCCACGCCTACTATCCAATCCAAGTCCAAAACTGCTCCATTTTGCCATTTATTGTCATCTTTACCAACTGGACCTACAATAATACGAAAATAACTTAAATTACCAAAATAAAAGGAAATTAACTAAATAAATGTAAAGAAATAAAATAAAAAAGTCGCATAATTATGCTCCTATCACTGACGAGAATCCTAAAGTGGGTCAGTTTTAAAGATTTGAAACTAGAAACACTTGACCACAAATTTAATTCAAAACCAAAGACAATGCAACCCTATTCTTCAATGATTGGGTGTTTAATGCATGAAAGAAGGTTTTGCAACTAGGGTTTCATAAATGAAGAACAAAGAGGAAGGTAAGGATTTAATGCCCTTCTCTCTCTAACTCCTCTCTAGCAAATATAATCTGAAAAACCCCCCAAGAATAAGGAAACCCTAGCTGGGGATCTTAACCCCAAAAGCTTTGGTTTGTTTTTCACCTACCAAGGACACATGTCATCCTACAATCTGATCAGAAAAGATTAAGAGCTGAGATCTGACTATCGATAGAAAGCTATCAGGGAGCCCATGTGGGTAGGCCTTAATTTGAGTGCCTAGCTTGCTGAAAATTCGCGTGCAAGCCTGACCAGACAACTAAGCTAGTCAAAATGAAAGAGGGAATGTAGACGTGAAATTCACATGCATGAACAAACCTTTTGAAGTGAGATGTATCCCATCCTTGTACATTTCTTCATAGCAAACACAACCCATATATAGAGAAAAGCCTAAAGCTAGATTAAGCATGTGGTACACTTACAATATTGACAAGGAAAGCCAAACCTAAAAGTATAGACTTTACACATATTCTGTGCATGTCCCCTGCATGATAGTCATTTATGCACAATATCCAAAGAAAATAATAAAAAGATAGGCAAGCATTGATGAGTGGGAAAAAGCGGCGGCAATGTAGATATAGTAACAATGACATGGTAATGATAACACCTTAGGCTAGTTTTTTGTAATTATGCCTAGTCTTTTAAGCTTCTTGTTTATGTATCTTCACGAAGAAAAATTGAAAAGTACAAAGTCCATATAATTACGAATTCAGTAGTACATGAGAGACATAAAGGAAAATAAAAGATTGTGTTGGAATTTAAACGCTACAATTACAACAAAATTAAATGACCAAAAAAACAAACTTAGTCCACCTATCTCTACCACATAATATATCACAAAGTATATTCACTTCCTAATGACATCTACATGCATTATAGGTAGTGAATTTTTCATGGTCAAAATGCATTCCAATGCGTTCGGAGTATGACCAGACCTTGTGGACTTCCACAGTCGTTGTAAGGTTTCATGGCAACATTGTCCAAATCGGCTACTTGTTCTCGAATAACACCTGCCCCAGTAGATGCGAGGGTCTTTAGCAATTTCGTTGAACTTCTTCAAGACCATCTTCGCTAAAAAGAGGTTCCTTAACAAGCAAGAAGCAACGATGATTAGAATTTTGAGAAGAGCATCGTCCAAAACAGATTGCATGGAGGAATAAGAGGTCGTGTGCCCTTTCTTCATCATTTTCAACTTCTGGTTTTTTTTTTTTTTTTTTTGGATGTAAATTGAACTTGGGGTTTTGTAATGAAACAAAAACCCATAAGACAAGTTAAATAGATGGAGAATAAGGGTCCTTCAAATGGTGCAACTTCCCATGACAAAAAAGGTCATTCAAACGGTGTAACTTCCCATGACAAAAAGTTAACTGCTTAAATACGTAATAAATCAAAAATAAAACCACCCAATAGTATTACAGAAGTAAATTAATGATAACCACCTTTCCTATACAACGCATGCGCATTATATGCACAGAGTATGCACATACTAGGAACATTGAATGATCACTTATGCTCATGATATGCACACTGCATTCTGCGTCTTGAATATTGAAAACATATAATCTGGAATTGGGAAAATTAACATTTTTCCAAACCCTTTTGGGTCAAATTAAGTACGCAAGCAAAACACTAATTAAAACCCAGTACCTTTGTAATGTATTATTATTAAACATTCGGACATGTATGAGTTGACATAAGGAAAAAGCACATCTTACACATATTGAATGCAATGCACACCTCCAGTAGGTTAGAACAAGACATGAAGGTCATGTGCACCACATCTACACTCCATCTACCTTGTCTTGTCAATTTGCTAACTAGTTTGCCAACCAATCCATTTAGAAACAAAGCATGGAAGGCAAAATTTGCTATCCAATTTGCACTTTTTAGTTTGTGATTCACACTATTATGAGGATGGTGCCTTTTTCAAGATATGAAACCTTAAAATAATGGGGTAAGTTTCATCATTTTTGGCGCCTAGTCTTGAATAGAATCCCAAGGCCAACATACTCATGCCGACTGGAATTACACTAATATGTGGAAAATTTTGATTTTTCACGTGATAGAATATTGGGTATGTTCTAATTTGTGTTTCAGTCCAATTGCAGAAATTTCACAAATTTTTCTTGATGTGTGCATATGACGTGCATATGTTGTGCATATGGCTTGCATAAGGTGTGCATTTGATGCACATGGCATATATTGTGCATATTGTATGCGTAGGTGTGCATGGGATGTGCATGATATGTGCATATAACAAGGATACATGGTACGCATGTTTATTATCATAAAATAGTTAGCAAATACATTGCACAATAATAAAATGTCATATAATCCCATTATGGTTGACGCATTTTCCTTCCCTTTGCTAGTCGATGAGAATCCTCAAAGCCCTTGTTGCATTCCTTCTCTATTTCGTCTTTTCCTTCCTGAGAACACTCGTATAACTCAATATGGCCCGACGCTTCTGCCACAATTCAAAATTTACGGATGTGATCCTTTTTCCAGACGTGTCACCTTTCGTTTTCTACTTGCTTGCACGGTAGAGCGCTTCATTGGCTTTACAGTTGAGGTCCACAAGCTCTTTTTTTTGCCTTCATAGCTTGTGGTTCTAATACTTGGTGAAGCCTGTCTCATAGTCGAGTCTCCCGCAGACCTAATCTATATTTTTCATCGGCATCTTCGAGTCCACAATGCTAATGATGACGCAAGATTTACCTTCGGTGCCCCTGGAAGTGGAGGAGGTTCCATGTTTTACCACCCGTGGAACTCGACGTTAAAGCCCTTAGTTTCATGTGAGAACTTGGACATGTTTGTGTTCTGAATTGTTTTTGCTATCTGAGAAGTGTAATTTTTTTATGAGGTTAATGATTATTGCAACTATGTGTGAGAAGCGTATTTATACACAAGTCTACCATGATGAGGATGAAATCCATTGGGTAAGAGAGGGATTATGTTGAAGGTGTTTATGTGGTGAGGATATGATGCATGTGACCTTCAAAAGTTGTAAGAGTCCCCACCACTACTTTTTTGTCCCCCAACTTGAACAGTGCTTCCAAATGTTGCTACTTCATTTCCAACATAAAGGTTAGTGTGCTATCAAATCTCACACCCCCTACATCATGTTGTGCATGGGTTGGTCCGGGCATATCTAACTATTTTGTAATATATGGTGATTGTGTGCAAATATAAACAATATGAAGCATCCGGCTAGTTGGTGAGTATACATTGATAGTTTCAACAAGACATGGGTTTGAAACTTGGTGGTTTGTGCATCTTTTTTTTTCTTTCTAAACCCATTCTTATGGTTTTAACTCATCGTTTAAAGGACCTTTTAGAACCCTTATGGCCAACACCTTGTATATACTAATAATCATATAGAAACACAAGGCAAATCAAATGAAGATTCAAATGTGCATGTCATGTGCATATTGTGGGAATGTAATGCGTATTTCATGTACAATTTCTTTCATATTGAACTAAGACTTATAATTCACAAACATTTTCAAACAAACACCGATTGGAGATCGATCGAATTCATATCAAATTTAACAGCCAGTATAGTTTACACTCAATGCCCCTTCATGTGCAATCCTCCTGAACATTAGTCGGTAATCCAATTCCCATGTGAAGATGCACAATAAAGCTTCAAAAAATTTCAAATTCATAACAAAATAAACAACTGTAGCATTCTGTAACAAACCCACAAAGCCAAATCCAACATGAAAACTCCAAGAATCTTCAATACCCTACACAAAAATTAAAGCACAGAACTCTTAGATTGAAACCCAAAAATTGAAACCCATAATCTAAAAATAACAAAACACACAAATAAATAAAGATTTCCATAAGACATTCCGAGCACTCTCTTCCCTATCCCTCTTTTCTTCGACTTCCCATCTCTACAAATCCAAAAAAAACCTAATTGAAAAAACAAGTAATTAGATGCAGAAATGTACATGATGATCGAGTTAGAGAGAGAAAGAGATGAAGAGAGAGAGACGAACCGGATAACTCTAGAAATATGGTTGTCGAAGCTTCACTCGCCGGAAAAAATGGAACTTTCCGGCCAAAATGGAAAATATGTTACAAAGGTCATATCTGATGTGATATATTCTAACACACAAATTAAAACCCTATAGATGTAGTATGTGTAAGTAGGGATCGTTCTTGGCCGGGGATTAAAAGGGATGCTAATCTACACAATTTAGACTCTAAACACTTAACTAGACTTCAAAACAGAAAACTAGACTCTAGACAACTCAAAACAAGCTAATATAACTCAAAACACACAAACTAAGTTCCTAAGACTCAAAACTCACACTTCATGGTGATTTGGACGAAAATTAAACTAAAAAGACTCAAAGAACTTAAGGGGAATTGGTTTTGATGAATTTAAAAACTTAACAAACAAATTTGTAAAAACAACTTAAAAAGACACGAAATTGGGTGATTTGAATGGGTGAATGGCTAGCTAGAGGGTCCTTCTCCGCACATGACACATATGCATACGAATCGATTTCCAGTTATTGTTTCTATAAACCATGAATGACAATGCCCCAAATTAATTGCATCGCACAAATCAATTCTCAGCTTTTCCTAAGTTCATTGAATTGGATGGGTAACACATCGCCAACCAAATTATTCTTATCAAGTTCCCTATATGAACAGCATGACAGAGATACATATCAAAGATCATTAAGTTCTATGAAAATCATAAGCATTGACAAGACAATCGTAACTATGAAAAGCATGATACTTCTGCCTAGGATTTACTTAACACAATCGTGACTAGCGAGTTTTACTACTTGTAAATATAAGTTCATAACGATTAGGTGAAACTCCCTTATATTCTAGCATCAAATTCATGCATGCAAACTAAGTAGGCCTCCTTAATCAACATACAAGAATAAGTTCTCAATAAATCAGATAAGTAAACCACATTCACAATTTATGAAACAATAACTGGAGGAAATCAATTCATATCACATATGTTCATGGCTTTGAATTCACCTCTAACTAAAAAGAAATTAGTTCCACATGTCTAACTTAGTTGAAAAGCAATCTAAAATAAACATTGAACTAAAACTAAGGATAGAAAGAACCCAGAAACGCTCCAGCCCTCCAATGGCCTTAAATGGCATGTCACGGCACCAATGATCCTTCTTCTCCTTCCTTCCTTGCTGTGGCACAAAGGTTTTGATAATGGATGAGTGGTGAATTGTGGTGAAGGATGGGTTTGAGATGGGGTGGATGGGTGTGGTGATCTAATGGTAGAGGGTGGTGGTTTTTGCAGTAGAAAATATACATACATATAGGCTTAGGTGCGGCACAAAAGTAGCTTAGGAAAAGGATTTTAGCACTTCAAATCCATAAGGAAAAGGTCAGCTATATGGCATAAACCAAAGAGAAAAAGGAGAGAGAGGTGCAGCAGGCTTCTAGACATTCTAGAAAGGGTCCGGGCGCCAGATTTTTAGGGCTTCTAGAAAGGAGTGTTGTGGCATGTTTCTAGAAGGAAAAGACCTTCTAAAAACAGGTTTTAGGTGTCCTAATCTGAAAATAATTCCCCCTTGCAGCTGGAGATAAGGTAAGATAAGATTAGTTTGGATAAGATAAGGTTGGATAAGGTTTTGGATAATGTTCCTTCTTTTTAGCTGATTCCTTATCTTCTATGTCTTGAATTAATTTCTCCATATGTTTTGCATATTCCTAGCCTCTCTTGAACTTCAAAAACGTCCATCCACCTTGCTCCATACATGTGTTATCCATTCCAAGCCCAAAACTGCTCTAAAATGCTCCAAATTGCGCTTTCTTGCCACTTTTGCCATTTGAACCTACAAACACACGAAAATAGCTTAAAACACTTTAATAACTAGAAGCTAACTAAATAAATGCAAGAAAACAAGCTAACTAAGTCGCATAAATATGCTCCTATCAATATCTTTAAGGATCGAACACTGATGCAAACGACAAACCCTCACTTCGAAGATTCACTATCGACTTCCCTCTCTTCAAAATCTGACCTCAGAGATTTGAGCTTAACCCAAAAACCCAAAGCTTTATGGCTCTCTCGGCATGTCTCTGTTCCAAATGACAAAAATGATGCAAAGAGCTGAGGATTTTTAGTATTTATATGTGGGTATTTTAGTAATTTCGATTTGCATGGCCGATTTGTCCTATTTTTGTCTATTTTCCTTTAATTTAAGGTTTTTTTTTATTTGTAAGTACTTTTTATTTAATTGTGTAATTAATTAATTTTGTTTTTATTGAAACATATGTAGCTTAGGTAAATTTAATTTGTGCAATATTAGGAAATTTGGTGTGGAATTTGTTGAAATTTCGTAACCGTTTATACGAAGTTAATTATGTTAATTAGCTTCATATAATAAAATAGAAAAAGAAAAACTTAGACCCATTTGAGAGTTTGTTGGATGTGCATGTAGACATAGTATGGTTGTATCTTCTAATGTTCTTCGATTACATATTAGATATTTGTTTATAATATCAATGTAGTGTACTTGGGGAACCCTAGGGAGATTGTTGAATGTTCAGGACTGAAAATAGTCGCGTGAATCACAAACCTCAACACATAAAGTGTGGATAAACAATTGTATATAACAGGTTACGATGATTAAATTCTCTTAAAACATGCACGATGGATAAAGGATGGATAAAGTTGCACGATAAATGTTGTGACGAATATTTGAATGAGATTAAGACATTTATTGAATTTACAGCAATCATGTCAGTGCTCAGAATCGTATCTGGTGTCTTCCATGAAATGTAACAATTGCATTTGGAGGACATTGGATGAAGTCCGATATCATTTATACTAGATGGTACACACTTACTCGAGTTGGACTTATTACAGATATTCACCCATTACAACGTCAACATCTTCCGGCATCGGACACTTAGGCATCAACCCCCTTCATCTGGCTGTGTTGATCATGACTAAGTGATGTTGAACGATACTTATACTAATGCTTTCTCAATATGAACAATGAGTCATCCACAGAGAGAGAGAGAGAGATCGAAGACTCTGTGAAGTACGATAAATTGTTGAAAGAAGCTTGTGAAGCCAAAAATAATCCCAAAATTTCTACAGGCGACATGTGGACTTTCAACTAAAAAAGACAATATTGCCCTTATTAAATGAGCAAGCATCCCATGTGTAGCTCAGCATCCTTAAACATGCAGGCAACAGACTACTACTGCTTAGAGCTTCATTGCCCGTGAAAAAAGTCAAAGGTATTTGATAATAGGATTATCCCTAAATCCTATTATTAATACACTCCTAATTGAAGACTAATCATATTAAGTAAGTAATCCCAATAATATTTCATTAGGGATAATTACCTTTATTTCCAAGATATTATTTACATAATATCTTGGGAATATTCTCACCAAAATCAACCCTAATGGCCAGCCACTCTCCCTATAAATAACTCATTTCCCCACAAAAAATGGTACACCATTTCTATACACAGAAAACCCTAAACACTCCTTATTTTCAGAGAGACTAACTTAGGCATCGGAGATCCATTGGTCAACCCCCTCCTTGCCCCTAAAAAAAAAAATTCATTGTGGGCGTGTGAGGCTTTTGGTCTTTTATCAAAGGTGTTGATTACTTTGCAAGTGCATTTTTGTCAAGACCAAAGACAGCAAAAACTTGCATCGACAAATTGATGCTTTCATTGAAAGTTTGATTCAAATGCTCGAAAAAAAACTCCTGCATTTAACTATTTCTATTTTTCTTCGTTCATTCGTAAATTTTTCCACACGTACCTTTCTGTAGAATTTTCTTATAAATTCTTAGAATTGCCCTCGGGAAGAAATACGATGACAAAAAATTCAGAAACCACGACGAACGGAACTTCCTACGTTCAAGGATATGGATCGGACGATGGAGATCGCAACATGGCTGCATGTCGTAACTCTTCGAGGCTCACCATGGCAAGGGCTACACCACTGCCACCTAGGACAACCACTGTGGCCATGCCAGCAACCGCACTGCAGTGGACCATGGGGGCAGCCTCAGCCTACGACGTCCAGGCAGCAGCAAGGCAGGCACGAACTTAAGCCCACGCCACCTTGCAGGAGCTGGCCCAGGTGCCAGAGGCAACCCAAGTCGCTGCCCCATCAGCGGAAGCCTAGGCCCACACCACTGAGCAGCTAACCACGGCCCAAACCCATCACGCGCCCACGCACATCGTTATGGCCCAGCCCACTCTTGTGGCCTAGCAAGCAGCCCAGACCGATCCAAGACCGGTTCAACTGTTCCAACTTCATATTTTTGGACTGACGATTGAACTAGGGGTATTTTCACCCCATCTTTCTATAGATTTGATCATTCCTAGCTTGAATCTAGCACCTGGAGTCCATTACACTTCCACCACTCAAGGAAACGCATACCGTCCAAGCTTTTACACTACTAATGGCGAACAACACCAGTCGCGACAGGTCATAGAGTTGACAAGCTCTCTTGCGCAACAGACGACCTTGGTGAATCAGCTCTTGTAGGGGAATGAGCATGCCCTACACAAGGTGTCCCAAAGCAAGACAAAGGGCAGATGATATCCCTCTTCAGTAGTGTCCTAGCAAACAGCCCCTCAACCAGCCACAAACCTAAGCTATGACATCGGCCACAATATTTATTTCTTATTAACATGACTCCATTTGACTTCTTGAAATGAGAAAGCATACCATTTATAATCTTCTAGATGGATCTAATGTTCCAAGGAGTGTCATAAAACCCTTGGATAGCTTCAATGATAAGATTGGAATCTCCTTTAACGATAATGTGGTTCAACCCTTTCCTTTTAGCCTATCACATAGCTTCACGAAGTGCCAAGGCCTCTGCCACAGTGATAGTGTTTTCTCCCAGGTGTAGCGCACCAGCAATGATAGGATTAACCTGAGAATCCGTTATAATAAAGCCTTACACCGCTACCTTATTGACACAACAGAACCATCAAAATTTATTTTAACAAAATGGGGTTTTGGGCAAGACCAATTAATCTGATTACTTATTCTCTCATTTTTTTGGTTGTTATTATATGTATTAGGTTTAAAGTAGGATGACCAGTTTCACTGCATAGTTAAATGACATGTTTGCATTTGGTTGATCATTCCTGAACTCAATGCCATTCCTGCCATTCCATATTTGCCAACATACTAAAAGCTTAAAGAATTTAATTCCGAACTTTCTTGGTAAGGAAAAGTCCCTAGCCATTCCACAATACTACTTGAGACACCAACTTACTTAGGTACAAATCATTTGAAGCACCCCAAAATTCCTTTGCATAGTAACAATCTAGAACGATATGATCCTAATCTCCATCAATACTCTTACAAAAAGGACATATAGTATCAATATTTTTAATGTACTTACTCATCTTTTTCCTAATTTGAAGTTTACCTTTAATCAAGAGTGAACCAAAATTTTTATTTTGGAGGAAAAGTTAGCTTCCACATTTTATTTAGCATCTTTTGGCTTGGAGAGATTTTTTTGCTACCATTCTTAATCCAAGTTGTAGATTTAACAGTGAACTTTCCATTAGTATTTAGACCCCAAACAAGCTTATCATGTGTTGAATTTTCGGTTGTATATTTCATGGGAAGAAACCTTTACAGGAACTAAACATATATAGGAGAGAGAATAGTGAAGAAACAAACTTCAATCAATCCCCTTAATCACTCCTTGAAACACTCCTAATCTATTTACAATAACAAGAAAAGCAAAGTCCCTTAATTGAAGGTAAAGTACAACATGAATAAGTATCCAGGATAAAACCCTAAACCCTTGCCGAGAGTTCTACACTGGATAAACAACTAACCCTAACTGACACTGATTGCTGCAATGAGACTCCCAATAACCTCCAACTTCCAACACTCCCCCTCAAGCTAGATCTAGAGGATTCCTTGAGCCAAGCTTGGACAAAATCCGTAGAAACTGAGCAGTGGGAAGGGGCTTGGTAAGAATATCAGCCAATTGATCATGACTGCGTGTATAGTGAGTGTCGATGAGCTTGGCTTGCACTTGTGCATGAACATATTGACAATCTACTCCAATATGTTTTGTTCTCTCAAGAAAGACAGGATTAGAAGCAATATGCATAGCGGCTTGATTGTCCCAAAACAAGGACATTGGTTGGTTATTGGAGAACCCTAGATCAGAGAGAAGACTTTTCAGCCAAATAAGCTCACAAGTAGTAGAGGCCATAGCCCGATAGTCTGCCTCAGCACTGGATCGAGCTATTACATTTTGTTTCTTGCTTCTCCATTTGACGAAATTGCCACCCACAAAGGTACAGAATACAGTAGTGGACTTGCAATCAAGAGAGTTCCCAGCCCAATCTGCATCGATGTATGCCATAACTTCAGTGTTGTCATTTTTCTTCATCAAGATACCTCTACCAATAGACCCTTTGAGATAGCGAAGAATTCTCTTAACAATTTGCATATGAGCCACAGTGGGGGCATGCATAAACTGACTCACTGTACTCACAGAGTATGAAATATCAGGTCGTGTAATAGTAAGATATATAAGCTTGCCTACCAACCTTTGATACTCAGTGACATTAGTGAGAGCTTCACTATGTGCATTGAGCTCAAGCTTGCTATCAAGAGGGATATGTGCAGGTTTGCAATCCACCAAGTTAGCATCCTTTAAGAGATTGAGAACATATTTTCTTTGGTTGAGAAAAAAGTCCCTTTGGGATGTAGCTAGCTTAATACCAAGAAAGTACATGAGATTTCCAAAGTCTTTAAGAACAAATTTTCGTTGAAAGGCCTGCTTAAGAGAATGGATTTCTTCAACATTGTCACCTATCACTATTAAGTCATCGACATAAATTAGAACCACCAATTTTCCCACTAAACCAATACAAACAAGAAGTGATGAATCAGCATAACTTCATTGGAAACCAAACTCTTCAAGAACTGAACTAAGTTTGGCATACCATGCATGTGGGGATTGCTTTAACCTATAGAGATGGATCATGGGATTGAGGGTGACCAGGTGGCAATCTCATGTAGACTTCCTCTTCTAACTCACCATGTAGGAATGCGTTCACTGCACATGACAACAGTATTCTTACTGCGTTCATTTTGGCAAATGGAGCAAAGGCTTCTTTATAATCCAAACCATAATTCTGAGTGAAACCATGAACCACCAAACAAGCCTCGTGCCTTCAACAGTCCCATCTGAGTTGTATTTGGTTTTATACACCTAACGACTACCCACTGCCTTCTTTCCTTTAGGTAGTCTAACAACGCTCTATGTCTTATTATCATGGAGAGCTTTGAGCTCATCGTTTATAGCAGTCTGCCAAACTTCATACTTATTTGCTGCTTGAAACTTTTGTGGTTCATACGAACTTTCTAAGGCACTGAGGAAAGATGCATAAGAGAGTGAAAAATGTTTATAAGTGACAAAGTCTGTGAGGGGATACTTGGCAGTGTAAGTAATATAGTCATGAAGGCTCACTGGTGGTTGATGAGCCTTTGAGGGTTCCTTCGAATTTCAGCTTGAGGTGATGGATTAGGTACATGTGATGTAGGCTCAGAGGTCACAACTAGGGTATCATACATTGCCTAGTTTAAGAACTCTTTCTGACCTTCATCACCCACTTTTCTTGAGAAATAGAGAGTTGTTTCATCAAATCTTACATCCCTTGAGACAACAAGTTTTCTAGTGACCGGTTTGTAGCATTTGTATCCTTTTTGGGTAGAGGAATAACCCATAAAGACACACTTAATTGCTCTTTAATTGCTCTAGGATCAAGCTTGTCATGGTGAGGCTATTGAATGTGAACAAAACATGTGGAACCAAAAACCCTCAAGTGAGAAATGTCAACCTTTCTATTCTTCAATACTTAATAGGGAGACTTGAAACCTAGCACCTTACTAGGAAGTCTATTGATAAGGTAGGTGGCTGTAAGCACTCATTGTGATCAGAATATTTTTGGTACATGCATATGAAACTTGAAAGCCCTTATCTTCTCAAGAAGGTCTCAATTTTTTCTCTTGGCAACCCCATTTTGTTAGGGTGTGCCAACACAAGATGTTTGATGTAAAATGCCATGAGTGCTTAGGTATTAAGACATGTTATGGGACATATATTCAGTGCCATTATCGGACCTTCATATGTGAATTTTATATGAAAATTGAGTACCAACAAGTTTATGGAAAATCTTGGAAAACATTTGCAAGCTCACTCTTAAATTTCAAAAGATACAACCAAGTGATCCTTGTAAAATCATCAACAAAGTTTACAAAATACCTATATCCATCAAATGACTCAAGGATTGGACCCCAAATATTTGAGTGTATGATTTCAAAAGGATTAATATCCCTAGACAATGAGGGATCAAAGGTAACCTAGCAAACTTAGACAAGTGACATACATCACACTGTAACTTGTATTTACAAAGCTTTGGGAACAAAAAAGACATCACTTTCTCATAAGGATGTGCCAACCGTTGGTACCAAAGGTGTTGGTTCTGAAAAACACAGGAACTAACTTGAAAAGCCTTGGGTTTCTTGAAGTCGTTAGCTAGATAATATAGTCCATTCAAAAAGAAACCTTCACCAATCTTCCTCTTGGTGGTAATGTCCTTAAAAAACAACATTATGAGGAGAAAAAATGGCTAGGCAATTTAGAGAGTTTGTGATGGTTCCAACTGATAACAACTGGAAAATAAAAGAGGAAACATAAGGAGCTACTGATTCAATAAAGTTTGAAAACAGTTTGATTTTTCCCTTCCTTACAACTGGAGCACCTTTTCCATTTGCTAATGACACTTGAGATGCATTGGAGAATTTTTTAAAATCATGCAGGTTAGTGAGTTGGTTGGTCATGTGATCCATGGCACCTGAATCTACAATCAAATAATCATGCTCACTACTAACTTTAAGGGCAGTTGAAATGCATTCATTATACCTGGAACATCTCCATGTGGAACACGATCACTTTCAGCTAGAAAACCAATCAACTTTCCCAGTAAGGCAGTGTGGTTCTTTTGTTCAGACATAGGAGCTTCTTCACACTCATTGTGCAGCTATTTTTTATGAAGTTAATCAGCAAATTAATTGATTAGCTCTGGAAGATTAGCCGTGAAGTTTGACATTCCCTCAATTGTAAAGGTAGCTGCATGATTGGCCTTGTAAGAAAAGTGACTCAGACCCTTTTGGGGACCCTTATTCTCCTTTAAGAACATAGGTTTTAGCTCAAGATGAAAGATTCAGCACTTGTCTCTAGTATGCCCCGTGGTATCACAATAATTGCACTTTAAATCAGGTCTTTTTCCTTTTTAGACTTTTGCTTCAACTTGATTGTTGCTAGAGATGTAAGCCCTAGTTTCAGGTATACTAGTCTTACCCTCTTTACTCATGACTTTCTTCCTCACTTCTTCTCTTTGAATGATAGCATAGACTCCAATGAAGGAAGGAAGCTCGGAGTTCATCAGAATGTGGCTTCTAAGATCTTCGAACTCCAGACCCAAACTTGCCAAAAGTTGAAAGATCTTGTCCTCCTCAACTCTCTTGATTCAAACAATAGCATCAGTGGTATGAGGATGGTAAACATCGAGCTCATTCCACATGCTTGTCAGGCTGCCAAGGTGTTGAACAAAGGGCTTCCATACTTGTTGGAAACTTGAGATGTCTTTCTTGACCTGGAAAACACATACAGCATTGTTTTGGTTACCATACATTTCTTGGACTTGCTTCCATAGGTGCATAGATGATTCCGAATAGCTGAATATTTCAACCATTCTATGCTCCATGGAATTAAGTAACCAAGACATTACCAACTGGTCCTTACACAACCACGACTCATAGGTAGGAGAAGTAGTTTCAAGTGCCTTAATAACACCATTGACATAACCTAGCTTGGATCTTCCTCCCAATGTGAAAGAGATAGCACGAGACCAGGGAAGGTAGTTGAATTCATTCAACAAAATGGAACTAAGACGTTGGTTGGGATTAACTTCAACGTCAGATTGAGCTAAAGCAGCCAATGAGATTTCGGCGTTAGATGAATTATCTTCAGCCATCTTGGCGTGAATGAAAAGAAAGAAAACACAGCGAAAACAATTGAGCCAGGAATTTAGGGTTCCTGCTCGGATACCATGTTGAATTTTAGGGTTGTATATTTCATGGGAATAAACCTTTACAGGAACTAACGTATATAGGAGAAATGAGAGTGAAGAAACAGACTTCAATCAATCCCTTTAATCACTCCTTGAAACACTCCTAATCTATTTACAATAACATGAAAAGCAAAGTCCCTTAATTGAAGGTAAAGTACAACACGAATAAGTATCCAAGATAAAACCCTAAACCATTGCCGAGTGTTATACACTGGATAAACAACTAACCCTAACTGACACTGTTTGCTGTAATGAGACTCCCAATAGCCTCTAACTTCCAACATCATGCGTATTCTGAATAAAAACAGCAATACTACAAATTCTTCTTACAATATACTTGTCCTGCACCTGGGTGAGTTTAGCTTAATCCCACATCATATTATCAATAAACTCCCCCACCTTTAGATTCTAATTAATTTACAGCCTTTGGTTTTCAAGAATCAAGTGGAATAGTGCGTAAAGAAAAACCCATTGACGGGTCCAGAACAAGATGCTTCTACCATCACCCTCAAGGAAAAATTTGTAAAAACAAGTTCATTTGAGCAACATCTATGCAAGCAATTAACAATTAAAGGCGGAATCATGCTTGTATGCACTCAAAAACAAAACTTTACCCACAAAATTCAAGGCCTAGTAGTTATGCTGAACCAAGACTCAACTCAAATCTTAAAGAAAAGAGTTGAGAAACTTTTATACCTTTGAAGCACCTCTTTGCTTAGCAAAGGATATTCACCCATGTGAGGGCCTTCTTTCCTTAGTCTCCTTGCTCCTTGGCTCTATGGATGTGGATAGAGGAACTTTGCTTCTTGGCTCCATGACTTCTTGGATATGGATAAAGGAATGGATTCTCCAAGTTCTCAAGAAAGGGAACCTCTAAGTTTCCCCACCAAAGAGAGCATTGAGGAAGAGATGAGTGACCTAGATAGAGATGGATGCTAGTCTATTCTTCCTAGGGTGGCCGGCCTCCTAAGAGAAGAGAGAGCTTTTTATGTTTTTCTCTTTTCTCTCTGGAAAACCCCTATGAGGTAATGGGTTATAATTTCTTTTCTATAGCCACTTACATTGAGTGGCATAATTGAAATTAAAACAACTTCTCCCTCACACTCTCTATGGCGGCCAAGTGGGTTCATTGGGCTTTCATGCCCTTTGGGTTTTCAAGTTATCATACAACTTGAGTTATTGTACTTGACATTCGAAGCCCTTTGGGCCTTGAGGCCCAAAACTAACCCGACATCTAAAACTAACTTATTCTTTTGATTAATTAACATATTAATTAATCCTAGCCATAAATAATTAAACTATTTAATTATCCTTACTCATCTCCGTTGTTTCTTCAATCTCTACCTTACGCGGTGTACGATCCATTAGGTTCCTTTTAGCGAGGCAGTGGGCGATTAGAACTCTTCAAATCGATTGTGAATTCAAACTTACTTTTCAATTCTCCCTTTAGTGATTATACACCTTTAGGGCTTCCACAAACCATGAGTGGCACCTAACAGTATGTCATGGCTACCCAAGCTAATCAGAAGAGGTAGAGAACCTATTCAGTTTGGGATTACAATGCAATACGGTCTTTCTCTAATACGATACTCTTAACCACATTGTTTGATTTGATAGTTTATTCATGTCTACTATCCAATGTGATTCTCTCACTTATATGATTACCTTAAATGTGATTTGAAACGAATTCCTAAATCTCATTCATACTCTGGCCAGAGATTCTTAATCACATCATAGAGTATTCTCCCTCAAACGGTTTAAAGGTTAGAGATCCCATGTTGTGCATTCACTTGCCTCCATGGCTAAGTGGTTTAACCCCAACTATGCCGTGGACACCCTTTGACGGAGTGACTTTGACATAATCAAAGATCAAGGACCTAGCCATAAGACAACTATGATGCCACAGGTCAACTGACTACTTTGCATTATCTCAACCATGAGTTTTCATGTGACATGAGTATGAGAACTCCTTCTTGATCGCGTTTAGTGGACTCATTCTCTCTTAAGCACCTACATGCTTGTCTTGGTGTCAGTCACACCAATGACTTGAGATAAGTCACTCTCTCTAAGAGAAGATATAGCACGTACTGATCTTAACGGACTGTCAATGTCCAATTGGCAATCCTATGATCAGGAACGCTTAGGATATGTATACGAAAGAGAATGGTCTCATGAATCTAACTTCTTTAGATCACATTCTTCCAATTACATATTCCTTGGACTTATCGTTTAAGCATATAACATTTATATGAGACGGCTTTAAACAATAATCTTTGCCCTTTCTATTAAACTAGATTAGTTTAACATGTGAAATGTCCTTAAAGTATCATCATATGATTGGCTTTAGGGAACATTTCCAACAATCTCCCACTTACACTAGAGCCAATTAGCTTGGTCATCAACGATGACACCTTTTCTGAATTCATTTCAAAAATGGCTGAGTAGTAGGCCTAGACAATGGATATTTATATGTTATCCATAGAAGCAACCTTGAGAATAACGACATCACCATTATACATGATTCTCAATCATATGGTTCAGTCTCTCATTTGAGTTCAGATCTTGATGAAACCTTGATTCCCTGGCTTAAGCTATCACCTTATTAGTGTCGTAGTGTGGGTACACTAGAGAAACTTTCTAGTTAGAACCGAATGAAGAGTTCATAAATGAACTTTCCCATCCAAACAACATTGTTGTAAGCTTCTATACGGCGATATATTTTGCATGCATGATGGAACTGTTGGAAAGCTGCCCTAAAACCAATCATATGATGATACTATACGGACATTTCACATGTTAAACTAATCTAGTTTAATATAAATGGCAAAGATTATTGTTTTAAGCCGTCTCATATAAATGTTATATGCTTAAACGATAAGTCCAAGGAATATGTAATAGGGAGAATGTGATCTAAAGAAGTTATATTCATGAGACCATTCTCTTTCGTATACATATCCTAAATGTTCCTAATCATATGATTGCCAATTGGGCATTGACAGTTCGTCAAGATCAGTACGTGCTATGTCTTCTCTTAGGAAGAGTGACTGGCCTCGAGTCATTAGTGTGACTGACACCAAGACAAGCATGTAAGTGCTCAATAGAGAATGAGTCCACTGAACACGATCAACAAGGAGTTCTCATACTCATGTCACATGAGAACTCATGGTTGGGATAATGCAAAGTAGTCCTTTGACTTGAGGCATCATAGTTGTCTTGTGGTTAGGTCTTTGATCTTTGACTATGTCAAAGTCACTTCGTCAGAGGGTGTCCACAGCATAGTTAGAGTTAAGCCACTTAGCCACGGAGGCAAGTGAATGCGCAACAAGGGATCTCTAACCTTCAAACAGTTTGAGGGAGAATACTCTATGATATGATTAAGAATCTCTAGCCAGAGTGTGAATGAGATTTAGGAAGTCATTCTAAATCACATTCAAGGCAGTCATATAAGTAAATGAATCACATTGGATAGTAAACATGAATAAACTATCAAACCAAACAATATGGTCAAGAGTATTGTACTAGAGAAAGATCGTATTGCATTATAATCCTAAACTGAATAGGTTCTCCACCTCTTCTGATTAGCTTGGGTAGCCATGACATACTGCTAGGTGTCACTCATGGTTTGTGGAAGCCCTAAAGGTGAGTAATCACTAAAGGGAGAATTGAAAGTATGTTTTAATTCACAATCGATCGTTAAAAGTAACAATCGCCCACTGCCTCACTAAAAGGAACCTAATGGATCATACACCGTGTAAGGTAGAGATTGAAGAAACAAAGGAGGTGAGTAAGGATAATTAAATGGTTTAATTATTTATGGCTAGGATTAATTAATACGTTAATTAATCAAACGAATATGTTCGTTATAGACCTCGGGTTAGTTTTGGGCCGCAAGGCCCAATGGGATTTGAATGTCAAGCCCATTAACTCAAGTTATATGACAACTTGAAAACACAAAGGGCTTGAAAGCCCAATGAACCCTTAATGGCCGGCCATATAGAGAAGGGTAGTGAACTTGGCTTAATTGCAAGTTTGCCACTCCATTGTGAGGTGGTATAGAGGCAACTTTATAGGCATTTCATCCCTAAGGGTTTTCTTTTGGAGAAAAGATGAGAACACAATGCTCTATTTGCTCTCTAAGAGGCCGGCCACCCTAGAGGAATATAGCTAGCAATCTTCTTTCCTCTACGTCACTCATCTTCTCATCAATGTTCTCCTTGGTGTGGAAAAATTAGAGGTTCTCTATTTTGGGAACTTGGAGAATCCTTTCAACCATCCTCCTCCAAGAAATCCATGGAGCTAAGAAGCAAGGAATGAAGGCCCTCTCCTTGGGTGATTAGACTTTGCTTATGCAAAGAGGAATCAACAAAGGTATAAGATTTCTCAACTCATATTTTTTTTAGTTGAGTCTTGGTTCACCTTAACTACTAGGCTTGGAATTTCATGGGTAATGTTTTGTTTTGAGTGTATACAAGCATGATTCCGCCTTTAATTGTTAATTGCATGTCATAGATGTTGCTCAAACAAACATGTTTTTCACAAATTTTCCTTCAAGTGGTATCAGAGCCTAAGCTTAGTAGTTGGTGAATCCTTTTGAGTTTTGTAGTTCATAGTTTGTGATTTAAATGTTGTAATTGTTACAAGCTTTATTATTGCTTCTTTGAATGTAAATTTTGCTTGAAAATTTGTCATCTCAAATGTTGTAGATGTAGTTCATATGAGCATGAATTTTGGAGCTAAAATTTGGTGCCATGTTTTTGGGGAAATTCGGCCAAATCCAAAGGGTGGATTTTTGGGTTCATGTTTGTCTTGTTAAAAGTGTTTTAAAGTGACATTAGGAACCCTTAAGTACCCTAGTATGGTAATATGTTATTTCCCTTAAGTTTGAGATTTGGGGTGTCTTTGGGTGAAAAATGTTCATGGAGCTCTTATGGGTTTTCATGAATGTTCTTCATTGTTCTTGTTATGTTCTTGGCAAGAACAAAAAGGTTGGGAATTTTGATTCAAAAAGGTGTTTGGTTGTTTATAAAGTTTTGTTTTGTGATGGATGATATGTTTTTCAATCATCACTAGGTGTGGACATCCATACCTATTTTCTTACACACTTTTACTTTCCCTTGTTTCATGGAACCATGTTTTATGGAAATCACTTTTTCAAACCAACCCATCACCTTTTCAACCCATCACCTTTTACTTTGTTGAAAAAAATTCAAAAGTATTGACACCATTCTCATCCATGACCGGCCACCCTACATGTAGGGTACTTTAGGGGCTTTTATGCAATTACATAAAATTTTGATACTTTTGTGTATTTGCACTTTCACCCGAAAGTTTACGTTTTTTACGTAAAGTCCCAAAATCACTAAAAGACAAATTGTTTTGTTCCTTTAATGAAATTTTTGTATTTGTTGAAATTTTTGGGTTCTAGTTCTAATTACATGAAGTAGTGGACTTTTGTGTTTTTACAAAGTGACGTCAAAAGTTTGTGTTTTTCAATATAGCCCAATGGTTGAGGTTATTGTTTTTTGGCCCAAATTAGTAGGGAACAAAATAGTTTTGTATCTTTAAATGAGAATTGAATTTTCATTTCATTTAGCTCCATTTAAATCAATTCTATGGATACAAAAACCAAATGACAATGTTGCATTCTAGTTTAATTAGTTAAAACGTTAATTAATTAACGAAAGGGTGATTATGAACCTAAGCCTACGATAATTGAGCTATGTGAAAGGCCGTCTCAAATTTGCTTGAACCATGGGTATAGATGAATTTTGGTTGTAATTTGTTATGATCAATGTTGTAAAAGAGCATAAGCTCTTCTTTACTTTAAAGTAATTTGTTTTGATCAAATGCTGTAAAAGAGCATAAGCTCTTATTTACTTTGAAGTACTCATTTATTGTTTATTTGATATGCATGAAGTTGGAGTAGTTGGGTCCAACGCCCAATAAGAAAACACGCCTTAATATGATTAAACGCGTAACTAAAATCAATCGCCTTCCCTAGACCGAGATCCAACACTAGGCTCGTGTTGGATCGAATGAAAGGTTCATAGTCATCCTAAGGCCCTAAAGTAACTATATAGTCCATCTATGAATGCAAAGCTTATGTTAGTAGTACCATATACTCTTGCTTTAAAAACCGTTTTACAAGCTTAGTGGGAGTATCATATACTACTAAATCAATCACATGGACCAATAGTTGTAATAGGACCAAATTGTTTTAATAAGATTAAAATGTATGCTTAAATGTGATGAGACCTAAAAGCCCTCAACTAAACCATTATTAAGTTGACAAGCGTGAGAGTGCTTTGAATACTCTTTTGTGGCCTTCCACCGTGGTAGGCTTCGATCATTTGTGACTCGTACACCGATTTCACCCTATCATGAGGGAGTACAAAGTGCGTGCTTACACTCAGGAGGAGTCCTATATGCATACATGATGTTGTAAAGGTAGGCAACGAGAATGATCAACATCATATCATTGTCAGGTTGTTCTTGAACCCCTACCCAAACTTGCATGGTGGGAATGACTTAACTAAGTGCAATGAAGCCAACATGATTTCATTCTGAGGCTTCATTCTCTGGAGGCCAAATAAGATGGGTACTTGCAAGAGATTCAAATGAGTAAGCGTACTCTCTGATTATTATTGATGCTAGCCAACATCATATCATTTTGAGGTGGGCTTGGTAATAGTGAGCCTCCCATACCCTACTAAGAGTTTATTCCAAAACTCTCGAATTCCGATGAGGGATATGGAATTTGCTAAAAATAGGGGGTGGTGCTATTTGATTTAAAGACCCGGATCAAATGGCTTAAAATCAATCAATTTATATTCGTTATGCATTTGTTTTTCGATATATTTGCAAACGATATCCAAAACTTGACAAAGAAAAACTTTAGTTTCTGGACTTAGTACCACAATCCCATAGATTGTCTTGAATGGATTGTATATGTACCTAAGTAGTCTCATCCTCACAATCTTCCTATTAATAATGTATCATTGGAAGAATATGTTAGATAAGTCTATCATAAAGAGGGAAACACTTTTAGTGTCATAATTCTTCACTTACAAACCGTTGTATGAAGAAATAAGAGTTGCTTTGAACAACTCTTAGTTAAATGCAAACACTAGTGCTTGTTTCTTTGTTACATGAACAAGGAACTTGAGAAGTAAGCACAAGGACATGGCCACTTTATGTGTCATGATTCTTCACTTACAAATTGTTGTATGAAGAAATGAGAGTTGCCTTGAACAACTCTTAAATGTTTGTAATCTTGTTTAGAACAAGATGGTTGGTTGACAAAAATAGTCCATCAATATGGACTTATGATGATTTTGAATCATTGAGTGTTGAAGTGTTAAACCACTTCACGAGACGGAAACTAGACAAGAACTTCACCTATGAGTCCCTAACCAAATGGTTCACTAAGTTTATAGTAAAATATATAGTGAACAATAACTGCACGCTCTCCAAATCGTTTGACGTGTTTAACACAATTGAAATAAGTTTCAAGAGAGACAGTGGGAGTTTAGGGACCATGACTATTGTAGTCATTGGAGAAGTCAAAAGAAGAAAGCTAAATAACTCCAAGGGAACAAACTTTCTTTATGAAAGGATGGACATTGGAAGGGGTATTTGCAAGAAATGTCTTGCAAGTGTCAAGAACACACCTTTCGAAGGTGTTGTAGATTGTTCTTGAATAGTTCAAAACAGTTGGTTCTTCTACTTGAATTCTTGATTCTGTATTAGTAACTATGTTTTTACAATCGTTGTAAAAGTATGGCTAATAAGAAGTAGAAGATTAATGAGAGAAGAGAAAGTACTTCACATTCGAAACGTGAATAAGATATAGATCTCTGCGAAAGCAAAAAGTACTTGCTTCCTCATACGAACTACCAAAGAAATTGGAAAAACAAAGACTGTCTTTACATCCCAATTTGAATAAGGAACTTAATTCCGTCACTATAAGAGATGGATGAATGTTTTGTTTGACAAAACATTGTTCTTTATTAATGAATGATTGAATTATTGTAATCTAATTGATTGTCTCTATAGTAGAGATAATGTGGTAGTGTTAACTGTTTAGAATATGACGATGCTTAAAACCCAAAAGGTTGCAAGGTAGTGACTAATCCCAACTGAGTTGTGACACCTCTAAAAACATAAATTATGAGTTGGTCATAGATGAATACTTTGGATTGTTAGATCCGGATCCAATGCCTTCTTGTTAAAATTGTATAGAGGCGAAATGTTCGAATCTTTATTCTTTTGGAAAGAAGAAAGAATCACAAAGTTATTGAGGTTAATTCACTTAGATGTTAGTGGCACTTGTCCACAACATAATACTACTCATGTTGTATGACATTCACCGAAGATCGCTCTCGGTTGGACTATCGTTTATTTTGAATAAACAAAAGTCTGAATACTTTGCAAAAGGTTTCAAAGAATTCAAGAATGTAAGTTGATGAGTAAGATGTCTAAAGTATTTACCTCCTTAGATTTGATCCAAGGAAATATAACACTTTAGAAGAGTTTCCTTGATAGAAATCAAGGAAAGTAGCATCATAAGTTAATGGATTTCTCCATTAGGAGAAGAACGAACTCGAATAAGATTTAGTTCGTTGGATGTTATCAATTACCCTTATATAGGATATATACTTCTAAGATAATATGATTGTCCATTAGAAGATCTTCCAAAATTTTCATGACTCCATAGGATGTAGTTGGAGACAGACAAGTCTTAATCATGTTAAGATTTGAGGTTGCGTGCTAGTAAGCAATATTTGTTTGAGAACAATCTTGTGGGATATCCTTAAATTAACCTTTGGATATCACTTCTATAAACCAACTAACAAATGTTGTTTGTTGGGCAGTTCATTGTAATCCTACACTAGGATTTGCCTAAGATAGAGCAAATGAATGAAAGATAGAATTCAAAGAATGGGTTCTTTGAGAGACAAGATAATAATCAACAAATATAACAACCTAGTTCCTACACCACTAGCTCCAAGGTAGTCGAGAAGGATTTATAAACCGTCTCAGTTGAATGGTTTGAACTTTGTGACTATGTCATGGAGTTACACCTTTTAATTCGAATGAAATAAGAATGAAAATCCGTATGACTACATTGAGTGTATATACAACATATACTCAAGGAAATGGTATAGTACCATTTGACCCGAAATAATGAAACCTTTAAAGCTATTTGGTAGCTTAAGGTGACTACAATCAACGAGATTGGTTGACTTGGAAGAAACCATCTTTGACGTAGTCTTGGTTTCTATTAATTCGATGATTGCTAACTACAACTAAATAGTGATTCAATGTTTGGACATAATATGGGTTTCTGAAGCCATTATCAAGATAGTCTTGATAACATATGTCTAAGACTTGGAATCACAAGACGTGTAAGTTGTAGAGATCCATCCATCATGAATCTTAGCAAGCTAGTAGGAGCCATAAGCGTCTTATGAGAGAAAGATCAAATCGTTTGATTTCTCATAAAAATGTAAATGAATCTTTTGTTTACTAGGTTTACAAAAGATTAGTGGGAGTTAATCATATTCCTAAATTTGAACATATATATGATATATTGATTTTGGAATTGAAAGGAATTCTTCTTCGATAAAGTTATGACTTTAAACGTTCTATAATGATAGAATGTATATGGGAGACATAGTCTATATACATGGGATGGAAATCTATAATGATAGATTTCAGGATATAATTTGAATATATCAATCCCTAATGATAGACAAAAGATGCTACGAAGTTTCTCATGTGATGATAAACTTCAATCAGAAGGACAATTCTAGTAAGACTAAGAAGTTGCTCTTCACAAAGGGAACGTACCCCTTTGACTCCCAAAGAATTAATGCGTAAATAGAAACCTTTATGCATACGCAGAAAGGTGATTTATGTATTTCATATTGTATGAAAAACATTGATATGAGTTGTACCAAGATCGGTACAAGATGATATCAATGCAAGCCCAGGATCACAACCATGGCAACTGTCAAGTGAGTCCTTAAGTATTTAAGAAATACTAAAGGATAGTTTCCTCAAGAATGAGGAAGAATTAGAGTAACGCAATGGAAGCGTAAATGTATTAGATTATGACTCTAATATTGTATCCATCATTGGATGTCTCTTCATTTTGAATGAAAAGGTAATTGGATATCTCTTTATTATAACTAAAGAGATATTTGGATGGAAACATTAAAAGTAATGACTTTAGTGTGTTCCATCGTGCATGCAAAATATATCACCATATAGAAGCTTACAACAATGTTGTTTGGATGGAAAAGTTCATTTATGAACTCTCTATTCGGTTCCATCTAGAAAGTGTCTCTAGTGTGCCGACACTACGACACTAATGGGGCGATAGCTCAAGCCAAGGAATCAAGGTCTCATCAAGATCCGAACTCAAATGAGAGACTGAACCACATGATTGAGAATCATGTATAATGGTGACGTCGTTATTCTCAAGGTTGCTTCTATGGATAACATATAGATATCCATTGTCTAGGCCTACTACTCAGCCATTTTTGAAATGACTACTGAAGAGGTACTATCACTGATGACCAAGCTAATTGGCTCTAGTGCAAGTGGGAGATTGTTGGAAATGTGCCCTAAAACCAATCATATGATGATACTTTACGGACATTTCACATGTTAAACTAATCTAGTTTAATATAAAGGGCAAAGATTATTGTTTTAAGCCGTCTCATATAAATGTTATATGCTTAAATGATAAGTCCAAGGAATATGTAATAAGGAGAATGTGATCTAAAGAAGTTATATTCATGAGACCATTCTCTTTCGTATACATATACTAAATGTTCCTGATCATAGGATTGCCAATTGGGCATTGATAGTTCGTCAACATCAGTACGTGCTATGTCTTATTAGAGGGAGAGTGACTGGTCTCGAGTCATTGGTATGACTGACACCAAGACAAGCATGTAAGTGCTCAATAGAGAATGAGTCCACTGAACACGATCAACAAGGAGTTCTCATACTCATGTCACATGAGAACTCATGGTTGGGATAATGCAAAGTAGTCCTTTGACCTGAGGCATCATAGTTGTCTTGTGGTTAGGTCCTTGATCTTTAACTATGTCAAAGTCACTCCATCAGAGGGTGTTAATGGCATAGTTGGGGTTAAGCCACTTAGCCATGGAGGCAAGTGAATGCGCAACAAGGGATCTTTAACCTTCAAACAGTTTGAGGGAGAATACTCTATGATATGAT
This sequence comes from Heteromeles arbutifolia, assembly GCA_024362995.1. Lineage (NCBI taxonomy): Eukaryota > Viridiplantae > Streptophyta > Magnoliopsida > Rosales > Rosaceae > Heteromeles > Heteromeles arbutifolia. The sequence continues at coordinate 15,921,776 of JANCRC010000008.1, read as the reverse complement.
TAAGAATCTCTGGCCAGAGTGTGAATGAGATTTAGGAAGTCATTCCAAATCACATTCAAGGCAATCATATAAGTAAATGAATCACATTGGATAGTAGACATGAATAAACTATCAAACTAAACAATGTGGTCAAGAGTATTGTATTAGAGAAAGACCGTATTGCATTGTAATCCTAAACTGAATAGGTTCTCCACCTCTTTTGATTAGCTTGGGTAGCCATGACATACTGCTAGGTGTCACTCATGGTTTGTGAAGCCCTAAAGGTGAGTAATCACTAAAGGGAGAATTGAAAGTATGTTTTAATTCACAATCGATCGTTAAGAGTAACAATCGCCCACTGCCTTGCTAAAAGGAACCTAATGGATCGTACACCGTGTAAGGTAGAGATTTAAGAAACAAAAGAGATGAGTAAGGATAATTAAATGGTTTAATTATTTATGGCTAGGATTAATTAATATGTTAATTAATCAAACGAATATGTTCGTTATAGACCTCGGGTTAGTTTTGGGCCGCAAGGCCTAATGGGATTTGAATGTCAAGCCCATTAACTCAAGTTGTATGACAACTTGAAAACACAAAGGGCTTGAAAGCTCAATGACCCTTAATGGCCGGCCATATAGAGAAAGGTAGTGAACTTGGCTTAATTGCAAGTTTGCCACTCCATTGTGAGGTGGTATAAAGGCAACTTTATAGCCATTTCATCCCTGAGGGTTTTTTTTTTGGAGAAAAGATTAGAACACAGTGCTCTCTTTGCTCTCTAAGAGGCCGGTCACCCTAGAGGAATATAGCTAGCAATATTCCTTCCTCTAGGTCACTCATCTTCTCATCAATGCTCTCCTTGGTGTGGAAAAGTTAGAGGTTCTCTATTTTGGGAACTTGGAGAATCCTTTCAACCATCCTCCTCCTAGAAATCCATGGAGCTAAGAAGCAAGGAATGAAGGCCCTCTCCTTGGGTGATTAGCCTTTGCTTATGCAAAGAGGAATCAACAAAGGTATAAGATTTCTCAACTCACTTTGTTTTGAGTTGAGTCTTGGTTCACCTTAACTACTAGGCTTTGAATTTCATGGGTAATGTTTTGTTTTGAGTGTATACAAGCATGATTCCGCCTTTAATTGTTAATTGCATGTCATAGATGTTGCTCAAATAAACATGTTTTTCACAAATTTTCCTTTAGGAACACACTAAAGTCATTACTTATAACGTTTCCACCCAAATATCTCTTTAGTCATAATAAATAGATATCCAATTATCTCTTCATTCATAATGAAGAGACATCCAATGATGGATACGATATTAGATTCATAATCTAATACATTTACACTTCCATTGCATTACTCTAATTTTTCCTCATTCTTGAGGAATCTATCCTTTAGTATTTCTTAAATACTTAAAGACTCACTTTACAGTTGCCATGGTTCTGATCTTGGGCTTACACTAATATCGTCTTGTACCGATCTTGGTACAACTCATATCAACGTTTTTCATACAATATGAAATACGTAAATCGCCTTTCTGAGTATGCATAAAGGATTATGTTTACGCATTATGCTTCTTTAGGAGTCAAAAGGGTACATTCCTTTTTAGAAGAGCAATTTCCTAGTCTGATTGAAATTGTCCTTTCATTTGAAGTTTATTATTCGAGAAACTTCCTACATCTATCGTCTATCAATAGGGATTGAGATAATCTAATTATATCTTGAAATCTATAATTATAGATTTTCATCCCATGTATATAGACTATGTCTCTCATATATTCTGTCATTATAGAATGTTTAAAGTCATAACTTTAACGAAGAAGAATTCCTTTCATTTCCAAAATTAATATATCATATGTACGTTCAAATTTAGGAATATGGTTAACTCCCACTAATCTTTTGTAAACCTAGTAAACAAAAGATTCATTTACATCTTTATGAGAAATCAAATTATTTGATCTTTCTCTCATAAGATGCTTATAGCTCCCACAAGCTTGCTAAGATTCATGAAGGATGGATCTCTACAACTTACACGTCTTGTGATTCCTAGTCTTAGACATATATTATCAAGACTATCTTGATAATGGTTTCGGAAACCCATATTATGTCCAAACATTGAATCACTGTTTAGTTGTAGGTAGCAATCTTCGAATTAACAGAAACCAAGACTACGTCAAAGATGGTTTCTTCCAAGTCAACCAATCTCGTTGATTGTAGTCACCTTAAGCCACCAATTAGCTATGAAGGTTTCACTATTTCGGGTCAAATGGTACTATACCACTTCCTTGAGTATATGTCGTATCTACACTCAATGTAGTCATAAGGATTTTCATTCTTATTTCTTTCGAATTAAGAGGTGCAACTCTATGACATAGTCATAAAGTTCAAATCATTTAACTGAGATGGTTTATAGATCCTTCTCGACTACCTTGGAGCTAGTGGTGTAGGAACTAGGTTGTTATATTTTTTTTATTATCATCTTGTCTCTCAAAGAACCCATTCTTTGAGTTCTATCTCTCGTTCATTTGCTCTATCTTAGGCAAATCCTATTGTAGGATTACAATGAACTACCCAACAAATAACATTTGTTAGTTGGCTTATAGAAGTGATATCCAAAGGTTAATTGAAGGATATCCCACAAGATTGTTCTCAAACAAATATTTCCTATTAGCACACAACCCCAAATCTTAACATGATTAAGACTTGTCTTTCTTTCCAACTACATCCTATTGAGTCATGAAAATTTTGGAAGATCTTCTAATTGACAATCATATTGTCTTAGAAGTATATATCCTATATATGAGTCATTAATAACATCCAACAAACTACATCTTATTCGAGTTCATTCTTCTCCCAATGGAGAAATCCATTATCTTATGATGCTACTTTCCTTGATATCTTTCAAGGAAACTCTTCTAAAGTGTTATTTTCCCTTGGATCAAATCTAAGGAGGTAAATACTTTAGATGTCTTACTCATCAACTTACATTCTTGAATTCTTTGAAACCTTTTGCAAAGTATTCGGACTTGTGTTTATTCAAAATAAACGATAGTCCAACCGAGAGCGATCTTCGGTGAATGTCATACAACATGAGTAGTATTATGTTGTGGACAAGTGCCACTAACATCTAAGTGAATTCACCTCAACAACTTTGTGATTCTTTCTTCTTTTCAAAAGAATAAAGATTCGAACATTTCGCCTCTATACAATTTTAACAAGAAGGCATTGGATCCGGATCTAACGATCCAAAGCATCCATCTATGACCAACTTGTAATTTATGTTTTAGAGGTTTCACAACTCAATGGGATTAGTCACTACCTTGCAACCTTTTGGGTTTTAAGCATCGTTATATTCTAAACAGTTAATACTACCACATCATCTCTACTATAGAGACAATCAATCAGATTACAATAATCCAATCAATCATTAATAAAAAAAACAATGTTTTGTCAAACAAAACATTCATTCATCTCTTAAAATTATAGTGACGGAATTAAGTTCCTTATTCAAATTGGAATGTAAAGACAATCTTTGTTTTTCCAATTTCTTTGGTAGTTCATATAAGGAAGTAAGTACTATCTGCTTTCACAGAGATCTATATTTTATTCACGTTCCAAATGTGAAGTACTTTCTCTTCTCCCATTAATGTTCTACTTCTTATTAGCCACACATTTACAACAATTGTAAAACATAGTTACTAATACAGAATCAAGCATTCAAGTAGAAGAACCAACTATTTTGAACTATTCAAGAACAATTTACATCACCTTCGAAATATGTGTTCTTGACACTTGTAAGACATCAAACGATTTGGATAGGGACTCAAAGGTGAAGTCCTTGCCTAAACTCCCACTATCTCTCTTGAAACTTATTTCAATTATGTTATACACATCAAACGATTTGGAGAGCGTGCGGTTATTGTTCACTATATAGTTTACAATAAACTTAGTGAACCATTTAGATAGGGACTCAAAGGTGAAGTCCTTGCCTAGTTTCCGTCTCCTGAAGTGGTCTAACAATTCAACACTCAATGATTCAAAATCATCATAAGTCCATGTTGATGGACTATTTTTGTCAGTCAACTATTATGTTCTAAACATGATTACAAACTTTCAAGAGTTGTTCAAGGCAACTCTCATTTCTTCATACAACAATTTGTAAGTGAAGAATCATGGCACATAAAGTGTTGATGCCCTTGTGCTTACTTCTCAAGTTCCTTGTTCATTTAACAAATAAACAAGCACTAGTGTTTGCGTTAACTAAGGGTTGTTCAAAGCAACTCTTTTTTCTTCATACAACGATTTTTAATGGAAGAATTATGACACTAAAAGTATCAATGTCTTTGTGCTAATCTTCTCAAGTTCCTCTGCTCATACAACAAAGGAATAAGCATTTGTTGTTTGTGTTATCCTCTTTATGATAGATTTATCTAACATGTTCTTCCAATGAAACATTATCAATAGGAAGATTGTGAGAATGAGACTACTTAGGTACATATACAATCCATTCAAGACAATCTATGAGATTGTGGTACCAAGTCCGGAAACTAAAGCCTTCGGCTTTTCTTTGTCAAGTTTTGGATAGCATTTGCAAATATATTGGTAAATAAATACATAACGAATATAAATTGATTGATTTTAAGCTATTTGACCTGGGTCTTTAAATCAAATAGCACCACCCACTATTTTTGGCAAATTCCATATCCCTCATTGGAATTCGAGAGTTTTGGAGGAAACTCTTAGTAGGGTATGGGAGGCTCACTATTACCAAGCCTAGCTCACAATGATATAATGTTGGCTAGCATCAATAATTATGAGAGAGTACGCTTACTCATTTACATCTCATGTCAGTACCCATCTTATTTGGCCTCTAGAAAATGTTGCCACACAATGATATGATGTTGGCTCCATTGCACTTAGTTAAGTCATTCCCACCATGCAAGTTCGGGTAGGGGTTCAAGAACAAACCCACAATGATATGATGTTGATCATTCCCATTTCCTACCTTCACAACATCATGTATGTGTATAGAACTCCTCCTGAGTGTAAGCACATACTTTATACTCCCCCATGATAGGGTGAAGTCAGTGTATAAGTAACAAACGATCGAAGCCTACCACGGTGGAAGGCCACGAAAGAGTGTTCAAAGCACTCTCATTCTTGTCAACTTAATAACGGTTTGGTTGAGGGTTTTTAGGTCTCATCAAATATAAGCATACATTTTAATCTCATTAAAAATATTTGGTCCTATTACAACTATTGGTCAATGTGATCGATTTAGTAGTATATGATACACCCACTACGCTTGTAAAACGATTTTTAAAGGAAGAGTATATTGTACTATTAACATAAGCTTTGCATTCATTGATGGACTATATAGTTGCCTTAGGGCCTTAGGATGACTATGAATGTTTGATTCGATCCAACACGAGCCTAGTGTTGGATCTCGGTCTAGGGATGGTGATTGATTTTAGTTATGCGTTTAATCACATTAAGGTGTGTTTTCTTATTGGGCTACTACTCCAATTTCATGCATATCAAATAAAACAAGAAATAAGTACTTCAAAGTAAACAAGAGCTTATGCTCTATTACAACTTTTATACCTTTGAAGTACCTCTTTGCTTAGCAAAGGATATTCACCCATGTGAGGGCCTTCTTTCCTTAGTCTCCTTGCTCCTTGGCTTTATGGATGTGGATGGAGGAACTTTGCTTCTTGGCTCCATGACTTCTTGGATATGGATGAAAAAATGGATTCTCCAAGTTCCCAAGAAAGGGAACCTCTAAGTTTCCACACCAAGGAGAGCATTGAGGAAGAGATGAGTGATCTAGAAAGAGATGGATGCTAGTCTATTCTTCCTAGGGTGGCTGGCCTCCTAAGAGAAGAGAGAGATTTTTTTGTTTTTCTCTTTTCTTTCTAGAAAACCCCTATGAGGGAATGGGTTATAATTGTTGGAAATGTGCCCTAAAAGCCAATCATATGATGATACTTTACGGACATTTCACATGTTAAACTAATCTAGTTTAATATATATATATATAAAGGGCAAAAATTATTGTTTAAGCTGTCTCATATAAATGTTATATGCTTAAACTATAAGTCCAAGGAATATGTAATTGGGAGAATGTAATCTAAAGAAGTTAGATTCATGAGACCATTCTCTTTCGTATACATATCTTAAACGTTCCTAATCATAGGATTGCCAATTAGGCATTGACAGTCCGTTAAGATTAGTATGTGCTATGTCTTCTCTTAGAGAAAGTGACTGGTCTCAAGTCATTGGTGTGACTGACACCAAAAAAAGCATGTAGGTGCTCAATAAAGAATAAGTCCATTGAACACGATCAACGAAGAGCTCTCATACTCATGTCACATGAGAACTCATGGTTGGGATAATGCAAAGTAGTCATTTGACTTGAGGTATCATAGTTGTCTTGTGGTTAGGTCCTTGATCTTTGACTATGTCAAAGTCACTCCTTCATAGGGTGTCCACGGCATAGTTGGGGTAAAACCACTTAGCCATGGAGGCAAGTGAATGCACAACAAGGGATCTCTAACCTTCAAACCGTTTGAGGGAGAATACTCTATGATATGATTAAGAATCTCTAGCCAGAGTATGAATGAGATTTAGGAAGTCGTTCCAAATCACATTCAAGGTAATCATATAAGTAAAAGAATCACATTGGATAGTAGACATGAATAAACTATCAAACCAAACAATGTGGTCAAGAGTATTGTATTAGAGAAATACGGTATTGCATTGTAATCCTAAACCTCTTCTTATTAGCTTGGGTAGCCATGATATAAACTAGGTGTCACTCATGGTTTGTGGAAGCCCTAAAGGTGTATAATCACTAAAGGGAGAATTGAAAGTATGTTTCAATTCACAATCGATTTGAAGAGTTCTAATCGTCCATTGCCTCGCTAAAAGGAACCTTATGGATCGTACACCTTGTAAGATAGAGATTGAAGAAATAACGGAGATGAGTAAGGATAATTAAATGGTTTAATTATTTATGGCTAGGATTAATTAATATGTTAATTAATCAAACGAATAAGTTCATTATAGACCTCGGGTTAGTTTTGGGCCCCAAGGCCCAATGGGAATTGAATGTCAAGTCCAATAACTCAAGTTGTATAACAACTTGAAACACAAAGGGCCTGAAAGCCCAAAGAACCCAATATGGTAGGCCAGAAGAGTGAGGGGTAGTGAACTTGGCTTAATTGCAAGTTTGCCACTCAATTGTGAGATGGTATAAAGGCAACTTTATAGCTATTTCATCCTTAGGGTTTTTCTTTGGAGAAAAGATGAGAACACAAAGCTCTCTTGACTCTCTAGGAGGCCGGCCACCTTGGAAGAGATTACTAGCATCTATCTCTTCCTAGGTCACTCATCTCTTCATCAATGCTCTCCTTGGTGGGGAGACTTAGAGGTTCTCTATTTTGGGAACTTGGAGAATCCATTCATCCATCCTCCTCCAAGAAATCCATGGAGCTAAGAAGAAAGGAATGAAGGCCATCTCTCTTGGGTGATTAGCCTTTGCTTATGCAAAGAGGATTCAACAAAGGTATAAGATTTCTCAACTCTCTTTGTTTTTTAGTTGAGTCTTGGTTCACCACAACTACTAGGCTTTGAATTTCATAGGTAAAGTTTTGTTTTGATTTCATACAAGCATGATTCCGCCTTTTAATTGTTAATTGCATGCATAGATGTTGCTCGAATGAACTAGTTTTCACAAATATTTCTTTCAATAATTTCCTTTCTATAACCACTTACATTGAGTGGCATAATTGAAATTAAAACCAATTCTCCCTCACACTCTCTATGGCCAGCCATGTGGGTTCATTGGGTTTTCATGCCCTTTGTGTTTTCAAGTTGTCATACAACTTAAGTTATTGGACTTGACATTCGAAGCCCTTTGGGCCTTGAGGCCCAAAACTAACCCGAGGCCTAAAACGAACTTATTCGTTTGATTAATTAACATATTAATTAATCCTAGCCATAAATAATTAAACCATTTAATTATCCTTACTCATCTCCGTTGTTTCTTCAATCTCTACCTTACACGGTGTACAATCCTTAGGTTCCTTTTGGCGAGGCAGTGGGCGATTAGAACTCTTCAAATCAATTGTGAATTCAAACTTACTTTTCAATTCTCCCTTTAGTGATTATACACCTTTAGGGCTTCCACAAACCATAAGTGACACCTAGCAGTATGTCATGGCTACCCAAGCTAATCAGAAAAGGTGAAGAACCTATTCAGTTTGGGATTACAATGCAATACGGTCTTTCTCTAATACAATACTCTTGATCACATTGTTTGATTTGATAGTTTATTTATGTCTACTATCCATTGTGATTCTCTCACTTATATGACTACCTTGAATGTGATTTGAAACGAATTCCTAAATCTCATTCATACTCTGGCCAGATATTCTTAATCATATCATAGAGTATTCTCCCTCAAACGATTTGAAGGTTAGAGATCCCTTGTTGTGCATTCACTTGCCTCCATGGCTAAGTGGCCTAACCCCAACTATGTCGTGGGCACCATTTGATGGAGTGACTTTGACATAGTCAAAGATCAAGGACCTAACCAAAAGACAACTATGATGCCTCAGGTCAAAGGACTACTTTGCATTATCCCAACCATGAGTTTTCATGTGACATGACTATGAGAACTCCTTGTTGATCGCGTTCAGTGGACTCATTCTCTATTGAGCACCTACATGCTTGTCTGGGTGTCAGTCACACCAATGACTCGAGACAAGTCACTCTCTCTAAGAGAAGACATAGCAGGTATTGATCTTAATGGACTATCAATGCCCAATTGGCAATCCTATGATCAAAAAACGTTTAGGATATGTATACGAAAGAGAATGGTCTCATGAATCTAACTTCTTTTGATCACATTCTCCCAATTACATATTTCTTGGACTTATCGTTTAAGCATATAACATTTATATGAGACGACTATAAACAATAATCTTTGCCCTTTATATTAAACTAGATTAGTTTAACAAGTAAAATGTCTGTAAAGTATCATCATATGATTGGCTTTAAGACACATTTCCAACACACCCACCACTCACCTCATTCCTTCCTGGATAACATTCATGTAGCTCATATTACATTTCCAGTGATTTTACTATCTAATGATTGTTCATGTCTCAAGTACTTTTTCCTTACATTTTGCACCCACCAATTATCCTACTGCATCAGAACTTTCCAAATCCCAATTTGGCCAAGCACACGTTATTGAAATGATCTAACCTTTGTATTCCCAACCACCCAGAGCGTTTTGGAGCGCACACATTCTCCCAACTCACAAGGTTGAGACTACTCTGCTTTCCCAGAAAAAATTCCTACATTTACGATTGAGTTGAGCAGTAAGTTTATTTGGGAATTTAAGACACGACGTTACATGATTTGGCATTCCAGTGATATGCGATTGCACTAAAGCCTACGGGCTCTAGAGAGGGTATTAGCCTTCTAGCCAGCAAGCTTTTGTTTCACTTATGTAATTAACTCACTCTCATTAACCAGATCCTTCCAAAATATAATGTTGTATATATCTAGGCCTAGCAAACGGGTCGTGTCTGTCGTGTTCGTGTAACACGTGTTATCTTAACGGGTCGTGTCGTGTCACACTCGTTTCTTAACGGGTCCTTAACAGGTTGGGTGTAAAGTGACCCAACCCGTTATGATTTCTTATGATCCGTTAAGAAAAATATTTTTTTTTTCTAAAATTTGCACATATCACACATTGCCACATAAATATTACTTCAAAACATTAGAACACATTTGTCGTTTAAGTACTATATCTACACTAAAAAATAAGAGCCTAATAAAAAAAACATCCATACACTACTAGTCTATTATAAAATATTAAATGTGCAAGGATATGCAAAATGAAAGAGTTTTTGTTTTCAAGGTTGTGAAGCCTTTCTTAAAGTTTAAACCTTGCCAATGGAACTCAAAGCTTGCATGTTATTCCTTTTACAAAATCCTCAATTTTCATCGATCATCATGAGGAAATTGTATTGGAACTTTGGCTTGATCTATTGCCTTCAAGAGTTATGTTGATGATGTTTTCAGTAAGGTTTTCCACGTCAGAACTCTCTTCCACATAAACTAAGTATAGAAAAACCAAACATTAAAAACCATTCAAATTATGAGAAGTTTACCAAAATAATTCTGAAAAGAAATAAAACAATAGTACTATACCATATAATTATGAAAAGAAATAAAATACCTTGCACTTGCAAGTTGCAGCCTTGCTTAATTGCTTTGCTTGTTCCAAATCTCCAAATCTGGAAAACAAATATGGACCCCACTTATTAACTTCAAGTAAATAGACCCCAAATGAAACATAGATACAAATGAACTTGTCGAGTTCACAATAAAAAAAAGGACCTGCCTGCCAATTGCCAATACTGGGGACAAATAATTCCATACAAATAATTAAGACATTGCATCTACTACAGCAAAACAAAAATAGGTGGGGCGTCACTACTCTGTCGTTGCTTGCCTCATAGGCCACCTGAATTCTAACCTCCCCATTCCCCTGATAATATATCCCCAATATATATAATATATAACCTCCCCAGTCCTTTGATAACATATCCCCAATATATATATATATATATGACATTAAGTAATGAATCTCACCTTACAGCTTACAATACGACTAAATGGCATGACATAATAAAGTTAATTTACATAACCACATCTATACTCCCAAATTCCAATGCTTGATTCTATTTCTGCCTCGTCCTTTTGTGATTTTCAAGCTTGCGAAGCCAACGCGAAGCACGCTTGCTTGATCGCTGGGTTTTTTGAATGTTTGCAAACATGCCCCAACCCAGAAACTCCAAAATCTCCAAAATCAGAAAACCCCATAAACCCCAAACCCAGAAAATCCCCAGCCATTAGTTTTAATTTTAACAAAAACCCCAAATCACTAGATTTTGAATTAAAACACAGAATACCCAAAAATACAAAATTCATACCTTTAGCGTGTGCTTGCCTGTGTGTGGTTTTCTTGTGGCTGTCGGAGTCGAGTTGAAGGAACTGAACGGAGGAGGATGCAAGAGAGATGCAGATTAAGGAGACGGTGCGGGAGTAAGTCTGGGCTGGAGAGATCAAAGTGAATGAGAGAGAAGAGAAGGATAGCCTCCAACCTAATGCACAATGGACAGCTGAGATTAAATCTCAGCCGATCCAATGGTCACCAATTTTTTAAATCAAATTTAATATATATATATATATAATTATTATAGTTTTTAGGGGTATAAAATTGTTAAATTAATATATAAAATTATTATAGTATTTTTTTAGGGTTATAAAATTATAAAATTAATATTTTGCTTATCGTGTATCGTGTTACCCACGTGTATACCCGAACCAACCTGTTATCTTAACAGGTGCTTATTGGGTTACTCGATAACGACCCGATTCGTTATTGTGTCGACCCGAACACTTGTTAATTTCATGTCGTGTCGTGTTGGGTTATCGGGTCGTGTCAGGAATTGTCAGGCCTATATATATCTATGTATTTTCAATTGTAGTTCTATGTTGAATTTGTATTATATTAACAATTTCATTCCTTAAGTGATTAGTTGTATTATTTGAAAAATAAGGGGAAGATGTACGGAAATTTATCTTCTGGCTAGAGGCTTTTGCAAAGCTATTTAAAATGACTAAAATATTCCCAACGCCCTTCGTGGATGCCTTAGCAAGTAATAAACAATCATCTACAAAAACTAAGTTGGAACTCTTGTAACCAAAAGGAGAAGTTAGTAGGCCAACATGGGCTTTTGGAGTTAAAGCTAATTCATTTAGTTGCCTAATTAAAGGTTCCATACATAGAATAAAAATGTTGCGAGATAGAGTACCATCTTTTCGAATTCCTCTCGTTGGATAGAAGTAACCATGAGTATCACCATTAATGTTGCTTAAGAATGACATAGAAGTGTTGCATTCCATGACCAAGTTCACCCACACAAAAACAAAATTTTAGTAGGACATACCTGATAAAATCGCAATTAAGCATATCATAGGATTTCTCCAGATCTAGCTTGATGGCCATATCCCTCGTCCTTCCCTTCTTCCTATTAAAGGTAGAGAATGATCCATGGTAAAATATTATCCTTATAGATATCTACCAGGTGCAAAAGTCCCCTAATTTGGTTAGGGATATTAAACTATTATAATAAATTTTTAAAGCAAAAAAATAAAATGAATTTAATAATCATTTAAAAAAAGATTTGAAGTTGCTGTCAATTTTGGCAGCAAGGGTGAGGGTTGCTTATCCATGTCATGCCACATCAGATTTGGCTTTTCGGTTGAAAAATATTGTTCCTACCTTTTCCTTACTGTTAATGTTGACATGTAAATTTTGACATCTTCTTTGAAGATACTCTTATAACTTAGGCAAAAACTTAGAATTTGTTGTAGTCCTAATTTAGTTAAAGATGTGATTTTGTAAATCCTATTGGGATTCTATAGTATCTTTTAGATAATGTCCTATTTAAAATGTATTACTTGAAAGGCAAAGATTTTCTTTTCTTCACTACCATAAATAAAGGCACAAAGATGTGAGAAATCACACCACATAATTCACCCAACTTTGTCTTTTCCCTATGCTTGCCGCACCTCTCCATCTCTCTATAACTCTTCAGTTAAATAGGACTACAACATGTTATTAGCATGATCTTGACGCTACACTAAAAAGAGTTCGTCCATCTTTAATCATGGGATATTTCATTTCAATCATTCTTATTATGATTAACTTTTTATTTTATTGAATTGATCTACATGCTATTAATTCAATTATTTTTTCTTTCAATGTCTATGTTGAATGTAATACGATGCATTGGAGGTGAAATCTCGTATTTTAGAGATGGATCTTCTACAACTAGCATTCAAATTACAGACTTGATATTTTAACAGCCCCTGTTGCATGAGAACATTCCTATTCATAAATCCCAATCTTTTATTTCATAATTTTACTATTCTATATATGTATATATTGTATATTACATATTTTTGTTAATATGTATAAGCATGTTCATGCATACGCAATTAATATTTCATATTTTGATTATGCAATAAATGTTATATTTTGATGAACTTACTATGTGAGTCAAAGAAAAACAAGAAAATTGAAGCAAAAACTAGGGTTTTGTAAAACCTTAAAAAACGACATGAAGCCGCTGCTTGCAACCGCGCTCGCACTGGGCCGAGCCACCAAGCCGCTCACACCGAGTTGCCAGCAACAAGGAACGACCCGTCTATCTCACCAAAAATCGAGAACCACACCAACGGTTGTTGAATCTCTGCAAATCTGCAGATTCAGACGACTAGGTCGTCTCTGATGAACGTTATCATTGTCTCAACTAAGATTGAAGTCGTGGTCTTCCGCCTGCAATTATCGTTGCCATAATTGCAATGTTTCTCGACGACACACCGAGAAATCCTGTTGATTTCTCTTCGGATTTGGGTACCCAAATCGAACCCCTCGATGGAATTCGAGGATGATTGACGGCACACAATCACCATGGCAGACCTTAAGCACCACGCTCGATTTCACCGAAGAACACCATGCCGATGTTGATTTTCCAGCACCCATACTTCGTTTTGGATTCGTTTTGGGCCCATTTTTGAGCCTTGATTTTCTTGTCCGGAAACAGAGAAAGAAACCCTTTAGGGCCAAATCGCTTAACGAACAACAATCTCACCCCAAAAGAAAAACAACAAATAAACAAACAATGGGCAAAACAACCTCACCCCTCAATAAACAACATATCAATCATTTTACATGATTCATCTGATTCAAAGAAAAACTAAAAAGAGGGTGCATGGGAGATGCCAAAAACAATGGGCAAAGAGGAGGACAGTCTGAATAGAAGGTAGGGTTTAAGAGTTAAATTGCTAATTGATTTGTTTAGATATAATGTCGAGTAATTCTAAATATGGTAAAAATTTTAAATAATGAAATATAGGCATATTCTACATAATTAATGTTCAGATATTATGAATATCTAGTGGCCAGAAGGGTCAAATTATAAGCATATTGTACGTAACTAATAATTTAAATGAAATATTATTTAACTTGATGAAAAACATAGGAAGTGCACAAGGGTTAGCTGACCACGTTGAACCTATATTGGCTCCGCCCATGGTGCAAAACCCACCTCTTGTCGATGTGGTTTTTCAGTTTACTAAACCCCTCTTTTACTCCCCTGTTTTAGTCCCAGTTTATCTTCACTACTTTTTAAAGCTACCCAAACAAGACAGTTAAAAATGGGGATTTCCAAAACCTTTTTTTTTCAATCCAAACCTCTTTTTAATATTTTACCCAAGCAAGCCCTTAGTATTCACTAGTGTAGAATATCGTTTGTACTAAAAGAAATTTCTATCATACTTCATGGAAGCAAAATTTATATAGGTTTCATATTCTTCTACACATGCATATATTATTCCCTGGATAGATTAGCTTTCTCCACATGAGGCACGAAACTCTCTTGCCAACGAGAACAACTAATATGGAACTGATTCATCGCCGCAACATTAAGATCCAATAATATATTGTCATATGAAAAAAAACAAAACAAACTTCAACATGTTAATATATTATTGGACAAGTGATGTCACACAATAATGAACTGGTTTCATTTAAGTGTTCTCCTCGTCAACGCCAACCACAAGAGTTAGGAATCATAGGATCAAGGAGCTCCACAACGGAAAGGGATTCTCTTCAGATCCCTTTCACCAAATTTATCCAATCACCTAATTAAGACTTTTGAAATTTGGTACAACGGCTAAAGTTATTATAATTTTTAAAGGCGTTTGATGAAACGGATCCCTTTCCCACCACAGCCTTCATTGACAGCTAAAGGTGATGTGATGTATAAAAGCTAAGAACGTGTATGGAGGAAGCTAAGAACGTGTATGGAGTAGGGATTCCTCACTTCGTTACTCTAGTTAAATATATCAGTTTACTACTTTCAAGTTTTGTGGTTTTCAACATTTAGTACATGAAATTTTTTTTATCCCAAAGTCATACCTAAAATGTTAATTTTGGGACAGTCTCACATCCGTTAGTTTGGCTGTTAAGTCTCCCATTAACTAATGACGTGGCGCCCATGTTAACAATGATTGGGTAAAAAATTTACAAATTTAAATATTAAAAATAATTAATTAAAAAAAGTAATTAGAAAAAAACAAAAAAAAAAAACCAGAACCCACTTCTTCTTCCCTGCCCGACACCCTCCATCCCTTCAACCCCCTCCACCCCTCCATCCCCTCCAACCCCTTCGTCTTCTCCACCCGAGCACCAGACGGATGCTGGAGAAGAAGATTTCAGAGATTCGGTTGCACATCGAACAGAAAGAGGATCTGAGAATCTGAGAATCAAGCAGCGGCACACCAAAGTTGGCGATCGGTCAAGCTTCGTCGGCGAGGCAACGAGAAGAGGATCTGAGAATCAAGCAGCGGCAAGCGGAGAAGCAGAGCCGCCTCAGCCTCAGAGACTGTGTACGCTTTAGAGGAAGAGGACGACGACGGACTCGGCGGACTCGTCGCTCTTCCAAGCTCAGCTCGGTAAGTGATTTAGTGTTTTCCTTTGACTAGAGTTGAATGTTCTGTTTTGTATTAATCCCAATAAATTTTTTATTGAATCCAGTGATTGAAGCTTTTCTGTCTTAGATTTGAAGTTCTCTGCAAGTTGGGATTGATTGAATTTTGAATCTTTTTGATAATTTGTTAGTGTGTGTGGATTATCTGCTGGGTTCTGGGTTTTGATAGAAATTTTCATTGATTTTTGGTTAATTTGATTTAGATAAAATCAATTTACAAATTTACTTGACCCCATTATCAGTTTGAAATCGAGGACTCGTTGAAGTTTTTGTGTTTTTGTGTGGCAACTTTGATTTTATCTTCGAATTACTAAGCTCGAGCGGAGAAGACGAAGGGGGTGGAGGGTGTCGGGTACGGAAGAAGAAGTGGGTTCTGGGTTTTTTTTTATTTTTCTTTTAAATTAATTATTTTTAATATTTAAAATTTTTTAATGACAAGTAACACCCATTCATTGTCTACATGAGCGCCACGTCATCAGTTAACGGAAGACTTAACAGCTAGACTAACGGATGTATGAGATTGTCCCAAAATTAACACTTTAGATATGACTATGGGACGAAAAAAACTTCATGTACTAAATGTTAAAAACCACGAAACTTGATGATAGTAAACTGATATTTATCTAATATTTTACTTTAAACCGTTAAATTCTATTAAATTACGGATCACCAATTGAAATCATAATCAAAAAGTAGAAAATAACTGAATTGAATCATAAATAATCATTCTAAAATAAAATCGTCCTTTTTCATGTGCAATTATTAATTCGTTCTGTTGAAGAAAAATTACAATTATTATAATTAGTTGTAAATAAAGGGAAGACAAAAAAAAGGAGAAAAGCCAGCTTTGAATTGAAAACAAAAAAAAAGGTAACTGGAGGAGTTGGGAGCTAGAGATTTATGACTTGGTACTTTCCAGAACACAACCAAATGTTGTTACCTGAGTTACACCCCTTTCACCTTTAATGTCAGACAAACTTTGTATCCAATTATAAGATTTTATCCTTTCGGAAAGTTACCCCTCATTCATCTGTTAAACAATTATTTCCAGCCCAAAAACAACTCATCTTCACGTGAGCATTTTTACTCACCATAGTAAACTATTCGCGTTTTTCAATGAGAGGCCTCCGAATTATCCCTATTTTATTGTAGATTCACCTGTACTGGATAACGGAGTCATTTTCTAGAAAGATAAGAAGACAGATAGACCGACTGTGATTAAGAAAAAGATTAGATTTCCACGGACCCTAACCCTAATTACTTAAAAGGGTTTATTTATTTTTGTCTTGTCTCTCTTTCTTTCTGTCTCTGTGTGCGTCTCTCTCTATCTTCCAAAAAGCTTTAATTAATGTCTCCAAATTCACCAGACAGAAAATCCGGAAGCCCAAATAGATCACCACCGCCAGTTCTGCCCAAGCGGCCTCGCCCACTGAGCCTCCCGGACCAAGCTCTCAAGCATGTTATCATGAAGATGCAGCTCCAGAACCACTTGAACTCCCTCTCTCCCTCCACCGCCTCGCCGTCTCCCCACTCCGAGCCCGACCTCTCCTCCGCCTTCAATTCCCTTACCCTTGACCCGACTGCACCCGATTCCACCTCCCTCCTCTCCGACGAGCTCCTCCTCCGCATCTTCTCCATGCTCCCCATTTCCCACTACCTCCCCAACTCCCTCGTCTGCAAGCGGTGGCTGTACCTCCACGGCCGGCTGGTGAATTCCGTGAAGCTTTTCGATTGGGGGTTTTTGGACTCGGGTCAGGTTTTCGCCCGGTTCCCGAATCTGGACGATGTCGATATTGTCCATGCCTGCATTCGGTCCCCAAGGAATTCGGGGATTTTGGTGACCAGGAAGGCTTTGACTGTTCATATCGACTCGCTTTTTAGCCCCAATGGATTCATTGAGGAGATCGATGTGTTGAAGAACAGTGTTGTGGACCATGGGCTGAGATTGATCGCTCAATCGTACCCGAATTTGCGGCGAATTGCGGTTATCGGCGCCAGTGAAAATGGGTTGGTGAGGATTGCTGAGGAGTGCCAGATATTGCAGGAACTGGAGCTGCATTGTTGTGGGGACTTGGCGTTGAAGGGGATTAGTGGGTCTAGGAACTTGCAGATTGTGAAATTGATTGGTTCTGTTGATGGGTTTTACAGGGCTGTGATTTCGGATATTGGGTTGACGATTTTAGCTCAGGGGTGTAGGAGGTTAGTGAAGCTTGAGCTCTGTGGGTGTGAAGGGAGCTATGATGGGATTAAGGCAATCGGGCAGTGCTGCCAAATGCTTGAGGAATTGACTCTCAGTGATCATAGGATGGATGGTGGGTGGTTGGCTGCTCTGCCCTTTTGTGGGAATTTGAAAACTTTGATGCTTCAGTCTTGCAAGAGCATTGACTCAAGCCCTGGCCCCGATGAGCATTTGGGGTCTTGTCCCACCATCGAGGAGTTGCTTTTGCGGCGGTGTCAGGTGCGGGATCAGCATGCTGTGAGATCTTTGTTCATGGTGTGTGAGGCTGTTAGGGATATTGTTTTGCAGGATTGTTGGGGATTGGTGGATGAAGTATTCGCATTCGCTAGCATTTGTAGGTACGAGATTTTTTTTCTTCCCATTGTGTTTAGCTCTATTTGTTTCCTGAGATATGTTGAAGAAACTTAAGATTAGATTTTGTGTTATTTCTGACTTTACATTGTTGTGCAAATCGGTTATTTAAAAAAGAAAAATACTTTTAGGTACGATAAATGCTATCTCCATGGAAGATTATTAGAGGGGTATGCCATAGGAGATGGTTGTATTGTTTGCCCATATATTTTCTGGTTTGTACTAAATGGAAGATGTATAGTCCTAAAGTAAGCAAATAGTTAAACATGGTTTATTGCTTTTAGATCTGTGGTTCTTCTGTAGCGAGCGTACCTGACTAATTAATCTTTCAGTGGAAAAACCTTTTTTAGGCATTGCGTTAATGGAAATACCAATCATAAGATGTGTCGTGTTAGAATTTCTGTCATTTAGGAAAGAGATTCTGGAATAGTTGGAGGGTCGTCACAATGAGACTCCACCGATGGTGATAGGGTAGGGCAGTTTTCTTCTTCAAAAACTTTTGAAAGACACCCAGTCCCTAACTAATGGCATGTATTTATTGTAAGCACTCCCATGGAAAGATCAGAAATAAACTTTGAGAATGCTCTGCCACTAAGGCTACAACTGCCTTGGAATGGCCCATCTAAATTCTTTGGGAGTCCCACCTTTGTCTTGTTTACTAAGTTGTACAATTTGTGTAATGCAATCATCAAAGCTTTATTAAACAATAATTAAGCAAATCAAAGCTTATACCATATTTGTTTGGCCTCCAACTCCTATGGTGTTTGATCTAGGAACTTGAGCCTCATAAAATTCCAAATATTTGAATGTCTCAAATAGCTTCAATAATTCCGTTATGAGACTTGTTTTCATGATGTGGATTGATACCTTTATAATTACTTTCATATAATCTTAGTCGGATGTTGTGCAAGGGTTTGATGAGTTGTTCTCAATTGTCAACTCTAAAGTTTTAAGGATTAGTGGATTGTTACCCAATTAAGTCTGAAGTTTCAAATTTTAAATAACATTTGCCTGAGTTTTTGCAGGGGGACCTTAGAAATGGGCGGTTCAGATCTTCTTATCACAATGAGGGTTAGGCGTGCACACGATGATCCCTCTTAATAGGTTTTCTACGCATTATGATTTCCATAAAGAGACATAGGATACTTTGGACAAAACAAAAAAAAATGAACTTCAATAAGTTTCAGCAAGTTGGAACTTGAATACAGACGCAATAAGGCTGTGGTGTCCACTATTCTTGGAAGTGCATTTTCCAATTGGTCAGATATGCATTCTGTGGAAAATTGAGAGGTTCCTCCGAAATATTGGAACACCGTTTTTTTTTAATTTATGGTGCATGAGGAGGAAAGTTCTCAAGTTTAGATGGCATAAAACTGCATTTATGTCCAAGAATAGGTTGGTAAAAGGTGATGTTCCAGAGGTTTTCTCCATTTGGTATTATGTCAGAAAAAGGAAAATATTTAGAGTCGCTTAAAGGTTGTCTGTGGATTTGTTTTGCTAGCAAGAATAAGACGGTTACAATTTGGAAAAGTCAGTTTTGATATATGCCCATTAAAAAAACATTTCCTCTCAACCGATGTAGAACATTGTAGTTTTTGGGATAGTTAGAAAAAGTAGTTGTCTTGGTATATTGCCTTCTTACATGTCTTCATGAACAATATGACTTTACTGCAGAGTATTGATATGAACTGAAATCTGTTGGCTGCATGCAGAGATCAGTTTGTATTTTTTTTTTTATTCTATGAATTTTGTGCTTTTTACATCATCTTCTGCCTTTTGAAGATTTCTTTTGCCGTAAATATTTCGATTGAACTTCTCCCCATTTGTGTGTACGAGTAGCCGTCATTGTTATCTTTATAATCTAGCTTGAGATCGATGTTAAGCAAGACCTATTAATTAATGTCAAGTTTGATCGTTGTTAATCTTTTTGCCCTTTCCATCACGCAGGAGGGTGAAGCTGGTTGCTCTAGAAGGATGCTCACTGCTGACAACAGGAGGTCTGGAGTCGGTACTCCTTTGCTGGAAAGAGCTTCAAAGGCTTCGAGTAGTATCATGTAACAATGTAACGGACAGTGAAATTACTCCTGCCTTGGCAACCTTATTTTCTGTTCTTAAAGAGTTGACATGGCGACCAAATTCCAAAGCTCTCTTATCAGCAAGTCTTGCCGAGGCTGGAGTGGGAATGAAAGGTGGTAGGTTTTTCAAGAGATTAAAGCCTTGACTTCACTGCTTGGTGACGGGGAATCTTGACCTGTTCAGTGAGCATCCTCATATTGGGCAGCTGTTCAGTGTTTGGATCAACACAGGAAATAGATAGATTGAAATGTTATTTAGATGTTCAGCGTTGTGATGATTGAGGGATCATTTGCTTCCTTGCCCACAGAAACCATACCGAGTGCAGGTCAGTGTCAAGTTGTCGGTGTTATTTAGGACTAGTCCTGTTTCTCTAATATTCAGCAAGGTTAGACGTACTAGTTTTGTCATTTTAAATAGCTGTACTGACTTGCTAGGAGTTAAAGAGTAAGCAAACACATGGGTAGAGTTTATCAACTCTTTCAACATTGTCGATATGTAACAATGTAACATTTACTAGGAATGAACTTCTTTTACCTCAAAAGTGTAGTGGCATTATGTGTGTTCATTGTGTTCTCATGAAACTGTTATGAGATTAAATTTTTTTTCGTCATCGCGGTGTTAATGTCTCAACTCATTTTGGCGTTCAAGTTTCTTCAACGTTGTCAGTAACGCGGTCGATATATTTCGATAAACTTTGAGAGTATACAAGATTAGTTGATGATGTACCTTTATTATCAAGGAAGGTTCATGAATCGCAACAGTACCTGTAATTTGTTGTCGATGCATATTTTCATGGAAATTTTAACTTGAATTAGGGAAACCTTACCATTAGCTTTGAACTTTTGAACGGAATGTTTTCTCATACTAAGTGATGAAGGGGAAATTAATGCTTTCAACGAACCGAGCTACAAGACCGTTGTGGAATGGCAATTAATCTCATCAGTAATACGTGGATTAGGATGATGACCTAGAGACCATGAAAAGTTAAAAAGTTTGTTTGGCAAGTACTTTTAAATTACTAAAAGTTTTTTTAAAAAAAAAAAGTTTTTAGATTTCAAAAGCACTTGAATGACTTCTTGCTAAAAGCATCAGTTATTTGCTTTTTACCTGAAAATAGCATGTGTATAATGTTTGGTTTAATTTCCTTTTAATCTTCTTTTCCCTTTCTCTCATTTTAGCACTTCCAATTTAGGATAAATTACATAAAACTACATCAACTATGAGTCAAATCACAATCTCGTACCTCATGTTTTAAAAATTATAATATCATACCTCATTTTACGAATTTATTATAATGTCAAACCTTTGTTAGTTTTTCTGTCAATTTCTCTATTAAATGCTGACGTAACTTGAGACGTGACCCACTCCCAAACCAAATTGGATTAGAAAATTAATTAAACATTAAAAAATATTTTTATTCTTTTTCTATCCTCTCCTTTCATATTCTTTATTTTATCTTTCTTTTTGTATAAAAAATTAATATAAGATGTTAACATAGCTTAACCGTGACCGTTTAAATAGAAAAAGAGGGAAGAGGAAAAAACAGAGAAGTCCTTCTCCCTTCCCCAATGCCCCATTTCTAACCCAACCTGCCTTCACCACCAAAATCGAAACCCACTCCCCACAGCAGGCAATCACCCACGACCTCTCGGGTTACGAGCATGGTCTAAAATATCCATAATATCCCGATATTTTCATCGAAATTTCCGTGTTTTTGGACTACCAATATTTCCGATGTCATCGATATTTCCATCGAAATTTCTGTATTTTTTAAATTTCTATATTTAAAAAAACACCATGCGGATTCAAACCCCTCCCATTTTACTCCTTCAACACCTTGACCATCATATTACTTATATTTTTGTGAAAATATGCTAAAATATTTATATATTTTCTACATTCACAATGTTTACCAGCTCGCTATATAATCAACTTAAATCAGTTAAATCCATCATGCAATGAATTTTCTTCCAATTTTTTATGATAAACTAATAGATAATTGACTAAATAAACATCTTGCAAAGTTTCAATAAAAATTTCCAAGTTTTTCTTACAATTTCCGTGGTTTTTATTCAATTTTTATCGATATCGATAATATCCCGATATTTTATTCGAAATTTCCGTGTTTTTAGACTACCTATATTTTCGATATCATCTATCTTTTAGACCTTACGAGGAAAGCCACTTCTGATTGCCTGCGCTCTCGACAACTCCGGGGATCTGATTCAACAGCTCATGGCCGTCCTCGAGACCGGTTCGATTGAAGAGCAGAAGCAGGCGGCAATGGAGATCAGGCACCTGGCCAAGAACAAGTCTGAAAATTGGCTCAAAATCGCCTGAAACGGCGCGATTAAGCTGTTGATTTCACTCGTATCGTCGTCCGGTCTCCAGCTCTAGGAGTACAGCATCACCGCGATTCTCAACCTCTCGATGTGCGACGAGAACAAGGAGCTCATCGCTTCGTCGGGAGCGATCAAGCCGCTGGTCCGGTCGCTCAAGACGGGGACAACTTGTCGTCGGGCGAAACCCTCAGGTCCTCCTCCCGCTGCTTGAGCAAAGCCTGAATCGGTCGACTATCGGAGTCGGAGGCTGGGGCTTCTGAGCTAACTCAATACTGGGCATGGCCTTTCCATCGGCGGATGCGTGTGGGAAATAGTAGGTTCTCTGGAAAGTGTGAGCCTTTCCGAGTCCATGGAAGTTTGGGGAAGAAGAATGGTGAGTGTGGATGTGAGTGAGTTATTGGAGAAATTGGGGCTGTTGGGAAAATTAGGGTTATTGAAGAGTGGCTGTGGGTGTCGGTCCACGGCGGAACGGGGAGGAGGATTGCATAAGAATTAGGATTTTGTGTTCCGGCTGAGGGAGAAAGGGGATATTGAGAAAACTAGCCAAAATTAGAACCATGAACTGAATTTTAGCCAATCATTATGTTTTTTATTATAATTCTAACCATATTTTGACATAAAAGTACTTAAACACCCTTGTTAACTACAAATTGCTAAAGCTAGCAACTTCTGTGGCGAATAGTCACCAAGAATACCATCAAGTACATAGCCGCCATTGTTAGACCCACCACCACCACTATCATCCCACTCACCAATCCGCGAAACCCAATCGATGCCACCCGGCCACCATCTATACCCAATTAAACCACTATCACCATCCAAATCAATAACGAAGAAAAAAAGCCGGTTTAATTATGAGGTTTCACATAGAAAGAAAATCTCGAAAAAAACAGAGTTACATGTGTTTTTCATTTGATAGGTTTCCATGTGTTTTTCATTTAATAGGTTTCTTCTGGTTTTTTGGATAGGAAAAAGCTATCTGGTGAGCACTGGAGTCTGGAGTCCAGAACATCTCGACTTCAAAGGAGCTTCTGAGGAGGTAGTGTAGTGGATTGAGCTGCAGTGTAATAATAAATAATGTTATACCGTGTGTCATCTATCCGGCTTGAGACTTGTCTCAGTGCATGTGAGGGGTTCAGTTCTTTTGACAAGTCTCGTTAATTTTGTGGGTCATCACCATTTGATTCCAATTATAGCTCAGAAAGGGTGGATTACAGGTTTTACAAATTGTTGTGGTGGTTGTGTAAGTTGGGTGAGCGTAAGTGCTTAGAGAAAAAATTCAAAGTAATTCTCAGAGAAGATGGCTAATAAAGGGCATTGTTGTAACATCCCACATCGCCCAAGGGAGTGATCCTTAAATGTATATTCTCATCCCTACCTAGCACAAGGCCTTTTGGGAGCTCATTGGCTTCGGGTTCTGTAGGAACTCCGCAGTTAAGCGAGAAAGGGGCTAGAGCACTCCCATGATGGGTGACCCATTGGGAAGTTGCTCGTGAGTTCCCAGAAACAAAACCGTGATGGCGTAGTCGGGGCCCAAAGCGGACAATATCGTGCTACGGTGGTGGAGCGGGCCCGGGAAGTGATCCACCCCGGGCTGAGATGTGACAATTGGTATCAGAGCCAATCCCTGGGCAGAAGTGTGCCGACGAGGATGTCGGGCCCCTAAGGGGGGTGGATTGTAACATCCCACATCGCCCAGGGGAGTGATCCTTAAATGTATATTCTCATCCCTACCTAGCACGAGGCCTTTTGGGAGCTCAATGGCTTCAGGTTCCGTAGAAACTCCAAAGTTAAGCGAGAAGGGGGCCAAAGCATTCCCAGGATAAGTGACCTATTGGGAAGTTGCTCGTGAGTTCCCAGAAACAAAACCGTGAGGGTGTGGTCGGGGCCCAAAGCAGAAAATATCGTGCTACGATGGTGGAGCAGGCCCGGGAAGTGATCCACCCCGGGCGAGGATGTGACAATTGTAATTAGGTTAGTTAATAAAGGGTATTGAAGTATTTTCATGTCAAGTTTTGGGTGAAATTATAAATAATTATAATAGTTGGTTAAAATTCTATACATGATCCAAATTTGGGCTATTTTTCCAAATTTTCCGGGAGATGGACGAAGATTGGGGATGAGGGACCCACAAAATTATTTGTTTTCAATTAATTTTGGGGTGTGTGTTTTACTTCTCACACACCCCTTGATAATTTATGTCAGTTGATCTTCTTCAATTCATTCGATCCGACGGTCGAAAATTGAAAAGGTGTGTGAGAAGTAAAATGGGGTGTGTGTGGATGTCACATGACACACCCCAACCCGGAATGTCCACTAGGACTCCGAATCGAGCTGTGCTGGGCGACACCTGGAAGGTGACGAAGCCAAAAAGTGATGATATGGAAGAATGCGAATAGATTTAAACCTAAAGGTGTCTAACTATCAGAGTGCACTGTCAGTGGGTATGGACCCATTTCACACGCATTGTCAAAGCATAAGTAAGGTACAGTAGTGTGGGTAGAGATCATACCCTCAGAAGTAGCCACCTGAACTGAGATATGCCACGAATTGTTGTCGCTAAAGAAACTATGCTACTAGAACCTGGAGGGGCGCAAAACAAAAAGCGTGAGTGGGCAAAAACAAAGTTTTACAAAATCACTTCGATATAAAAGTTATAACCCCTCTCTGTAAAAACATATATACTTCTCAGAAAATATATACGTACGTACTAATACTTAAAACCATCATTCAAATATTGCCATGTCCGAATGAACCATATTCAAGATCAAACATGCAACAAATATCATCAAAGTCAATCAGGTGATATCTCAATGCATAACATGCCGGCAATGCATATAAGTCAGCCGGAGTCACCTCTCGTGACCTGTACGGCTGAATCTATGGCTCATCAACCAAATCCTCAATTCAACTCTCAATCAATAACTTACACCCATGTCGGAACGACCTGTAGTGGTCTGTACGACAAGCTGGGTTTATAAAAACGCTATGTGCTACGGTCACATGAAGGCTGGCGACGAATCGCGGGTCACCTACAAGTCGGAACCGCCTATAGTGGTCTGTACCACAGGCTGGCACCTGCCTTGGATCCAAGGTGAGCATACGGTGCAGGAGGTGAACGATCACGTGAAACCTAAGCCCTACTCTGGCGGAGCACAAACCCCAATGTGCAGGTAAATGAGCCATAATCTAATCTCATCGATATCACCACAATCATCATATCAAAAGTACATACTTACCTGACTTACCTGGCGCTCGCAGTGCCTCAACATATAATCACATAACATAGCAATGAATATATATATGGCATCCGACATGGCATTCAATTTCACAAAATCATTTTAAAACGTATTTATGGGAATCAACCAAGTATGTGTGTGTGTGTGTGTATATATATATATATATATACTGAAAACAAAAGCCCACTCACCTGGAGTCCACGCTACAACTCCCTAGAACGAGTACCGAAGCGTCCCGAACAATCGGCGCCTAGAACAATTATTAAATCACATCTCAGAATACTTGTCGATAGAACACATAACTCACATAAAACACATCCTCAAGGGCATTCAAGAGTGATTCAAGACTCATTGACCATAAGTCAACCGTTGATCAAAGATCGACGGTAGGGTCCACAACCCTACATAACTCAATCCGGAAGATCCGCATATCAGATTTCCCATCCGTAACTTCTCAAATTCACATTATGCGTATAGAACAACATACTAAAGTTTCGTTATGATCCAACGGCTAGATCTCCGCCAATTTCCAAAACCGAGTGGCGATTAACCTTTTATTTTATGAACTTACAAATCCAATTCGGGAAGATCCATATGTCGGATTCTCAATCCGTGAGTTTCTACATTCTTCAAATATTAAGTAATACAACGTATCAAAGTTTGGTGACGATCCAACGGTTGGATCGCCGATTCACATTTTTACCTAATCACGAATCGTAAAGAATCTGGCTCAACGATCCACTTACGTCAAAACACTATCAAAACTGAATTCAGGATATCAAACATAGCCTAAAAATAACATTGACGGCCCACTGGCCACGTGCCGCCGTGGGTGGCGGTCGGCCGCCCCGGCTCGCCGGAAAATTCAACTTTCTCCAAAAATTCTCAAAATTTTCAGAATTGAAGATCTCAAAGAGTAGAACAACTTTCATACCTGTGACCAAGGGCAATTCGGTCAATAAGAGCTCCAATTTTATTAAAAACCGTAAGAACCCTATAATTTGGGTGTGCTCCAATTCGACCTCCAAAGCAACTCCAACGCCTCAACCACTGCTTGGGCTTTGTTCTAGACCTCTAGAGGATGCTATGGGTGGTGGTAACCGGAAGAAATCATTTCAAAATTTGGTAAATCTCGTGCAAGAACCGTCGCACCCACCGGTGCGATTTTCCCAATTTCAAGCCCAAATCTCTTGAAATTTGAGGTGTAATAGGAAGAGGGAAGGGCTAGATGATGATTGGGAGTGGTGGCTTGGTCCAATTCGTCGGAAATCCAGTGGAAAACCATCGGAAAGTATGATGAAAACGGGTCAAAGGGTGCGGGTCAAGGAGAACCCGGCGGGTTCTCTCCTTCTTCTCCTCTCTCATTTCTCTCCCTTCTCTCTTCCTGATTTGTCATCCCCTTTCTCTCTCCTTTCCTTATTCCTCCACTTCTCTCCCTTTTCTCTTCTTATCTTTCCATCACAGCCATCTATTTTATTTTCCTTTAATCTGGGCCGCCCACGTGACACTCCAGATTTTCTAAAATTCTCCAAATAACAATTAAATTATCATTTGAACCCCCAACTTCAAACGTTAATATCTTCTTCGATATAGCTCCAAATCACGAACTGCTTGAGCCCATGCGTCCGTAGCGAAGAGTACTATGAGAATATACCAAGAAAACAAAACTTAGGTGACATGACACCGTAATAAACCTCAGTCAACACATGTGCTTCAAAGGGCAATTTCGTAAAATCACTTATTAAAAATTTTATATAATTGTAAAATCAGTGATAGGCTGTCACATCACACCTCTTAATTTTAATTGTTAAATAAATAACAAATAATTTTTTATTCTAGCTGGCAAATGCGTGTGTCCTGCTCCTGCCATGTCAGCATTTAACAGAAAAATTAACACAAAAGTTAACAGAGGTATGACACTGCAACAAATTCAAAAGATGAGGTATGATATTGTAATGTATAAAACATGAGGTATGAAATTATTATGCAACTCATTATTGAGGTGATTTTGTGTAATTTACCCTCCAATTTATATACAAATATACCTGTGGTGCGTCTAGTATTCCCAAATTTCACTACCGTTGCATTTCAAAAAAATAAAATAAAAAAATAAAAATTAAATACAGATATCACTTTATATTTATTATATCATATACTAATATACTATAGTAAGATATCTTGCTTTATCAGCTGAAATATATACTAATAAACAAACGATGAATGTACTCTAAAGAGGGGTTTAAAGGATTATGTAAAAAACAAATTGATAATTAGGACAGAAAAATGTAAATTTTTCTAATTTTGGTCATTTTATTCCAATTTGACCAACATATTAACTACATTTAAACCAACCAAATTGAAAGTTATTTGGAACAAAAATCAAGCCTTGGATATAGCTTAATTTACGAGGGTTGGCGACCCGATAGGAAAACAAGGGTCCGTTTGAAATTGCTTATTTAGAAAACACTTGTACCCATATGTACTTTTGTTAAAAATATCTTTGTTAGAAAAAGGTTGAAATTTTTATTAAAATTTTAAGCATAACTGTCACAACCCGTCCTGGAATTATTTTATCGAGGACATGAAAGGACGGGATTGCCCTAAAGGTTGCTAAGGTGTGTGACATTTATATTTGATTAATAAGTTATATCCCTAAGTTTTTGGAAAAATATTTGGAACCTAATTAATTTTATTTTGTGGTTGGGGTAGTAGTGGACCACACACATACCTACCCTCACTCTCACTCTCTTTCCCGTGAACTCTCTCTCTCTCTCCCTCTCGGTTTACCCCTCCCCGTGTACTGTTCATGTACGGACGAAGTTGGAACTCGTCCATTTCTTCACAGATTGACATCAAAAAGGTAAGATTCTTGATCCTTGCAACCTTCTGAGCATTTTGGTACCAAATTTGGAACTTGTAACCCTCGGATTAGACGTGAAACCCTCACCCCGAAAATGTGCACTGTTCATGCACACGTAAAACCTTGCATTTCAGGGAATTTCAAGCTCACAGTGAGCTTAAGGAGGTCCTCACGAGTCTCGGGGTACTTCGTTGGTAGAGTTTGGACGTCGGAGGACCGAGATCGAAGGTCTTTAAAGTTTGCCGAGCTATCGAGCTTTCTCAGGTAAAATCTAGTGATTTTCAAGCCTTGAAACTTGTTTAGATGTGTTCTACATGCTTAGAGCTTCATTTTGGTACCAATTTCATGAAAAATGGATGAAAAATGGGTGAGAAACCATAGTTGGAAAATTACCCAGAAACCGGCGAAGTCACCGGCGGCCCGCGAGTCGCCGGAGAAGAAGACGAAATATTCCGGCAGTTTGGACGGAATATTCCTGACGCCGTTAGTTAAATCTAACGGATGCCGTTAGCAGTTAATGGAATATTCCTGACGCCGTTTGGTCTGCCGTCAGTGTGCCTGGCACGTGATCGCGTGTGGGGGCGCGTGACTGGTCCAAAAATTATATTAAAAATATGGGGATGTTTGTGAAGTTGTGTAGATCACGTTGGTATATTCAAACACCCCAATTGAGCATCGTATGAGAAGTTATTTTGGATTGTTGGTTATGTGCTCTAAATAACGTTATTATAGTTGTTTCGCATATAGGTGAGATTTATCCCGAGGACGAGCGCAATCAGAGGCGTCACGGGGGTTACAACCCTTCGACATACCAGTGAGTGGGCAGTTCCTTTCTTTATATACCTATATACTTACTGATTTTCCCAGAAATCGAATTTAATTGAAAGTATGTTTTAAAATGCCATGCATATAATTGATATGAAATATATGAATTGGTATATGATGCATATGTATGAAATGGTGCAGTGGACGCACAGGTAAGTATCAGGTGAGCTATATTGTGTTGATGATGTGATTTGTGATGAAAGCTCATAACCTGCACCACCGGTGTTAGTGCTTATGTTGATATTCACCTCTCGCACCGCACGCTCCCTTGGATCCAAATAGGTGTAAGTCCTGTCGTACAGACCACTTCTGTGGTTCCGACTCGTAGGTGACCTGCGATACGTCGCACAGCTGTTTGATGAGAGTTGCACTAGAGCGTATTATTACACCAAGTCCTATCGTACAGACCACTTTTGTGGTTCCGACTCGTGTGCAAGCATAGGTATTGAGCTATATGATTAGCCGTACAGGACCACTGCAGGGTCTCCGGCTGATTTATTATTCTACCTGATATATATATATATATATATATATATATATATATATATATATATATTTGCATATCCTCACTATGGTTTGATGCATATGGCATGGCATACTTTCATATTATGGATTTTGAACGATGATTTGTGGAAATGTTGAGATATATATGTTATATGCTATTTTCTGGGAAAGTATACAGGTTTTATAGCGAGGGGTTAGCACTTTGATAACGAGATGATTTTTAGAAAAGCTTTGTTTTACTGACCCACTCAACTTTATTTTGCGCCCCTCCAGGTTATAGTTAAGAGTGTTGGTGGCTCAAGAGGATTCCCACGGCTGTTTTGACAGACTTCACACATGTAGGACTCACCTTCGGGTGTTGTAATTTAGTAATTGTCCTACTTGACTGCATTTAGAATCTTATGCTCTGATTGTGTGTATTTCACACTTAAACTCTCGCTAGCATGTCATTTGGATGGTACTGCTAGTATTCGGCTTTTAGTCTTTCATAACTCTATTATCTTATTGCTTCCGCATTGCGTTATGGTTACGTCACGTTTGTGATGGCCAGCATGCCCTGATTTCAAGGTCGGGGTGTGTCAATAACTTCTTGAAATACTACCTGCAATGGCTTTCGGAACTTACATCTTATATGTACAAGTTAAAAATATTTTTTGTTATAAAAGTGGATGACCCATTTGAAGAAATAGGCACCGAGAGCCAATAGATGTTGAATTTGTGTCGGGTAGCATATGCTACTTTCACAGTTCTTACCTTTAGTAGTGAACTATATATTTTCCTATATGAAGGCCTATTAGCTCCCATATATAGAGAAGATACATAATCTGGTGTTTCCATTGCCTTTGTAATTTCAATTTGATAATGAAAGAGGCTACTGCTACTGCCCCGAGAACGTATAGGCATACTTGCTGAACCTCGTAAATATCGTGTCTTATTTACTTTATATTCCACTGCACAATATCGTCTATTTCACAACACGTTATCAGCGCGAAAAGCTGTCGTGTCAGTGGAAAGCACTCCGTCCCAGGCTCCCTCCAAACCTCAATCGTCAATTCTGTTGTCAGAGCCGCCACCAACCGCTAACTCTTATCCCTTCAATTGCAACCCTTACTAGAATAAATTTTTCATTGTGACGGGAATACGAGTGGTACACCACGTGTTTTTATATAAATGGTGGAAATTTTTATTTTTGAAGTTATTAACGTTTTAACACACATATCCCACCATTTGTATAGTGACATGTGGTGTACCAACCCGTGTTTCGATCACATTGAAAAATCTCTTCCTTACTGGGTCACTACTTCTCCCGAGACGGTGACGGTGACGCTTCCTCCCTCACTAGCTCCAAGGTTTCCTCTAAAGTGGGATGATGCTAAAACGTGGCTCATAAGCACTTCTGCCATAACTCTCCCGCTCACACCACCAAAAGGCCACTTGAAAAAAAAATCCAACGATTTTGGTGGTGATGTTTTTGGTGGGTATGGCTTCGGAGGGTGTACTGGAGGTTGGCTGGGCTTTGGTGGATGTACATGTTCGGGTGGTGGCATGTTCAGGTGGTGAAGCACCACAATAAATAGAAGTGAAAGTATGGAGGAAAAGTTTCCAAAAAAAAAAAAAAAAGTATGGAGGAAATAGAATAGAGCAAAGAAGGAAATTGTTTGCAGCTTTAGTGGTGGACCATCATGACTGTCGATGGTGGTAATCAATTAATTTTTGGAAAACTAATCAAAACAGTACCCTAACAAACTTCCATTTAACCATAAAGACATGATTTCAAAAATGTCAAGGTTGGCTTTGTAAACATTCAGGCAACATTTGCCCGCAAAAAGTGGTCCATCAGACAAAAGCAGGAGTAGAAGTGGTCCAAAAAGACAAACTGGTCCAGGAAAATAAAGTAAAGAGAACATGCAGCAAGTGAAAGAGAAAAAAGCCACCAGAAAAATCAGAAACAGTCGCCAGAACTGTCCAATTAAAAAACAATGACAATGACAATGACAGTCGCTCTTGGAAATAGTGCACCAGATTCAAAAAACAGTGCAAGAAAAAGTTGACAAACATCAAGGGAGACATCCGCACCATCCATCCGTAAAGTTATTCTTTTGTATTCTAGCATCTTCATTCATGTATATAAGAGGGATTTTCTTTCATTATAATACACACCTACACCTACACACGAATCCTCACTACTACACTTCAACCCATAGAGCATTTGAAGCCTTCCTTTCTTTTTGGTAAACTATCATTTTTGTAATCATCTTTTGCGTATCAATAAAAGTTCAAGTGTATATATTCAAGTAAAGTATCCAATTTTAAGTAAGTTTTCTTTTTTTCTTTAGTGTGTTTGTTGAATTAGACTTCCAATATAAAACAGAGAAACATTATTGTAGTTATATTATTAATATGTTAAACCTACGACCATACTTTGTTCGAGCACTTTGTTATAGTTGAATGTTTGCCATACAAATAACTGGACATTAACTAGAGTATCTCTAAGTTCTTCATACCTCTGAGTTCAGCCTTAAGGCCTCATACTTGCATTTTGAGTGGCCGTCATGCTGAAACATGTTAAGTTCTATGTGCAAGGATTTATGTTTAATTGTTATAATGGTTATCTAACTATTTAATCGAGCCTTGCTCTCCGAATTTGGTATCAGAGCCAAGTTTAGCATTTTAATAGTATAATTATAATAGTAAAGTACTTTAAGGATGGAAATTATCAACAAAACTGATATCACACACTTGTTTAATTTATATGAACACTGTATCTTATTGTCCTTGTCGACCCTAACCATGTCAACCACAACATTGTCCAAGACACCCAACTATAACTAGCATAAAAAGAAGATTGTATATATTTCTAAGAGAATTAGCAAGACTTTGAAGAAGCAGAAGTTTTGTCTTAGTTATCTTGAACACCCTTCATTTATTAGTAACTATAAAACACAGAAGTGCAACATAACATATTAGCAGCAAAAAGAGCAACATATCATACTTTAGAGACCTTGAGAGAAGAAAGAGGGTTTCTAAGAAATCAATTAGCCATAACCTTATAGAAAGGTAGACTGTAGTTTATGAAAGATTACCTAAATTTAGAAACTAGTGAACCATAAAAGAGAAAAATCACTTTAGACCAAAATGGCTTAGTCTGTTATTTTCCATTAAAAAAACATTTTCATATTTTGCATAGTGAGGAAAATTCACAACCTAATAGTATTGTAAATCTTATAATTAGTCAAGCAAAAAATATAAAATTAGAAATTAATAAGCATAATTATTTATTGAACCAGTTATTAGATAATTTTCAGAAAAATTTCATAGAAACAATTAAACAGAATTTATACTATATTACATCCCAACTAGAAGTGTCACAGGCCGTCCCGAAATTTATTTTATCGAGGATGTGAAAAGACGGGATTGCCCTAAAGGTTGCTAAGGTGTGTGTGACAATTGTATTTGATTATTAAGTTATATTCTTAAGTTTTTGGAAGATTATTTTGGAACTTAGACTTTGAGTTATTTTTGTGTGGTTAGGGGCTTAGGAGGACCACACACATAACCTACTCTCTCTCTCTCTCTTTCTCTCTCTCTCTCTCTCTCTCTCTATCCCGTGGACTCTCTCTCTCTCCCCTATCGGTTTCTTCTTCTGTGTACTGCACATGTACGGACGAAGCTCGAACTTGTCCATTTCTTCACAGATCGACGTCAAAAAGGTGAGTTCCTTGATCCTTACAACCTCCTGAGTAATTTGGTACCATTTTTGGAACTTATAACCCTTGGAATAGTCGAGAAACCCTAACCCCGAAAATATGCACTGTTCATGCACACGTAAAACCTTCAAGCTCACAGTGAGCTTAAGGAGGTCCTCACGAGCCTCGGGGTACTTCGTTGGTAGAGTTTGGACGTCGGAGGACTGAGATCGAAGGTTTTTAAAGTTTATCGAACTATCGAGCTTTCTCAGGTAAATTCTAGTGGTTTTCAAGCCTCGAAACTTGTTTAGATGTGTTCGACGTGCTTAGAGCTTCATTTTGGTACCAAATTCATGAAAAATGGATGAAAAATGAGCGAGAAACCATAGTTGGAAAATTCCCCAGAAACCGGCGAAGTCACTAGTGACCGGCGAGTCGCTGGAGAGGAAGACAAAATATTCCGTTAGTTTGGACGGAATATGCTGACGCCGTTAGTTAAGTTTAACGGTTTCCGTTAGGAGTTGACGGAATATTCTGAGGAATATTCCTGACGTTGTTTGAGAATCTGTCAGTGTGCCTGGCACGTGACCGTGCGTGGGGGCGCGTAGGTCCGTGCCATTCCTGGCGCGTGGGGACGCGTGACAAGTCCAAAAATATGGGGATGTTTGTGAGGTTGTGTAGATCATGTTGGTATATTCAAACACCCCAATTGAGCATCGTATGAGAAGTTATTTTGTATTGTTGGTTATGTGCTCTAAATAACGTTATTGTAGTTGTTTCGCATATAGGTGAGACCTATCCCGAGGACGAGGGCAATCAAAGGTGACACAAGGGTTACGACCCTTCGACATACCAGTGAGTGGGCATTTGTTTTCATTATATACCTATATACTTACTGATTTTCCCAGAAATCGAATTTGAATGATTGTATGATTTAAAATGCTATGCATAGAATTGTTATGAAATATATGAATTTATATATGATGCATATGTATGAAATGGTGTGGTGGACACATAGGTAAGTATCAGGTGAGTTATATTGTGTTGATGATGTGAATCGTGTTGAGAGCTCATAACCTGCACCCCGGTGTTAGTGCTTATGTTGATATTCACCTCCCGCACCGCACGCTCCCTTGGATCTAAGTAGGTGTAAGTCCTGTCGTGCAGACCACTTCTGTGGTTCCGACTCGTAGGTGACCTGCCATACGTCGCACAGCTGTTTGATGAGAATTGCACTAGAGCATATTATTACACCAAGTCCTGTCGTACAGACCATTTTAATGGTTCCGACTCGTGTGCAGGCATAGGTATTGAGCTATATGATTAGCCGTACAGGACCACTGCAGGGTCTCCGGCTGATTTATTATTGTACCTGATATATTTGCATATTTTCATTATGTTATTGATGCATATAGCATGGCATACTTTCATAATATTGATTTTGAACCATGATTTTGAGAATATGTTGAGATACATATGTTATATGCTATTTTCTGGGAAAGTATACAGATTTTACATTGAGGGGTTATATATGTTGATAAATGAGATGTTTTCGAAAAGTTTTGTTTTACCGACCCACTCAACTTTGTTTTACGCGCTTCCAGGTTATAGTTAGAAGTGCTTGGTGGCTCACGAGGATTCCCACGGTTGTTCTGACAGACTTCACACATGTAGGACTCACCTTCGGGTGTTGTAATTTAGTAACTGTTCTACTTGACTGCACTTAGAATCTTATGCTTTGATTGTGTGTATTTCACACTTAAATTCTCTCTAGCATGTCATTTGGATAGTACTGCTAGTATTCGGTTTTTAGTCATTCATAATTCTCTTACCTTATCGCTTCCGCATTGCATTTATGGTTACGTCACGCTTATGTGATGGCTAGCACGTCCTGATTCTCGAGTCGGGGTGTGTCAAGAAGATAATAATAAAAATATTCAAAGGTTTCCTTACAAAAGAGAAATAAAAGAACTTATTGACCTTATAGATAGTAAGCCTAAGCAAGTAAAACTTAGATCACTAGAAATAGTTGAGCAATTAAAGTTAGAAGTTCAAAAAATTCAACTAGTACAATAAAATTTGAGTGAACAAGTAGATAAGTTACATAATAAAGTAGATAGGTTCAGTTTAATGACCGATTCTAGAACTAATAGAAAATATGTTCAAGTCCTGAAAGAAATTAGTAAGTTAGATAAAGAACTAATAGGTTCAATATATTTTTCAACACAAGTAGCTAGTAATAATATCTCTATTAAACAAAATAGTTTTAATCATCCAATTAGTTTTAAATTTAATTGAAAAATTAGATCAAGTCGAAGAACAAATAGCAAAAACAAATAAAGTTTTACATAACACATATTCATATATTGCTTCCACCATCTTTTTTTTTGCAAAAATTAGAAAATTTAATCTTGAGTACAAATAATCATATTAGAAAACCTAAAATAAATTCTTTTATAATAGAAAATGGAACTTTTTAGAAGAAAAGGAAAAGAAATAGTTAGAGCCGAATATATTTATCCAAACGAAGAAGAAGCACAAAAGTTTGCTAGAAGATGTTTTGAAAGAACCCAAAAAAAAAATGCAATTTGAATCAATTAGATTTATTTGAAAATAGAAGTAGAATTGTATGTAGCATCAATTAACATGAATTTAGCTGTATTGATAAAGAAGTAACACTTAATTTTCTTAGTAAAGAAGTAGTTAATCACTTGAGAAAATCACACTTTAGTCAAATTTATATAGGAACAATTTTAATTCGAATTGCAGGATTAACTAGAGCACAAGTAGGTACAGAAGTTTTAGTGTACATATATCATGATAGATGAGATAATCACCAATAAGCCGTAATAGCAACAGCTGAGGTAGACTTAAATTTAGCAGTCATAGGTTGTATTCCTAATTGTGTTATGACAATTAATGAATGTAGTAAATTTATTAAAGTAAGCATAAGAACAAAAATTTATAATATGAAAGTGAATATAAAAATTTATGTATTAGCTTAATGTACATAGGAAAATTGTTTGTGACACACCCCGTCCCAAGGAGGGTGTGTTGGCCGTCACGTAAGAGTGACGTAACCATGTGCACAGTGCGGAAGCTAATAAGATAAATAGAAATACGAATAAATAAAAGCCAACTACTAGCCGTACTAACCAAATAACATGCTAGTGAGAGTCTAAGTGTATAATTACACATTCAGAGCAATAAGAACGTCTAGTTGCAGTTAAGGACAATGACTAAGATATAACACCCGAAGGTGAATCTTACTTTTGTGAATTCTGTCAGAACACCGTTGGATCCCTCGTGACCACCAAAACACTGCTACCTAGAACCTGGAAGGGCGAAAAACAAAACGCGTGAGTGGGCAAAAACAAATCTTTTCAAAACCTTTTCTCTTATCAAAGGTTCTAACCCTTCGTCGTAAAACCTGTATAATTTCCCAGAAAAATAGCATATATACGTATATACTCATCTCAACTCATAAATTCAAAATCATGCCAAAGGTAGTGATATGCTACGCCATGCCAAATATATCTCATCAAATCACATAAATATATCAGGTGAAATAAACTCATCATAGATGATAACATGTCAACTGAGTGATCAGCTCGGCTGAAACTATAGCTCATAATCAATCTCATCATCATATATATATCCTGCACCCGAGTCGAACCCACTCAAGGTGGCCTATACAACAGGACTGGGTGTAACTAGTACGCTCTAGTGCTACAATCACGTCAAGACTGTGCGCTAATCGCAGGTCACCTACGAGTCGAACCCACTGAAAGTGGTTTATCCGATAGGACTGTGCACCTAACTTGGATCCAAGATGAGCGTGTGGTGTGAGAGGTGAACATCCACGTGAAAGACCGTGCCCCTAACTCTGGGCGGGAGCACTAACACCGGGGTGCAGGTTTATGAGCTTTCAATACATCTCAACATAAACATCATTTCATATTAATCATTCTCTGTCATCGATATATACTCACCTGATACTTACCTGTGCGTCCACAGCACTAATTACCATTATATGCAACTACTAATGCATGAACAAAATACATATATACTTTGCATGGCATTTCATATCACATTTCACTTAAATTGATTTTCTGGGAAAAAATCTCATTTATATAGGTATATACGGAAAACAAAAGCCCACTCACAGATAAGTCGAAGGGTCGTAACCCCCGAGCCTCAATTGATGGCGTTCGTCCTCTGGATAGGTATCACCTATATGCAAAATAACCGAATAAATGTTATTTAACGCACATAACCAACAATAGGTAATAACTTCTCATACAATGCTCAAATTGGGTATATGAATATACCAACGTGATCTACACAACCTCACGAACATCCCCAAATTTTTAAAATAATTTTTCAGTGCCCCACGCGCCGCCACGCGCCGGTGAGTGCACAGCAAGACGCGCCAGCCATGTGCCTGGCACGTGTAACGGAACAGCAAACGGCGTTAGGAATATTCGTCAGAATATTCCGTTATGTCTTAACGGAAATCGTCAACTTTAACTGACGACGTTGGAATATTTCGTTAGACTTGACGGAATATTCCGTCGTCTTCTTCCTCAAACCTCCGGGGACCATCGCCGGCGTCGGAAAACTGGGGAGTTTTCGAATCGTTATATCTCTGTCGATCTTGCACCATTTTTCACGCAATTTATATCAAAATGAAGCCTTGAGCAAGGAGAACACAATCATACCTCTTTCATGCCCCAAAAACCACGGGATCTCACCGGGAATTTTCAAGAAAAATCGGCCACGTTCCGATCTCACAATTTCGATGTCCAAACACCTCTAACGAAATGCTCCGAGCCTCTAAACGAACTACCCAAACCTCCCTGAGAGCTTAGAATTTCCAAAAACACAACATTTAACGTTTGCATGAACAGTACCCCAAATCGGGGTTAAGGTTTTCACGTGATTTCGAAGGTTTCCTTACCTGAAAATGGTACCAATCGATTTGTCTGAGCTTCACGAACACAAAGGTGTGCTTAAATCCCTCGATCTGCCAAGTTTCGAAGGGTTTTGAGTCTCGTCCATACAAGAGAGAAGAGAGAGATAGTGATTCTGAGAGAGAGAGAGAGAGAGAGAGAGAGAGAGAGAGAGAGAGAGTACAGGACTGAGAGAGAGAGAAGTGATGTGTGTGTGGTCCAAATGTAACCAATTACAAACTAAGGAAATCTTAGTTATAATTGGTTCCAATTATTTAGGGCATAAAATAATTGGCCTAAAACTAAACCAATACACAAACACACACCCATCACTCAAGGGTATTTACATCATTTCACGTCATCGAGAATAAAATTTTGGGACGGGCTGTCACAGTCTGATAATATAATCATAAGTTGAATTTAGAGTTTCAAAATTTAGTTCAGACATTTGGTAGTAAATATATAAATATGATAGAAGCAAAACCGTAGATAATAACACACCCGTAAATATTAGTTTTTGAGAAGAAACTCAATGGACATTACATAATTTACAAGTAGCAAGAAATAGGCAATCAGATAGTGTACAAATATATGAAACTTGTACAGGAGAAGTAACAAGTAAATTTAGTAATGACAAGCAATTAGAAAATTTAGAAGAAGATGAGAGTGAAAATGAAAGTATTCGAGAAAGTATACATATGGCTTTTGATAATTTAGATATTAATTTAGTTAAGTAAAATTTTGATCATATTGTAGACAAGCTTATGGAAGATATTGATAATTTAAATGAAAAACAATATTTAGAAAAAAGATAAGATATATGATTTAGGACTACATAGGATTTCAGATGAAAAAATGAAAAAATTAATTGTAGATATATGAGTAGAACATATTTTAGGATCAAAAGAATATAATAATTTATAAGAAGTAAAAATTGAAATCCAGCATAAGAAAGTTGCATCAGAAGTACAAAATAATTTAGGATATGTTGCAAGAAAAGATCAACAATTTATAAGACAAAAAAAAAATGAACAATATAATGAACAAGGAGAAGTAGATTACATGGATGAAAAGAATGGTGAGACCACCTAGAAAAAAATGGATACCTTACTTAAGAGGAATAAAACAAATTAATATAGCATGAAATATATTAAATTTATATAATGTGGATCCACAAGATTGGGAAAAAACAATTGAGATGTTACATTTCTTGTGAAGCACAATACCAATATATGAGTATTGGAATGAAATGAAACTTACCTATTGTTGGGGGACTTTTAAGTCAAGGTGGACTTGGGCTTTGAGAACGTCCTTTTGTCTCCCTTGGTGGGGATTCGTACCAAGTCCTGGAATATCTCAAAATAGTTAGCTTGTCTTAGGAAATACCCCGGTGACATCACCGACTCGAAGATAGCACGACTGATCAAGATAATGACTTGTTCAAGTGAAGCATGGTGTGGAAGCTAAAAGATTATCGGTTTAACATGATAGAGAAGGGATTTTCATGGGTACATGGCATTCTTGACTGGATAATCTGGGCTTTCCTAGGGTGGTAGTAAGGTTTCTAATGGCTAAGATCTTTAATGGAAGGCTGTGGAAGTTACTAAGATTGCATGGATGATGATGCTTGAGGCTTGGAGTATATTTTTGGGCTAGATGAAACTCTCTGGGCTTATTTCCTGGGTGGTTCTCTCCCTTGTGTTCTCTCTATCTCTCTCTGTGTTACCTCCCAATCTTCTATCTCCCTCTCTTTAATGGCTTCCCCTCCTCCTTATGTAAGTGAAGGGTTATTCTCTAGGCTTCAAAGGAATCTCCCTTTGTGGCTTGATCTTCCTTTCCTTTCTCCCTAGCCCTCATATTATCCACCTTTTGGTGTAAGGTAGCTGCACTGTTAAGACTTGTAGTCTGCTTCTTCCCGAGGTGTGGGTTTCCTAGGGCGGCCTTCCGCAGGCACTACTTCTGGTAGCGTGCCTCATGGCTTTCGTGCGTTGGTTATTTGTGCAAGCTGGGAAGGGAAAGTCAGCATTAAATGCCTAACTTGATGGGCTTAGCATGCATTTAATGCAGGAATTTAGTTTAGTCCTAACTAAGAGGGTTGGCTTGCTAGGGAAATGGGTAAACTAGGCTAATTCTCTCTCAATGTTGCCTGCATGAAATGCAAAGGGTATGTGCTTGGATCCTTGGGCTCTTAAGCAACCCAAAGTCTTCCATAACCCTGATTCCACTTAGGCCCAATAACCTTCCGTAACCATCCACACCACAATCCACTTGACAAGCCCCGAATATGTGACTTGAGCTTAGCATGAATAGTGACTAGCATAAGGAAGCTTGGCGTGATGAATAGGCATGAGCATGGAGTGAATATCTGGCTTAATCGCCGTGACATGGCATGTTTGTATATATATTTCTCATCGATTATGTGCCTTGGCATGTGTTTGAGCTTGAATGTAAGCTTTGCATGACAATTGGGCCTTGAGACTTAGTTGGATTGGTGTATGACATTTTTGGGCCCCAACACCTATTTATATCTTCGAGAAAACATGTGGTTGTTCTATTCCAATGAACTCGCTAATAGGCATGGTCTTATTGGACAAGCAAAATCTAAATCTCTCTCTCGCTTGGATAAATATCGCTCACAAAAAGAATTAAGTAATGAAAACTGGAGAAACGCATTCAAAGCTATGGTACACAACCTCACCAACTATCCAACAAAGTTTTACTTCAAAAGTTCAAGAATTGCACGACACGCATCGACTTGATGACTTGTTAGCTAATCCAAGATCAAGGGAAGATATCATCAAGGAGAGTGTTAATAGAGAAGTTCAGTGAAGACAGTCAATCAAAGACTTGTGGTCATCTAAGGGGGAATGTTATAAAAGTAGATGACCCACTTGAAGAAATAGGCACCGACAACCAATAGATGTTGAATTTGTGCTACCAGCCTCATGTAGCATGTGCTACTTTCATAGTCCTTAGTTTTAGCAAGGAATTATATATTTTGCGAATACAAAGGTCAATTCTCTCCCACATATAACATAGAGAAGATACACAATCTATTATTTTCATTGGGGGTGTGCTATCCACACACCATTTTTTACTTCATACACACCCTCTTAATTTACAACCGTCGGATCGACTGAATTAAAGAAGATCACAAGACAACAATTAACTAGTGGTGTTTAAGAAGTAAAAAGGAGTGTGTGGATAGCACACCCCTTGCCATTGCTTTTCTAATTTCATTTTGATAATGAGAAATACTACTGTTACTGCCCCCATGACGTAGGCATACTTGTTGAACCTTATAAATATTGTGTCTTATTTACTTTATATTTAACTGCACACATATCATTCATTTCACAACATTTTAAAGTTTTTCGGGCAAACGTCAATTTTGGTTTTAAACTTAAAACGTTTGAAGTGAAAAATACCAACACTTGTCTTTTCGTGAAGACGTCCACACTAATACTAGCCATTGTTGGTTTGCATCTTCTCATACTTGGCGGAAAAGGATCCTCACCGGATCCTTTTCCTAAGGATCTTAGGGATTCCATGATCGTGTGGTCAGTTTTTGTTAGGTACTATTTATATTTAATTTTAAATTTTAAGTTTTTAAATGATTTCTAACCGCACAATGTACGATAAACGGTCACGATCGCAGAATCCCTAGGAAAATGATCCGAATGATCATTTTCCATACTTGGCAGGACTGCATAAGCGATATTCCACGTGGCCGAAAATAATTGGTTGAATACGTAGACAAAAAGAACCGCGTTTGCACTCCCCAAATAAGGATAAAACGGATTTTTCAGCTCGTCGGAGTCAAAAAACGTTCTCCGGATCTTCAAACTCTCAAAGCAGCAGCTTCGATAAACCTCAGTATTCCAACTCGTTCTCTCCACCGAGTCGACTCAGGTTCGTTCCCCTCTCCCTCTCTTTCCATTTGTTCGTGTGCGGTCATAGATCTACTGCGTGCAATCTTCAATTATATATTTTTATGTGATTTAATTTTGCGAATTCTTTTGTATTGCTTTCGTAATTGTATCTTGGATCTGATTCTCGGATCTGAATTTTTGTGCATATTTCAAGATTTGCATGGCTCAATTGAGTATTAGGGTTTATTTTATCAATTTGAATTACAAATTGATTGATTAGATGAATTGTGATGGTTGATTTGCAACTTAAATAATATTTTGATGCTTCACAATTTGATTTTTCATTTGAATTCGTCAATTCTTTAGATCTCTGGATGTTGTTATCATTTCTTGTGGTTTGAATCATAGCTGGGTGCTTTTAGTTTTGACTTTAGATAGTTAGATATGGAGTTGGTGGATTTTGTGTAGAAAATTTATCAGCACCCAAACGGTTTTGCTATTTTCTCTGAAACCCTAATGATTGTCAATAAAATCCCAAATGTCTTTGTTTATCATTAATCGGGTCTTTAATTCGGTTATGAATCAAATCCAATGCCATTCTTTCTTGTGTTACCCAACTTCAATTAGAGTACATTCTTCGATTTTGCACAAGTAGAATCAATCTATGTTGCTTTTTCCGAATGAGGTACTATAATTTTTTTTCCCAGCCAAGCGAGTTGAATCTGGCTAAAATCCTTAAGTTTTCTTTTACGCTATTGTATATTTCTTATTCTTTTAGTTTTTTTTTATTTTTATTTTTATCAAGTACGTTGAATTGAGGTTATAATTCGGTTTGGTGTTACAGAAAATGGTCCTAGGTGGTGGAGTAGCTCCCCCAAGAGGAAGTGCCGCAGCTACTGCGAGCATGAGGAGGAGGAGGACGATGAGTGGTGGTGCTTCAGGAGGTGCAGCAGGGACTATGCTCTAGTTCTACACAGATGATGCCCCGAGACTCAAGATATCCCCAAATGTTGTTCTCATCATGAGCATTGGTTTCATTGCCTTTGTTGCTGTTCTTCATGTCATGGGTAAGCTCTACTTTGTCCACAGAGAGGCTTAGAGAAGGATGCTGCGCTAACAATAGGAAATCAAAATCTTATATGGTGTTTTATGGATCATGAATCAATAGACTTTGGTTTTATAAGGTTTCTTTGTACTTTGTGAATGGTTGAAGCAGAGTTTGACATTTTTGGTTCATAGGTTGCTTTACTTGATGGAACTCTTGTCCCTCATCTTCTACATTTTGATCACTTTTTTGAATGAATTTTGGCTCTTGGATGGAAATTATATAATGATTGCACGAACGCGGTGAGAGACACATGCTCAAAATTCTACATGGGGGAGATGATCTTTGCACACCATCTCTTAATTCTGGCCATTGATTCTTCTTTGACTTGTTTAATAGAATGGTTTGAAAAATAAAAAGGGTGTGCAAATGGTGAAAGGGGGCATGCAAAAATCATTTTCCTTATACATGTTTTGCATGATAAGATGTAGAATTTTGAGTTCGAGTAATATTTACTTGATGGTAAATCAACAGCAATGCTTTCCCAAGGCTTTTGTGGGTTGTGCCATATCTTGTAGTTACCTATCACAGAAAAGAGATGAAGCGTGAATTCGCACCCAATTGAACTTCTGTCTTATGTCGTCTAGGTATGGGGTTTCAACTCAAAAGGTCTCGGTCTAACATTTAATTCTCACCACGAATCATACGAACTTCTATCATTGGAGCATTGGTCAGGGCAATTGAGCAAGCCCAAAGGAACCCAGCAGTTCAAGAGGGGCCCTGTCATACGACCGGCCAAGCTACTACTACACGTGCGTAGAGAGGAAGGCATATCACGCTAAGCACAAGAGAAATTTTTCTCTGTGTCTGTAACATAATTAGTACACCACGTGTTATTAAATAA
This sequence comes from Heteromeles arbutifolia, assembly GCA_024362995.1. Taxonomy (NCBI): domain Eukaryota; kingdom Viridiplantae; phylum Streptophyta; class Magnoliopsida; order Rosales; family Rosaceae; genus Heteromeles; species Heteromeles arbutifolia. The sequence goes on along the minus strand of JANCRC010000008.1, from coordinate 15,877,264 downwards.
GTGGTGAGAAATTTTACTTTTTATGTTATTACTTTTTTAACACAAGAATCTCACCATTTTTATAGGGACACCTGATATACCACCCCGTGTTTCTGGTATATTGAAAAATCTCTATACACAGCTCATTGTCTCCAACCCATGGCACGAGTAAGACCAGTTCCAGTTAGTAAGGCCCCTTTGGGCTATAGGCAACTCAATGCCCTTGAATAGTAAGGCCATCACCAACCAAAGGGGCTATGTTTAGCCAGTGTTCCAAAAATCGGCCTAGACGGTGCCTAGGCACTAGGCAGTGAAGGCCCACCCCGGTTTAGCGCAAATCGTTTCGAAAAATCGGTCTGGAGCTAGGCGGTCCAAGCCGGCGCCTAGGTGGTTTGGTTTTTTATTTATTTATTAATATTGTGCTTTTTTTTTCTTTTTTAGTTTCATGGTGGTATACTTATGGAAATGGTGTGCCTAATTTGCAAAGGATGGATTGACAACAAGTTCATCTAATTGTGAAATGAATTGGAGCACTTTTGAGGGGATACATTCAAAGAAAAGAAATAAACTAGATACAAGAAGGATAAATAATTTAGTCTATGTCCAATCCAATGCAAGGATCATGAACAAGAAGAATTTAGTCTATCATCCAAGAATACTCCTCATTATGATTATATGCTTACTGTTTTTTAAATATTGAACTTGTTGGATGGATGTACTTTGTGTATTTTTCTACTTCTATTTTTGCATTTTATCATTCTTTTAATATCCATACAAGTATAGTTTTTTTTTAAGTGTAAATAGGCCCTTATCTACAAGATATACAATAAATTTACATAAATCCGCCTAGGCGCAAGGTCCCTGCCCACTGCACGACTAGCGCCAAATATTTTTAGAACCTTGTGTTTAGCCCCCCCCCCCCGTCCAAATTATAGCCTTGAAAGAAATTATTTTTTTAATGAACAGTACCATGCCATATTTGTCACATCCCGACCCGGGGTGGATCACTTCCCGGGCCCGGTCCACCACCGTAGCACGTATTGTCTGCTTGGGGCCCTGACCACGCCCTCACGGTTTTGTTTCTGGGCACTCACACGAGAACTTCCCAGTGGGTCACCCATCATAGGAGTGCTCTCGCGCGCTACTCGCTTAACTTCGAAGTTCCGATGGAACCCGAAGCCAGTGAGCTCCCAAAAGGCCTCGTGCTAGGTAGGGATGAGAATATACATATAAAGATCACTCCCCTGGGCGATGTGGGATGTTACAATCCACCCCCCTTAAGGGGCTTGACGTCTTCGTCGGCACACTTCTGGCCAGGGATTGGCTCTGATACCAATTTGTCACATCCCGGCTCGAGGTGGATCACTTCCCGGGCCTGCTCCACCACCGTAGCACGATATTGTCCTCTTTGGGCTTACCATTCCCTCATGGTTTTGTTTCTGGGAGCTCAAGAGCAACTTCTCAGTGGGTCACCCATCCTGGGAGTGCTCTGGCCCCCTTCTCGCTTAACTTCGGAGTTCCTACGGAACCCGAAGCCAGTGAGCTCCCAAAATCAAAACCGTGAGGGAATGGTAAGCCCAAAGCGGACAATATCATGCTACGGTGGTGGAGCGGGCTCGGGAAGTGATCCACCCCGGGTCGAGATGTGACAATTGGTATTAGAGCCAATCCCTGGCCGGAAGTGTGCCGACGAGGACGTCGGGCCCCTTAAGGGGGGTGGATTGTAACATCCCACATCGCCCAGGGGAGTGATCCTTATATGTATATTCTCATCCCTACCTAGCACGAGGCTTTTTGGGAGCTCACTGGCTTCAGGTTTCATTGGAACTCCGAAGTTAAGCGAGACTGGCTTCGGGTTCCGTAGGAACTCCGAAGTTAAGCGAGAAGGGGGCCAGAGCACTCCCAGGATGGGTGACCCACTGAGAAGTTGCTCTTGAGCTCCCAAAATCAAAACCGTGAGGGAATGGTAAGCCCAAAGCGGACAATATCGTGCAACGGTGGTGGAGCAGGCCCGGGAAGTGATCCATCTCGGGCCGAGATGTGACAATATTTATATACCATCTCCAACCAAATGTGGCTATTTTTTAGCCTCCTCAATAATTTATTATTTTAAGATTTTTCTTTAATTTGATTGGTTAATTGAATTAAACTACCATATTTTTTTTAGAGAATTAAACTACGATATTAAAACAAGGTTTCCTTACATATTTTGAGAGTCATTTATCGCTAAATGAATAAGCCTCCGGATTTCTTATCTTGATATAATCTCAATAATTTTTCCGATAGGATTTCGAGTGACACGTGTTGCTAAAGTGAGTAACTCTCCATATTTCTTATCTTTATGTAATCTTAATAATTTTTCGAATAGGATTTTCAAGTGCCATGTGTCGAGATGTAATTGGTTATGCAAATTTCAGATAGGATTCTTATCTACATGACACTTATAACAACCCGATGCTAATTTTACGATTTTATTAATTTTAAAAGAGTGAATTGATGAAAATGACCCTAGATGCAAGGATTTTGACTTATGTTGACCATCGTTTAAAGAGACGTATGACTCTTTCTTTTAGCGTATTTGTGTAGTACTCAACGATACGAATGCATGGGCACAAGAGGAATCGAATTTGGAGCTACGATAGAGATTTTACAGACTTATGAATATGAAGGGTGATTTGGTAATTTCATGTTTAGAGATATTTTGTGTCTTGTGTGAGCCACGTGGGGCCCACACCCTACTCTTCCCTTGCTACCGTGTCCCATTTCAGATCTCTTGGACCTTTCCCCTGCTGCCACCTCACTTTGCCTCTCTCGACCCTTTCTTCCCTTAAGCTCTCTCATTCTCTCATCTTTTTCCGTCACTTTCTCCCTCTCTTCGAGCACCCCACAACCATTACTCGAACCACCACTTGCCACTCCTCTGGCGAGCTTCACCACCCAGACCATGGTCAAGAATTGTCGAACTCAGAAATGGGGGAAAACCCCCCCAAGCTCTTATGATCACCTTCTCTGCTTCATTTCACCAAGACACACCACCCTCACCCTCCTCAGCTCTAACGACGGCGATGAGTCCCTCACTCCTTCTCGTGTCAGCTTCGACTCATTTTCTATACTCGTTGCACATGAACATCAGGCTGTGACTAGCCATCGCCTTCTCCAACGAGTTTGACCTGAAACGCAACGAAATTGAGATTCCAGCGTGAACCATAGGTTTCAAACCATTTTTTCGGCCATCTCTGGCCACGACGAGAGACCACGACGGTATAATCTCATTCCTTATCTTTCTAGATTCAATTTGACTATTTATAGGCTAATTTTAGTTGAGATTCGAAGCTAAACGGAGCTCGGAAAGTTTTCAAGCCAAACCATCCCAGTTTCAGCTTTCTTCTTCTTTGATCAGGCGACTGCAACCCAGATCGGGTTGATCCGACCCGATAAAAAAAACATATCGAAACCCGTATCCAAGCCTAGATTCAACCCGGACCTTAACCTGGCTATCTGACCAGTCCGACCTGACCCATTTCCTAAACCGGATATGGAATATTTCTGGAATATTCTCTGAAATATTCTTGGAATATTCTCTGAAATATTCTTGGAATATTCTCTAGAATATTCCCTTGTTGACTTTTACAATTTTTTTTCCGAGAATCCTTCTTGACTAATTTCAATGCCTCGAGTCCCTTTTTGACATCCATTTAGTGAAATTCCTATGTTTTAACGTAGTTGATCATTAGGGCGACTTAGTTGACTTTTTAGGGTTGATCGTTGACTTTTTGTTGACTTTTTACGAATGTTGCCCAGGACCCTTCTTAGCGTATTTCGACGCCCTGATTCCAAATCCGCACTCCGTTTTCCCAAATTTAATCGTTTTAAAGGAGTTTTACTAATGCGTCCCAATATTATGGTTAGGTGCAATTACTATCGAAGACTCTGAAGTTCCTAGTACGAACGGGGGTTCTTTCTTTTATATAGTGTGTGTGTATATATATATATATTTGTTTAGTTTCCATATATATATATATATTTAATAGTGAATTTTCTACGTGATGCCATAATTAAATTAACTTTTATAGGAAATGCTGTAGTGGTGAGAATTAGGAAATCATTATAAATCCCACGGGATGCCTTAATTATAGTTATAGTTATGAATAGTATTATGTTGACGTGAATTATCGATTTACAGCTACATGATTTTATTTACGTTATCTGCTCATCGTGTGCTACAATAGTGTTAGTACTCGCCCAGGCCAGGGCCAGGCTTCACGTGTATGTTCACATCACACCACACACTTACTTTGGATCCATTATAGGTGCTAGTCTTGTCCTATATTGCTATAGGAAATTAGGACTCGTATGTGATGCGCATAGCGCCAATCTTCATGTGATTGTAGTACTAGAGCGTAAATCATTATTACACCCAGTCCTGTTCATGTCATAATATCTCTGCATGAACTCGTGTGTCAGCATATGTTGATGAGCACTCAATATGATATGTTTGTTTATACGAAATATTGTGACGTATTGCATTCTTAAGATATTGCTGCTACAGTAAGTATTTCCATACTATACGTAGTACGATGTATTGGAAACTACACTTGTCTTATAGCAAGGGGTTACTATGTTTTTGAAAAGGTTTTACAAAGTTTTATTTTTAGGCCCACTCATCCTTGTTTTTTTCGCCCCTCCAGGTTTTAGTGGCAGAGCTTTCGCATCGACGAGGATTTCTGCCAAAATGTTGTTATGAGAATACTCCCGATGGTATAATTCTTCTTTCACTCTTACTATACTATGCTTATGCTCCGACATCATGTGTGAAATAGGTTCAATCCCGCTCACATGCGCACTCTTGCATTTAGTCACCTTTATGTTTAAATTTATTCACATTTTTCATATCACCACACTTTATGGCCTCGCCACATTTATGGTGTTGGGCAGCACAGCTCGATTCAGAGTCCAAGTCGACATTCCGGGTTAGGGTGTGTCACAGTTCTTATCTTCAGCTTCCAATGTCAATAAGTTGGATGGATATTAGGGTAGAATTCGCACACCTTTATCTTTGCGCTCTCTAATATCTCTTGTCATTGTCTAAAATTTGTCATTTCAATTCAAATTTGCAATGAATTCCAACTTTGGATCCTCTTTGCATTCCAACTACGGGTCCTCACCCAATACCGAATTGGAAGATACATGGGCGGGGCTGAGACGAGAAGATGAGGTGTCCGATAAAGACGATGAGGAGTGGCTTAGCATAACATTTATGGCAGCAATGGCCGGGACCATGGCGTGTGAGGAAACTAAAAAAAAACCTCAATGGGGTGGCTCCATTATTGGTTGCTCTTACAAGCCACGACAAAGAGAGATCGCGTATGAACCTCTGATGAACAACTACTTGAACTCCAACACGGTGTACCCAGAAGAAACGTCGCTTCCGGATGAGGCATTATGTCTTTGAGCGTTTGCTTCATGATGTCCAACATGTTAATCCATACTTTCGGCAGAAGATTGATAGAGAAGGCCGTCTTGGTTTCTCACCTCACCAAAAGGTTATTGTTGCACTCTGAATAAGTACCTACAACAGGATCTTGTTGCACATCTTAGGGCCAAAAGAAAAATGGAGTAGTACTAGAGTGGAGATTGTGTTGTTATTTGTTAAATGTTATTTTAAGTTTCATGTTGTTTAAGTTTCAATAACTCCTCAAAGTAGTACTAGGGTGGAGATTGTGTTGTTTTAAGTTTCATGTTATTAAATATTTTAATTTTACTTGCATGTTAACAACTTAAACATTAAATGAAGTAATAAAATGTGAAGAATTAAAATAAAATGAGGTAAGATAGTATGGAAGGGTGAAAAGGATGTGAGAAATGGCTTCGGTATTTATAGGAAAAAAAATTAGAGTTTAACTTCTTTTTTTTAATTTTGTCTTAAAAAAAAAATTTAGATTCCAATGACTACATGACGTCATGTTACCGTTGGAAGCACAGTTGGGCCTAACAAAACGGGCTGGCTGGCTATGCTTGCCCAGCCCGTTGGCCATAAGGTTGGATTTTGGCCTGGTGGGTCTCAAGATTTTTTGGCCTAGACCTCCATTGGAGATGAGTTTTGTGTCAAAATGGGCTATGCTTTGGCGTATGGCCCTTTGGCTGGCTTGGTTGGAGAAGGCCTTCCAGTGTAGTAAGGCCCCCCCTCGGCTATACGAAACTCAATCCCTTTAGTGAACAATAACTGCCCAAGTGCATTTTCACCCCTAAACTAAATAGCCCAAACAAATCATATTAAAATATTATTACTTTCTTTTTTATAAATGATAAAAAAATTATTTTGGTTTTAGATAATAATAATAAAAGATTGGTTGAAAGTATTTGAAAATAACATGGTTAGTTATTTATAGAAAAAATATTATAATTTTTTATATTTTAAATTAATTTTTATAATTTTAAATTAATTTTTATTAATTTTTTGTATTTTAAATTTCTGCTTACTTCATTGTGACGTCATCATTGCATCACATAAGCCAGGCGCTGAGCTTGTCGATTTCTATCTGGGGGAGAAATTGGGCTCCCCAGGAGCCTAGTGGAATTGGATATGCTGGAGCCCTTTTTGCTGGTAGGATGGGCTAATCTCCTAGTGGATTGGATCACAGTGGAAGTGCTCTAATGCGGGGCTTTTGCATGCTTGGTAGCATGCATGGAGTTGGCAAATGAAGGCACCATTTGAAAGTTGAAAAAGTGGCATTCTTGTATTTTTCAAGGAATCAAGTGTAGAGTTAACCCCTCTTTGGCCACTCCAAAGGGCTGACAACACATTTATTTCCCAGATTTCTTGTGGTTTGAAGGGTTTGGCACATTTTTGTTGAATATTTTGAGCAATAATAGTCAGAATTTTCAATAATGTTTAAGTTTGATTTGATCACCTTTCGTTTTTAGTTTTAAACATTTTTTAAACAAGGAAAACAAAAGAGTAGTAAAATGACAAGAGAGATGTAGAAGAAATGCAGAAGAAAAGAGACAAATTGAAAATTAAAAAGAAAAATAAAAAACTTCTCAATTTGAAGATTTCATTTATCTTTAGTTTTTCTCCTCCCCCACCACCCTTCTCATCCTTCTTCTATATATATTCCTCATATCTCAAGAACATAATGAAACTAAAAATCATTTTTTTTAATTTTTGTTTTATCAATGTTGTAGGACTATTTTACTGAGGGAAAACAAAAGGATAGGGCTGGAGATAGATAGGGAGAAAAAAGACAATTTGGTGATTCTGTGGTGGTGACTTTTTACTTCATTGTGCCTTTATTTATAGTACAAAATCAGGGAGAATCCTTGCCTTTCAAGTAATACATTACAACTAGGAAACTATCTAAAAGATATTATAGAATCATATACATTATCTACGAGGATTTACACAATCACATTCAATACTAATTTAGAACTGCAACACTCTTTCTTGTGGGTGTAAATACTCAAGTGACGCATCAGGTTTGTGGGACCATAATTTTCCAGAGCCGGAGTAAGGCTAATCTGAATATTAACACCTTAGAAGTCCAGTCATGGACACACAGCTTCAAGCGGAGCTGGCTCAGACGTAATATGATGCCACCATCACTCTGCTCCGGTGCAGTATGCGAAGTTTGAGCGACTCTTAAGCAAGACACGTGAGTATGGATTCAGTCAGATCTTTATAAGCCTTGGAGTTCCTACAATCTAGGAATTGTTGTGCACCGCAAGTAATCACAACTTCTAAGAGGGTGCAATATCTACTTCTAGATATCCTCTAGGATTCTCCCAGCTTAAAACAAGGATTCTATCCTAAAAAGGTCTCTCTCCCCACGATATAGATACACCCATCTAGGGTTCGTCTCTGGTAATGCAATTCTAATACTCTAATTCTCTTGCCCACTACTTGAGTCTAAAACTGCTTACTAACTTGACCGTTGGAGCCTTTGGCCAACACATCCTTTAGTCTCATGCTTGCTTAAAGTTGTTTTCAATTTTACAGGTTGCTTGAGTTTGTCCCTCCACCATTTGTGGCGGTGCACAAAGTTTGCTCCAACAATTGGTGCTTTCATTGAGAACAGAATCATATTCCTCTCAACCAAAGCATTGTACCATTGATATGTCTAGGGGTGGGTTCGGTACGGTTACTGTACCAAAGCCCCCATACCAATTACCATACCAAATTTCGGTTTGGCAAAATCCATATCATTACTGTACCAAACTTTCAATATGCCAAATAGTTCAGTTGGCATGGTATGGTATTGGTAATTGCCACTTGTTTTGGGCCACTGTTTTTGGCCGAAAACTTTTTTTTTTTTCCAACCCAATTCAAGGTCAAGACTTTTTTTGTACCTTTATCTCATATATTGTAGTCTAATTTATCTATTATTCATCATTTACAATTTTTGCACATAATAAATCAAATGATGCATCAAGATTCATGATGGAAATTAAGGTTACAAACCAAATCAAATAGAAGTCTACAATTCAAATAGAAGTTACAAAGTTCCAAACCAAAAGAAAATTGAAAGTGGATCTAAACTTCAAAAAACAAAATATAATGTATATTATTTCTTAAAACATCAGTTATGAGTTATACAAAATATGTAAAGTCCACCCAATGGCCTAGATTTTATTTAAAGTGTGATCAAATCTTAGAACAGTCTACCAAATTCTCGAGGCCAAGCATAAGCAGTTATTCGAAGGCAAGCTAAGGGTGATAAAGTAACATATAGATATACCATATATTATAAGTATATTATATAATTATATGATATTATAGGATTTATAAATGATATAATATATTTTTTGGTATGGTAAGGCCGTGGTAATGGAATCGAATACCAATACCGTACCATAGAATTTTGGTTCGGTACAATACCATGCCATTACCAATTGGCACAAAAAGTTTGGCACAAAATCGGTATGGTACGGTTGGCAATTCAGTTGGCACGGTAATTTGGCAAAAAAATCCACCCCTAGATATGTCTATCAAAGAAAGTTTGGTTAACGCCAATGCTAAGCCCGTTGGGGAGATAACCCGCCCTCCAATGCATCCGTTGTTCCCATAATGGACATGGATAACCCATTGCCTAACGTCTCTGTTAGTCCTGGAGTGAGTAACAGTTACACCATGAAACAATGAGGACCCGGTCAATAGGCCTTTCATTCCATGGACCAGATTTGGGAGACCTTGATGAAAATTAACACCTCTATCGATAAGTTACAGAAGAACCAAGTAGCCACTTAAGCTGAAAGCTACTTTAACTTTGTGGACATTGAGAAACCCATGAAAAATTTGGAAAACTCGAGTGGGACAACCTTTCAAACCCAGATTATGTTTTCGGTTACGAAAATATAAGCACCATAACCCCTGCAGGATGACCTATATTATAGCCTATTATCCCAACATCAACAAACATCACAAACCTAGGCAGGGGTCCCCTACGCGACGAACAGGTCGCCAACATGGCTTCTGCGAGTAGGCTCCAAGCTTTGAATAACTCTTCATTTCTGAACATGACAAGTAACCAAGAGCTGAGCCTCGTTGCCTAAGGTTAGATGAACCCAAATCCTCTGAAGAGCAAGAGGAGCATATTAAAATTGAAAAAAAAATTTAATCTTGATGGGAAACTGCTTCACTCATCCAATAAGACATCCATTTCCAGAATTTATAAATTTTGAAAATAATTGCAGAGCTGTGCCATTCGTCCATCTTATGGGACCATAATTTTCCAAGGACGGAGGGATCGAAATATAGTTACCTCAGAAGTTTGGTAATGGACTCAACAACTTTGAGTGAAGCTGGATTAACAGAACAATGGTAGTGGGCAAAGTCCGAGGGACTTCGCTGAGAATGACCATGTTTATTCCGCAAGACATGGGGACCTAATCCAACGTGGAATCAACTAGGGTCCCTATATATCTTTGAGTTCCTACAATCAAAGAATTAGCGGGCGTTGCAAGTACACTCCTAGATATTAGCAGAACAATGGTAGTGGGCGAAGTTCGAGGGACTTCGCTGAGAATGACCATGTTTATTCCGCAAGACATGGAGACCTAATCCAACATGGAATCAACTAGGGTCCCTATATATCTTAGAGTTCCTACAATCAAAGAATTAGCGAGCGCTGCAAGTACACTCCTAGATATCATATGGGATACTCTCGGCTTAATACATGATGCTATAATAAAAAGGTCATTTTCTCTAGAGGTAGGTTGGTTCTGTTCGGTTCGGTTTTTGGTCGAGACCAGAAACCAAACCGAAGTTACTATTCAGTTAGGTTCGGTTATGTTTTTCTCTGGTTTTTTTGGGTTCCGTTTCGGTCCGATTTGGTTTTTTCCATGAAAATTGTTTTGTTTTTTTAATCTAGAGCTTGAAGCACATGCTTCCCTGCCTTGAGCATCCTTAGTGAGAAATCAACCTGCAACATCAGTTATTAAAATTAACAAACTTGTAGTCAAATCCATGAAACATTCCTATAACGAACACATGAAGCATTCCTATAATACAGTCATCCAATAAAGATCCTCACGCATTCAAATTACCAAAAAATTAGAATTTAGACCAAAAAGCTGTAATTTTTTATAAAAAAAAACCCTATAATTTATTCTTTTTTCCATTTCACCCAAAAAACCAAGAATTAAACCTTTACCTCCATCTTGCAGATCAAAGAAAACTCGTTTCGTCAAATCCAATGAACTTGCAAAGGAGAACAAAACAAAATGTTGAACTGTTGAAGGATAACTGGAGCACTTACCTCGGCTAGTGGAACCATTCTAGCTGCAAAGTCTCCACCATGGTTAATTTTTCCAAGAAATTGGGCAGTGAGTTCCACCGATTTGACTCGAAAATTGAAAGGAGATAGGAATTGGAGGTTAGGGAAGTGGGTGAGCTTGATTTCTGAGGTGGGATTTCTGGGTTTTGGTTGTGTTTGGTTGAAGGGAGGGAGAGAGAGAGGGAGAGATGGTTTTTTCGGCTAGGGTGTAATTTTGGGAGGGAGGGAGGGAGAGATAAAGAGAGAGAGAGAGAGCGAGAGAGAGAGAAAGAGAGAGAGAGATGGGAATTGGGAAATATGGTTTTTTTCGGCTAGGGTTAAAGAAAAGTTGGGATTTGATGAAAGATGGAAATTGATAACCTATTAAATAATTATGATCCAGCTTTTTATAAATATGCTACTCATAATGGTATTACCAAGAAAAAACTTGCTGTCAAAATGGTTTAAGGGAAAGATACTCAACCAAGTGGGAATGGATTCGAAACCCTTTGGGTATAATTTTTTTTTGTGTTTTTGATAATTAAAATATATTTCGGTTCGGTTTGGTTCAATTCGGTTTTCAAACCTCAAAAACAAAAACCGAACCAACCAGATTTGGTTCGGTTCAGCTTGACAGTTTTGGTTCGATTTTTTTCGACCTCGGTCTGGGTATTTTTTTTCTTTCGGTTTTCGATTTTTCGAACCTACCCTTAATTTCCCGACTGGTATAAATACACGTCTCTAGGGTTTGCCTCTGGTGATGCAATCATCGCACTATAATTCTATTGTCCACTGCTTTGAGTCTTACTAACTTGCTTATTAACTTGATTGGGTCTTAGGCTTACTCAAATTTGTGCATCTTTACAACTTGTGGTGATGCACAAATTTGTTTTCAACAATTGGTGCTTTCATTAAGAGCGAACTCAGATTCCACTCGACCAAATCATTTTACCTCTATGGAGACCCTCTTAAGCGATCATGATGCAATTTTCCGTCTTCTCGCACGACATCGACCTACAGAACGATGAAATTTCTACCATAGACCAGATATGGGAGAATTTGATGCAAATATGTGTATTTTTTTTAGATATCCGAGAAAGCCTGCAAGCCAAGCAAAAAACAAGACTCGCTGACCTTAAGACCGTCTCTCACTTTAAGAAACCAATGATCCAGGAAATGCCTGCTCATATCCTAACAAAAACCATTGATCTGAGCCTAGAAATGCAGCCCTAAAGACTTGCTCCCGAAACGCGATGTAGAAAGTCTAGAAAGATTCGAGAGGGTGGGCATTCTTAGTTTGTACCACATCAGTTCTCTTCAAAGATGCAGCTGAGAGGGTGGGCATTCTTGATAGCATTAATAAGGAAAAAACCACCCTCCACACCTTCAACGGGGCCCTTGTCTGGTCTCTAGGAATGATGAAACTTATGGTTCAAGCAAAGCCCTACAACCACCTGGTGACCCTCTATGTTATGTACTGCCTGACCCTTCACAACGCCATTCTCGGTCGGAACTGGCTGTACAAAATGAGAGTCATTCCCTTAACCTACCACCATCTGCTTTGCTACCCCACTCCGGATAGGGTAAAAGAAATAAAAAGAGGCCAAGCGCTGGCAAGCTGTTGCGCTATCGAAAGTATAAACATGATCCAGAAGGGATAGTTGAGCTTCATCATTCCCATGGATGAGTCAGCATAGCAATCGTAGCCTGGGGTTAACAAACGGGCTACAAAGAATTCGACCTAGTTATGACCCCAAAGATGTTAGCACCGAGAAAAATAATTGTCCACTAACTTCCTATAGGTGAACAAAGTGTGTTCGCCTGGTTTGCAAAAGACATGCTCGTGATTGATCCATCTGTGATTTGCCATCGCCTCCACCTAGACCCAATTGACAGACTAGTTATCTAGCGTAAGCAAAATCAATGGAACCAAGTGAAGCAAGATTATAGATGTCGAGATCGACAAGCTCAAGGACGTTCATCATTGAAGTACACCATCTGGACTGCCTGACCAACGTTGTGCTAGTATAGAAGTAAAATGGCAAGTGAAGAGTATGCGTGGACTTCACAGATCTAAACATTGCATGCTCGAAAGATCTGTATCCTCTCCCACAGATTGACCTAGAAATAGACTGTAGGGCATGAACTGCTAGGCTTCATGGATGCCTATTCACAATACAATCAGATAAAAATGTACGAACTAGACATGGATGTACCCTTCTTTGTTATTGACCGAGGTACGTACCGTTACAAAGTTATGCCCTTTGGTCTTAAAAAGTAGAGGCAACTTATCAGAGACGTGTGACTCGAATCTTCAAAGAGAAGATAAAAAAGATGATGGAAGTCTACGTGGACTACATGGTCGTCAAAAGTAAAGAGAAGAAAGACAACTTGACCCACACCCAGGAGTCATTTGATTTACTCCAGAAATACAAGATGAAGTTAAACCCTGAGAAGTGCACCTTAGCCACATTAAACAAGTTCCTGGGATACATAATCACTAAACGCGGAACCGATGCTAATCCAATCAGATCAGGGCAATCATTGAGATGAAGTTGTGCAGAACCATGAAAGAGATACAGAGCTTGATAGGAAGAACGATTGCCCTCAGCCGGTTCCTCTCATGATGCAAACCTTTCTTTTCCTCAATAAAGAAAAGCAAAAGCCTACTTTGGATAGACGAGTGTAAAAGGCCTTTACAAAGTTAAAAGAGCACTTGTCCAATCTCTCATTGCTGTCCAAACTATTGGACAGAGAAGACTTGTACTTGTATCTGGCGGAAAAAAAATTGGTGTACAATGTATCAAAAGAAGTCAGTGCAACTCTGATTCAAGAAGACTCAGGGGAAAAAAAATCAGTGTAGTATGTGTCGAAAGCTTTTCTCGAACCAGAAATTAGATACTAGAAAATGGAAAACTCATCCTCGCATTGGTGACAGCAGCCAGAAAGCCTCGACTGTACTTCCAATTGTTCAGAGAAATTTACATGACAAACTACCTGATGTGATCCATTTTGCACAATCCCAACGAGTCATCCAGAGTCAACAAATGGGCCATTGAGCTAGGACAACACGAGATTATCCACTGGCCTATGACTTCAATCAAAGCCTAAGCGATGGCAAACTTTGTTACAAAATTCACTCCGGCAACCCAAGATACCTAGGGCACCGCAAATTCCCGAGAAGTACCTTAGAACCCTCACCTTTGGAAACTCTATGTGGAAAAATCGTCAAACCTGAATGGGGGAGGGGCACATAACCCTTATCAGCCGTATCACCACAACTTCCATCACTTTTCGGTACCTTAGCTGATGCCAGCCACGAAAGGTATCAACCCCACCACTTCAACTTCCACCACTTTCCAGCATCTCCTCTCCTCCTCCTCTCATGTTCTTTCTCCCTCCCCTTCCTTCGTTACCTCTCACCACCTCCTCTTTTATCTCTTTATGTTGTTTAGACAGTATTCGAATATGGCAGCCATGAAAGGGGTATTGATGCTTTTGAGTTTGATTTGAAGTTCCAAATGGTTTTGGAGTTTGAGATTTTATTTCTATAATTGGGCAACCATGGAAGAGAAGCATCAAAACCCTATAGCTAGAATAAATTCTCAAACCCATCGATGGGTGTGGAAAGAGATTTTTTTTTTTTGTTCAGTTTTATTTCAGGGTGATATAGGAAATTCAAGAAAGTATTTTTAAAGTTGGATTTGGAAAGATATCATTTGGGTTCGAATAAACTTTCCCTAAACAATTATATACATTATATTGAAAGTATTTATTGACTTCTTGTTTTGCAAACTATTTGGTGATTTTTCAGGGCTAATATGCTATAAGTTGATACTGCGATATTATTAACAATATGGAATAGTGATGAACTAAGCCACACAATGAGATGGTCAAAAATATTACTCCACCCACCAACCTAATGAGGTCAAGTGTTGGGTTTCCCTTTACTCAATGTTGTTTGGATAAGAAATTAGTGTATGGAAAATCCAACAAAAATAAGTAAATCTTAGGACATTAAGGACAAATCTACGTCACTGAGAGTAGAAAATATTTGCTTTTCAGATATGAGAGCAATGAGAGAGGGTCAAAAGGTATGAAAATTTGCAACCGACAAGTAACTCAAGTGATCAAGAGCATTCTTTTTTCACAGGAGGTTTTATGTTCAATCTTCAATACCAGTTTTCACTTGTATATTAAAGAAAAGATTATGAAAATCCAAAGAAGTATAAAACTGTATCCTAAGACATTATGATTCAATCTGCTAAATACTCTAACAGATTTCAACATTCCATAAGAGTCACTTACCAAAAACTATATTTCCACAAGGGCCAGTCAATTCAACCATATTAAAGTTATTTCAGAAGATGAACCTATCTCAATTCTTGATGCCAGCGATCTCCCTTTGACTGTGACAGCGAATAACAATCAAAATTACATTTCAAGAAATCAACACCCCAAAAAAAAAGATGTCCAGGACAAAAACAAGCCCAAGTTTCTCCCATACCAGTAGCACGAGGACCAAACCCAGCATGATCAATTCGAATGCTGCATCAACGTCACCGTTTGATAAAACTCGTGACTCTCCTCATCCCTTGTCAGCCAGAACCTTCAAAAACCCAAAGGCAACTTGGAACATGAATCCTCTCAAGGATGCTTTGCCAGGATCTCCACCACCAGTTTGTAGCGGTGGCTCCAGCCCTCTCAGCAGCTCTGCCACATTATGTACTCCCATATCAGATAGTTTCTACTCTGACTTGCCCACCACTGAGTTTTCAACTCCAAGAAACAAGGTATATACATATATTCATAAGTACAGAGATATTCCCTTAAGAAATTATAGCTCTTATGATATTCTTCTATAATGGCTTTATGTGCAATTGTAAATTTGCATGTGTAGCTTGAAGGTTTTGTCTGAAATTTTCGTTGGAATGATTTAGAGGACTTTGTACATTGTCGATATTTAGTCAATATTATCAAATTCCAATAAACTATTAACAAAATAGTGAAAATGTCACTGTGTCATACACTTTAGATTGGTACCACAGAACAATCATTTCTCTATCTCTTTTTATTTGTTCCATCTTCTATGTGGGTTCTGGATGAAAAAATGTGGTTAAAATAGCAGAACCTAAATGTATGGAAGTGGCGTGTTGCATATACCTCCAATTGGTATCTTTTTTTCCTTTTCTTCATTTTTTCCATTAAAATTTGCATTTCGATGATGAAAACAATTTCATTCCAAAAACAATTTTATGATGTGAAATATGATTGCGCGCTGCTTCTTATTAGGGCACAATTTCTGGTTTTGAAGTAAAAGAAGGGATGGAGAGTAGTGCCAAAGGCTTTGGTCGTTTTTGTCAACCCAAATTGCAGAACAACAGTCCTAAAGGTTACTGCCTGAGCAAGTTATCGATGCACGAAACTGTGTTTTCAGATCCTAACCGTACATTTGATCTTGGCCGGGAATCACCTTCAGAAAGAGAAGAGAGCTCAGTTTATAATAAAGAGTATAAACATATTGTACCTTCCGCTGATCAGAGCAGCGATGAAGAATCTGATTGCAGAAGCCCGAATTTCCGAACGGATAAGCTCATGGATAGGCCAAAGCCGTACCATGAATTCTTAGATGAAGTCAAGAACCAGGAGCTCAAGGCTGAAATAGAAGCATGGAAAAAGGCTGAGCATATGAGACTCATGACCAGGTGAGGAAAACAAGATTTTTCTTTTTCCTCATTGTATTCATTGTATATATTAACATATACTATGTGCAGAATGAGAAAATAGGTGTTCAAAAATCATTTACCGTGTTTTGATATTGACAGCTTGAGAAAAGAAGAAGCTGCTATAGACGACTGGGAATTCAAGCAGACCAGCAAGGCCTTGAAGGAGATTAAAAAGCTTGAGGTATGAAAGTTTTTTAAGGTTAATCTTCTTTACTTAATTACAACAGCAAAAGGAAAATGGTAGAGCTCTTTTTAATTGACAGTATTATAAGGGGATAATACAATGTGAAAAACAAGAGGCCTAGGAAGAAGGTATAGGATACAAGTTGGGTTGCTTTGCATTGCTATTTGGGTAAAGAGTTATGTGTGCATGTTACCGCCATATATATGGTTTTACTACTGGGAATTGCTATTAACACTAAAAAAAATCTCATTTGGCGCTTCAAATTTTTCTTAATTAGAAAGAAAAATACACTTGTAAGGAGTGTAAAATGAGATTTTTGAAGTGCTAATAACAATTCCCTTATTAAATTACCCAAATTCTAACTCCCAAAGCTGGCAAGTTTATAACGAAGGTTATAATATTCATATATATATATATATATACATGTGATAACGGAGGTTATAATATTATAAAGGAAGCCATAATATTCATAAAATATACTCGATATAAGTTTTTCACTCGAACAAAATTCATTGTTAGATTTCACATAAACAAGTTCATTAATTATGTTTGCCTTAACATATTTTTAATTTTTTGGATGCCTAAAATTATGCAAGTGGCCCTTTACCACAGTGGTGGAAAGGTGTTGAGCCATTGCATGACGGCGTGGGTTCAAACTCCGTCGGTAACTAATCTAATATCTAATCTAACAAAATCTATCATTTGACAAAAAAAAAATATGACGAAAATTATATTTTACTATAATATATGTAAAAACTCATGCAAAATAATTTACCTTTGAAATAAAGAAATGGTATTTGACTAAAATTTAATTTATCTACATTACATATTTTTCATGAAAACATAGGTCTTGTTTGCATATAAAATAATAAAAACTCCAAAATATTTTACCTACAAAATAATTTATCTACAAAAATAAATAACGTGCTAATAATAAATGAATTTAAATATAGGTTAATTAATTACTAAAAAAATAGAGGCATATTATTTGTTTAAAACGAATTTATCTATTCTTTTCATATAAAAAATATAAGTAAATTATTTGCATATCTTAAATTATAATTATGTAGTCAACTCTTGATAGAATACATTTTTTCACTTCCACAAATAGTGCACCTACTACTTGAATTTTAAAATGTTAGATTGCATTAAAAAAAAAAGCTAGATGGAAATAAGGATTTCACGAAGAAAAAAACTCTAAAATCATGTCTATTTATACTCAACAAAATTCATCATTATAGTCGGTAAAAATAAAATTCATTAGCATAATTAGGATATTGTGGCATAAGTGGTAGAAAATTTGTAGTAATAGGTTACTTATTGTTCCACATGGCAACAAAGTGTGAATTTTGGGTTTTATGTGAATGTTTAAAGATATATGGATTTAAGTTTAGGAAACAAGAGTTACAAGGGCCTATTTCTAACGAACCATAAATATATACACACTATATAACATGAGGTAATTATAATACTACCACCGACAAGTCTTTTTGTTAGAGCAAGAAACGGAACTACAAGCGAATTTTAAACATTATAGATAACCAATTCATTTTCAAATATAGTTGGGGGACCGTGACAGTATGACGGTCATACTAAAGACTTGCTCATTTTTAGAAACATTACAGAGCACACTCTAATAGACATAAAACCTACTTGTATAGACGTTTCCCACCTCTAATAGGAATGTGAAAGGCAATGTGGTTTAAAATGTTGCTCTTGTAGCATTACTCCTACTCATGTTAGAGCCACCCGTAGTGATTCCAAACTTCCTCATTTTTTGTTTCTACAATTTGGCAGAGCAAACTGGAGAAGGAACGTGCAAAGGCAGTGGAAAACACATGGAAGACAATAAGCATAGCCAAGGAAGAGGCCAACAATAAGAAGATAAAAGTAAGACGATCCACTATCGGAAAAATCTCATCAGAAACTTATCAGAAGGCTTCCTTTTCCACCAAGAAATTCATATGGCACAAGGTCACCGCCTACTGCAAATCCATGTATCTCAAATCTGTTCGATGCACTGCGCTACCAGTGGAAGCGCAACGTTCATGAATTTTCTTTCACTTGCTCCTTAAACATAAGAGGGCATACTCGCATAAGCTATTTGGCACCGGAGAGAATCAGACTTATGTAATGGACTCATTTTTCATGTCATGCCATGTTGGTTTAGTAAATAAAGTTAATTAGGACTGTTATGAACTTATAATTCTGTTATCCGAACTGCACAATATAAACTTGGTTATTTACTTGCAAGTTGTGGACTGCTCCGGTGGATTGGCTTTCCTCCTGAACCCACCTTCCTGTTTCAAATCTTCACAATTCACCCTTAATTTAGCTTAAAGTAATAATATTACATGTAATAAAAAAATGAATTTTTTTATTAGCACCTCACATTATGTTGAATACAACCCACATTAGAATTTAATATTATATGAGTTATACACGTACCTTAATATGGAATGACAATATCGACCTTATAAGATTTTAAAAAAAAAAAAAAAAACTCTAAATCCAAGATTATTTGTCCTAAGATTATTTATCTTGTTCAACTCTCAACACCACTCTCACCTTCCTCTTACATGTGACAATATACCGTGTTCAATTGCTGTCTAAAGTTGGGCAATGAGACATGCAAGCTTTTTCGCCAGAAACTTGTTGCTTTGTAAAATGAATCAGAAAAAAAAAGAAAAAAAAAATTGTTCTTACTAGATTTTACAAATAACATACAATTGTCAAAAATTGCAGATTTTTAAGGTTAGTTTGGGCTTACTTCCTTTCAGACGTTTAAGTACCACAGAATGTTTCATCCATCAACAATCTTTTATATATGCTTTATTTTATTAGTGGTTTTTACAATTTTCCTTTTGGGTAAGCATGGTAGTAATTAAGTTCTAATGAAAGGGAGGAAACTAATATTAATGTTTTATTTCTTCTGATGTGGTTAGAATTTTGTGAAGCAATGGAGGGAAGTACTAAATTTTTAAAATGTTTAGGCAAGCTCCTGCCGAATATTATAGTAGTTTTATATAACTTACTGTTTTCATTGTTTTTTCATCATAAAAAAGTATGCTAGCTTTTGGAAAAGTATGAAGCAACCCAAAAATAGTATTTATCAAGTTAATGCAAAACAAATTATGCTATACATTTTTTATCCCCTTCTGCTACAAAGATGGATTCCCAAAAAATAATTTTTTGTTAATGGTAGATTCTCAAATCTATATCTTAAGTATTTGAAAGGGAGCAGAAACAACATAGAAACCACCTATTCGAAGAAACAAATAAGATTTTTGGTTGACCTTTTGCACCTAAGATGTGAAAAGTGTGGGGTGTATGTAGACATTTTAAGGTTTAGGGTAAATTACACAAAACTACCTCAACTATGGGACAAACCACACTATCATACCTCACCTTTTAAAAATGACAATGTCATACCTGATCTTTAGAATTTGTTGCAATGTTATACCTCCGTTAGTTTGTCCGTGAATTTCTCGGTTAAATGCTGACGTGGATTGATGCGGGACCCAATTCCTCGAGTGAGGATCCTTGCCGGATCCTCTTTGTGAGGATCTCGAGGATCCTCCAATCACATATGTTCATCGTACATCGTGCGACCAGTTTTTGTCAGGTACTGTTTATATTCAATTATAAATATAAAAAATTACAATGATTTATGATCGCACGATGTACGATGAACGGATGTGATTGGAGGATCCCCAGGATCCTCACAAAGAGAATCCGGCAATGATCCTACTGGTAGTTCCTCGCCCAGATGGATTCCACGTGGCACCACACCCAAAGTTTTCCCGCCAAATGACATCTAGCAGAGATTTCCAATACACGTGGCTTTCTCACTGGATGACACATGGATATTCCATTAAAATTAAAAAAAATATATATTTAAATTAAAATTTAAAAAGTAAAAGTATTTTGTAAATGTGCCATTCGAATTCATTTCCCCCCCCCTCCGGTACACCCAAACCCTATCGATCAAATTCGATTCCCATTTCCAGAAAAACAAGAACCCTAACCCCAGTTCTCATACCAGGGGCTCCAAATCTTGAACAATCATATTAGAAATTCAGCGAAAACCCCAAATCATCTTGTTGGCTCGCTTCCCTCACTTCGTTGGTGTTGGAAAGAGGTTTCATCTGGGTTCCATTGGCTTTGAAGAAAAATCAAAGGATTCGACATGGGGTGGTACATGCGCGAGGATCCCGACGAAACGACGCCTACCTATTGTAAGTTTTTTTTTTTTTTTGTGCTTTTGATGATTCTAAATGCGTACTAAACTTATTTATTGGAATGGGTTGAATGTGGGTTTTGTTTATTCTTGTTTGAAAAGGTGGATTTATACTTTAGGAATTCTAAATGGTTCCTGAGGTTTTGGATAAAGGATTTGTAGCTTTGTTTGAAAAGGTTGGATTTATGCTTTGTTAATTCGAAATCAAACAAGATGGATTTATGCTTTGTTAATTCGAAATGGTTCATGAGGTGTCGGATAATGGGTTTGTAGCTTTGTTTATTCTTGTTTAAAAAGGTGGTTTTACGCTTTCTTAATTCGAAATGGTTATTGAGTTGTTGGATAATGAGTTTGTTGCTTTGTTTATTCTTGTCAAGATAATGTGGTTTGTTGCTTTATTGCTTTGTTTATTCTTGTTGAGAAATGGTTAATGTGCTTTGGTTGTTTGCATATAGTGTGTCGGCTTTGGCTTTTCTTAGTCATGTGCTTTGTTTTGTGAAAAATCTTGTGCTTTGGTTTTTGTTGGCTTCTGATTAGGTTAAAATGCAATTACTTTTGTTTGTCGTTGGCTTTTAGTTAGGTTTTGTTTTTGTGAATTTTAGTATATCCAAAACTATTCTCTATTGAATTGCATCATGGTGGGAGATAAGTTATGACCTCTACGCTGGGGAAAAAGTGACATATATAGATAACTGTGATAAAGACCTCATGTCACTGCTGGTGACAGATGATATGGTGGAGGCAGATATAGTGAGCGGTTCATGAACTACTATTACAAGATTCCCAACATGGACCTTTGCAATGGTTTGAAGCTGATTCAAAGTGATTCCAAAGTTTAGACAATGTGCAATTTTGTTCCAAAAGATATAGTGATTGAGATGTACATCGAAGAATTCACGATAGAAGAAACTGTAACCCAAGAGCAACAGTTTCTGAAGTCCATGGAAGCCAAAGGTCCAAGTAAATTGGTAACTGATGAGGTAAGAGTTCAGAAGGGGATGTTGGGTCAACACCACTTAAACCAAGAAGATATAGGGGCTTGCTAGCTATTGAAGGGTCATAAATGGATGATTGTTGCACATCTCAACTAGTGCAAACATATGCGACTGAGGTAGGAGAGAGAAATCCTGCATCCGGGAATGGTCAGAAAGAGAAAAATGGTGAAGGGTCAGAGGAGAACAAGGGGAAATCTATGGATGTGGTCGAAGAAGAGGATACTGGGGGATGCTGAAGTCTTTTTTGATGTACCTATTAATTAGTTTTGAGGGGAATGTTAAAGAAGAGAATGAAGAAGCTGCTGAAGAAGATGATAGTGAGTTTGAAGATAGTGAATATGAGAGTAAGGCTGATAACCCAATGTTTTCCAAGTTTGATGGTATTATGGAAGAAAATGAAAGGGAATCTGAGCATAGAAAAGAAAGGAACTCTGAGAAAACAGATGAAAGGGATTCTGAGCAAAGAAGTGCAAGGCAATCTAAGCAAAGCTGGGAAAGAGGAGAAGAGCAAACGGAAGAAGAAGTTGATACTGTAACTGTGGAACAAAATGTGGTCGATGATCCAGACTATAACTCTTATGCCCTGGAGAGTGTATACTCTGAAGATGATGAATGAGGCAAAAAAATAGAGCACTTTCCAGAGTTCAATGAGAAAATAGACATGGAGAATCCCACTCTTACACTAGGGCTTGTTTCAAGGATCATATGCAATTCAAGCGAGCTATCATCATGTACTCCTTAATGAATGGATATAGGGAAATCCATTTTCCTAGGAATGAGAAGTTAAAAGTCACAACAAAGTGTGCAAAAGGCTACCCTTGGAAATGTTATGCTGGAAAAATGCATGGTTCAAACAGCATACCGATCAAGACCGTACTTGATCACCACACCTGTGGGAGAACTTTGGCAAGCAAGAACTTGAAGTTCCCTTTGCTGACGAATTTGTACATGGACAGGATAAAACTTAATCCCATATGGCCTGTGGATTTGTTTTTAGCAACTGTTGAATCAAAGTGGAGTCACGGTTGTACAAGGATGAAAGCTTACAAGGCTATAGATAGGGCTTTGAATATCATTGAGAGAAAACATGCAGAGCAATACACAAAGTTGTGGGATTTTGCTGAGGAAGTGAGGAAGACTAACCTTGAAAGCACAGTGAGGGTGAAGTTTGATAGGTAGAGATTCCAAAGGATATATGTGTGCTTAGAGGCATGCAAAGAGGGGTTTAAGTCAGGGTGTAGACCATTGATAGGATTAGATGGGTGCCATTTAAAGGGTGTACATAGAGGTTAGCTACTTTGTGCTGTTGGCATTGACCCAATTGATGAAACATGAGTTATAGCATACACAGTGGTAGAAATGGAGAATAAGTCCAGTTGGATTTGGTTCTTAGATTTACTAGGCGTTGATGTTGGTATTGTCAATCAACAGGGATGAACATTTATCAGTGATAAGCAAAAGGGGTTAATTCCGGCCTTTCAAAAAGTCTTCCCTGATTCCCACCATAGATTTTGTGTGAGACATTTGTATACCAACTTCAAAAATATGTTCAAGGGGAAAACTTTGAAGGATGCTCTATGGTTCATAGCCAGAACAACAATAGTTCCCCACTTCAAAAAAGCAATAGAGGATATGAAGAAGCTGGATGAAAAGGCCTACAATTAGTTGGTGAAGAAGCCTGCACATCATTGGAGCAAGTCCCATTTTCAAACCTTTCCCAAGTGTGACATGTTGCTGAACAATCTTTGTGAAAGTTTCAATGCTGTCATACTTGTGCCAAGACAAAAACCTATTGTCACCATGTTACTCCTTATTCACACATTGTTGATGAAGAGAATTCAAATGATAAGGGATATAATGGTGAACAAAGTTGGAGATCTATGTCCTAAAATCAAGAAGAAGTTGGAGGAAGCCAGAATTCAAAGTGGCAGGTGCATTGCACAATGGTTAGGGGACACTAAATTTCAAGTTGATGCTGGAGGGGGGGAGCAATATGTGTTTTCCTTGGTTGAGAAGACCTGTTCTTGCAGAAAGTATGGCTTGACAGGAATCCCATGCAACCATGCAATAGCTGCCATAAATTTCAAGAGAGAAAATTCGAAGGACTATGTAGATGCTTATTATTCGAAGGCACGATACTTGGAGGTGTATTCTCATTCAGTATTGCTGATGAATGAGATGTCTTTGTGGGAGGAAACTGAAAACCCACCAATATTGCCTCTAACATATATAAGGCAACCTGGAAGGCCGAGGAAGGGAAGAAACAAGGAAGCTGCTGAGAGGGACAATGAGGGTGAACAAACTCCCACAAACCCAACCAATAATCCTCAAGGTCATCCTTAGCCACTTAAGCTAAGAAGGAAAGGGCAAGGCAGTTTGAAATGTACCATATGCAAAAATGAAGGTCATAATGCAAGAACCCATCATAGATATCTTCCTCCAAGGGACAAACAAGTAACATTTTCTACCTTATGTGGTTTTTTAAATCCTTTAATATCATATTAGACTCTTAATCCTTTAAATTGCTTTGTAGACAATCACCATCAACAAATCCAGCTGAAGCTGCACCTAGAATGAGGACAAGGAAAACAAAGGTAAAAACCTAACCATTTCCTTAGTTGTAAAACAGTTGGATTTAGTTAAAAACCTTGCTTTGTCTCTTATAGTTTTAGTGAACTTTGGATTTAGGCAACACAACCAGTAGTTGAATCATCTAGCAGCACCTAGCAGAGAAAGACCAAGCAAACCAATAACTGAATCATCCAAAGGCACCAAGCACATAAATAACAAGCAATCCAGCCACTAGTTTTTTTTGCACAGATGGTTATTTTTTGTAAAGGAATTGTAATGTTAGAACAGGTTTTATGCATCCAGTAGGTGTTTTGTGAATTAAATTGATAATATAGCAGGTTTTTATGAATTCAGTAGGTTTTGTAATGTTGGTTGGAGATGCTAGATGAATTCAGTTAGTTTTTTTAATAGCTTTATGAATTTCTGGATAATTAAGCAGGTTTTATGCATAATTTGTTCCATTTCACATTTTTTTCCGGAAATGATGAGTAGTTTGTGTTTGAATACACTAGTTTTGTTGTGGTTATATCATTGTTTTTGGGTGAGATTTTTCAAATTTGGGGTCAAGGATGATAATCTGTGCTTAAAATGTTAGGTCACCTTTTTCTCACTTTTTGGCGGGAAATTTGAATTTGAATTTTCAATTTTGAAATTCAAATTACCAAGAAAAAATCAAATATTTTTTTACGTGTCCATTTTTGGCGGGAAAACTTTGGGTGTGGTGCCATGTGGAATCCATCTGGGCGAGGAACTGGGCCTCGCATCAAGCCAAGTCAGCATTTAATTGAGAAATTCACGGACAAACTAATAGAGGTATAACATTGCAACAAATTTTTAAAATGAGGTTTAACATTGTCATTTTTAAAAGATGAGTATGATAGTGTGGTTCGACCCATAGTTGAGGTAGTTTTGTGTAATTTACTCTAAGGTTTATGTTAAGAGTGTGGGGTGTGAGGGTATTATGGGAAAGTAAGTGGGGTGGATTATACATTTTAATTAAAAAAGCGAATATGGAGTGTAATAAGTATGGGGCTGTATTCAACATTATTTTCACTTTCCCAACCGACCATCACTAGCAAGTAGGGGTGGGTATAAAACCGTAGAACAAAGAAACCGAACTGAGCCAAGATTAAAACAAAAAAACAAAAAAAAAACTTAGGTTCAAGAACTGGACCGAACCGGTTTAGACCAATTCTGGTTCCAGTTTTCATCTTAACAAAACGAGCTAGAACAGAACAAGCTAAAAAAAATGTAGGATTCTACTCCTAGATATCCTTTGGGATTCTCCCGGTTTAATGTAGGATTCTATTCTAAAAATGTTGAACTCCTGACTGGTATAAATACACCCTTATGGGGTTCAACTCTAGTAACGCAATCATCGCTCTATGCCTACTGCTTGAGTCTTATACTTGTTTAGTAACGTGACTATTGGAGAGCCTTATGCCGGCACACCTCCACCTGCCCCTCCCCTTCTTGCCAGAGACTTGCTCACGGTAGTTTGCTCTTTTACAAGTTACTCAGATTTGTGCATCTCCACCACTTGCTACGATGCGCAAATTTGGTTCCAACAGATACCACTAAATTTCCATGGACTTACTGATATTCCTAATTTGATACCAATAGATTTTTTATTGGTATTTTTAAGCTCTTTAAAAAAATTAATAGACTGCTTTATTAGTCAACAAAAAATAGTACAAAGGATGGCCGTTATTTGTACACAAATATTAGTAACTCAAGCTACATGTGTAAAAAGACACGTTGCCTGATTACCATCAAGAGGCAAATATAATAAAGATGCCAAAAATCAACAATCCTAACTATACACAAAAACAATGAAAAAAAATAAAGAGGTTGCAAGAATAGCTTTGTGTGATAATGATGTGGGCCTCGATAAAAAAAAGGGAGTTTCTACGAAAAGCCTGCGGTACTATTCACTTTAACGAAAAACCATATTTTTACACTACAAAGTCAATCCTGGTACCATTCACTTTACCCCTTTATTTTGTTCTTAATGTTAAAACTCAAAATTTTCAAGCTATTTTCATTAGTTTTTCTTAAAAAAAATTCCTGAAGAAAACCACGTGGAACAAAACTTCCGAATAGGTAAAAAAGGGCACCTCACATGACAACAATACAATAGGAGACCACTCGAAAAATAGCTGCCATGTCTTCTAACAATGAGGCTGCTAAAAAAGGGCACCTCACATTAGGGATGGGTTCAAAAAACCGAAAACCGAAAAAAACCGAAAACCAGACCGAAAAAACCGAACCAAATAAAAAAACCGAACCGAATTGAATTCTTTTGGTTCGGTTCAGTTTTAGTGGTCTAGAAACCGAACCGAACCGAATGAATTAAATTAATATTTTTTTAATTTTATTTATTTAATTATTTGTTTTGGGTATTAATTTTTAAACCCAATTTGTAAGCTCAATGTGTTGCCAAAATCAGAAATGTATTTATGCATCTGCTACTTTTCCTATAACTACAAGGAAGAAGTCGTATAAAAAAGCAGGACCTAAAAGAGTGATACCAAAATGGTGCTAACTCCTCACACGGTACTGTTAGAACTTAGTTCCTTATTCTTGTTTAATCTGGCTTCTTGCTTCAAGTATTTGTATGCTTATTCATTACTTCATTGCTTATTGTTATATGCAATGATAAGGTATTGGTTTTGATCAAGTGTTTTCCCTTTTGATTTTACTTCTGCCGACTAAATAGCAAATTACATTACTAAATTATCGATAATACATACAAAGAGAGCATAATCGATATATGACCCTCGTTGGTTCAAAGTGGGTTATAGTATGATAATGCTCTAATTGTACGTACTATCGTGACAAAATAATTCAGCTCATGTCCACCAACCTATACCAGCTCTTTATATTGTTCATAGTTAAGAGTTGAGGTATGAAGAAAATGGTAGAAAAGTAAAATTTTCTAAAAAGAAATCTATTTACAGTTAAACTTTAAACCCAAAATATTAAAAAAAACCTTTATGTTATTATTCTAGTTGAACTTTAAATGTTTATTTTCATTGTCTTTGATTCTAGTTGGAATATTTATGTTATGATTGTGTTGAAGATGTTAAAATTTAAGATTTCAATTTTTTTCATTTTTTGAGAAAACAAAAAAAACAAAACCGAAACCGAACCGAAAAAAACAAAGAACCGAACCGATTTGAACCGAACCCACCCCAACCTCACATGACAACAATACAACAAGAGACCACTCGAAAAATATCTCCCATGTCTTCTAACAATGAGGTTGCCTCGTCCACAAGCTTCAGAAACCGAAACCAACTTGGAACCCGCTACACTATCGCTGACAAACCCTAGAAGAATCCTACACATGGCCAACCTGCTTAAACGCATCCGAACTGTCAACCTTGGATCCAACACTCCTAAACCCAGAACACCCAAAAGTTGATCCACATTTAGTTTTGTACAAATGATGACGAGATCTCATATGCGGCATATGATATGCTGGTCTATCATTGTTGGAAACATTCAATCTGAAATTTTGCTGATCTATGGCTGCCAATTAATAGAGGGGGAGAGAGAGAGACTGAAACAATTTACAATTTACGTAAATATTTAATTGCAACACTACTAAAATACAAAATACAAAATACAAAATAAGCAAATACAATCACATGCTGCTCATTACCGATGCAACTTGCTGCTCATTACAGTCGCAAAAAAATACAAATCTTGTCTTTCCGCCATGCAAATAATTAGTGGGCACTCTCCGATACCCAACCTGAGACCATACTTTCGTCCACAGGTTTTGGACCGCCGCAAGACCTTGAGACAGATTCAAAAAGTTTTTCAATCTCCGGTGCACATCTGATGAATGCTCGGTTCCAGAACTGGTATCTCGGATTCTAAAAAATTATTAAATAGCGATTTAGAATAAATTTGCAGACTGCCAAACTGACTTTCTTTTAATTTATCGTTTTGGAAGGACAGGAAGTTACCTTGATAAGCTCAATGAAGGTAATCAGAAGACCCCATGGATGAGGTCGGTTAACAATCAGACGTTCCAACAATACCCTTGTGATTTGCTCCTGGATAATTTCATGCTGAAGTAAAAATCGTCGACAGTTAGAAGATGCAGCTCAATCTTAATCAATGTAAAAACAATCCAAAAACATGCGTCAGAATAAATAAATTCTCCCATCAACAAAAAGAACAGACGACTTTCATAGAGCAAATGTGAAGCATCTACGTTGTCTCACCTGGTTTGATTCGGCAAACAAGTACAGAACAATGAAGGAAAAGTAATGGGTATGGGTGTTTGGATAACGCAGTTGGTTCGCAATCGCATTTAGGAAAAGGTAGCGCCCTTCAGTATCTAGGTCCACTATCAGAGTCTGAAAAATATCCAAAGCAGCACCCACCAAATAGACAGCCAATGGAACAGTTTGGGTAGATTGTGCTTGAGGCGTTCTAGCCTGAAGCTGCTGGATAGCCTGTAAAATGAAACCCAAAATATAAGCACCCAACTGTCCGTTCTACTCAAGTCAAGACCATCTCTTATTACAGATATAGTCATGAAGGTTTTCAGATTTCAGATTCGTAAAATTATGTCCCCACTTCATCCTTACTCCCACTTTGTGAAGTACAACAGTCATAATTAACTAGAACGTGGAAATCAAGAAATCTTGCAAACAATTAGTGAATTTTTTAGGAGTGAACACCTTACCAAAAGCAATGGATTACATGTAAGCTTCAATACCACATAACAAGTACTGATGATAAACAAAAAAGCATTAGAACAGTTGGATCTCTCAGCAAAATCCAGCATAAGAAAAAGTACCTGCATCCCAACATAAAGCACAAGGGAGTTGATCAGGGGTACATTGTAACGGGTACCAGCTGAGGCAGCTTCGCTTGGTAAAAGGAGCAACTTTTGCTTCAGTTCAGTCAGAAATGAAGAACCCTGTTGCCTTGTCTGCAAGGTATTTTGAAACAATGTTTAAGCATGATAAAATATTTTAACAGGAAAACCATGATGGGAACCCACTGTGTAATCTAGAAAACTGACGACGAAGAGTTTAGGCAGAAGACTAACAAAAAATTTTAGGATGATCAAGTGGTATAAGTACAAAATGGGACGTACAAGGTCTGTGTGTTTAGTTATACGGATTAACGAATATAGTTAAGCTGCTTTGCATTGCATTCATGCATTGCTATAGATAATTTGTCATGTTTGATTATATTATTCCAATGATACTTAATTTAGCATTGTCAATTTACTGTTCTAAGGTTATGTTCCTACTAAGCTGTTAAAACTCACTGCTCTATTGTTGTGCAGGTTTACGAACTAGATAGTGAAAAAGATAGGCGGGATGAGATTGTACCATATGTAAGGCTAGAATTTGTTTATTTATTTTGGCTCTGTAAAGATTCTTGATTCTTTTATGAGAGGAATTTATTTTTCACCCAGTTTCTATTTTTTTATTCATTATTTAATTTTTAGCTCATGCACCCAGCGCGGGGTTATTTTTCCACCAACTCTGAGTTCAGGGTCTGACAGACAGGTTGGTTAAATGGGCATTTAGATCTGGATCAAAAAAATCAACATGGCTATTAGGTCATGTTTAATGTTTACTTTTCCTACACTTTCATACTCATTTTACATTTCTTTAAATATTAAAGATCTATAATAGAGAATAGAAAGGCGGCACCAGAACGCGAATCAAGAATGTCAAACCAAATTAGCAGATGAAGAATGAAATAGTATAAGATTACTGCCAAAAAGTCTGCATACCTTGAGGTACTCATCCACATCAAATTTCATCTGCTTCGCTTTTAGAGCTGCATCAACCTCAGAGAGAATACGTGGAGACTGACTGATTTCAGCGAGCAAATCAATCTGCATATATACCCACCAGTCCCCATCAGATCAGTTGTCATAACCCAACAATGTTACAAAATACAAAGTAAATATGCAAGATCTTCAGCCACCTTTAAGTTGGGAGTAGATGGATCTGGTAGCCTCATATTACGGGGAAATGCACTGAGGATGATATTTCGCATTTGAATGCAGCTTGGAGGAATTACATCACAGAACGTAAAATGATAATCACAAAGGAACTCCGGAAAGTCATGGAGTAGCACTAGCAGCACCCTAAGTGTGCCTTTATACAGGAAATGAACCTGCACAGATAAAAATATAAGAAAATCCTGTGAGAAAGATAGCAAGCTGCAAACAATGAAATCCAACAGAGAAAAGAGGCAGACCGGGACTCCAAGTTCAGCATTCCTCAAAAATGGCTCCATGAATTGAAACAAATGTACCAGCAAACGTTGGATATAGGGCCAACCCTTCTGGCCATTTCCAGCAAGCATTTTTGGCATGAAATTCCTATGACTCACCAACTCAAGCCATGCAAAGCTGATAAAAAAAAATTCTCAAAATTGGAATGCACACAGTTCCAAGGAATATTAATATCACAAAGTCTATTACATAAATCCTCGTATCTAACTTGTGTACACCAAGACTCAACTAAATGTTTACAAACAAGAAAGTTACGCAAGCAATAGAGGAAAGAACAGAAAGAATAAGGTAAATGTAGTATAATTTTACCCTATTCTAAACTATCTATACAAACAAGAATGTGAATACATAAAATCGATATTAATCTTATAATTGTACCCTATTCTCAGTTATGAAACCAAAATTGAGGAAAAGACGGTAGATAACAAAGTTTTGCAATTTCTATATACGGATCAAGAAGAGACACCCATGGACTAGTTACAAGGGACAGTCCAAAATTAACTCGACGGCCAATCCCCAATTAAATAAAATTCCAACAGTGTCATCCAATCATAATCAATGTATTAAAAGGCGAAGGCGTAGGCAAGGCGTTCCATGGATAGCCCCGCCTAGGTGTGAGGCGAAGCCTCACAGGACCTAAAATTATATATATATATATATATAGACACACACACACACATATATATATAATACAATACTTGTAAAACAAATTAATCAACTTCAACAATCAAACAAGTAGCCAAACTACCAGCGACCAATTAAAATTAGAATACTAAAAAACTTACTTGGTGGTGTGGAGAATTTTGAAACAGATTGAGGTATGAGATTGGAGTAAAATTGAAATATAGGATTGGGATTGAGAATTTAAGGTGAGGGATTTGGTGAAATAGAGAGAATCATGCACTGGGTATTGGGTGGGGAAGGAGGCGACCTCCTGTGATTGGGTTGCTTGTTGTGATTGGGTTGCTTGTTGCTGATATATGGGGACCAAATGTTCCTATATTAAAAATAAAATAAAATAAAATAAAAAATAAAAAAAAAGACTTGGCCAAAATGACGTCATTTTGGGCCAAGTCATTAAAAAACATTAAAAGGCTTGGCCAAAACAGCATCGTTTAGGGCCAAGTTTTCATAAAAATAAATAAATAAATAAATAAAACAACCATTCTTCTTCGCACGGTCATCTTCTTCGTGAAGACGCCGCTGCAACCCAGAAACAGAACCAGGTTTCCAGAAAACTTCAAATTTCAAGCAAGATTTGGGTCGCTGAAGGGTACTGGGAACGCCCAATCAAACGCCTCAGGCGCGCCTTGGCCGCCTAGGCGAGTTTCCGTCCACTCCCAGAAAACAGAGGCGAGATTGTCGCCGCCCCGCCTCCAAGGTCGCCTAGGCGCGCCCTGAAGTGAGTTTTTTAAAACACTGATCATAATCAGTAACAGCCTAGAAGTTCAAAATCACAAAACCAAAAAACATATATATACCACTTCAACCATATAAGCTACAATTCCTTATCATAACAACTCACATTTCATTTCCTACCAATGAAGAAACAGTAAAGAATATGACTGACGCTAACCTGAATGTAGGAACCTTAAGGGGCTGCAAAGCATGAAATGCATTTGCAAATGCTGTCAATATCTGCAACATAGACAACCAACATTAGTGATTCAACAGAGGCAAAAAGGACAAATCAAAGCCAAAAGAGATCCCAGAGGTCCAGACCTGAAAGTTAGCACCATCAATCACAGGATCCAAAGAACCAAGGTCTAGAAGCCAGTTAACAATCAATCTAAAATACGGTCTTGGGTTGAAAGATCCTTTTTTTTCCTCTGCATCCTTTTGAATGAATCTCACTGTGACTGCTAAAATCTGCCAAGTGTCAAACAATCAGCCACAAGAGTTACTGACAAATAAAAAAAAAAGATTCAATCACACCAAAAATCACTTTGTGCTCACCTTAGACAAGAGAAATAGTTTATTTGATCCCTGCTCCAACACACAATCCATAGTTAAAATTAGGTACAGGAATCATAAAGAGCATAAAACATATTCACAAAGGAATAATTACCTTCAAAATTAAGAAAACAAGTTTAGCATAGATATCAATAGCAAGGAAGGAGAAATTCTGCACTTGTTGAGGTGTTTGCAGTGTCCCTGGAATTGTCATCTCAGAAGACAGGCAATGTGCAACAGATAGCTCCTGAAAATGAGTAAAAGAAAATATGCTTTATATCACTAAGTATCATTCTGAAAGCAAACCAATTTAGGAATTGAGAACTCACTGTGAGGACATGGAAAAACCGGTCTGTCATATCATCCCCTTTCAGCAGACCATTTTGATGCAGCTGCAAGATCAAATGGGTATAAGCTGCATCGTTTGCACCAGGAAGTTCACAAATCCGGTACCACTCTGCAAACAGCATTGACACCTACAAGATAACCAGAAAGTCCAACCACTTAAGAGAAACATTGTATGTACCACTCCATATACAGATAAAACTCCATTTGTACTCGCAAATTATCCAAGACCTCATTCATTTATCCACCTAAAATATAGATCCTCCCACTCTTTTCAATTTCAAATGCTCAGTCTCCCAAGAATATGTATCAAGCAATAATGTGACAGACTATGTAAAAGGAAAAAAGCAACAGGAGAACAGCATTCCCACTCCCACAAAAAAATTAAAATAATAATAAAAGAAACATGCAAAAACAGGCATTCTTCTGTAAATATACATTGCAACTAATATTTCTATTTAATATCCTTCTAATCTAACAATGTGAGGCTTATGCATATAAATAATTGTGTACAGATACCTGCTCACGGAATCCAGGAGGATCAGGTTCCACAGACTCCACATTACTAAAGTCTTCCCTGCTCACCGGAGAGTGAACAGAAGCCTGTTACAACCAAAGCAAAATATCAGTTTGCGCTGGAAAAAATACAAAGATAATAAAGAAATCTCCACCAACCTTTTTATCCTTGGATATTCTGCCGTTGTCCTCTTTTCCTACATTAATAGCAGACGGAGCACCCACAATAGGAGGAGGATACTTTACCATTTCAACCAGCTGCTGTAGCGACTCAGGAAATCCAGGCTTTGCAGCGAGCTGTGTATCAGAAGAAGAGGTAAACGGACAGTACTTAAAATAAACACGAACAACATATTTTTTCTTTTACACAAACCTTTGCCAATGTGTCAACAAGATTTTGAAGTTCTGATATAACTTTAGATTCTTCAATCACCAAAGATTGGAGAAGGGAAATTGAAAACTCAGTTGCAGGCTCTGCATATTTTAAGAAATTGGTGAGTTACAACAACTCTAGTAGTACTAATCAGTGATTCAGTATACAACACAGCCATTTTACTTACTATTTCTGCCCCCATCAATGAGTTTTGCCATTTGAACATTGTACTCTGCAAGATTTAGTAATTCACTGTGAATAAGGCTAACAGTAATATCTTTATTAAACTTCCGCTCTTCATCAGAATAAATAACCTGCAAGAAGTTGCAAACCAACAGATTATAATGGGAAAACGTGAAGGCTAGAAACCTCGGAACAATATCTATCACGATTTTGTAAGTTTCTAACTAAAATGAAGGTGACATAATTATATATTCATAGTACCTACAAAAGAAAACTCAGAAATTTATAAAGTTTTGCTCAACTAGAAAAGATAAAATGTGACCAAATATTTAAAGATCATCAAGGCAAACAAATTCTAACAAAAAAATTTGGTAACCCAATATGATCCCAAACCCAAAACAATAAATAGATCAGTTTTAAAAGAAGATAAGAGGCTTTCCAGTCAACAATAGTTATCTCAGAACACAAGTACAATAGCGCATACCCAACTAGTGAGCTCCTTAACAACAAGCTTGCAAACATCGCGAATAGCTGTCAGCATTGCAATATGAGCACTGACGTGAGTATGGTTCGATGCATTCTCGTATAAACCCTTGAAAACCTGTATCAAGATTAAAAACAAGCATCGGTTATCAGAGATAAATTTTTTTCCTAGGGTTAATTAAAGCAATTTCTTGACATCAACAGAGAAAACTCCAAGAGCATCCAAGTTAACTGCAGTGATTAACTATTCAAACAAATAAATAAAGCTTCACATGAAGGGTAGCACTGACCCTTTGAGCCACAGCCAAGGCAGCCTCATCTCGACTAACACATCTGAGTATAATCTCGGGAACTTCACCAATTACTCCCTGGATAGACATATAAGTCAAAGAACACTCAACTCGTGTGAAATATGTACGCCAATGTATGCATACATGTAAATATGTATAATGTATGTACGAGTACAGAAAGGAAAATACTACCAATCTAGTTCAAATTAGATGCATATCGAGAATATCTTTCAAGTTCACAATTTGGAGGAAGAACGTATATGATACCTGAATTTCTGACTCTTTAGCATCGTTGGTTACCAAAGCTTCAAGCTGAAAATATAAACAGAACATATGTCAAGCTAAGAAAAGTTATACATTTTTATTAATTCATTAACACTCAAAATAAAAAAATGAACCAAAAAAGACATCCATAAAGAATATATCAAGAATTCATTCCCTACATAAATAAGAACTAGACAGACATCAGAAAGTTCAGGTCTCAAAGAAAAGGCATATGAGAAAGAAAGGAGCCACATAGGTGCGATTTTCAACCTTCTGTGAAACAATCTGGTATTTATCCAATGCATCCCTCGTATTGAGAGCAGGTTCTGAGATGTTGCATGCCAGACGTTCAGTTGCAATAGATGAAGGTAGCGGCTGTGAAGAAATTCCAGATTCCTAGAATCAAAATGCAAGTATGAGAAAATAACAAAAAAAATGCAACTTACGCATTGTACAATCATGTAAAAACTTTCAACCTTTATAGCATCAGACGACTCTACTGACTGCAGCTCCGGGGCAGAAGCAGCAGAAAGAAATGAACCAATGACAGAATCATTCTCAGAACTATGCTGGGAAACACCATCACCCGCTCCAACACAAATAGAGGATGCACTGAAACATCACACCAAATCACAAACATTCAAGCAATTAATACTTCCAAGTATATAAACCAAAGAACTAACAAAATATAAAATCTAATAAACAGAAACCTTGGATGCAGAGCTGGATTGGGTTCAACCGCCTCATCCAGTGGACGAGAAACAGCATCAAACTTGCTTCCAGGACCTGCTGAGTAGCCTGTGTTAAGTTGAACCGAGGCTGAACCAAATGTGCTATTTAGACCTGTACTTGCAGATGGAGCTGCAGTACTAGCAGGAAGAACATGTGAATTCTGGCTAGACTGGTTTTGCCAGGGAAGCCGCACAAAGTCCTACATGATAGAGGGGGTGTAAGAAGAAATAAAATTACTAACCATTCATATAAGCACCAGACTATACTCACAAAAATAGCAATTACCTCATAAACTCGTTGTTGAGAAATGGACAAATGACCAGGTTTAGGGCGAAGGGACTCGGGCACACTGCCACTTTGTGTATACATGTTAGCATCAAAAAATGTTGTACCCGCACCTTCCCTCTTCCTTCTTAATGACAGTTGTTGAGCTATTTCTCCATCAATTGTTTGTACTGCCTGCAAACAATTAGACAGTAGTTAACAAAAGGATATTTCAATTTCCACAATTTTTCTGTAAATATGAACGATTTTGTTTAATTATAAAATTATTAGTTACTATGTTTATCTAAATTGACTTTTTAATAATTCCCAAAGAAAACTTCCATTAACATATAATTCTTAAAAATATTTCTCCCTTTCCATTTACCCAGAAACTGGTGTGAAATGCTTTCAAACACAAATTAACCCAATACTGAGCAACAGAAAAATATTTGAATAGTGGTTTGACATCTTGCCACCATAATAAATCTTCACATACAGAGCCAACACTAAACAAACAATAACACGGAATTCCATAGCATATATACTTATCATATAAAGCATTCATTCATCAAACCAGACCTTCTCAGTAGCAGCCTGTTCAATGATTGCACAGCCAAGATCCAGATTGTCATTAGTAACAAGTTGTACAGCATGTTCCAGATGATCATTTGGAATGTTTGATCCCTGAAGGGAATTTCGCAGCTGAGTTGATAATGAAGTACGCAAGGGTTCCTGCTTCAAGACAATGCAAACGGAAGATGAACACCAGGACATAAAAGGTCGTTCACCAAAAAAAGGGCCCACCAAAGAAGTTTACAGCAGGGAAGAATACATCGTCAGAAAAATAATAGGAAAAAAGGAATTGTTCTTTGTATAAGAATATAAGATGCATCACGTAGCATGCCAAAAGGTGTTACAAATGTGCCCAAATTATAACATGGGTAAAAATACCCTATAAAACAGGTAGGATACACACTAAAT
Source organism: Heteromeles arbutifolia (assembly GCA_024362995.1). Lineage (NCBI taxonomy): Eukaryota > Viridiplantae > Streptophyta > Magnoliopsida > Rosales > Rosaceae > Heteromeles > Heteromeles arbutifolia. The sequence continues at coordinate 15,840,151 of JANCRC010000008.1, read as the reverse complement.
TTTACCAAAAGAATCCCAAGAAATTTACTGTAAGAGGAAATACCTTGCAAGTTACATGAGCTAGACTTCCTGCCAAACTTGCAACCATCAAGTGAGCTGCATATAATATTCTTGTCTCATCGGATTCCATGGCATAATCCTGCCACCACAAGTAATTGAGGAGATGTGGATGAATTAGTTTCTAGTCTGTAGAACTTTTAGTCATGCACCCAAACCAAGCCTTCCCACGAATCTCACTACAGAAATGTAACCCCAAACACAACCCATAGCAACAATGCAAGGAATGATAATAGAGCAGGGTAAGAGAGATGAATAAGATCTACATTACAATTCTTATTTTTGAGACATATTGGAGTGGTAAATGAACATCAATGTCAACTCTTGATTGAACTGACCTCAACCCCATTTATACAGACTAAAGCATGAGGAGCAATGCAATGCGAACAAGAAATGAAATAGCAATCACATTCTCTTGAATTCCCACCAACAGGCCAATTACAGATGGAAATGCAGTATTAGTCCCCATGCTACTGTTTCTGACATTGTACATATGAAGACAAAAAAATGTTATTGAACTAGGCCCATTAAACACACTTGGTACTCAAAAATCAGCATATAAAAAGTGCTACCGCAACACGGATATCAATACAAGTCAGCACGCATGACAAGATGGACTAGATGAAAGGGATGCCATACAAGCTATAATATGCAAAGGGGGCAAAGAGTTGGAGTCATCAAAGAGCAATCCAGGACAAGAAATATTACACGAAGATGAGAAAATTTTAAATATATATAACACAGCATTAAAGATAAAACAATGGCTATCAGTAACTAAAATTAAAACCTCAAAATATGAGTTAACTTACCTTTAAGACAAGTTCTTTAGTTGTCTGAGTACCTATAGAAACACTGCGCTGAACGATACCAGATACTATCTCTTTGATAGCTCTGTCCATTGCAATCGGAACCACCCTGCAATATGCGAAGAAAAATGAGCAATTCTACCAAAGAACTGTCTAACATAATATGTAAGAAAGGAGTATCATAGAACCTCTGAAAATGCAAGTGCAATCCCAAAGTACTGAGTTTCGGGTTGATAACCACGTGAGTTGCAATATTAGATATTGGTGTGGGAACCTGCAAAAGACCAGAGATCCAGCCAAGAAGAGGATCAGTGGATGAAAACTAACTAGAACATCTCAAACAAAAACATCTCACACGCACACAAACATCTCAAACAAAAAAAAAACGTTGAACTGCATCTGACTAACAGAGAATGGTGACTGGGATGGAGTAGCTTGTAACAGTCCTTGAGCAGGAATCTGATCAGGCAACAGCTTTTCATCCTCAATTAAGGTGCCAGTTGAAATACGAACAGGGGGCACATACTAAATAGATAATACACCAAAATGTCAAGCTAATAAGAAATTGTGTCCCACAACTGATATCACCCAAAAGATTTGAATTCTTCAACAACTGGAAACAAACCTGAGATAGTAGATGTGTATGGCTTCCAGAATTAGATGGAGCAACCTCAACAGGTAGTTCAACCTGATTTAGTGAAGATAACATTCCGGATTTCACATCAGCAACCATCTGTGGTTGGGATGATCCAATATCTTTGTTAGAGAAATCAGGATTCCCTTCAAGTTCTCTGTTCCGGTCCTTGAGAAGAGAACTTAGGGTTATCTCCTTCAAATCCACACCAAGATTCTTGAATAGAACCTGCAATTCCCAAAGGCTTTTTAGTCAAAATGGTACTTGAGATTTGCATAACACATAACTTTGGTCCCTGAGATTTAAAATCAATAGAAGTGGTCTCTGAGATTGTCCACCATCCATTATTTTGGACCTTCCGTTAAGTTGAGGGTATAACACATAACTTTGGTCCCTGAGATTTGCATAACACATAATTTTGGTCCCTAAGATTTGCATAACACATAACTTTGGTCCCTGAGATTGTCCACTATCCATCATTTTGGTCCTTGCATTAAAAAGCTTAGGGACCACTTAACGGAGTTTTTTAACAGAATGACCAAAATAATGGATGGTGGACAATATCAGGGACCACTTCTATTGATTTTATTAAATCTCAGGGACCAAAGTTATGTGTTATGAAAATCTCAGGGACCATTTTGGCTAAAAGGCCATTCCAAAATAATAAGGTATAAACATAAATGGTATAACGATACTACAGAAGTCAAGCTCTCTAGTAGCAAAACAAAAAAACAACATACGATACCTCAATATCAAACTTCAGGTTCATTTTCAAGTTTGGCATTGAATATATCTCAGCAAGTAATCCAAGAATACCCATTGTCCAAGGATTTGGTGGCTGATATGCCAAGCTACTTTGGCATGGCTCCAGAATCTGCAGCAAAAGTGTAAGGTCTTCATACATCTTAGGTCAGAGAAAAAGAAAGCAAAACAACCATAACTATACCTTTGAAGTAAAGGGTATAACTGCAATCATCAACCCCTTTTCATATGCCTGCAAAGAGGAGGTAAAGGAGGGATCCATTAGCATAAACCAAATGATAACCATTTAATAGGTAGCACAAGTCTTATGCCACAGGTCAAGGGAAATAACATTGATCAAACTATTACCTCTATAATCAAAGATTTGGGATCTATTTCCCGAGCCCTTAAGACTTGATTCCTTCCAATTGTAAGCTTCCCAAGCCAGCTGCCTAAATTTTTTAACAATGAACGCTCTTCTGAGCTTGATTTTATAAGCTCAGATCCAAGAAGAACCTGGGAGAATGCGCAGGCATTAAATAATACTGCCACATAACCATACTCAAATGCGCAAATAGCACACACATAAAACAAGAAACCTTGCACCAACCACAAAAGGAAAAGACACAATAAGAAATGACAAAAAAAAAACCTTGCAGTTCTCGTAAGTGGCTTGAACAATCTCCTTATTCAAACCCTTAGAATTAACTTTGTCCAGAAATTTCAGGTACAAATCATGAAAATTCGGCTCAATGCTTGCCCTGCCAAGAGGTTAGGTTGATGCACAAGTTAGGACAATCACCAAAGCAGAGACAATCTAAGTACAAAAAAAGAAAAAAGGAAACTAAAAACTAAAATTATCTTTATATATCACAAGAAAGTGTCTTACCTTTTCATAACCATATACTGCGCAAACCAAGCATGGTACTGCTCTTTCATTATTTCACCAAATTCCTTTGACTTAGCTTCAACATTGGCAACTGAAATATTATTAATTATAAATGATATCTTGTCCTGAATCTCTGATGCTGGAGCCTGTGCAAGAAAAAACACCTATAAGCATTAAACTCAGAATCTTATAATATGGACAGCCCGGATACTTCACCCAGAGACTGCAAAACTCTTAACATAACATTAACTTCAGAAAATTAAGAACTTCTCAATAACTTAGGAGGATTATGCAGAATAAATATGAGATAACGAAAACAAAGAAACCTCTCTCTCTGTTCTATACCCCGTCAAGTCATAAACAAAAGATATATATGAGTACAGCGAGTAGCATCTTTGATGTTCATTGAAGTCAAGATGGGCAAAGCACAAATACTTATGCAAGGGAACAAAGGGTGAAGAAGCGAAGCACCTTGTTAATAAAGAGGAAGTCCAATTTTTTGTCCAATTTTTTAAACCAGAAATCAGATACATTTATCCAGTGATTGCTGAAAAGATCTTGTTAAAGGATACACTGGACCCACAAATCAGATCCATTGCCTAATAGAGATACCACTCACATCACGCACACAGGCCAATCGGCACATGCTCATGAGAGCTAATATTAAGCAAGAAAATTCAAACTGGAGAACGAGAGAAAAGAAAACCAATAACAATATTAAGAAAGGATAATTGCAGTACGGAAAACAAAATATCATCCCGCTCGAGTCCCACATACGCCAATCAGTCCATTAGAGCTGATATGAATACTGGTGTAAGAAGTTCACTTATCCAAATATAGTAATATCAAACAAGTATGGTAAAGCTTTGTCAAACAGATACTGCTAAAGAAGCTAAAAAACAATTCAACCAAGTGAAGTTGTGTTCCACTTAAGTAATAGGAATCTGACTGCAATGATCCACGCGAGGCAGGTGACAATGAAGAACAGACATCAACAATTGCAGGAATTAGAGACCTATAAGATGGAACACAATACCTCGATGGGAGTATCTCTTTTCTCGGCAGCAGCAACCAATGTTTCAATATTCAAAGCAGAGCCAAACCCTGCATTCATATTGCATAGTTATTGTCACATACATCAAGATAATAAATATTTAATGAAAAATCAATAGCTTGGAGATAAAGTTGAAAATTACTGGTAGAAGTAACTCCTCGAGCAGGACGAACAAAACCAGGGGAAGCAGAAGACAACATTGCTGGAGCACTGAGTGCAATTTGTGACTGCAAGTTTCAGTAAAAAAAATGTAAGGGAATCAAAATTTCATGACATACTGAGCTGATAGCATCTAGTCCCAACCCCCCTTTTAGAAAAACAAAACAAGCATGCCTTCTGAATACTAGGAGGATCGTCAACAGGACCAACCGGAGGTTGCACAGCAGGAGATAAAGGTGGCTTTATGTCATTTGATGAATTTGAGGCTTTATGATGGTCATTAAGAGAACTTTCATGTCTCTGTTGAAGCTGGAGTGGTGAAGAAACTTGTTGCCCAGTATGTAAGATGGTAGAGCCATTTAACTGCAAAAATGATTTAGCATATAAGAAGACAGACAACAATAGAGTAGCTCTACCAATCCGCCTACACCACCTACCTCTACATTTCCTGGGGTAGCTTGACTGGGACCATGGTGATGAGCAACGGAAGCATGGTTACTTCCATCTGAGTCTAAATGGCCTGATGAAATCCTGGCAAGAGCCTGTTCAATGAAAGCCACAAGCTCTGAATGAGTACTCCGCAGATGGGATATTTGAAGAATATGATTGCAATACTGAGGCCACTCCATCAGACGATCCACAAACTGCTCCAAGGCCTTAGTTCCGAACACAAACATCTGCAAGTAGAGAGACAATTAGCAAATCATAATAGGAAAACATGATGAGTATTCAATGAGAAAAAGTACAAACTTTTGAATCCGCAGGTTTGCGCAATGCATCTAAAACACCACGCAGAGCGATCCCAAGTGTCAGATGAGTTACAAGCTGGTGTTTGATGACAGAGCCTGAAATATGATTATAAAAAATTGCTTACAAACATTGACAGTTTAAGTAAAGTACAAAACAGGCATACTCCAGAACAAATAATAGCATACTAAGACACATAATTAAATAAAAATAAAAGAAAAGGTCTACAGAAGAAGCATATTCACAACAATTTTATAAAAAATAAAAAATAAAACATAACGGAATGCACAGCGGAAAAGAACATCAAATTACAAACAAACTGAAATCTTATGATATTCTCCACACATATACACAAGAATGCATAAAATAACCAAAATCACATCCAGTTAATTTATTAACAAGTGCATGCTCTGTTTATTTGTTTGTTTGGATGAAAGTGCATGCTATAAATATGCCAAATAATGCTCATCAAGACCACAAAATATAAAACTACAAGATATAAAATATATATAAATAGTTTATTCTTACTGCTTCTCATACATTCACATACCAGAAAAATATACATATAGATGCATGTGCCTACCTAAAAATAATCCTTCGTCTCAACCAAAATTATTTTACTGAACCCTGTTTTGCATTATTCTTTACAATACACAAACAAAAGTTCTAAGGCAAAGCTAGATATATGATTTGGACCTGCAAATCATTGACAGCAAAACTTGGAAAAAAACTCACCAAACAGAACTGCGGCAATTTTGAGCTGTCTTTCAGGATACTTGGGGAAAAATCTATATTCTTCAAACAGATTTGCAATCATGCACTCGAAAATTGACTGTTCCCTGTCAATTCATGCAGCACAGGCTTCTTAATTAAATCTCAATTCAACGGTAGTATAAAGAAGTAGTGTCAGAAAATTCCAGTATGGAGTCTATATCCCTTCCCTTGACACACAGGAGAATATCAAGTGCCAAAATAAAACCAACCCCTGCTAAAGCAATCCTTTTATAATCTTTTACATCATGTTAAAAGTATGAGTTCACATGTACCTTTTTACATAATATTACATCTGTATAGCATGTAAGAAAATGAAATTATTAGAATGCAATTCGGCCTCTCAAACGTGAGCAAAGGGTTTGAGTTGAAGGTGGTTGAGAGTCTTGAGACATAATAAAAAAAAAAAGTAGAAACTCAGAAGATACATATTTAGATTCTTTTTGAAGTACATGCTTCCTAACTCTTTGACTGATACATATTTAGATTCTTTTCGAAGTACATCCTGACTATGACTGACACCATAATAGTACTGTAAACGTTTTAAAAGATGAGAGAACATGTTGGAAATATTATTAAAGTAACCAGATGAAAAGGCTTTAACAGACATACCTTTTTATAGAAGATTCCTTGAATCGGGCAAGCATTTGGACCATTGAATCAATTGTCAACTGACCAGAAAACATTTTATGGAAGTAAGGGTTTGCTTCAGCTTCAATATCATCTGCATATCCATCAGTTGACTCCGTAGGGTCACCATTCTGCAGCCTTGGATTAGAATCCATAATTGTTACAGACAACCTTTCCAACTCCTCAGTAAGTTGGCTACAGGCAATCAAGCCAACATGAGCTTTAAGAACCTAAAATTAAATACAGATAATGAAATTATGCATGAAACAACATGAGGATGAGGCATCATCCAAGATAACAAAATCACATGCCAAGTTGTAAAACCTTCGAGAATATAGTAGCAGTGTCCACATAAATATTAGACACGGCACCAGAATGTTGGAAAGGACTCGTGGAGAAATCCTGTGACCCACCGAATTGAATCTCCTTCAAGACCTTTATGCACTCCTGAAAATTTGCATTATGATTATAAGGTGGCTATATTCATGATTCTGATATCATTGTTTCTAAACTTTATAGAAGGGTTACATTACCTCAAAGAAAATATCCTTATGCGTACTCAAATTATTACTCAACCACTTCTCAAGGTCTACAAGCTCTTTTCTGGAAGCAAGGGCTGCCAGTCTGATACTAAAAGAGGAAGGGATCATCTCTAGGACAGATGATAGAATCTACAAAACAAATAAGACATACCAGAATAAATGGCAATTCCACTAAAATTAGGAAAAAAGGAACCCGACAGACTACATATCCATATTACTTCTCAATTACGCAAAAACAAGTGCAACAGAAAACTGGTGAGCAAGCAGCTTACCTTTAGCTCTTGACAGATATCCAATATTCTAGCTATGCTATCCGGGTCACAATTGTGAGCATCCACAAATCCCCGCAGCACCAGTGAGGTGTTAATATGCCAGAGGTGGTTAATTATGCCACTGCCCGTTGCATTTTTTACCATCATGGGGAAAACAGTATAAGACACTTCATATTGCAGTAGGTTATACACAGTCTGCAATTTCAAATGTAAACTAATGAGAGAAAAGCTCTAGGAGAAACCGGTGGTTTAAAACAACAAAGCACAAAAAAAATTCAGAGTGGTACATTTGTATGTGCCATCCCAAGAAGCAGGACTTCAGGACAGTGTTTAAGAGGATACTCAAGCATTGATCGAACAGCAAGAGCATGCCCCCTCTCAGCTAGTAGACACAGTACATCCAAAAGGTCAAGACTCAACCATGCATGATTTGCATGTCCAAGTTGAAGCTTATGGCCATGCACTGCATCAATATAGGCCTGAAAGGATGATAGACAATTCATAAAGGTCAAACAAATATAACATGAGGGAACAGAGAAAAATGTTAATTGCTGGATAAATATTAGTTCATACCAGTTGCCTAACAGAGTGGGCAAAGGTAAACACTTCAGGTGGTGCTGATATAGCATGTTTAAGGAAGGATAACTGACCCTCGGTATTCTTCCAAACAGACCCGCAGATAACATGAAGGGGGAATGGATCCTGCACAGCTCAAGCCCGAGACCACAGATTGATAGACAGAAACATCACAATTTGCAAATTACTGATCTTATAAAAATGCAAGAATGCAAACTATACCTGATACACATGCTGATACACGGACATGAAAAAAGAGAAAGCCTCCTGATTAGGAATGTAGAATCCCTCATGATCCAAATTTTCAATAACTTGTATCCAGTTAGTGCCGGGAGCCTGTAATAAGCATGCTATATTAGAAAACAAAAGGGTTGCAGTTTCCTTCACTAAGTCACAAGACTCACAACTCAAAAAAGAAAAGGAAAGAAAAATTACAAAGTGTAACAATATAAGAAGTAAACTTACAAGTTGCTTGATTGTATCTACAAGGACATCAATATTCCAGGTGTTCAACATCGGCAGATCGGATAAAGTGCTGTTACCAAGCGCCAACCAGAACGTTGAAAATGTATTCTGATTGTCCTCAAGACCAACATGAGTAGAGGCAATCATGCCAAGGATTTTTGAAATAGTAATCTCAGTGAGAGGTAAGAAAAGAGATAAAATCTCGGTGCACTGACATGAATCAACTGTGCATCCATAACCTAATTCCTTCATTATATCTCCCATGCTGATTTCCTTCTCCATTTCAGATAAAATAGCATCAAAATTATTTTCTCCGTTTTCATGCAACAAATCCACATTGCTGCACAGAAGATAAATGCTATTGAGTTCAGGATGCATTCTGACATGACAAAGAGAGAGAAAAAAACAAGTAACAGAAAGACAATCAGAAAAATAACTATACCTCAAAAAATTGGCATCACGGAGCTCATCTGAAAGCAATGGAGTTAAAACAGAAAAACTGTCATCTTTCAGCTGCAGTAAAGATAACATCTGCATAAAGGAATCCACATGCTTGGAAAGGCCCTCAGACCTCTGGAGGAACATAACAATGTTCTGAACTTGCTCAGATGAATTCATAACAATAGGATTTTCACACAATTTCTGGATCTGAGCCATACAGAAGTTCTTGCCTGGAAACAAAAAGTAATCAGTTCTGTGTTGAAATAGGCTGCAAATGAAAAATACTGGCACTGCAACAGAAATTTGTAGAGAACAAATATTTCAGCCAAACAGTCCGCAGTTTATCCAAGACTTTACCACATATCCTGGTGTCTAGGTTTTCAGAATCTGACAACGCAAGAGCAATGCCAGTTTTCTCAGATACAGACAGGTGTAATGCATTAGAGACATTCTCAAGTATTCCTTCACTAATCTCTGTATTTCTTAGGGACTGACAAAACACCGTACTGAAATTAGGTCTATCAAGGAGAGATTTGAAAATTGAGGCAAAAACCCGCTCCAATGCTGCGTACTTTAACTCTGTTCTGTAATTAGTGAGATGATCCAGACAGGTCTGTAACAGCAAAATGCTTCCCTCAATTCCATATTCAATAAACTGCCATGAAACCACAGACTATATCAGCAAGAGATCCAGTGAGAATCATGATTGATAAACTCCCTCCAAAAAAACTGTTATTCCAGCCTACTAGTTTATCAGCAACATAAAAATGTTCAGACCTAGAAATAGATCATAATCTAATAACTCAAGATTTCAAAAGATTTACTCAAATTTTTAACCTTCACCTCCAGCTTCAAAATAAACACTAACTTTCTATTGGCCAAGTATAAGAGCTACAGCTGCTGCAAACTGTACTTCAAAAATAAAGCAAAGAGATCTCATGAAAAACTAGTAATTACTAATTTAGTGTGTGTTTCAACCATTCACTTAACCACAAACACATATATCTTATACCAAAAAAACCAAACAATGTTCAGGTTTCATATATTAAAGCTGTTAGCTGAAGACATTGCCTTAAAACCATCGTCCACAACCCAATACATGGTCGAGAAATGAATGAATACGATAATTTATCAAGTAAATCCAATCTGCAAATATTTTACAACACAAAACCAAAAAAGATATCAACGTTTCGCATGTTCCCCTTACTTAACCTTCCCCGCTTCTAATTCAACTCGTCATGGTCTGGAAACCCACTCAATAAACACACTTTTAAACAAAACTTTACTGCCGGGGTTACAAAGTGTAGTACTATAAATTTACTGGCACAAACCGACGTGACAGATAAGTGGCAATGCCATGTCAGTTTGAGAAACACCAGCTGCCCCATCAGTTTGTAAATCAACTTTTGCGCAAATTTACGACGACAGAGCAAAAACAACACATGGATTTCTTCAGTTTCCACACTGCATTCAACCATCATACAGAGCCACACTACGGCGGCTCGCCTTCGAAAATATCAAAGGCTACGCTCACTGAGTGATCCAAATTAAACAACACAGCCATATTCCAATCATGTTTTCCTCCATTTCTCCTGATATTAGTTACTAAACTCCAGAAATGCAACTTAAACTCCACAAATGCAATTGAAGCTCGTCTTAATTCCACAAACCACCTAAACATTACAGAAAATTAGGCTTCGAACTATGTACGCAAACAAGGCGAATCAAACCCAAAAGGGTAAACAGAGGGGGCAGTACCTGAGAGAGCTCTCGAAGAATGGAGTCGGAGTTGGCGTCGTTGAGGCTCTGGAGGAGGAAGCGAATCTGGCTGGCGGTGGCCGGCGTAAACTTCAGCATCGCGACGACTGAAGCTAGGGCTTGTTCAGAGAGAGATGAATGCGAAGAAGAAGGGTAGTTTGGGAATTTGGAGAAATCGTCGACGGAAGAGAGGAGCGAGAAAGAGGGAGAGGGTTGTTGGCTTGGTGGCGTCTGATCTGAAATTTGAGTGTGGATTAATATAGCGGTAGCGGACACGAGGGTCGTCCTTCCCCTCAAAGTTCGACTCCATCACCTGCGGTTCTTTTTCCAATCGACTGGTGCTACCTTCTGGTGGCCCCACGTGTAATGGCAAAAACAAAAATACAGAAAATTAAGAATAAAAACAAATGTGTTGCAATCTTATTATATTAGGAATGAAATTATGTAAATCCTAATTTATCTAAAAATATCTTAGAATATTCTCTAGAGTTAGATATTATCCTATTAGGGTGCATTTGTTGCATCGGACTGTTTCGGACTGGACTAGCTTTAGAGACTAAGCTGGACTAGCTTAGACTAAACTAAGCTGGACTAACTTAGTGAAACGTTTGGTGCAGTGTCAGACTAAGAAGCAGGATAATGAAAGCAGTACTATCACCAGTTTGGTGTTTGCTCAAACTAGGACTATATTATTTTTCTATTTTAGTTGCTTTTTTATTAAAGATATTATTAAAATTAATAATATTGGATAAGAGTGAGACTCAATAAAAATACAAAAACCAAATTTTCTTACCAACGAAAGAAACATACATGATTCAAGAGTAGCATTGTTCCAAACATCAATATAACAAAGTGTTCTCCCAACAATCGACAGTGTTCAGGATGTTTTTCTTAACTGTTCACCTTTGATTTAAAGTTGTAGATTAAAGTTAAAGGTGTTGGTTTATACTTGTATTTAAGTAGAATGAAAATTGATGTTTGACAAGTTCAGGTTTTTACTCAATTGTGAAGTAATTACTTGGAATTGCTCTTGTATGTATAAGCCAATTCCAGTCCATACCATGACAATTGTATTCAATCCCAAGACCACAATGATGCGAGGCACAATGACAAATGGATAACTGGGCATTGATCATTGCTACATTTGGATTCCTAGCACGTAAATTGGCTTGCTCCAACTAGTATGAAGAAAACTAGTAACAATATGCAATAGGAAGAGATCATGAACAATTTATGCATTCCTAAGCTAGTAATAACAATAATCATGCGTATGGAATTTTTGTTTTGTCTAATTTAGCGCATATATACATATATATATACACACACACTAGTAATTATACAACATCATCTATTAACAATATGCAAAAGAAAGAGAGGAGCAATTACTTCATCATTTCATTTCATTGCACAAGTCAATTTTTGCCATTGACTAACTCTCTAAAACATCATTCACTAAACTTTCCTCCATGATATTTTACAAAATGCTAGTTAACTATAGTATAGCATTCCAAAGTAGATCCCCATAATTTACAAAATCCTAGTTAACATTAGCCAAAATATTTCATAGTGCAAGGCTAAGTTAGAAGCCATAACCTAAGATTGTACGATTAACATACATCCATGTCAAAAGGCACTACATAATATAATCATCTGCTTGCTTTGTCGCTTAAAAGCCTTTGGACAAACAGTTTCTTGAGTTCTGAATCTATTGACCTGAACACTCCCACATTTTGTGGTTTTTCCAAAATAAGAGTCAATCCATCAATTTGATCCATAGGAGAAAGACTCATTGCTTTAAGTTCATTAGCTATGTCACTATGATCTGCAGTACCTCGAACTATAGCTTCAGTTACCATTTGCATCATTTTCCCACTTTCAACATAAAATTCTTTCAATCCATTGATAATTGCCTCGGTTCCATCACTTAAACTTCCCCTAGCTCTTTTCCTCTTTCTTTGGCTATTTGCAAATTGGTTGCGTTTTTGGCTTTGCTGGTTCACTGGAGAAACATCATTTTCAGCTCCAATATCACTTGCATCAACCTGATTATGACTTTGTTCGTCCATCATTTCAACAAGGGTTTCGGCTACATTACCCGTAGCCCGATGCTTTCCAAATATATATGCAAATTTATCGTACAGTGGAAAAGGTTTGCTTCTCCATCCATCGGCTTCTTTATTTTTCTAAGATTATATCAACATAGCAATACTAAAATTTAGCATGCGTAACAAATATAGCTTCAAGAATATAACTAATGTATAAATAAAATAGGATATGAACCTACACATAAGTTTGCCATGCGTCATCACTGTCAACTTCAATGCACTTTTTGACATCATTCCATGCAAATCCACTCGTGTTTATCATGTCAAAGACCAAACTATATGTTTTTTTTCCAATTTCTTCAACTTTGACTCAATATGTGGAGTTGCCTTTATATTTGAATTAGGACATAAAATATCAACAGCTTTCACTACTTCAATCAAAGTATCTTGTTTGAAAGCACATGTGTCACACCGTTGCCTCCGAGCAACAAAATCCTCAAGAGCGGATGGTAATGCTTTTTCCTCAAATGCTTCCCATTTACGCCTCATTCCTTTTGGCTCTTAAGTAGCATTCAAATTATTGTCGTTATCCATACCTAAACAAAAAATATTTGAATGTACTAAAGTACAATACAAAGAATCAATTTGCATAATATCCAATCAATTTGCATAATATCCAATCAACTTGCATACTATCCAATCAATAAATCGAATTACATTCAATGATGAGCAATCTAATCATTTTGCTAATATCCAACATGTGCATAATAAAAAGGAAAACTAAAATAAAATGTTATCATTAACACATAGCTAGTTCGGTTGCTAGTTCCTAATTGCTCTCCACTCATTATACACCATGGCATTCCTCTTTGCAATCCACTGGTCAGATGTTCCAACACTACCAACATATTCACCTTCTTCCGTATTTTGTCCATCTTCTATTATTGGCAAATTCTCCATTGGATCTACAGACATCTCTTGCGTAATAAGATTATGTAGTAGGCAACAAGCAGTAATTATTTGACCTTGTGTCCTTATCGGATAGAAATATGGATTCCTTAGTATTGCCCACCTTCCTTTTAGCAAGCCAAAACAGTGTTCAATTACATTCCTTGCCTTAGAATGCTTCATGTTAAAATATTCTTCCTTATTGGAAGGTGTTCGTCCCTCCCTTTCATATAAATGATAAGGTATTCCTCTATAGGGTGCAAGGAATCCTTCACCGTTTGTATAACCACCATCTACAAAGTAACAATTCCTAATAATAATAAAAAAAAAAACCCTATCAGTATTTTGCAGTTCACAAACAAAACTAGACCTAAATTACAAATTTGAGACTAACCAATAGTCTTATCCGCTAGTACCTTTAACCATTAGGCCTAGTAATTGCATCATGTAGCACTCTAGAGTCTGATGCAGAGCCCTCCCACCCCGGAAACACATATATGAACTGCATATCCCTTGAACACACACCTAACACATTAGTTGCGACTCGACCTTTTCTTGTTCGGTATTTAGGTTTGTCAATTTCAGGTACATGCACATCAATATGTGTTCCATCTAATGCTCCAAAGCAATTCTAAACAAAAAAAATAAGCTTTTGTTAATTTATACAAAGGGAATATCTAATTAAAGCTTAGGAAAAATTGAAAAAAATTATCAACATACCTTAAAACACCGCCACCTATGATCTGTAGAATCAATAGGCAAAGGCTGAGGGACTTTTAGTAGGATACCTTGTAATCGCAAAATTCCTTGCAATACACTATTGAAATACCTACTTATAGTTTTTCCCTACCTATAAAATCTATCACTAATACTACAATTCTTAGTATGATGTGCTAGTATTTGTAAAGTCATACACACCTGCTCCTTCAGAGACACCAAACCATCATCTTTTACCCTCCCATCTTGACGAAGTAAGTCACATAATATGCCAAAAGTCCTTCTATCCATTCTCAATTCGTTGACACATTCAATATCAGTATTCCTTATTATACCATTCAGATAACACAAACTAATTTGTCGTCTAACAAGTGAATAGTTAGTCAAAGTGCGTCGTTCAACATGTCTCAATTTGGCCCTTAGCATCAGCAACACAAGAATTGTACAAATGCAAATTGTCTCTAAATGAGACATCTCTAACAATAAGATCAATAAAAGCTTCCTTCAATCCATATCTATCCAAACTAAAAAAAAAAGGAAAAAAAAATGAGGACATGATATATGTAATATCACTGTTATTAAGGGTGATGGAAAAGAAGTAATTATGATAGTAATTGAACTACATCAAAAGAATTCATGATACAAAGCAACTGGATCACAAAGATGCAAGTTACTGACAATGACATAATAAGAGACATCAAGTTTGTGCTTAAGAGATGCATGGATGGAGCATTTGCCTGTACTCAAGGGACATCAAATTTGTCTTCAATGCACTTTTATACAGGAGTGATGCATACATGTAGTGCAGGCATGTGAGTGTAGCAATAAAAGAAAACTAATAAAATGAAAACTGAACAAAGAAATAAATGAGAATGAAACCTTCTTTTCACAAACCAAGTTCTGTTTTGTGAATCTATAACTGCAATTGAATAAATTGTAACAACAATATAGAACCAATCAGAATACAAGCGAAGCTAAAGTCCAATATAGGTGCCTTTATCTCAAGGAGATATGTATACGATATGGTTAAAAAAGGTTGAAAATGGCGAGGTCCTGGAACAAACCTAACTTTTAATAAGATGTATATTAAGACACTCGATGCTAGATATCTTTAGTTGTACACCTATAACGTAAATTCTGATATTTATGAAAATAAAACTTCACCTTGATCACGTTAAGGCAGTGTAGATATCTCTATATATAACCACACCAAAAAGTAAGCATATGCAAAGATTAGTTCATAAGACGACAAAAAAAACTTGAAACTCTAGTCCAACCTGATACCAAAATATGTTGAAATTAGACCTAAATTACAAATTTAACTTTGCATTCGCCCTTACAGCATCAATTCTGTGATGATTATCATCATATTGGTACTGAAAATGGCATAAAATGTGAAAACCCCAAATTCTAATCTCAATTTGACCCTAAAAATCAAAACCCTAATTTGTTCAAGTGCAGAGGTCTATTATTGAAAATTTCTCAAACCCAAAACACCTAAATCAAATAAAGCCTAATAATATCACGATCTGCAAAACAAATCGAAGAAATAATGTTGGATTCAAAGTTTACCAGACAAGATAAGCATATTAGGGCAAGCAGGATGTGAAGGAAAAATTTTGTCCTAGCTAAGAACATGTGAGAATATTTGAACACATATGCAAACTAATAACACTTTAAAGTAGGCATGCATTCAAAAACAATTCTAAAACCCATGACTTTCAAAGCCTAGTGAATGGTGAATCATAAGACTCTTTAACAACATTAAAGAGAAGAAAGAATTTTGAGATTCATTACCCTTGAAGCTCATCCTTGTTTACACAAGGGATTCACCCAAGTGGAGGGCCTTCAAGTCACCTCCTAGCTCCTTGGATCTTCCTTGTGATTTACTTCCTTTTGTTACTCCTTTGCTCCTTGAGGATGTGAGGAAAGGATCTCCAAAAACACCAAAGGTTTGGTGTCTCTAAGTCTCCACACCAAGGATGAGGTGTGAAGATGAAATGGATGACTTAGAGGAAGAAAGATTGCTAGCTATCCCTCCCCTAAGTGGCCGGCCTCTATGGAGAAAAAGAGAGAAAATATTTCTCTTCTTTGTCTCAAGAAAACCCTAATGAGGTAAAAACTATAAAGATGTTTTTATACCACCTCACATGTGAGTGGCAAACTTGCAATTAACCCAAGTTTGATAACCCTCACCCTAGGCCGGTTTTGACTTTGTTTTTGGGTTAATTTCCATTTAGTTTTAATTGTCACACAACCTAAACTCAATGGGCCTTGTGGACCAAAAACCCTTTTGGGCCCCGAAACACAAAACCAACTTAAAAGCCCAATACGAACCTTTCGTAAGATTAATTAACTAATTAATTAATCTTGACCATTCTCAATTAAACTATTTAATTGCTTATCTATCTCATTTATATTTCTTCACTTTCACCCTTACTCGGTGTACGATCCATTAGGTTCCAATTAGCGAGGCAGTGGGCGATTGTTACTCTTAACGATCGATTGTGAATTGAAACTACATTTCAATTCTCCCTTTGATGAAGATTAGTGTTTGCTAATCCTCAGGGCTTCCACAAACCATAAGTGACACCTAGCAGTATGTCATGGCTACCTAAGCTAAGTAGAAGTGGTTGGAGAACCTATCCAGTTACAATTACAATGCAATACGGTCCTTCTCTAATATAATACTCTTGATCACATTGTTTGAGTGATAGTTTGTATCATGTCTACTATCCAATGTGATACTTCTCTATATGAATCAATTGAATATGATTTGGAACATGCTTCCTAAATCATATTCGTATGCTTTGGCCAAAAACTCTCGAATCATATCTCAGAGTATTCACCTTCCACCATGGAAGGTTAGAGATCCCTTGTTGTGCATTCACATGCCTACATGACTAGATAGCTTGACCCTAACAATGTCGTTGACACTCTCAATGGAATGCATTTGACATAATCAAAGATCAAGGACCTAACCATTAGACATCAATGATGCCTCAGGTCAAATGACTACTTTGCATATTGCAACTTACGAGTTCTTACATGACATGTATGTTCGAACTCTCTTTTGATCGTTGTTCAGTGTACTCGATTACCTTTTGAGCACTTATGTGTTTGTCTTAGTGTCCAACACTAAATGACTTGAGACTAGTCATACTCACGCTTGAGTTAACATAACACATACTAACCTTAGTGGATTGTCAATGCCCAATTGGCAATCCTATGGCTAGGAACGTTTTAGGAATGTTCATAAGAGAAAGGTCTCGTTAATCTAACTTACTTAGATCACTTCTCTCTTAGATTAAATATATTCCTTGGATTCCCTTATTGCTTAAACACATGATACAATAAATAGTGATTAACAATAAGCTTTGCCCTTCATTAAACATATAATAGTCTAATACAATAAGTATTCCAAAAGCTATTACATCAAATGAGTGGCTTTGTGGGCATACTTCCAACAATCTCCCACTTGCACTCAAAGCCACCTTCCCATGTATCTAATACCCATCTTTTCCATATGGCGGTCAAGTTGGATTTGAGACATTGGCTTCGTCAGTGGATCTGCTACGTTATCGGCTGAGGCAACCTTGAGGATCTTGACTTTCCCCTCGGCAGCATATCTTCTAATGATATTAAAGCGTCTGTCAAAATGCTTGTTCTTTTGATGAGCCCTGGGTTCCTTGGCTTGAGCTATCGCCCCACTATTATCACAGTACAAAGTTACTAGTGATGTAATGGTTGGAACCACTCCAAGTTCAGTGATAGGAGCATATTTATGCTACTTAGTTAGTGTGTTTTCTTGCATTTGCTTAGCTATTTGTTGCTTAGTATAGTGTTTAAAGTCATTTTCGTGTATTTTTAGGTCCAAGAAGCAAAGTTGGCAAAAAGATGCATTTTGGAGCATTTTAGAGCAAATTTGGGCTTGGAGTGGATAGCACATGCAGTGGGCATGAAGATGGACGAATTTGGAGCCCAAATGGAGCTAGGAATATGTTTCAAGGTTGGAGAAATAAATTCAAATCATTGAAGATAAGGAATCAGCTCAAAAGAAGGAGAATTATCCAAAACATTATCCAAACAACCTTATCTGATCTTATCTTATCCAATCCTTATCTTATCTTAATAAACCTTATCCTATCCTAATCCTTTTCTAATTCAATTCCTGATGCATTGAGGGTTTATTTTCTGATTGGGGGACATTTAAATTAAGCTTCTAGAAACCCTAAGCCTTGCCGCACCCTTATCCCTTTTCCTAGATGGTTTTAGTTCTTCTAGAAGACCAAATATCCTGTTAGGAAACCACACATATCTGCCGCATGGAATCCTTGTCCTTTGGGATTTCCTACCTTCTAGATGGCCTATTCCTGATGGGTTTAGGTTGTGCAATCCTTCTCTGATTCATAAGGCAATGCCGCACCTTAACCCCTATAAATAGCCTTCCTACCGTGCCATTTAAATCATCAAGCCTTCCATTCATTCTCTGCCTTCACACACCCAGTCATCTGCCAGTTCTTCCTCCAAAACAACCCCCTACGCCATTCATCATCATCCATCCTTCACTAAACTCGTCCCCAAAACCCAGAAAACCCCTCTTGTGCCGCAGCTATTAAAGGAAGGAAGGAAGAAATCTGGAGCGTTTCTAGGTGTATTCTATTCTTTGTTTTTGATGTTTCAATTCAGTTTTCTTTGTTTAATTGCTATCATGAGGAACTAAACCCCTATTAGTTAGGGGGGAATCTGAAGCCATGGATATATGTTTTATATGAATTGATTTCCTCCAGTTATGATTTCATGAATTGTGAATGTGGTTTACTTATCTGTTTTATTAAGAACTTGTTCTTGTGTGTTGATTAAGGATGCATACTTAGTTTACATGCATGAATTTGATGCTAGGATATAAGGGAATTTCACCTAATCGTTATGAACTTATATTCACAAGTAGTAAAGGTTGCTAGTCACAATCATGTTAAGTAAACCCTAGGTTGGATTAACATGCGTCTTCCATAGTTATGAATGCCTTGTCAATGTTCATGATTTCCATTGAACTTAATGATCTTTGTTGAATGTTTCTATCATGCGTATTCCATAGTTAGGGAGTTTGAGAAAGAATAATTTGGTTGTGATGCGTTATCCATTCAATTCAATGAATCTAGGGAAATCTGGGAATTGATTAGTTCAATACAATTAATTCGGAGCATTGTCATTCATGGTTTATCGAAAGAGTAACTGGGAATCAAGTTGTATGCATATTTTCATGTGTGGATGAGGATCCCTCTAACTAGCCTTTCACCCTTCTTAATTCATCAGAATTCGTTTTTCTTAAAAGTTTGGTTACAAGTTTTAGTTTTAACTTCAATCTTGTCAAAACAATCCCCCTTGCTTTTAAGTCTTGTTTTTAGAGTCTAAATCTGTTTTCTTTTAGTCTTTTGAGTCAAGTCATAACATATTTTCGTCCAAATTCTTCCTTAGTGCTCAGAACTGCCCAGAAAGTGGTTTTAAGGCAGTTTTGAGTGTTTGTTTGCTGTTTTGAGTCTTTTGAGTTGTCTTAGTGTTTTAGAAGTTAGTTTTGCATTCTTTGAGTCTAGATTAGTGTTTTAAACTTTGTTTTTACGTTTTTGAGTCAGTTTCAAGTGTTTAGCAATCCCTAGTTAATCCCCGGCCTAGAACGATCCCTACTTACATTATTGCTACAATTGTCAAAAATAGGGTTTAATTTGTGTGTCAAGTAATTTTCACATCAAATTTTGGCGCCGTTGCCGGGGATTGGCAAATTTTTGCTAATCCTTTGTTGCCGTGTGTTTTTATTTCTTTTACTTTGATTTCTGATTTCTGATTTTTGTTTTCTTGTTTTAGGTACTAGTTTATGACTCGAAGTTCTCAACCAGTTCGTGAGCATATCTTGGAGTTTGACGACGATTTTGAACGAACATTGAGAAGAAAGAGGAGGCATCCAGAACCTAGTGAACCTAGTTCAAGTTCAGAGGCCGAATCTGAATTTGAAGAGGAAGAAGAAGTCATGGCAGCGGATAATCGTACAATCAAGGAACTTTCAGCCTTGGGGTTGGCCAATGCCGCACCCCTATGCATTCAATACCCCGCGGCTGCGCAAGGCAAGACCAATGAGTTCGAATTGAAGTCAAGCTTGTTGCACCACATTCCTAAATACCATGGGATGTCCATGGAAGACCCAAACAAGCATCTTAAGGAGTTCGAAGTGGTTTGTTCGAGCATGACACCCATCAATGTCGATGGGAACATTCTAATGATGAAGGCATTTCCATTCTCTCTTTTGGAAAAGGCTAAAGATTGGCTTTACGAACTAGCACCCGGAACAGTCACTTCTTGGGAAAGCATGAAGATGGCATTTTTAGAGAAGTTCTTCCCCACCTCGAGAGTCATTCTCTTGAGGAAGAAAATTAGTGGCATTCAACAACAACAAGGGGAGTTCTTTCCAACATACTATGAGCGTTTCAAAGCTCTTGTCGCTTCATGTCCTCAACATCAAATGAAAGAAGAACTTTTACTTCAATACTTCTATGAAGGACTTCTTCCCATTGAGCGACAAATCCTAGATGCCTCAGCGGGAGGTGCATTGGTTGACAAAACACCCATGGCTGCAAAGACCCTAATTGCCAACCGAGCGTTGAATGCACAATAATATGAAGGACTTGGGCAAAGAGATACCCCACGGCAGGGAGTGAATGAGGTAAGTTCTATGTCCGACATTCAATCCCAATTAGCTAACCTTACTTCTATTGTTTCTCAGATGGCTGAGGGAATAAAGATACATGGACAAAGTGTTTGTGGCGTGTGCTCTATGCAAGGACATCTCACTGACCAATGCCCTCAATTGATTGAGAATGGAGGCTGGGAATCTGCCAACGCCATGGGTTTTGGGAGCCAAAATCAGCCACGCAATGATCCATATTCAAACACATACAATCCAGGTTGGAGGGATCACCCAAATTTCAAGTGGAGGGAGCCTCAACAACCCCAACAACAAGGAGGATTTAGGCAGCAACCACCGGGCCTTTATATAAAGCCATTCGTACCAAATCAAACCCAAATGCAATCTGCCCCAACAAACGCATGTATGTCTTTGGATAATGATCAAATTGTTAAGTTACTTACTACTTTGACGCAGGAAGTACAAACTCAAAACAAAGAGAGGCAAATCCAAGATAAAAGGGTGGACAATTTGGAAAAGCAAATGGGGCAAATAGCAGAATTCATGGGGCAGATTAGAGAACAAGGAAGATTGCCTAGTTCAACCGTTGTTAATCCTAAATGAGGCTTTGAAACCGCCAAGGCAATCATGTTGAGGAGTGGTAAACAGGTTGGAGCCGACCCACAACCATCTAAATCGAATCAAGAAGAGGATGAAAAGCTGCTGCAAGAAGAGGATCATGAAGCAAAACTCACGGCCAAAGAGGACCAATCAATGCCGCACCCACCTAATGCCTCTAAGCCATCCCAACCCACCAAGGTAAGTCTGAATCCGAAATTTTCTAGTTCCATTCCACTAAATGTACCCTTTCCTGGCAGGTTTAGGCAATCAAAGAAAGAAGAAGTCGAGAAGGACATTCTAGAGACATTCCGGAAAGTTCAAGTCAATATCCCACTCTCTAAAATTTTTAAAGAGCTTTGTACAACAAGGAGAAGGATTTCGAACAAAGAGGTGGTTCAAGTAAGTGAGAACGTTTCTGCTGTGTTACAAAGGAAATTACCCCCTAAATGCAAAGATCCGGGTAGTTTTACAATTCCATGCGTTATTGGAAATACTAAATTTGAACATGCCATGTTAGACTTAGGGGCTTCAATTAATGTTATGCCATACTCTATTTATGCATCTATGAACTTAGGTGAGCTTAAAAACGATGGTGTGATTATTCAATTAGCCGATCGTTCTAATGCATATCCAAAAGGTGTTTTGGAAGATGTTTTGGTGCAGGTTGGTAATTTGATTTTTCCAGCGGACTTTTATGTGCTTGACATGGAGGATTCACCCCTCTCTACCCCATTGCCGATCCTCTTAGGGAGGCCTTTCATGAAAACAGCCCACACCAAGATAGATGTGTTCAAAGGGACTTTAACAATGGAATTCGATGGGGAAGTTATTGATTTCAATCTTTCTGAAACTATCAAATTTCCTAAAGAAGATCATTCTTGTTTTTCTATTGATATATTCGATGAATTGGCGCAGGATTATCTTGATTCTTTGGAGAGGGATCCCCTTGAAACAACAATTGCACAAGGAATTGGGCAAAAACCCAATATTGCCGTGCCTAGAAGTGAAGAAAAGGCCGAGATGGTTGCTGCACTTGAGTCACTACCTCAGCACCATGGTAAGCCTTCAAAACCAATTTCAATTCCCATTTCTACTAATAAGTTGTTACCCTCAGTGATTCAGGCACCCGTACTTGAGCTTAAACCATTGCCGGACCATTTAAAGTACGTCTTTTTGGGAGATAACGAGACGTTGCCCGTCATTGTCTCCTCATCACTCCCGGCAATAAAGGAGGAAAAGTTGGTTCGGGTATTGTAAGAACACAAAACAGCCATTGGGTGGACTTTGGCCGATATTAAGGGAATTAGCCCTACTACATGCATGCATCGCATACTTCTAGAGGAGGGGGCTAAACCAACTCGAGAGGCTCAACGCCGACTCAACCCTCCAATGATGGAAGTTGTGAAGAAGGAGATTATCAAGCTTCTTGACTGTGGAGTGATTTATCCAATCTCGGATAGTCGTTGGGTTTCACCGGTGCAATGTGTTCCAAAGAAATCCGGAGTCACTGTGGTGAAGAATGCCGAGAATGAACTTGTGCCCACACGTATCCAAACAGGTTGGAGAGTGTGCATCGATTATAGGAAGCTCAATGCCACCACAAGGAATGACCACTTCCCTTTGCCGTTCATTGATCAAATGCTTGAAAGGTTAGCCGGTTATTCTTTTTATTGTTTTCTTGATGGTTATTCTGGATATAATCAGATTGTCATAGCTCCGGATGACCAAGAAAAGACCACTTTCACGTGCCCTTTTGGTACCTTTGCCTATCGTCGCATGCCATTCGGTTTATGCAATGCACCTGCCACCTTCCAAAGATGTATGGTAAGTATATTTTCAGATTTTGTGGAGAAGATTATTGAGGTATTTATGGATGACTTTAGTGTCTTTGGTGATTCGTTTGATGGTTGTTTGGAAAATCTCACATTAATCTTGAAGCGATGCGTTGAAACTAACCTTGTGTTAAATTGGGAAAAATGTCACTTTATGGTTAAACAAGGCATAGTTTTAGGGCATATCGTTTCAGAAAGGGGAATTGAAGTTGATAAATCAAAAATAGATCTTGTACGTTACTTACCCTCTCCTACTTCGGTTAGAGAGGTTTGTTCTTTTCTTGGACATGCAGGATTCTATAGGCGATTCATCAAGGACTTTTCAAAGATTTCAAACCCTCTTTGCCGTCTCCTCCAGAAAGATGTGGCTTTTGACTTCAACGAGGAGTGTGAGAAGGCGTTCAACCACCTCAAAGAGATGCTAACTTCGGCCCCTATCATAGTCCCACCAGATTGGAGCCTTCCTTTTGAGCTTATGTGTGATGCTTCTGATTATGCATTAGGAGCTGTTTTGGGACAAAGGAAGGACAAGAAGCCCCATGTCATCTATTATGCATCTCGGACCTTGAATGATGCACAATTGAATTACTCTACCACTGAAAAAGAACTTCTTGCTGTTGTGTTTGCTTTAGATAAGTTTCGTTCTTACTTACTTGGTACTAAAGTTATTATTTACACTGACCATGCAGCTTTGAAGTATTTGTTCACCAAGAAAGAGGCCAAGCCAAGACTCATTCGCTGGATGCTTCTTCTCCAAGAGTTCGATATTGAAATCCGGGATAAGAAAGGGAGTGAAAACGTGGTGGCTGACCACTTGAGCTGTATGGTGCATGAGGAGGATGTCGTGCCTATCCAAGAGACATTCCCAGATGAGCTGCTGCTGTCCATCAAGGTAAGTGAGCCATGGTATGCTGATGTAGTAAACTATTTGGTGTCTAAACACATTCCAAAAGAGCTAAACAAGCACCAAAGTGATAAACTTCAAAAGGATGCACGTTTTTATGTTTGGGATGACCCATACTTGTGGAAATATTGCCCTGATCAGGTTCTACGTAGGTGTGTGCATGATTCTGAGTTTAATTCAATTTTAACTTTCTGTCACACTTATGTATGTGGAGGTCACTTTGGTACTCAAAGAACAGCACATAAAGTGTTAGAATGTGGATTTTATTGGCCTACTATCTTTCGAGATGCTAGAACTTTTTGTATGACTTGTGATAGATGTCAAAGAACGGGCAATATAGGTCCTAAACAACAAATGCCGCAAAACCCCATATTTAGTGTTGAAATCTTTGATGTATGGGGTATTGATTTCATGGGTCATTTTCCTTCTTCACATGGTTTCCTTTACATTTTGCTTGCTGTGGATTATGTGTCGAAATGGGTGGAAGCAAAAGCCACCCGAACTAATGATTCTAAAGTGGTTGCAGAATTTGTTAAGACTAACATATTTGCAAGGTTTGGAATGCCAAGAGTCCTAATCAGTGATGGGGGTTCCCATTTTTGCAATTGAACCATTAAGGCGCTGCTCAAAAAGTACAATGTCACGCACAAGGTTGCCACACCTTATCACCCTCAAACCAGTGGGTAAGCCGAGGTCTCAAATAGAGAAATCAAGCAGATTTTGGAGAAGACCATTGGGCCAACGAGGAAGGATTGGAGCTTGCGTTTGAATGATGCATTGTGGGCGTATCGCAATGCCTATAAAACCCAATTGGAATGTCCCCATTTCAGCTAGTCTATGGGAAACCATGTCATCTTCCCGTCGAGTTAGAGCATCGTGCACATTGGGCTGTCAAAACATTCAATATGGACATTGATGCCGCAGGTCTTCATAGAAAGCTTCAATTGAATGAGTTAGAAGAAATTAGGAATGAAGCTTATGAGAATGCACGGATCAACAAGGAGAAAACGAAGGCATTCCATGACAAGATGATTCGTAGCAAGACATTCTCTATAGGGCAGAAAATGTTACTTTTCAATTCTCGCCTTCGTCTATTTCCAGGTAAGTTGCGTTCTAAGTGGATTGGTCCATTTAGTGTTACTAATGTATTTCCTCATGGTGCAGTCCAAATTCAAAGTTTAAAGACGGGACAAGAGTTCAAAGTGAATGGACATCGATTGAAGCCTTATTATGAGCACTTTGAAGAGCACATTGCGGAGGACATATCTTTTAATGCCGTGGGCCCCATTGAAGAATAGAAGGAAGGTTCGTCCGGCTGGAAGACGTTAAAGCAAGTGCTTCTTGGGAGGCAACCCATGCAAATAAAGAGGACCTAGGAATTCTCCGGCTCTACAACCAGATTTGCGTTTCTAAACCCTACTCTTTATTGCTTTTACTTTGCCATCTCTGTTATGTTTGTTAGTTGTGTTGTTTGCTTGCTTGTGTGTGAGTCTATGCTTGAAACATTGAGGACAATGTTTGGTTTAAGTGTTGGGGGGGTAACAAAGTGTTTTTGCATGAAATTCGTGGGTTTTGATCACCTATCACTTTGAATGTTGTTTTCAGTGTTTTTAAGCTGTTTTGGAGTCTTTTAGTGTGTTTTGAAAAGCAAAATCCGAAAATACCATAAAAATTTGAAAAATTGTTTTGAAAAACCCAAAAAAGAGTCGTTTTTGTGTGTTTGTGTCTTAGGGTACCTTCCAACACAATGATGAGGATTTGGTTTTTAATTGCATAACTGTTAAAGAAAGTTACAAACATGGATGGAAGTTTGATATGCTCTTTGGTTTATGCTTGGTTATAGTTGACATTCATGAATTCACATGTAATCACAAAAAGGATAAAATCAGTTTTTGTAACATGCTTGAAGGAAGTAACTCAAACTAACGCTACAACCCTGAGAGACTTGAGCCTTTAACGTTCTTTGGAGAGTTAAAAATCTGTGCATTCTTTGTTTTCTAAAGTCGTTGCATGATCTCATTATTCTTTGCTTGGTTGCTACTTGGAATGCATTTCATCATTTAGTTCCAAATACTAGAACTCATACCTGTTTCATTCAAAGCATGAAATTGATTAGCATAACACATAATCAAGATGAAGTTGTTTAGTTTAAAACCAAGAGCTAAATAGCCGTACCCCATGTTCATTTGATTTGTAGGTTTAGCCTTTTGAGCCATATTTAGCCTATTTTCTTTGTTAGCCACATTATCCTTACCTAGCCTAGATTAGGACCATCCTTACCCTTGTACGTAAGGCATAGTGAGCATGACCTAAGAATGAATTCCCTTTGTTCGTTATTGGGCGGCAAACAAGTGTGGGGGAAGGGATTTATGTGTCTGATTATGTGCCAACAATATCAACAAGGGCACGGGTACAAGAAAAAAAAAAAAAAAGAAGAAAGAAGAAAATTCGTGAGAAAAAGAAAAGAAAAAGAAAAGTATGTGAAAAAGTGTGAAAAGTGTTCAAAATAAGTGAGAATGAGCTCACAAGTGTTGGTTGTTGAAGAAAGGGTCCAAAAAGTTGAATTTGGCCCTAAATATGTGTGATCTTCCCCTTATGTATCAAAGTGTGCGGCTGCATTCAAGAAAGGGAGTTCTAAGTGTCATATTCATTACTTTGCTTGCTATTGCTTTAAGAACGTTTGTTTTCTTTACCTTTTTTGTTAGCCAATACCCCTTAGCCCCGTTACAACCCTATACTTCAATCTTGAGTGTTGTGTGTTTCAATATGTGGAGTTTGAATTTGGTATGAGCATATGGTGTCCCTGGTTCTCGCGTCTAAGTAGTAGCATTCCGTTCATAAGATTATATATAAACATGTATTCCAGAAAATGCTTTTCTTGTTATACACATATGTGAGTATTAGTTTTCATATTTACATCAATCTTCTCACATATACCTAGTGTAGGGAGTGTGGTCAGAAAATCTGTGTAATTGAGTGCATATCTAGTAAGGAATTGAGGGATTCTCTAAGGCATGTTACTACATTCAAAATGTTGTTTTAATTGATTAAATGCGAGCTAATGAATGGTAACTATGTTTAAGTATGTGCTCAAGGGTAGGGATAACTAAAATCTGTGGGAGTAATGATCTTTCGCATGTTATGTATCATTGAAAATCCCTGAGGTGAACGTTGGAAGGTTTAGGTTATGTTTTGTTTTGTTTTGCTCGAGGACTAGCAAAAGCTAAGTGCGGGGGAATTTGATAGGAGCATATTTATGCTACTTAGTTAGTGTGTTTTCTTGCATTTGCTTAGCTATTTGTTGCTTAGTATAGTGTTTAAAGTCATTTTCGTGTATTTTTAGGTCCAAGAAGCAAAGTTGGCAAAAAGATGCATTTTGGAGCATTTTAGAGCAAATCTGGGCTTGGAGTGGATAGCACATGCAGTGGGCATGAAGATGGACGAATTTGGAGCCCAAATGGAGCTAGGAATATGTTTCAAGGTTGGAGAAATAAATTCAAATCATTGAAGATAAGGAATCAGCTCAAAAGAAGGAGAATTATCCAAAACATTATCCAAACAACCTTATCTGATCTTATCTTATCCAATCCTTATCTTATCTTAATAAACCTTATCCTATCCTAATCCTTTTCTAATTCAATTCCTGATGCATTGAGGGTTTATTTTCTGATTGGGGGACATTTAGATTAAGCTTCTAGAAACCCTAAGCCTTGCCGCACCCTTATCTCTTTTCCTAGATGGTTTTAGTTCTTCTAGAATACCAAATATCCTGTAAGGAAACCACACATATCTGCCGCATGGAATCCTTGTCCTTTGGGATTTCCTACCTTCTAGATGGCCTATTCCTGATGGGTTTAGGTTGTGCAATCCTTCTCTGATTCATAAGGCAATGCCGCACCTTAACCCCTATAAATAGCCTTCCTGCCGTGCCATTTAAATCATCAAGCCTTCCATTCATTCTCTGCCTTCACACACCCAGTCATCTGCCAGTTCTTCCTCCAAAACAACCCCCTACGCCATTCATCATCATCCATCCTTCACTAAACCCGTCCCCAAAACCCAGAAAACCCCTCTTGTGCCGCAGCTATTAAAGGAAGGAAGGAAGAAATCTGGAGCGTTTCTAGGTGTATTCTATTCTTTGTTTTTGATGTTTCAATTCAGTTTTCTTTGTTTAATTGCTATCATGAGGAACTAAACCCCTATTAGTTAGGGGGGAATCTGAAGCCATGGATATATGTTTTATATGAATTGATTTCCTCCAGTTATGATTTCATGAATTGTGAATGTGGTTTACTTATCTGTTTTATTAAGAACTTGTTCTTGTGTGTTGATTAAGGATGCATACTTAGTTTACATGCATGAATTTGATGCTAAGATATAAGGGAATTTCACCTAATCGTTATGAACTTATATTCACAAGTAGTAAAGGTTGCTAGTCACAATCATGTTAAGTAAACCCTAGGTTGGATTAACATGCGTCTTCCATAGTTATGAATGCCTTGTTAATGTTCATGATTTCCATTGAACTTAATGATCTTTGTTGAATGTTTCTATCATGCGTATTCCATAGTTAGGGAGTTTGAGAAAGAATAATTTGGTTGTAATGCGTTATCCATTCAATTCAATGAATCTAGGGAAATCTGGGAATTGATTAGTTCAATACAATTAATTCGGAGCATTGTCATTCATGGTTTA
The DNA here is from genome assembly GCA_024362995.1 of Heteromeles arbutifolia. Lineage (NCBI taxonomy): Eukaryota > Viridiplantae > Streptophyta > Magnoliopsida > Rosales > Rosaceae > Heteromeles > Heteromeles arbutifolia. The sequence continues at coordinate 15,811,171 of JANCRC010000008.1, read as the reverse complement.
TCGAAAGAGTAACTGGGAATCAAGTTGTATGCATATGTTCATGTGTGGATGAGGATCCCTCTAACTAGCCTTTCACCCTTCTTAATTCATCAGAATTCGTTTTTCTTAAAAGTTTGGTTACAAGTTTTAGTTTTAACTTCAATCTCGTCAAAATAATCCCCCTTGCTTTTAAGTCTTGTTTTTAGAGTCTAAATCTGTTTTCTTTTAGTCTTTTGAGTCAAGTCATAACATATTTTCGTCCAAATTCTTCCTTAGTGCTCAGAACTGCCCAGAAAGTGGTTTTAAGGCAGTTTTGAGTGTTTGTTTCCTGTTTTGAGTCTTTTGAGTTGTCTAAGTGTTTTAGAAGTTAGTTTTGCATTCTTTGAGTCTAGATTAGTGTTTTAAACTTTGTTTTTACGTTTTTGAGTCAGTTTCAAGTGTTTAGCAATCCCTAGTTAATCCCCGGCCTAGAACGATCCCTACTTACATTATTACTACAATTGTCAAAAATAGGGTTTAATATGTGTGTCAAGTAATTTTCACATCATTCAATAATGAACTTCTTCATCCAGAACGCTTCTTTGCCGGCTTCAGCTGCAGCGACATATTCAGCCTCTGTCGTGGAATCAGCAATTACAGATTGTTTCTTGCTTTTCCAGCTGACAGCCCCACCATTCAGAGTGAACAAATATCTGGAGTTGGAACTTCTATCGTCGACGTCAGATTGGAAATCTGCGTCTGTATAGGCTTCTACTCGCAACTCTGTCGCTCCTCCGTAAACGAGGAACATGTCTTTAGTTCTTCTTAAGTACTTAAGGACCGTCTTGACAGCTGCCCAGTGTTCTGATCCTGGGTTAGATTGATATCGACTAGTAATGCTCACAGCATATGCGATATCAGGCCTTGTGCATATCATGGCATACATGAGACTTCCTATGGCGGAAGCATAAGGAATAGCACTCATCTGCCGTATTTCTTCAGGAGTTTTAGGTTCCATGGACTTAGAAAGGTGAATTCCATGTCTGACAGGAAGAAAACCTTTCTTAGATTGTTCCATCTGGAACCTACTTTGCACCTTATCTATGTACATAGATTGGGATAATCCAATTAATTTTCTAGATCTATCACGATAGAGCTTTATCCCAAGCACATAAGATGCATCTCCCAAATCTTTCATGTGGAAGGTTTTGGACAACCACACTTTTACAGAAGAAAGTACTGCAGTGTCATTCCCGAATAGTAATATGTCATCTGCATATAACACTAGGGATACAACTGCATCCCCAACGACCTTTTGATAAACATAATTGTCGTCTTCGTTTTGAGTAAAACCAAACGATTTGATTTCTGTGTCAAAACGAATATTCCAGCTCCTGGAGGCTTGTTTAAGTCTATAAATGGACCTTTGAAGCTTGCATACCTTAGTCTTTTCAGACTTGGACACGAAACCTTCGGGTTGAGTCATATAGAGCTCTTCCTCTAGGTAGCCGTTCAGAAAGGCCGTCTTCACGTCCATTTGCCATATCTCATAATCATGGTACGCAACTATAGCAAGCAAAATCCGAATGGACTTAATCATGGCTATAGGAGAGAAAGTTTCTTCATAGTCAATCCCTTCTCTTTGCCTGTAACCTTTGGCTACTAGTCTAGCCTTATAAGTCTCCACGTTTCCATCAACGCCTATCTTCCTCTTGAATACCCATTTGTTTCCAACAGGTACTATACCTTCTGGAGGGTCTACAAGAGTCCAAACCTGATTTTGATACATGGAATCCATCTCGGATTTCATGGCCTCTTGCCATCTCTTTGAATCAATGTCGGACATTACTTCAGTGTAGTCTCTAGGGTCCTCTTTTGTGTCATTGTCACCTAGAAGGTGCAATTCCCCAAAGTCATTATCTAAGCCATACCTCTTAGGTGGCTTACTGACCCGTTCAGATCTACGTGGAGCTAGGGGTTCAGGAACATGGTTGTTTATCTGTTGATTGCTTGTTTGTGGCTCATCAGGAATTTCCTTTAATTCTATCGTTTTCTCGCTACTTCCATTGAGAACGAGTTCGTCCTCAAGGAACATAACAGTTCTGGCGACAAAGACTTTCTGGTCGTCAGGGTGATAGAATTCGTATCCCAAAGTCTATTTGGAATACCCCACAAAATAGCACTTAACAGACCTTGCTTCAAGCTTGTCTGCTTCAAGCCTTTTTACGTAAGCTGGACAACCCCAAATCTTAATATGGTTAAGATTTGTTCTTTTGCCATGCCATATCTCATATGGCGTTTGTGGAACTGACTTGGAAGACACTCTATTTAGTAAATAAGCTCATGTTTGTAGTGCATATCCCCAGAACGAAACTGGTAGGTCAGCGGAACTCATCATAGAACGAACCATATTCATCAAGGTTCGATTTCTCCGTTCAGAAACTCCGTTATGTTGAGGAGTTCCTGGTGGAGTCCACTGTGATACTATTCCACACTTCTTGAGGTAGTCTAGGAATTCATTACTTAGATATTCACCCCCTCGATCCGATCTTAGGGTCTTTATCTGTTTCCCAGTTTGGTTCTCCACTTCATTCTTGAACTCTTTGAACTTTTCAAAGGATTCTGACTTGTACTTCATAAGATACACATAGCCAAACCGAGAGTGATCATCGGTGAATGTGATATAGTAGGAGAACCCTTCTCGTGCTACAGTGGACATAGGTCCACATACATCTGTGTGGATTAACCCTAGTAGTTCTTTGGCTCGCTCTCATTTCCCAGTGAATGAAGATTTAGACATCTTTCCCAGTAAACAAGATTCACAAGCGCCCATTTGGTCATTACCTACTGAGCTGAAATATTCGTCTTTCGACATCTTGCGAATCTTATCTTGGTTTACATGTCCAAGTTTAAGATGCCAAAGCTTAACTCGGTTAACTTATTCTCTAGCCCTTTTGGGTTTTGAGGTATTCCCGCTTTCAATACAGTGCATCCCACTACTTGTCTCTAGGTGAAAAAGTCCCTCTATCATATTACCATGTGAGATAATACGACCGTTCAAGTATAAAGTGCAACTCATTTTGTCAAACAATACTGAGTGCCCATCTTGTAAAAGCATAGAGATAGAAATCAAATTCTTTATACATGAAGGAAAATATAAACAATTTTTAAGTTCCAAGACTTCCCCAGAGGGTAGTTTAAGCATGTAGGTGCCTATTGCTTTTGCAGATATCTTAGTGCCATTCCCAACTCGCACAATCATCTCCCCATTGCGCAGTGTCCTGCTCCCTGTTAGTCCCTACAACGAATTGCAGATATGTTGACTAGCGCCTGAATCAAATATCCAGGAATTGGAGCCTACTGTAAAAGCACTCTCTATGACAGAAATATTCCCTTCAAAAGTTCTTGTCATAAGGCTCGCAATGCGCACCCTGTATTTCTTCTTCCAACGTTCATCCTTTCCACAATGAAAGCATGTTCCCTTGGATTTTCTTGCCTTCTTCTTATGCAACCTTTTCTTTATGATTGCATTCTCACTCCTACTGTCCTTTTTGAAACTTTGTTCAAACTTACAGCACATGTCAATCTTCTCGGTAAAAGTATGATTGAATCTATTCACTTTATAGTTTACTATAAACTTAGTGAAATCATCCGAGAGAGATGCAAGGAAAAAGTCTTGGGCCATTTTCCCATCGATAGAAGTTCCTAAACTTTCAAGATCTTGAAAGATCCTTTCCATCTTTTGTCCATGTTTTTGGACCGATGTCCCCTTTGCCATTTTGGCATTTAATAGACTACAAACATTTGAGAATCGTACGTTACTTGTCTCAATGTCATGCATCTTATGCAAACTTTCAACCATGGCACATGAAGTGTCCATGTGCTTATGTAGCTTCATAAGCTCCTCACTAAGTGAAGTGAGGATTAAGCATTTGGCTTGTAAGTCATCCTCATAGTGTCTAGCATAATTTTGACACTCCTCCTTTGAAGCTAGTTTCGTAGGAGGTACATGAGGAGGGGATTGCTTGAGCACATACACTATGTCTTTCACCTTTGAGACATTCTCAATATGGCGATACCAAGCAAGGAAACGTTGGCCCCTAAGGCCCTTTTTGTCAAGTATAATGGTAGGTGGAATTTTAGGCATGTCGTTAACTACATAACATAACAGAAATCGTATTAGATTGTTGATTTTCAAACTACTTGATTGGGTCTTAAATCAAATAGTACCACCCACTATTTTTGGCAAATTCCACACCCCTCAATGGAATCCGAGAGTTATGTTGAACTCTTAGTAGGGTATGGGAGACTCACCATTACCAAGCCCACCTCAAAAGAATATCATATTGGCTAGCAACAATAATGATGAGAGGATAACGCTTTAGCCATTTACAACTTTTGTAATTACCCATCTCGTTTGGCCTCTAGAGAATGATGCCTCAGAAGAATATCATATTGGCACCATTGCACTTAGTTAAGTCATTCCCACCATGCTAGTTAAAGTAGGGGTTCAAGAATGGCCTCAGAAGAATATCATATTGACCATACTCGTTGCCTACCTTCACTTCATCATATGTTTATAGGCTTCTCCTGAATGTAAGCACATACTTTGTATACCCCAGAACTGGACGAATACGGTGCATGAGTCACAAACGATTGGAGCCCACCATGGTGGAAGGCCTACGAAGAGATGTTCAAAGCATCTCTCGCTTATCAACTTAATATTCGTTTTGTCGAGGGAGTAGTGTTGGGCTACATCAATTTCATTTTAATCTTATTAAAAGGACTTTGGATGATTATGAACCGTTTGATTTCATCCAACACGAGCCTTGTGTTGGACCTTGGGTCTAAGGTAGGTAGTTGTTGATTTTAGTTACGCGTTTAATCTAATTAAACCGTTATTTCCTATTGGGCGTTAAACCCAACTATTCCAATTTGCATACATATAAACAAAAAGGAATACATGAAATAAAGAGAAGGGCTTATGCCCTTTTACAACACATTGGAAGGACTTATGCCCTTTTACAATAAATTTGAACTAATCAAATTACATTCAAATCTAAACTACTTAACCCAAACATTCATAATGTAAAGCGGCCAATCACATAGCTCAATTATCGAGGCCTTTGGTTCATAATCACCCTTTTCTTAATCAATCACATTAACTAAGAAAGCAACTTAAACAATTGGTTTTCGGATTCATAGAATTGATTCAAATGGAACTAAATGAAATGAAAATCCAATTCTCATTAAAGAGACAAAACCATTTTGTTCTCATCATATTTTGGGCCGAAAAACAATGACCACAACTATTGGGCCACAATGTTAAAACATAAACTTTTGGGGTCACTTTGTAAAAACACAAGAGTCCACAACTTCATGTAATTACAACTAGAACCCAAAAATTTCAACCATTACATAAACTTCATTAAAGGAGCAAAATAATTTGTCTTTTAGTGATTTTGGACCTTTACGTAAAAACGTAAACTTTTGGGCCAAAGTGCAAATACACAAAAGTATCAAAACTTTATGTAATTGCATAAAAAGCCCCAAAAGTACCCCCATTAAGGGGTGGCCGGTTTTGGTAGTGAAAAGGGGGGGTTGGTTTTGGTGAAAATTCAAAATTTTAAAGTGTGTTGAAAAGGTGAAAGGGATGGGTTGAATAGTTGATTGGCATGGTTGAAAAAAGTTGATTGGTATGGGTTGTAAGATATAGGTTTGACAAACAATAATGACACAAATCATCCATCACCAATCAATAATAAACCAAAACTTTATGAAAAACAACAAACATATTGAATCAAAACACCAAACCTTTTTGTTCTTGGTAAGAACATCAAGAACATTGAAGAACACACATGAAAACTCATAAGAACTCCATGAATGTTTTCACTTAATAAAACTCAAATTTTCACTACTCATAAGAGGGTTAACATCCTAGGGTACATAGGGGTTCCAAAAGTCACTTTAAAACACTTTTAACAAGACAAACATGAACCCAAAAATCCACCCTTGGATTTGGCCGAATTTCCCCACATACATGGCACCAAATTTTTGTTCCAATATTCATGCTTAAATGAACTACATCTACAACATTTGAGATGCTAAACTTTCAAGCAAAATTTATATTCAAAAGTGAGAACAAAGCTTGTAACATTTACAACATTTAAATCACAAACCATGAAAAACACAAAAACCAAAGGGATTCACCATAAACTAGACCTAGGCTCTTGATACCACTTGAAGGAAAAATTTTGTCCTAGCTAAGAACATGTGAGAATATTTGAACACATATGCAAACTAATAACACTTTAAAGTAGGCATGCATTCAAAAACAATTCTAAAACCCATGACTTTCAAAGCCTAGTGAATGGTGAATCATAAGACTCTTTAACAACATTAAAGAGAAGAAAGGATTTTGAGATTCATTACCCTTGAAGCTCATCCTTGTTTACACAAGGGATTCACCCAAGTGGAGGGCCTTCAAGTCACCTCCTAGCTCCTTGGATCTTCCTTGTGATTTACTTCCTTTTGTTACTCCTTTGCTCCTTGAGGATGTGAGGAAAGGATCTCCAAAAACACCAAAGGTTTGGTGTCTCTAAGTCTCCACACCAAGGATGAGGTGTGAAGATGAAATGGATGACTTAGAGGAAGAAAGATTGCTAACTATCCCTCCCCTAAGTGGCCGGCCTCTATGGAGAAAAAGAGAGAAAATATTTCTCTTCTTTGTCTCAAGAAAACCCTAATGAGGTAAAAGCTATAAAGATGCTTTTATACCACCTCACATGTGAGTGGCAAACTTGCAATTAACCCAAGTTTGATAACCCTCACCCTAGGCCGGTTTTGACTTTGTTTTTGGGTTAATTTCCATTTAGTTTTAGTTGTCACACAACCTAAACTCAATGGGCCTTGTGGACCAAAAACCCTTTTGGGCCCCGAAACCCAAAACCAACTTAAAAGCCCAATACGAACCTTTCGTAAGATTAATTAACTAATTAATTAATCTTGACCATTCTCAATTAAACTATTTAATTGCTTATCCATCTCATTTATATTTCTTCACTTTCACCCTTACTCGGTGTACGATCCATTAGGTTCCAATTAGCGAGGCAGTGGGCGATTGTTACTCTTAACGATCGATTGTGAATTGAAACTACATTTCAATTCTCCCTTTGATGAAGATTAGTGTTTGCTAATCCTCAGGGCTTCCACAAACCATGAGTGACACCTAGCAGTATGTCATGGCTACCCAAGCTAAGTAGAAGTGGTTGGAGAACATATCCAGTTACAATTACAATGCAATACGGTCCTTCTCTAATACAATACTCTTGATCACATTGTTTGAGTGATAGTTTGTATCATGTCTACTATCCAATGTGATACTTCTCTATATGAATCAATTGAATATGATTTGGAACATGCTTCCTAAATCATATTCGTATGCTTTGGCCAAAGACTCTTGAATCATATCTCAGAGTATTCACCTTCCACCATGGAAGGTTAGAGATCCCTTGTTGTGCATTCACATGCCTACATGACTAGATAGCTTGACCCCAACAATGTCGTTGACACTCTCAATGGAATGCCTTTGACATAATCAAAGATCAAGGACCTAACCATTAGACATCAATGATGCCTCAGGTCAAAAGACTACTTTGCATATTGCAACTTACGAGTTCTTACATGACATGTATGTTCGAACTCTCTTTGATCGTTGTTCAGTGTACTCGATTACCTTTTGAGCACCTATGTGTTTGTCTTAGTGTCCAACACTAAATGACTTGAGACTAGTCATACTCACGCTTGAGTTAACATAACACATACTAACCTTAGTGGATTGTCAATGCCCAATTGGCAATCCTATGGCTAGGAACGTTTTAGGAATGTTCATAAGAGAAAGGTCTCGTTAATCTAACTTACTTAGATCACTTCTCTCTTTGATTAAATATATTCCTTGGATTCCCTTATTGCTTAAACACATGATACAATAAATAGTGATTAACAATAAGCTTTGCCCTTCATTAAACATATAATAGTCTAATACAATAAGTATTCTAAAAGCTATTACATCAAATGAGTGGCTTTGTGGGCATACTTCCAACATGATGCAGCTGAGGGCGAGTAGGACGCAGAGATAAGGATGAGGAAGACGATGATGAGGGAGTAGGGCAAGAAGGGAGCAGGGCGAGGATCGAAAGATGTGCGACGACACTTTCTCGTAGGATGAGTGAGGTTCTTTCTCGCAGGAGCGCATGAGGTCTTACAAGTTCGGGGGTATTTGGTGTGCTTCGCTAAGAACTCCTAGAGAGGGGTTTAATCCTAGCGAGTCGGATCTAATCCCATTAAACCTAATTCTTGTGCATACCAAACATCAGACTACACTAGCAATTAGTCTAGTCTAGTCCAAGCCTACCTAAGAAGGTTAAACAAACACCCCCTTAGAGTTGTAATCATATTAGGGTGATGAATTAACCTTTCCTACTAATATAAATAAAGGCACAATGGGGTGGAATAGAACACACCTCACAATTACACATCTCTCTCTTACTCTCTACTATTACCGCACCCCATTCTCTATGTCATTTATATGATTCAGTAAATTAGGCCTACAACACGTTATCAGCACCCTCTTGACGCTGCGCTAAGGCGAGTTTATTCTTTAATCAAAGGAGTATTACATTTTAATCATTCTTTTAATAATTAATTTATTATTTTATTGAATTGATCCACATGTTATTGATTCAATTTAATTTTTCTATGTTGAACGTGGTACAACGCATTGGAGCTGCAATTCTGGCTTTCTGAGAATGATCTTCTACAAATTCAAAGGCTTTTGTTGTTTTCTGCCAATCATGTACGCTTAAAATAAAGGAAGATATTTGAAATGACCATGAATCATGAAAACATTTCCCATGATGCATGAACCCCCTATATTTATATTTTCCTTCCGATATATATATATTGTATATGTTCATATATTTGTCAATATATATATTTGTTCATGCAATACGTAATTATGTTATGTGGAATTTGTGAGTCAAAGCATCGAAATTAATTTAGAAGCAATTAGGGTTTTTAACCCTAGAATTCGAAAAAGAAAAAAAATTTGGGATTTTTATTTTTTTGCGGCCGCGTCGCCGCTGGAACTGAGCTGAGTTGGCTGGTCTGTAGCCATGCCACTGCCTTGGGACGACGTCATTTAAAGTCATAGACCTCTGCAACAGCTCTTTGGGCTTTGCTGCATGCATTTGATAGCCAGGCCAAAGCCTGGTTTGGGTTTCTAAGACAGGCCTACAGCCCTAGCCTACTCCAGCATAGCCCGAAGCTCTGCTGGGCTTGTCCATGAGCCTTAGGCCCATCACTAGTATGCCTGAAGCCTGTTGGGCTAATCCCTTTGCCCTGGCCTACCTGCAGCAGCTTCAATGGCTGCTGGACTCGCCATGTCACGACCCAACCACAAAGCCAGCTTCGGCTGGGCTTTGTAGCACCTCAGCCTAAGCCAGTGAATGCTAGGCTTACTAGTGCTTCGGCCAGAGACTATAACAAGCCAGCCCTTGCGGCTGGGCTTTCCCAGAAACGACCTATGGGCTGCAGCCATGATTGGGCTGCTCGCAGCAACCCGTGGCCCACTAAGCCCTTTTAAAGCCTTGCCCTGCACACGGCACCCAAGCCCACCGATATTGGGCTATGGTTTTTCAAATCCAATGCTATATTTGGCATTATCTATAATTTTAACTCGAATGTTATTATTCTTTTTGCTTCTATGATCAAACCTGAATAATTACGATCTATTGAATAAATTACAGTGACCAGCAGTCCATTAACATGACAATTAATCCCAAATTATTGGCCTGAAGTCCACTTTTTGGCAATTAATGGCTGACTCCCTTTCGTAATCCCGAAGCATTCACACTTGAGTTCCTAAAGCAACCTAAATCCACTATACTTAGTTGTATATTGTATTCTGTGTTCTTAAAGGTACCCCCTTTTATGAACCAGAATTTCATAACTAAACTCAAACTTGTAGTTTCGAATTTAATGCCTTTGAAACCCGAAGTTTTCATAAAACAATACACCCATGGAAACCCGACATTTTTTCATGTAAACCATGTCTTAGAACTCGAATGTTCTAACTTTGATGCTTATGGATGATTCATTCCCATAGCACCAATTAAAATCTTGTTCCCTCCATTTAGTGGATTATCGAACCATAACAAGTTCGATTTCACTGATTTGGACGTTTGTTGACCGAAACCACTTTATATGGATACAAGACGTGAATCTCCACTTGACTATCAAGAAGCTGAGAAACCATTCTAGCCAACAATCACATGGAAGAGCTGAATAAGCCTCCGCCATGATCTTCATTCAAAGACTTTTGCCCAAAACATTACCCATGGAAGTACCTTCCGAACGAGGATTCCATGGCTATTTGGCTCGCTCCTATGGACCGTCTAATCATGAAAGACATTGCGTGAAGCACACCATGATCATGTCCATGAATGAGAAGTTTATAAATCTAATCAAATTTTGACTGGAGAATACTTTTCTCGTCATTCCATATTTCTAACTTACTCCTGAAGCAACAGTGTAGAAAGAGGAAGTTTACCAAATTCTCGGATCTGATTACTACCACAAACGTGAGAAAAAGATATAGACCTAACTTCGGCTGGAGTCTACTGAACTGTATAGACCTAGTTCAGCTGGAGTCTACCGAATAGCTCAACGTAGTTCGGTCAAAGCCTACCGAATGGTGATGCCCTGCTTCGGCAGGGATACACCGAAGGGCATGCTCTAATTCGACAGAGATGCACCGAATAGTATTGCTTTGCTTCGGCAAAGGCTTATTGAACAGCCATCCAACCTCGGCTGGAGCTTACCGAACCCAAGTCTAGGTCTGTCTCTCTCAAAATCCAATTTCGAGTTTGTTTTTACAACATATGGTAGACTCAGGGCCTGCCAAGGTATGGCATTATGCCCGAAGCGTGATCCTTGGCACCTAAGACCTAAAACTTCAAGAATAAGGGATAATATTCCCGAACCTCAACCTTGCAGAATCTACTTCCGTCTCGATGGAATAGATCATTGGTTATGCACCTGTTTGTGCCTCTACCAATGTCATTGAGGAGTACCATTCTCGTAGTTAATATGTGAAACTAATAATGCTCCACCGAACATCATTGGAAGAGCAGAGTTTTGACATGGATGGCCTTGTTGGCCGAATCCCCTTAGTAAACCATTTACTTTGTGAGTATTTTTCTATGTTCTTGGATTCAAGTTTGGTGAATGTTTTAATAATGGATAATCTTATTGATATCGTCCTCGAATACAAGTTAATTGAATCATGTTTCTTGTATACATGTGACCGAATTCAATTAAACACGTAATTAGGTACGAATGTGGGAAAGTTAGTTATCTGGATGAATGCGATACTACGCATACTAGCTTTATACCTAAATCACATCTCTAGCAACAACTTCAGGTCTATCCAACTTGATTAAGAGCATTGGCACACTCTTCGTTGTATGAATGGTACTAAATTACCATGTCAGAGACCTTATATTTTCCCCTCTTCGAAAGAACATCGTTGAGTTTTAAGAATATTCGAGAGAACAATGATCATGAATGAAACCACTACAAAAAATAGAGTGGAATATCTTTGCATCACCTCCAAAAATGAGCCTGAAGCTTGGGTTTGGGTCCAATGGGCTGTCTCCCAACTGAGAACACACCACATGTGGTCGGCCTGGAGCCGGGTGATTCGAGTAGTTTACTTGCTTTGGCATGATCTTTTGGGACACTTAGGTCGAACAATGATGCCACGACGCATCTCCTTACCCGAAGTAAGGATCTTGTGCCTACAAGCACACTTTGCCAAGCCTGCTCATTGGGTAATTGATTTTCTAAATCATCCCTAGCAAAGATACAAAACAACCCTTTTTTCATAGTGGAGTCAAGGGAATATATGTGGACTAATCCAACCAAAATGTGGACCATATAAATACTTATGGTTTTGGTTAATGAATCGACAAACTGGTCACATGTTTGTCCATACACATTACTGCTAACCTCATGGCCGATTTTAAGGGTTCACCATCCTACTTTTCCCATAAAGTCTGGAAGACTGGATAATGCCTGAGAGTTTATATCAACGGTTTTCGATAAGTATTGCATGTCTTTTGGGTTTGGACATTGAATTCCCATGTTCACCCCAAATAGCCTTGTAGAGTGATCATAAAGCGCAATTTCAATGATCACCTGAACCTTGGTGAACGCACCAAGCTTTCGATTTCTTCTTAGGGCTATGCAATCTTGTATGCAGTTATGTTGGTCTGCCTTAAGGCCTATTGCCACCCAACCACTTCGATGTTACAGTTGGTTACTGGGTACGAACCTGATGTTTCATATTTATGCATTTGGGTGTGCATTCCATGTGCCAAGTTGCGCCGCCGCGACATACCAATAGGGGTCCTCAAAGAAGGTTGTGAATCTTTGTCGATCATGATTCTCCTTCACACTACCTTTTTAAAGCCCTTGCATGCGATCTCTTTACCGCTCATTTGCGGATTGTCACTTTAATGAGACAGTCTTCCCGCCGTTAAGGGGAGATAAGATCGTTATCGTTCATGTAGAATGACACAAATTTGCGTGGATGTTGCCCATTATGTCTTATCTCGATCCCCGTACCGCATAAGTGTGATACGCAAGTGCGATGAATTCTAGCTTTCAGAATGTTGCTCCAGACGCATTCCTTTGATCTAGCTAAAATGACGAGATCATATACCAGCTGTAAACATGCCCGCAAGGATAGACATACTTAACAGATGTCAAGTCAACATCCTCGAAGGATGTGCCGCCCCTGTTGGACGGTCCGGTACACTGGCGGATAGCCAATCAATTTGTCTTGGCTTGAAGCACGACAGATCACTCGGTTTATAGGATTCACTTCCCTAAAAGAGAAAGGTCACGGCATAAAATGAGTCTATACTCGATCGCCGTCTCAAATCATTTCCATCTCATAAGATTAATCCAGATTACTCCCAAGGCTTGAAGTTCTTGGTCTAGTATACTAGTTTGGATGAGATAATGGAATTGGAATAAGATTATCATCGATGATGTTTTCACTTATATGGTAGCTACCAATATAAATGAAAAGCGACGATATCGAACCGTGTTCCGTTGATTAGTGACAACACAGAACTGATTGGACAACCGAAATTACAATCCAGGTTAAAATTCCTTACCAAAGTGTGTTTAGATCTATCTTTCCCATAGTGCCCAAGGTAACCCTGTTGTGTTACAAGTGGGAAAAGAATTGTAATGAGATGAATGAAATAGTGCGATATGATGCACGCCCTGTGATTGATTGTAGCATTATGAATGTGTTTAGTGTTTTTCCATGGGGATATTGATACGGAGATTTACATGTAAGTTCTCGAAGAATTACATGGACTGGTTCAAATAGTTCCAAACCACGGAACACCCTCTCAACTCGTTTAAGGTGTTCATTTATGGATTGAAACAATCTGACGGATGTGGTATACCCGTCAAAGTGATTATTTGATCAGTTAGGGATATGAATAAATGCCCTAGCATATTAAACTATGAAGTCTTATTCCGAATTGCTAGAGTTACAGTTTATGTCAATGACATGAATCTCACTAAGACTCTAGAAGAGCTTGAGAAAACTGTCTCGCACTTGAAGACGGAATTTGAGATAAATGATCTTGGGAAAACTCATTTATGCTTTGACATGAAGTTCAAGCGTTATTCTGACGGTACTTTGGTTGACCTGTTGAACTACACCCTAAAGGTGTTACCTTGAACAATACCTATGATCTTCCATACGCTATATGCTAATGAAACCCTTGAAGAGGTTATAGAATCCAAAGTTCTGGATCAGAGTTCAACTTTGCGCTTTGTTGTACTTAGCTCATTGCGTTAGACAAGACATCTATTTCGCTGTTGATTTATTGGTAAAGATGCAGCACCGTGCCTACACGCAACCACTGAATTGGTATTAAAGATATTTTCTCGCTACCCTGAAGGTACTACAGATTTGGGAAAATCCCAACGTATCTAGAGTGGATCCAACCCCTTTGATCCTCGGAATGATGTTTGCCTTGTTTGTTATGCTGATGTTGGTTACTTATCAAACCTGCACAAGGCATGTCCCCGAATGGTTATGTCTTTACCATTAGGGATATCACAATATCTTGGAGGTCTAGGATATGACTTTAGTTGCGAAATCTTCAAAACATTCCAAGACTCACCTCACCTCACTTCGCCACACGTGAGACAAGTTGAGAGCTCATGTTGAGCATATTCGAAGTGCTTGCTGTTTTCATCCATTGTTGAGTCCCAACAACGATCCATGAAGACTATGCCACATGTATCAACCTGACCAAGACATGATACATCAACAAAGTCAACGCCAAGACATATTACATCTACAGGAGATTGAAGTCATGCAAGCCGATCCCGAACAACCTTACCGACCTCTCACGACGTTATTGCCGAAGTCAACCTTCCAGAAGCTTGTCCAAGGAATTGGTATGCCTAACTATTCATATGCAATGCTTGTAGTTCTCATTTAGAAGTTCTGTCAAACTCAGGGAGAGTATCCAGAAGTATACTCACTTGATCTTAATGTCCTCTTTTTCCCTACGATTAGGAGCATTTTTCCCATTGGGTTTTTGCTACCTAACTAGGTTTTGACGAGGCACCCATCCTGGGCTGGTCATACCTTTGTGAGCTTTTCTACTTGCATCCAGAAGACGTTTAGTTTTGACTTAATGCAACTCTCACTTTTCTCCTTAGTCTATGGGGTTTTCTCTCACCTTGGGTTTTACCGTAGCGAGGTTTTGTGAGTTTTACCTTTTATGCATTCTTCCGTTGTTTTGAGACTCGCATTCGCTCATTATGCCGACGACTTCATCAACTGTACTTACTTCATTGCTGAAGACCTGATGCGCCATTTGTTTGAGTATTTACACACTTAAGGGGAGTGTTGCTGTCCTATTAGATTAAGAATGTGATTGTGTAAATCCTGGTGTCTAGGGATATCTTGGAATATTCTCTAGGGTTAGATATTATCATATTAGAGTAGTAAAGAATTAACCTTCCCTACTACTATAAATAAAGGCACAATGGGGTGGAATCAAACACACCTCACAATTACACATCTCTCTCTTTCTCTCTACTATTGTCGCACCCCCTCTCTCTGTCTTTTATATGATTCAGTAAATTAGGCCTACAACAAAATGCATCTTTTTCTTGTTTTTTATTATTTATTTTCACTTTCACGCAGTTTGGATAAGTACATTTAAAATTATTAAAAAAAATGTCACTTAGTACTACGGTCTACTGGTATTTCTCTTCACTTATAAGTGAGAGGTCTTGGGTTCAATTCTCGTCAAAGGCAAGTTTGAACCACATTATTCTTAGCCCAATGTGAGGTTCAGCCCACCCCTATCCCCTAGTGTAGATAATATCGTTTGTTCAAAAAAAAAAAAAAATTACAAAAAAATTAAAATGACAAAAATTGAAATAATGAAATTTTATTTTCTGTTGCAGTCCTAATAGTTTAGGAATATGATTGTGTAAAAACTATGTTATCTTGAATATCCTTGTCGAATATGTGGTATCCTAATAGAGTTGTAATCCTATTGGGGTAAGGAATTAACATTTCCTAGTACTATAAATAAGGAACAATGAGGGCGAGTAAACATAACTCAGAATTCACTTAATTCTCTCTCTATTCTTGATGCACCTCTTTATAATTCCTCAATGAAATAGGTCATACAAAACGTTATCAGCACATTCTTGACTCCACGCTAAAGAGAGTTTCTTCATCTTCTTGGGGAGAGTTACGTTTTAATTATTCTTTTTATGATTAATTTATTATTTTATTGAATTGATCTACATGCTATTGATTCAATTTAATTTTTCTATGTTGAACATGATACGACACATTGGAGATGCAATTCTCACTTCCGATAAGGATCTTCTACAAATATAAAGACTCAATTGTTTTCTGCCAATCATGTTCTCCTAAAATAAAGTTACATATTTTTCAACGACCATGAAGCATGAAAAGTTCCCTATGATGTATGAACCCTTACATTTACATTTACCTTCCCATATATATATATATATATATATATATATATATATATGTATATATATATATATATATTTTGTACTACCCTTCATGCACGCGCTCACGCGCGTGCAGAAGATATTTTTTGAATCACGGCATGCTACGCACGACCTACATGTTTTAAATATATTGATATGCATAAATTGACAAAAGCAAAGTCAAATATTTGAAGTAAATGAATAATCTTAGATCATGCTAGAAGAAACCCCTAAACCAATTAAAGCAGTTGAATCCACATAATAAAATCGGTCTTTGTTGAATTTATATTAAGAATAGAGAAAACAATATTTAATAAACAATTGATTGAATCATATTATTGCTAGCCCATTGTGAAGCTAAGCCCACCCCCTTACTTTAGTGTAGATAATATCGTTTGTTAAAAAAAAAACAATCTTTTGACAATTAATTTAATCACATTATTATCCGCGTCCAAAAGATCTTTTTTATAACTAGCATTATGTAACAGCCCGTCCCGGAAATTTCGTATGACGGATGTGAAATGACGGAAATGCCCCTAGGCATTAATTAAGGTATGTGTGTGTATCTAAGTTTAGGAGTTTGGTTTAGTGGTACTTGGACCACACACACACTCACATATTGAGTTTGGTTTAGTGGTACTTGGACCACACACACACTCACACATTCACTCTTTCTCTCCCTCACTCCCGCACTCTCTCTCTCCCTCTCGGCTTTTGTACGGACAAGCACCAAAACCCTTATAAGCTTTGCAAATCGAGGCTAAGGTAAGCATTTTCATGTTCCTTGTGATCTTAGGAAGCCATTGGTACAAGTTTCAGAACCTGGAACCTTCGATTCGTCACGAAAGCATAACCTCCGATTTGTGCACTATTCATGCACACGTGAAATGTTGTTTTTCAGGGAATTCTAAGTTCATAGGAAGCTTTATGAGGTCTTAAGGAAGCTCGGAGTAGTTCGTTTGAAGTTTTTGGACGTCGGAATAGCGAGATCGGGGAGTTTTCATTTTGGCCGAAATTATCGAGGCTTTTTCCGGCGAATCCCCGGCGAGTTGGGGGTCGAGTCAGGTATGGTTGTGTTCATCTTTGTGAGATCTTCATTTTGGTATAAAGTACGTAGAAAATGGTGCAAAAATGAAAGAGAAACCATAGTTGGAAGTTTTTCCAGAAACCAGCGAACAATCGCCGGAGAAGACGGGGAATATTCCGTCAGTCTTGACGGAATATGCTGACGCCGTCAGTCATCATTAACTGTTACCGTTGGGTTTTAACGGAATATTCCAAGGAATATTCCTGACGACGTTAATTGACGCCGTCAGTGTGCAGATCACGTGGCTGCGCATGGCCGGTGCGTGGGTGGTCGGAAAATTTTTCTAAAAATTTTGGGATGATCTTGAGATTGTGTAGATCACAGTGGTATATTCATATACCCAAATTGAGCAATGTATGAGAAGTTATTTATAAGGTTTCGATTATGTGCGTTAATTAACGTTATTGCAGTTATTTCTCATATAGGCGAGACCTATCCGGAGGAAGAGAGCATAGCCAGGCTAGGCATAGGGGTTACGACCCATCTACTTATCAGTGAGTGGGCATTTGTTTTCCATATATACCTATATAAATGAGTTTTTCCCAGAAAATTAGTTTAAATGAAATGTGATATGAAATGCCACGCAAAGTATCTATGTATTTTATTATGCGTTATTGATTACTTATGTTGATGTTGGTGCTGAGGACGCATATGTAAGTGGCAGGTAAGTTTATATACTAGTTGATGAGAATGAATGATGTGATGTGATGTGATATGATTAAAGCTCATAAACCTGCACACTGATATTAGTGCTCCTGCCCAGTGAGGGCTCAGTCCTTCACGTGATGTTCACCTCCCGCACCGTATGCTCGCCTTGGATCCAAGTTAGGTGGTCAGTTCTATCGAATAGGCCACTATAGGTGGTTCGACTCGTAGGTGACCCACGATTTATCGCTCAGTCTTCACGTGATCGTAGCATTAGAGCATATTAGTTTATAATCAGTGATGTTGTGCAGACCACTGGAGGTGGTATTGATGTGTGTGCAGGATATATATATATATATATATATATATGATATGATTAAGATGAGTATGAGCTATATGATATGATGATTGTTATGAGCTATATACAGCCGATAGCTGAGTTGATTATTTAGTATTCAATCACATTCACAGAGTTATGCTTTGGCATTCAGTTATGGTACTTTGGCATGGCATACATACTTTCATACATACATATTTTCCAGCAGGATTTTGAGAATTATATATATATGAGTATATACTTTATTTCTGGGAAATTATACAGGTTTTATGGCGAGGGGTTATAACTTTTGAGAAAAGAAAGGTTTTGAAAAGATTTGTTTCTGACCCACTCAACTTTGTTTTTCGCTCCTCCAGGTATTAAGTAGTGTTCGTTGGTGGCATACGAGGAGCTCATCAGACGTTCTGACAGAATTCACTTATGTAGGACCACCTTCGGGTGTTATTTCTATTTATTACTTCTGCTTGACTGCACCTAGACTTTTATGCTCTATATTAGTGGAATTCACACTTCTTTTACACTAGCATTGCTAGTGTTTCAGTTTTAATTGATCCGTAAATTTCTATTCTTTATTGCTTCTGCACTGTGCACATGGTTACGTTACTCTCACATGACGGCCAGCACGCCCCACTTTTGGGTCGGGGTGTGTCAGATTGGTATCAGAGCATAGGTTTGGCAGTCCTGCATATCTTGTGAATATTCTAATTATCTTGGTGTTTTTGTCAGAACTATGGCGCCTCGTAGAGAGCCACGTCGTTCAGATGAACCTAGTTTCCCTGATATAGCTCAGTTAAGGGAAGCTATAGCGAATGCTATTCAGTCAGTTATTCGGCCGCCTCAGCGAACCCCTTTGGAGTCGGTTCATAATTTAAAGATAACCACTTTTGTGGGGAATGAAGGTCCCAAGGGTTTAGAGAAATGGTTGATGCATATTGAGAAGACTTTGAGGCTGATACAGAGTCAGGGAAGTCTATCTCCGGACAGATGGATCGAGACGACTTCATGGTTTTTGGGTAAGAAACCAGCTTCATGGTGGGGACAGTTGGCTGATGAGTTACCCCATGAAGAATCTAGAGATTGGGAGGTATTTAAGTAGTTATTCTATAAGAGATTCATTCATCCTGTATACATTGATCGTAAAAAACATGAGTTCACTAGTTTGAGGCAGAAGAAGCTGTCAGCTAATGAGTACTACATGAAATTTACTAATTTATCTCGTTATCATCCGGAAGTTGCTGCTAATCCGGTTGAGATGCTACGTTGTTTTAAATTGGGCACTAAGAAGAAATGGCGTACCATTGCGACTGCGATTCCTTGTACTACTTATCATGAGTTTTATGAGGCTTTACTTCAGATTGAGGATTCTGAGAATTTACCCAGCGACAGTGAAGAGGAAGAGAAAAATGGGAATCAGAATAAAGATAAGGGTAAAGGTCACTTCTTACAAGGGGCTCGCCAGACTTAGAGCTTTAAGCGCAGTGGGACTAGTTCTAGTTGTTCCAATGGAGGTTTCAGTTCCACATGTCAGAGAGGAGGTGGTAGATTCTTTAGAGATTCCAGATCCCAGAGGCAGGGGAATTTTGGTAGAGGAAATGCACCTTGGTGCCGTAGGTGCGGTAGTCGACGTTTAGGGGAATGTCGAAGAGGTAGCAGTGGTTGTTTTACTTGTGGTCAAGAGGGATATCAAGCTAAGTTTTGTCCTTAAAGCTAGCAGAGACCTCAGCAGCCTCCTTTACCACCACCAGCTCTAGCTCAGCAGTTTTCAGGACATGGTGGTTATACCCAGATGGGTCGTGGTGGTGCATACCACTATCAGGGGGATTCAGTTCCTTATTCTTCGGGACAGTACCAGTACCCCCAGGATCCCTATCAGCAGGGCAGTCATGGTCAGTATTCAGGAGGATATATGCCTCCACAGTAGTACTCTGGAGGATATATGCCTCAGCAGCAGTTTTCAGCTGGTGGATCCCAGTGGCATTCTGGATGATAGTCTTAGTAGGTTGATGCTACTACTAGTGAAGTTAGGTATTCGAGACAGTATAGTCGGTCAGGACAGGGGTGTAATCTTCAGGGGCGAGGAGTTCATGCCAGCAGAGGCAAAGGAATGCAGCAGAACTAGGGACGTATCAACAACCTTTCGCTGCAGGATGCTCAGAACAATCCGGATTTGATCATGGGTACGTTAAATATTCTTGGTCATTATGCTAAAGTGTTGATTGATTATGGTGCTACTCATTCAGTAATTTCTCATACCTTTGCTCAATTGACACAACCTCAATCTTCACTTCTTGGGTATGAGTTGGAGTTTGCTATGCCTAGAGGGGAAAAGTGTTATGTAGATTATGTTTACCTAGGTTGTCCCGTAGTAGTGGAGAATGTGGTTATGCCTGCTAACCTCACTCCTCTAGACATTGTGGATTTTGACGTTATCTTAGGCACAGATTGGTTGCATTGCAATCATGCTAAGATTGATTGTTACGGGAAATCAGTGACCTTTCATCATCTTGGATTACCTGAGGTTACATTCTTTGGTGAACCTAGTGGATTGAGGCATGGAATCATTTCGGCCGTGAGAGCCAAAAAGTTACTAAAGAAAGGTTGTCAATGGTACTTGGCTCACGTGGTACTAAATGATGATGCTCCGGTTAACGTGGAGAATGTCAAGGTGGTTAGACATTTTTCTGATGTTTTCCTTGATGATTTACCTGGATTGCCGCCAAACAGAAATGTGGAGTTCGCTATTGATTTGCTACCAGGTACAAATTCTATTTCCTTAACTCCTTATTGTATGGCTCATGCGGAGTTAAGAGAATTGAAGATTCAGTTACAAGAGTTGGTTGATAAAGGTTTCATTCAACCTAGTACTTAACCTTGGGGAGCTCCAGTTTTGTTTGTAAGGAAGAAAGACGGTACTTTGAGGCTTTGCATTGATTACAGGCAATTGAATAGGATGACGATTAAAAATCGTTATCCTTTGCCTCGTATTGATGATCTTTTTTATCAACTCAGAGGTGCCTACGTATTTTCTAAGATTGATATAAGGTTTGGTTATTATCAGTTGAAGATCAAGAGCGATGATGTTCCTAAAGCTGCTTTCAGGACTTGTTATGGTCATTATGAGTTTCTGGTGATGCCATTTGGATTGACGAATGCACCAGCAGCTTTTATGGGTTTAATGAAGTGTTTCAGCAGTATTTGGATAGATTCGTTATTGTCTTCATTGATGACATTCTGGTGTATTCTAAGTCAAAAGCAGACCATGTCCGACATCTTACTTTGGTGTTGAAGAAGTTGAAGGAACATCAATTATATGCTAAGTTCAGTAAGTGCCAATTCTGGTTAGATCAAGTTGCTTTCTTGGGGCATGTTGTTTCAGCTTAGGGTATTTAGGTAGACCCTTAGAAGATAGTCGTTGTGGAGAATTGGGAACAGCCACGAACCGTCACCAAGGTACGGAGTTTCCTTGGTTTAGCGGGTTATTATCGGTGATTTGTTAAGGATTTCTCAGTTATGGCTTTACCATTAACGAGGTTGACCAGGAAGGAAGTTAAATTTGAGTGGGATGATAATTGTGAGTAGAGTTTCCAGCAGTTGAAGTATTATCTCACTCATGCGCCTGTTTTGACTCTTCCTGATGATAGTGGTAATTTTGAGGTTTACAGCGATGCTTCTTTGAATGGCTTGGGATGCGTGTTGATGCAACATGGTAGGGTAATTGCTTACGTTTCGCGTCAGTCAAAGCCTCATGAAATGAATTACCCTACACATGATTTGGAATTGGCTGCCATTATTTTCGCTTTGAAGATTTGGAGACACTATCTCTATGGTGAGAAATGTAGGATTTTCTCAGATCACAAGAGTCTCCAGTATCTGTTCACACATAAAGATTTGAATCTTCGTCAGCGGAGATGGATTGAGTTGCTAAGTGACTACGATTGCACGATTGAGTATCATCCTGGACGTGCTACTGTAGTGGCTGACGTTTTGAGTAGGAAACCTCAAGGTCGGGTTAATGCTTTGTATGCTTCTTGTGTTTATCTTCTTGTAGATTTAAGGTCTACTGGAGTGAAATTGGAATTAGAAGAACGAGAAGAAAGAGCTGTGGCAGAGCAAGAAAGAGCCTTACTTGCTAGTTTCCAAGTTAAGCCTATTCTAATTGATCGTATACTTGAGACTCAGATGAATAACGAAGAGATTAAAGAGTTAATTCATTTGAGGAATCAAGGGAAGAAGAAAGATCTCAGAGTTGGAAAGACGGATGGCATGCTTATGCAAGAGAATATGATGTACGTGCCAAATAATGCGGAATTAAAGAAGGCAATTGTTGATGAGGCACATATTTCAGCTTATGCGATGCATCTAAGAGGAACTAAAATGTATCATACCATTAGGCCATTTTATTATTGGCCAGGTATGAAAAGGGAAATTGCTGAGTATGTAAGTAGGTGTATCGTGTGCCAACAGGTTAAAGCTGAAAGAAAGAAGCCATTTGGGTTGTCACAGCCACTTCCCGTTCCATAGTGGAAATGGGAAAATATTACTATAGATTTTGTGTACAAGTTACCTCGTACACAAAACAGCTATGATGGAATTTGGGTGGTTGTTGATCGGCTTACTAAGTCAGCGTATTTCATTCCTCTAAGGGAAAAATATTCTTTGAACAAGTTAGCTGAGTTGTTCATCACGAAGATTGTGAAGTATCATGGAGTTCCTATGAGTATTATTTCTGATCGAGATCCAAGATTTACTTCTAAGTTTTGGATAACATTCCAGGAAGCTTTGGGTTCGAGATTACTATACAGCACGGCATATCATCCTTAGACAGACGGACAATCTGAGAGGACGATTCAAACTTTGGAAGATATGCTAAGATCTTCGGTGTTGCAGTTTGGCGACGCTTGGTATAAGCGGTTGGATTTGATGGAATTCGCATACAACAATAGCTTTCACTCGAGTATTGGGATGGCGTCATTCGAGGCATTATATGGCAAGCCTTGTCGTACACCTTTACGTTGGTCAGAGGTTGGTGAACGAGTTTTAGTGGGCCCTGAGTTAGTAGAGGAGACTACTCAGAACATTCAGGTTATTAAGTCTAATATGAAAGCGGCCCAAGATCGCCAAAAGAGTTTAGCAGATAGACATGCCACTGATCGAGTGTACAAGGTTGGTGATTAGGTATTTCTGAAGTTGTCACCGTGGCGAGGTGTAGTACGATTCGGAAAGAAAGGCAAGCTAAGTCCTAGATTCATCGGACCTTATCAGATCACTGAGCGCGTTGGTAAAGTTGCTTACAGACTTGAGTGGCCATCAGAGCTGTCTAAGGTACATAATGTGTTTCATGTATCGATGCTTCGTCACTATGTTACAGATCCTTCTCATGTGATACCTCATCAACCCTTAGAGATAAGTTCAGATTTGACTTATGATGAGGAGCTGGTGACGATACTTGATTGGAAAGAAAAGGTTCAGAGGAACAAGACAGTGCATTTGGTTAAAGTTTTGTGGAGGAACCATTCAGTGGAAGAAGCGACGTGGGAGACAGAGGATCAGATGAGAGAAATGTACCCAAGATTGTTTTATGAGTACTAGTGGATGGTTTTGGTTATGTAAATTTCGGGGACGAAAATTTTATAAGGTGGGTAGATTGTAACAGCCCATCCTGGAAATTTCGTACGACGGATGTGAAATGACGAAAATGCCCCTAGGCATTAATTAAGGTATGTGTGTGTATCTAAGTTTAGGAGTTTGGTTTAGTGGTACTTGGACCACACACACATTCACACATTCACTCTTTCTCTCTCTCACTCCCACACTCTCTCTCTATCTCTCAGACTTTTTCTTTCTCTCTCTCTCCCTCGGCTTTTGTATGGACAAGCACCAAAACCCTTGTAAGCTTTGCAGATCGAGGCTAAGGTAAGCATTTTCATGTTCCTTGTGATCTTAGGAAGCCATTGGTACAAGTTTTAGAACCTGGAACCTTCGATTCGTCACGAAACCATAACCTCCGATTTGTGCACTGTTTATGCACACGTGAAATGTTGTTTTTCAGGGAATTCTAAGTTCATAGGAAACTTTATGAGGTTCTAAAGAAGCTCAGAGTAGTTCATTTGAAGTTTTTAGACGTCAGAATAGCGAGATTGGGGAGTTTTCGTTTTAGCCGGAATTATCGAGGTTTTTTCCAGCGAATCCCCAGCGAGTTGGGGGTCAAGTCAGGTATGGTTGTGTTCATCTTTGTGAGATCTTCATTTTGGTATAAAGTACATAGAAAATGGTGCAAAAATGAAGGAGAAACCATAGTTGGAAGTTTTTCCAGAAACCGGCGAACAGCCGCCGGAGAAGACGGGGAATATTCCGTCAATCTTGACGAAATATGCTGACACCGTCAGTCATCTTTAACTGTTACCGTTGGGTTTTAACGAAATATTTCGAGGAATATTCCTGATGGCGTTAACTGACGCCGTCAGTGTGCAGATCACGTGGTCGCGTGTGGCCGTGCCTTGGCCGGAGCGTGGCCGCGCGTGGGTGGTCGGAAAATTTTTCTAAAAATTTAGGGATGATCCTGAGATTGTGTAGATCACAGTGGTATATTCATATACCCAAATTGAGCAATGTATGAGAAGTTATTTCTAAGGTTTCGATTATGTGCGTTAATTAACGTTATTGCAGTTATTTCTCATATAGGCGAGACCTATCCGGAGGTTACGAGCGTAGCCAGGCTAGGCACGGGGGTTACGACCCGTCTACTTATTAGTGAGTGGGCATTTGTTTTCCGTATATACCTATATAAATGAGTTTTTCCCAGAAAATTAGTTTAAATGAAATGTGATATGAAATGCCATGCAAAGTATCTATTTATTTTATTATGCGTTATTGATTACTTATGTTGATGTTGGTGCTGAGGATGCATAGGTAAGTGGTAGCTAAGTTTATATACTAGTTGATGAGAACGAATGATGTGATGTGATATGATTAGAGCTCATAAACCTGCACACTGATATTAGTGCTCTTGCCCAGAGAGGGGCTCAGTCCTTCACGTGATGTTCACCTCCCACACCGTATGCTCGCCTTGGATCCAAATTAGGTGCGCAGTCCTGTCGAATAGGCCACTATAGGTGGGTTCGACTCGTAGGTGACCTGCGATTTATCGCTCAGTCTTCACGTGATCGTAGCACTAGAGCATATTAGTTTGTAATCAGTGATGTTGTGCAGACCACTATAGGTGGTATTGATGTGTGTGCATGATATATATATATATGATATGATTGAGATGAGTATAAGCTATATGATATGAAGATTGTTATGAGCTATATACAACCGAGGGATGAGTTGATTATTTAGTATTCAATCACATTAACAGAGTTGTGCTTTGGCATTCAGTTATGATACTTTGGCATGGCATACATACTTTCGTACATATATATTTTCCAGCAGGATTTTGAGAATTATATTTTCCAGAGTAGTTCATTTGAAGTTTTTAGACGTCGGAATAGCGAGATTGGGGAGTTTTCGTTTTAGCCGGAATTATCGAGGTTTTTTCCAGCGAATCCCCGACGAGTTGGGGGTCAAGTCAGGTATGGTTGTGTTCATCTTTGTGAGATCTTCATTTTGGTATAAAGTACATAGAAAATGGTGCAAAAATGAAGGAGAAACCATAGTTGGAAGTTTTTCCAGAAACCGGCGAACAGCCGCCGGAGAAGACGGGGAATATTCCGTCAATCTTGACGAAATATGCTGACACCGTCAGTCATCTTTAACTGTTACCGTTGGGTTTTAACGAAATATTTCGAGGAATATTCCTGATGGCGTTAACTGACGCCGTCAGTGTGCAGATCACGTGGTCGCGTGTGGCCGTGCCTTGGCCGGAGCGTGGCCGCGCGTGGGTGGTCGGAAAATTTTTCTAAAAATTTAGGGATGATCCTGAGATTGTGTAGATCACAGTGGTATATTCATATACCCAAATTGAGCAATGTATGAGAAGTTATTTCTAAGGTTTCGATTATGTGCGTTAATTAACGTTATTGCAGTTATTTCTCATATAGGCGAGACCTATCCGGAGGTTACGAGCGTAGCCAGGCTAGGCACGGGGGTTACGACCCGTCTACTTATTAGTGAGTGGGCATTTGTTTTCCGTATATACCTATATAAATGAGTTTTTCCCAGAAAATTAGTTTAAATGAAATGTGATATGAAATGCCATGCAAAGTATCTATTTATTTTATTATGCGTTATTGATTACTTATGTTGATGTTGGTGCTGAGGATGCATAGGTAAGTGGTAGCTAAGTTTATATACTAGTTGATGAGAACGAATGATGTGATGTGATATGATTAGAGCTCATAAACCTGCACACTGATATTAGTGCTCTTGCCCAGAGAGGGGCTCAGTCCTTCACGTGATGTTCACCTCCCACACCGTATGCTCGCCTTGGATCCAAATTAGGTGCGCAGTCCTGTCGAATAGGCCACTATAGGTGGGTTCGACTCGTAGGTGACCTGCGATTTATCGCTCAGTCTTCACGTGATCGTAGCACTAGAGCATATTAGTTTGTAATCAGTGATGTTGTGCAGACCACTATAGGTGGTATTGATGTGTGTGCATGATATATATATATATGATATGATTGAGATGAGTATAAGCTATATGATATGAAGATTGTTATGAGCTATATACAACCGAGGGATGAGTTGATTATTTAGTATTCAATCACATTAACAGAGTTGTGCTTTGGCATTCAGTTATGATACTTTGGCATGGCATACATACTTTCGTACATACATATTTTCCAGCAGGATTTTGAGAATTATATATATGAGTATATACTTTATTTATGGGAAATTATACAGGTTTTACGGTGAGGGGTTATAACTTTTGAGAAAAGAAAGGTTTTGAAAAGATTTGTTTCTGACCCACTCAACTTTGTTTTTCGCCCCTCCAGGTATTAAGTAGTGTTCGTTGGTGGCATAAGAGGAGCTCATCGGACGTTCTGACAAAATTCACTTATGTAGGACAACCTTCGGGTGTTATTTCTATTTAGTACTTATGCTTGACTACACGTAGACTTTTATGCTCTGTATTAGTGGAATTCACACTTCTTTTACACTAGTATTACTAGTGTTTTGGTTTTAATTGACCCGTAAATTTCTGTACTTTATTGCTTCCGCACTGTGCACATGGTTACGTCACTCTCACGTGACGGCCAGCATGCCCCACTTTTGGGTCGGGGTGTGTCACATTACATGCCTTTTAAGATGTTTTGAACATGTTTAAAAGTAGAGAAAATAATATTCAATGAACAACTAATTCAATCACATTATTGCTAGCTTATTATGAGATAGTAATTATTAAAAAAATATTGTTAAAATGACGAAAATACTGCCTGCCGCATTTGATGTATTATTTTGGGTTGCTTTTGAAGGGCATTTTTGTCCAATTATTTTGGTGAATCTTGTGACACCAAAAAATACTGTTCATTGGGCCGTTGGCTTTATATATAAAGATATTGCATATATTGTTAATATATATATGTTCATGCATAACGCAATTTATAAAATGGCTATGTTGAATTTGTGAGTCAAAGAATGGAAAGAAAATATAAGCAATTAGGGTTTTTCAAACCCTAGAAATTTTCAAAAAAAATTTAAGAAAAAGAGATGTTTTGCCTACGGCCTGAAGCCGCACCATAGTCAAGCCGAAGCAGAGCCAAGCCAACAACTCAGGTTTGCACCATATGCAATTTTTTTGTTTGGCTTAAATGTCAAAATGGTCCCTATGTTTTAGTAATGTGGTCAATTTAGTCCTCGTGTTTTCAATTTGGCCAATTTGGTATTCGGATTTATCTCTGTTAGCCAACTAAGAACATTATATCCAATTTCTTTTAAATTATTCATAAACTATTACTGACACATCGTCCCGGAGGAGGGCATGCTGGTCGTCACGTGAGAGTGACGTAACCATTTACACAGTTCGGAAGCTTTAGAGATACAATTACAAAGATATAACACCTGAAGGTGTATCCTACTATTGTGAATTCTGTCAGAACACCAGGATTCCTCGTGACCCCCAAAGTACTGCTACTTAGAACCTGGAGGGGCGCAAAACAAAGTTGAGTGGGTCAGTAAAACAAAGCTTTTCTAAAAATCGTCTCGTTATCAAAGCGCTAACCCCTCGCTGTAAAACCTGCCTTCCTCCGGGATAGGGTGTGTCAATTACAAACTTATTCATATTTGATTTAAAATATTTAAAAGATAAATAAAATTATCTATTTTTTTTATAATAGGTTATAATATATTTATAAATATTTAAACAAAAATTGGATGGAATGTCCTTAATTGGATAGCAGACATAAACACGAGGACTAAATTGGCTAAATTAAAAATACGGACTAAATTGGCCAAATGACTATAACACAAGGGCCATTTTGACATTTGAGCCTTTTCGTTTTTCATTATTTATTTTGACTTACACTGCATTCGGATGAGTACATTTAAAATTACTAAAAAAAATTTAAAATGACAAAAATTGAATTGATGAAATTTGATTTTCTAAAATTTGTGAATTTATTGTTTGACTTACCTAAAAGAACAATAAATTTAAAATACAGAATTTAATGTGTATAATGTCATTAATATATAAATTATAGCTTGTAATGGAGATGTGCTAATAATGGCAGTGGTCACGGCTGTGATAATAGTGGGTGCTGGTGATGGTGGTGGTGCCGACTGTGATGTGGGCGACGATAACGGCAGTGGCAACAACGACATGCTGTGGTGGCGGCGGTGGTGATTATGGTTGAGATGGTGGGTGGTGGGTAGTGGCAGCGGTGATGATAGTGAGCGATGGCGGCAACAACGATGGTAATGGTATTTGGTGGTGACAGGTTCACACACCCCGACCCGAAAGTGGGGCGTGCTGGCCGTCGAGTGACGTAGCCATGTGCACAGTGCAGAAGCAAGATTAATCAGAAAGATTCGAACAATTTAAAGTCGTGCAACTAGCAACACAAAAGAAGATAGTGTGCTAGTGCGAGAATTAAGATGGTTTACACAACCAGAGCATAAATGGTCTACGTGCAGTCAAGCAGAAAGTACTAAATAGAGATAACACCCGAATGTGGTCCTACATAAGTGAATTCTGTCAGAACGTCTGATGAGCTCCTCGTATGCCACCAACGAACACTACCTAATACCTGGAGGGGCGAAAAACAGAAAGCGTGAGTGGGCAAAAACAAATCTTTTCAAAACCTTTCTTTTCTCAAAAGTTATAACCCCTCGCCGTAAAACCTGTATAACTTCCTAGAAATAAAGTATATACTCATATATATAATTCTCAAAATCCTGCTGGAAAATATGTATGTATGAATATATGTATGCTATGCCAAAGTATCATAACTGAATGCCAAATCATAACTCTATGAATGTGATTGAATACTAGATATCATCTTAGCCCTCAGCTGTATATAGCTTATAAGAATCTCATCATATCATATAGCTCATAATCAACTTAATCGTATCATATATATCCTGCACACACATCAATACCACCTCTAATGGTCTGCACAACATCAATGTATATATAATAATATGCTCTAGTGCTACAATCACGTGAAGACTATGCGAATGATTCGCGGGTCACCTACAAGTCGAACCCACTTATAGTGGCCTACTCGACAGGACTGTGCACCTAACTTGGATCCAAGGCGAGCATGCAGTGCGGGAGGTGAACATCACGTGAAAGACTATGCCCCTAACTCTGGGCGGGAGCACTAATATCAGTGTGCAGGTTTATGAGCCCCACTCACTGATATGTAGTCGGGTCGTAACCCCCGTGCCTAGCCTGGCTACGCTCGTCTTCCGGATATGTCTCGTCTATATGAGAAATAATTGTAATAACGTCAATTAACGCACATAACAAAACTGGCTAATAACTTCTCATACATTGCTCAATTTGGGTATATGAATATTCCACAGTGATCTACACAATCTCAGGATCATCCCCATATTTTTAGAAAAATTTTCTGACCAACAACGCGCGGCCACGTGATCTGCACACTGACGACGTCAGTTAACGCCGTCAGGAATATTTCGTTAAAACACAACGGAATCTGTCCAAACTAACTTACGGTGTTAGCATATTCCGTCAACACTAACGGAATATTGTCTGTCTTCTCCAGCGAGTCGCCGGTCGCCGGCGACTGTTCGTCGGTTTCTAGAAAAACTTCTAACTATGGTTTCTTCTTCATTTTTGCACCATTTTCTACGTACTTTTTACCAAAATGAAGATCTCACAAAGATGAACACAACCATACCTGACTCTGCCCCCAACTCGCCGGGGATTCGCCGAAAAAAGCCTCAATAATTTCGGTCAAAATGAAACTCTCCAATCTCACGATTCCAACGTCCAAAATCTTCCAACGAAGCACTCCGAGCTTCGTAAGGACCTCCTTAAGCTCCCTGCGAGCTTAAAATCCCCTGAAAAACAACATTTCACGTGTGCATGAACAGTGCACAAATCGGAGGTTAGGATTCACTGGGTTTTCGAAGGTTCCAGGTTAAAAAACTTGTACTAATGGCTTCCTGAGATCACAAGGAACACGAATAAACTTACCTTAGTCTCGATCTGCAAGGTTTGAAATGGTTCATGGGTGTGTCTGTACGAAAATGGAAGAGAACGAGAGTCTGAGAGATAGAGAGAGTACGGGAGTGAGAGAGAGAAAGAGTGTGTGTGAATGTGTGTGGTCCAAATACAACCAACCAAACACCCCCAAACTTAAACACACACATACCTTAATTAACGTCCAAGGGCATTTTTGTCTTTTCACACGTTCGGGAATAATTTTTCGAGACGGGCTGTTACAATCTACCCACCTTATAAAAATTTCATCCTCGAAATTTACATAACCAAAACCGTCCATTAGTACCCATAAAACAATCTTGGGTACATCTCTCTCATCCTGTCCTCGGTCTCCCACGTCGCTTCTTCCACTGAATGGATCCTCCATAAAACTTTCACCAAATGCACTGTCTTATTCCTCAGAACCTTTTCTTTCCAATCCAAGATAGTCACTGGTTCCTCATCATAAGTCAAATCTGAACTGATCTCTAAGGGTTGATGAGGTATTATATGCGACGGATCTGAGACATAGTGACGAAGCATCGAAATATGAAACACATCATGTACCTTGGACAGCTCTAACGGCAACTTAAGCCTGTAAGCAACTTCACTAACTCGCTCGGTGATCTGATAAGGCCCGATGAACCTAGGACTTAGCTTGCATTTCTTCCCGAATCATACTACACCTCGCCACGACGATAACTTCAGAAATACCCATTCACCAACGTTGTACACTCGATCTGTGGCATGACTGTCTGCTAAACTCTTTTGGCGATCTTGGTCCGCTTTCATATTAGACTTAATAACTTGAATATTTTGAGTAGTCTCCTCCACTAACTCATGGCCCACTAAAACTCGTTCGCCAACCTCTGACCAACATAAAGGTGTACGACAAGGCTTGCCATATAATGCCTCGAATGGCGCCATACCAATACTTGAGTGAAAGCTGTTGTTGTAGGCGAACTCTATCAAATCCAACCGCTTATGCCAAGCGTCGCCAAACTGCAACGCCGAAAATCTTAGCATATCCTCCAATGTCTGAATCGTCCTTTCTGATTGTCCGTCTGTCTGAGGATGATATGCCGTGTTGTACAGTAATCTCGAACCCAAAGCTTCCTGGAATGCTATCCAAAACTTAGAAGTAAATCTCGGATATCGATCTGAAATAATACTCATAGGAACTCCATGATACTTCACCATCTTCGTGATGAACAACTCGGCTAACTTCTTCAAAGATGATGATACTTTACGGACATTTCACATGTTAAACTAATCTAGTTTAATATAAAGGGCAAAGATTATTGTTTTAAGTAGTCTCATATAAATGTTATATGCTTAAACGATAAGTCCAAGGAATATGTAATAGGGAGAATGTGATCTAAAGAAGTTAGATTCATGAGACCATTCTCTTTCATATACATATCCTAAATCTTCCTGATCATAGGATTGCCAATTGGGCATTGATAGTCCGTCAAGATTAGTACGTGCTATGTCTTCTCTTAGGGAGAGCGATTGGTCTCAAATCATTGGTGTGACTGACACCAAGATAAGTACGTAGGTGCTCAATAGTGAATAAGTCCACTGAACGCGATCAACGAGGAGTTCTCATACTCATGTCACATGAGAACTCATGGTTGGGATAATGCAAAGTAGTCATTTGACCTGAGGCATCATAGTTGTCATGTGGTTAGGTCCTTCATCTTTGACTATGTCAAAGTCACTCCGTCAAAGAGTGTCCACGACATAGTTGGGGTTAAGCCACTTACCCATGGAGGCATGTGAATGTGCAACAAGGGATCTCTAACCTTCAAATGTTGAGGGAGAATACTCTATGATATGATTAAGAATCTCTGGCCAGAGTATGAATGAGATTTAGGAAGTCGTTCTAAATCACATTCAAGGTAATCATATAAGTAAGGGAATCACATTGGATAGTATACATGAATAAACTATCAAACCAAACAATGTGGTCAGGAGTATTGTATTAGAGAAAGACCGTATTGCATTGTAATCCCAAACTGAATAGGTTCTCCAACCTCTTCTGATTAGCTTGGGTAGCCATGACATACTGCTAGGTGTCACTCATGGCTTGTGGAAGCCCTAAAGATGTATAGTCACTAAAGGGAGAATTGAAAGTAAGTTTCAATTCACAATTGATTAGTAAGAGTTTTAATCGCCCACTGCCTCGCTAAAAGGAACCTAATGGATCGCACACCGTGTAAGGTAATGATTGAAGGATACAATGGAGATGAGTAAGGATAATTAAATGGTTTAATTATTTATGCTGGGATTAATTAATACGTTAATTAATCAAACGAATATGTTCGTTATAGACCTCGGGGTTAGTTTTGGGCCGCAAGGCCCAATGGGATTTGAATGTCAAGCCCATTAACTCAAATTGTATGACAACTTGACAACACAAAGGGCTTGAAAGCCCAATGAACCCTTAATGGCCGGCCACATAGAGAGGGGTAGTGAACTTGGCTTAATTGCAAGTTTGCCACTCCATTGTGAGGTGGTATAAAGGTAACTTTATAGCCATTTCATCATTAGGGTTTCTTGTTGGAGAAAATTGGAGAGAACATGTCTCTCCCTTTCTCTCTAGAAGGCCGGCCCCCTTGGAGGGGATTAGCTAGCAATCCTTCCTCCTCTAAGGTCACTCATCTTCTTCCTTCACCATCCTTGGTGTTGAAAATTAGAGGTCTCCTACCTTGGGGACTTTTGGAGAATCAATTCTTCCATCCATATCCATGGAGCCAAGGAGCAAAGAGACAAAGGAAAGAAGGCCCTCACATGGGTGATTAACCTTTGCTAAGCAAAGAGGTGCTTCTAAGGTATAAAAGTTTCTCAACTCCTTTCTTTAAGGTTTGAGTTGAGTCATGGTTCACCATAACTACTAGGCTTTGAACTTCATAAGTAATGTTTTGTTTTGAGTGCATACAAGCATGATTCCGCCTTTAATTGTTAATTGCATGCCATAGATGTTGCTCAAATGAACATGTTTTTCACAAATTTTCCTTCAAGTGTTATCAAGAGCCTAGGTCTAGTAGTTGGTGAATCCTTTTGGGTTTTTGTAGTTCATAGTTTGTGATTTGAATGTTGTAATTGTTACAAGCTTTACTCTTGCTTCTTTGAATGTAAATTTTGTTAGAAAATTTGCCATCTCAAATGTTGTAGATGTAGTTCATATGAGCATGAATTTTGGAGCTAAAATTTGGTGCCATGTTGATGGGGAAATTCGGCCAAATCCAAATGTTGGATTTTTGGGTTCATGTTTGTCTTGTTAAAAGTGTTTTAAAGTGACTTTTGGAACCCCTAAGTACCCTAGGATGTTAACCCTCTTTTATGTAGTGAAAATTTGAGTTTTATTGAGTGAAAACATTCATGGAGCTCTTATGAGTTTTCATGTGTGTTCTTCAATGTTCTTGTTGATCTTATCAAGAACAAAAAGGTTTGGAGTTTTGATTCAAAGTGTTTGGTGTTTTTCATAAAGTTTTGGTTTAATTTTGATTGGTGATGGATGATTGGTGATGGATGATTTATGTCTTTATTGTTTGACAAAACATTTTCTTACAACCCATACCAATCAACTTTTCCACATCTACCTATCAACTTTTTCAAAACACTTTCAAATTTTGAATTTTTTCACCAAAACCTTTTCCCCTCCTTTTTCACTACCAAAACCGGCCACCCTATTAGGTAGGGTATTTTTGGGGCTTTTATGCAATTACATAAAGTTTTGATACTTTTGTGTATTTGTACTTTGACCTGAAAGTTTACATTTTTACGTAAAGGCCCAAATCACTAAAGGACAAATTGTTTTGCTCCTTTAATGAAGTTTTTGTATTTGTTGAAATTTTTGGGTTCTAGTTGTAATTACATGAAGTAGTGGACTTTTGTGTTTTTACAAAGTGACCCCAAAAGTTTGTGTTTTGCAATATAGCCCAATGGTTGAGGTTATTGCTTTTTGGCCCAAATTAGTAGAGAACAAAATAGTTTTGTATCTTTAAATGAGAATTTGATTTTCATTTTATTTAGCTCTATTTAAATCAATTCTATGGATAAAAAAACCAAATGAAAATGTTGCATTCAAGTTTAATTAGTTAAAGCGTTAATTAATTAAAGAAAGGGTGATTATGAACCTAAGCCTACGATAATTGAGCTATGTGAAAGGCCGTCTCAAATTTGTTTGAACCATGGGAATGTGTAGATTAATTTTGGTTGTAATTTGATATGATCAAAAGTTGTAAAAGAGCATAAGCTCTTCTTTACTTTAAAGTAATTTGTTTTGATCAAATGTTGTAAAAGAGCATAAGCTCTTCTTTACTTTGATATGCATGAAATTGGAGTAGTTGGGTCCAACGCCCAATAGGAGAAACACGCCTTAATATGATTAAACGCGTAACTAAAATCAATCACCATTAGACCGAGGTCCAACACTAGGCTCGTGTTGGATCGAATCAAAGGTTTATAGTCATCCTAAGGCCCTAAGGTAACTATATAGTCCATCAATGAATGCAAAGCTTATGTTAGTAGTACCATATACTCTTGCTTTAAAAACCGTTTTACAAGCTTAGTGGGAGTATCATATACTACTAAATCAATCAAATGGACCAATAGTTGTAATGGGACCGAATTGTTTTAATAAGATTAAAATAAATGCTTGTATGTGATGAGACCTAAAACCCTTAACTAAACCATTATTAAGTTGATAAGCATGAGAGTGCTTTAAACACTCTTTCGTGGCCTTCCACCGTGGTAGGCTCCGATCGTTTGTGACTCATACACCGACTTCACCCTATCATGGGGGAGTACAGAGTGCGTGCTTACACTCAGGAAGAGTCCTATATGCATACATGATGTTGTGAAGGTAGGCAACGAGAATGATCAACATCATATCATTGTGAGGTTGTTCTTGAACCCCTACTCGAACTTGCATGGTGGGAATGACTTAACTAAGTGCAATGGAGCCAACATCATATCATTGTGAGGCTTCATTCTCTAGAGGCCAAATAAGATGGGTACTTACATTAGATGTAAATGAGTAAGCGTACTCTCTCATTATTATTGTTGCTAGCCAACATCATATCATTGTGAGGTAGGCTTGGTAATAGTGAGCATCTCATACCTTACTAAGAGTTTTCTCCAAAACTCTCGAATTCTGATGAGGGATATGGAATTTGCCAAAAATAGTGGGTGGTGCTATTTGATTTAAAGACCCGGATCAAATGGCTTAAAATCAATCAATTTATATTTGTTATGTATTTGTTTAACAATATATTTGCAAACGCTATCCAAAACTTGACAAAGAAAAACTTTAGTTTCTGGACTTAGTACCACAATCTCATAGATTGTCTTGAATAGATTGTATATGTACCTAAGTAGTCTCATCCTCACAATCTTCCTATTGATAATGTATCATTGGAAGAATATGTTAGATAAGTCTATCATAAAGAGGACAACACTTTTAGTATCATAATTCTTCAATTACAAATTGTTGTATGAAGAAATAAGAGTTGCTTTGAACAACTCTTAGATAAATGCAAACCCTAGTGCTTGTTTCTTTGTTACATGAACAAGGAACTTGAGAAATAAGCACAAGGACATGGACACTTCATGTGCCATGATTCTTCACTTACAAATTGTTGTATGAAGAAATGAGAGTTGCCTCGAACAACTCTTGGATGTTTGTAATCTTGTTTAGAACAAGATGGTTGGTTGACAAAAATAGTCCATCAATATGGACTTATGATGATTTTGAATCATTGAGTGTTGAAGTGTTAAACCACTTAACGAGACGGAAACTAGACAAGGACTTCACCTATGAGTCCTTAACCAAATGGTTCACTAAGTTTATAGTAAACTATATAGTGAACAATAACCGTACGCTCTCCAAATCGTTTGATGTGTTTAACACAATTGAAATAAGTTTCAAGAAAGACAGTGGGAGTTTAGGGACCATGACTATTGTAGTCAAGGGAGAAGTCAAATGAAGAAGGCAAAATAACTCCAAGGGATTAAACTTTCTTTATGAAAGGATGGATATTGGAAGGGGTATATGGAAGAAATGTCTTGCAAGTGTCAAGAACACACATTTTGAAGGTGTTGTAAATTGTTCTTGAAAGGTTCAAAACAGTTGGTTCTTCTACTTGAATGCTTGATTCCGTATTAGTAACTATGTTTTACAATCGTTGTAAAAGTATGGCTAATAAGTAGTGGAAGATTAATGAGAGAAGAGAAAGTACTTCACATCTGGAACGTGAATCAAATATAGATCTCTGTGAAAGTAGATAGTACTTACTTCCTCATATGAACTACCAAAGAAATTGGAAAACCAAAGATTGTCTTTACATTCCAATTTGAATAAGGAACTTAATTCCATCACCATAAGAAATGGATGAATGCTTTGTTTGACAAAAACATTGTTCTTTATTAATGAAAGATTGGATTATTGTAATCTAATTGATTATCTCTATAGTAGAGATGATGTGGTAGCGTTAACTGTTTAGAATATGACGATGCTTAAAACCCAAAAGGTTGCAAGGTAGTGACTAATCCCAAACTGAGTTGTGACACCTCTAAAACATAAATTACGAGTTAGTCATAGATGGATGCTTAGGAACGTTAGATCCGGATCCAATACCTTCTTGTTAAAATTGTATAGAAGCGAAATGTTCGAATCTTTATTCTTTAGGAAAGAAGAAAGAATCACAAAGTTGTTGAGGTTAATTCACTTAGATGTTAATGGCACTTGTCCACAACATAATACTACTCATGTTGTATGACATTCACCGAAGATCGCTCTCGGTTGGACTATCGTTTATTTTGAATAAACAAAAGTCCGAATACTTTGCAAAAGGTTTCAAAGAATTCAAGAATGTAAGTTGATGAGTAAGACGTCTATAGTATTTACCTCCTTAGATTTGATCCAAGGAAATATAACACTTTAGAAGAGTTTCCTTGATAGAAATCAAGGAAAGTAGCATCATAAGATAATAGATTTCTCCATTAGGAGAAGAACGAACTCGAATAAGATTTAGTTCGTTGGATGTTATCAATTACCCATATATAGGATATATACTTCTAAGACAATATGATTGTCAATTAAAAGATCTTCCAGAATTTTCAAGACCCCATAGGATGTAGTTGGAAAGAAAGACAAGTCTTAATCGTGTTAAGATTTGGGGTTGTGTGCTAATAAGCAATATTTGTTTGAGAACAATCTTGTGGGATATCCTTAAATTAACCTTTGGATATCACTTCTATAAATCAACTGACAAATGTTGTTTGTTGGGTCTTTCATTATAATCCTACACTAGGATTTACCTAAGATAGGGCAAATGAACGAGAGATAGAACTCAAAGAATGGGTTCTTTGAGAGACAAGATGATAATCAACAAATATAACAACCTAGTTCCTACACCACTAGCTCCGAGGAAGTCAAGAAGGATCTATAAACCATCTCAGTTGAATGGTTTGAACTTTATGACTATGTCATAGAGTTACACCTCTTAATTCGAAAGAAATAAAAATGAAAATCCTTATGACTACATTGAGTGTATATACGACATATACTCAAGAAAATGGTATGGTACCATTTGACCCGAAATAATGAAACCTTTAAAGCTAATTGGTAGCTTAAGGTGACTACAATCAAAGAGATTGGTTGACGTGGAAGAAACCATCTTTGACGTAGTCTTGGTTTCTATTAATTTGAAGTTAGCTAGCTACAACTAAATGGTGATTCAATGTTTGGACATAATATGGGTTTCCGAAACCATTACCAAGATAGTCTTGATAATATATGTCTAAAACTAAGAATCACAAGACATGTAAGTTGTAAAGATCCATCCATTATGAATCTTAGCAAGCTAGTGGGAGCTGTAAGTGTCTTATGAGAGAAAGATCAAATTGTTTGATTTCTCATAAAGATGTAAATGAATCTTTTGTTTACTAGGTTTACAAAAGATTAGTGGGAGTTAATCGTATTCCTAAATTTGAACATATATATGATATATTAATTATAGAAATAAAAGGAATTCTTCTTCGTTAAAAGTTATGACTTTAAACGTTCTATAATGATAGAATGTATATGGGAGAAATAGTCTATATACATGGGATGGAAATTTATAATGATAGATTTCAGGATATAATTTGATTATATTAATCCCTAATGATAGACAAAAGATGCTAGGAAGTTTCTCATATGATGATAAACTTCAATCAGAAGGACAATTCTAGTAAGACTAGAAAGTTGCTCTTCACAAAGGGAACATACCCCTTTGACTCCCAAAGAATTAATGCGTAAATAGAAACCTTTATGCATACGCAGAAAAGGTGATTTATGTATTTCATATTGTATGAAAAACGTTGATATGAGTTGTACCAAGATCGGTACAAGACTATATCAATGCAAGCCCAGTATCAGAACCATGGCAACTGTCAAGTGAGTCTTTAAGTATTTAAGAAATACTAAAGGATAGATTCCTCAAGAATGAGGAAGAATTAGAGTAATGCAGTGGAAGCGTAAAAGTATTAGATTATGAATCTAATATCGTATCCATCATTGGATGTCTCTTCATTTTGAATGAAAAGATAATTGGATATCTCTTTATTATGACTAAAGAGATATTTGGGTGGAAACATTAAAAGTAATGACTTTAGTGTGTTCCATCATGAATGCAAAATATATCGCCATATAGAAGTTTACAACAATGTTGTTTGGATGGGAAAGTTCATTCATGAACTCTCAATTCGGTTCCAACCAGAAAGTGTCTCTAGTGTATCGACACTACGACACTAATGAAGCAATAGCTCAAGCCATGGAATCGAGGTCTCATCAAGATTCGAACTCAAATGAGAGACTAAACCACATGATTGAGAATTATGTATAATGATGACGTCGTTATTCTCAAGGTTGCTTCTATGGATAACATATAGATATCCATTGTCTAGGCCTACTACTCAGCCATTTTTGAAATGACTACAGAAGAGGTATCATTACTGATGACCAAGCCGATTGGCTCTAGTGCAAGTGGGAGATTGTTGGAAATGTGCCCTAAAACTAATCATATGATGATACTTTATGGACATTTCACATGTTAAACTAATCTAGTTTAATATAAAGGGCAAAGATTATTGTTTTAAGCCGTCTCATATAAATGTTATATGCTTAAACGATAAGTCCAAGGAATATGTAATAGGGAGAATGTGATCTAAAGAAGTTAGATTCATGAGACCATTCTCTTTCGTATACATATCCTAAATGTTCCTGATCATAGGATTGCCAATTGGGCATTGACAGTCCGTCAAGATCAGTACGTGCTATGTCTTCTCTTAGGGAGAGCGATTGGTCTCAAATCATTGGTGTGACTGACACCAAGATAAGTACGTAGGTGCTCAATAGTGAATGAGTCCACTGAACGCGATCAACGAGGAGTTCTCATACTCATGTCACATGAAAACTCATGGTTGGGATAATGCAAAGTAGTCATTTGACCTGAGGCATCATAGTTGTCTTGTGGTTAGGTCCTTGATCTTTGACTATGTCAAAGTCACTTCGTCAAAGAGTGTCCACGGCATAGTTGGGGTTAAGCCACTTAGCCATGGAGGCAAGTGAATGCACAATAAGGGATCTCTAACCTTCAAATGTTGAGGGAGAATACTCTATGGTATGATTAAGAATCTCTGGCTAGAGTATGAATGAGATTTAGGAAGTCGTTCCAAATCACATTCAAGGTAATCATATAAGTAAGAGAATCACATTGGATAGTAGACATGAATAAACTATTAAACCAAACAATGTGGTCAGGAGTATTGTATTAGAGAAAGACCGTATTGCATTGTAATCCCAAACTGAATAGGTTCTCCAACCTCTTCTGATTAGCTTGGGTAGCCATGATATACTGCTAGGTGTCACTCATGGCTTGTGGAAGGCCTAAAGATGTATAATCACTAAAGGGAGAATTGAAAGTAAGTTTCAATTCACAATCGATTAGTAAGAGTTTTAATCACCCACTGCCTCGCTAAAAGGAACCTAATGGATCGCACACCGTGTAAGGTAATGATTGAAGGATACAATGAAGATGAGTAAGGATAATTAAATGGTTTAATTATTTGTGGCTAGGATTAATTAATACGTTAATTAATCAAACGAATATGTTCGTTATAGACCTCGGATTAGTTTTGGGCCGCAAGGCCTAATGGGATTTGAATGTCAAGCCCATTAACTCAAATTGTATGACAACTTGAAAACACAAAGGGCTTGAAAGCCCAATGAACCCTTAATGGCCGGCCACATAGAGAGGGGTAGTGAACTTGGCTTAATTGCAAGTTTACCACTCCATTGTGAGGTGGTATAAAGGCAACTTTATAGCCATTTCATCATTAGGGTTTCTTTTTGGAGAAAATTGGAGAGAACATGTCTCTCCCTTTCTCTCTAGAAGGCCGGCCCCCTTGGAGGGGATTAGCTAGCAATCTTTCCTCCTCCAAGGTCACTCATCTTCTTCCTTCACCATATTTGGTGTCGAAAATTAGAGGTCTCCTACCTTGGGGACTTTTGGAGAATCAATTCTTCCATCCTTATCCATGGAGCCAATGAGCAATGAGACAAAGGAAAGAAGGCCCTCACATGGGTGATTAACCTTTGCTAAGCAAAGAGGTGCTTCAAAGGTATAAAAGTTTCTCAACTCCTTTCTTTAAGATTTGAGTTGAGTCATGGTTCACCATAACTACTAGGCTTTGAATTTCGTGGGTAATGTTTTGTTTTGAGTGCATACAAGCATGATTCCGCCTTTAATTGTTAATTGCATGCCATAGATGTTGCTCAAATGAACATGTTTTTCACAAATTTTCCTTCACACTGATTTCCCTTAACAATCTATCTGGGCACGATTGTAATGCAACCAATCTGTGCCTAAAATCACATCAAAATCCACAATGTCTAGTGGAGTGAGGTTAGCAGGCATAACCAAATCCTCCACTAATACGGGACAACCTGGGTAAACATAATCTACATAACACTTCTTCCCTCTAGGCGTAGCAAACTCCAACTCATACCCAAGAGGTGAAGATTGAGGTTGTGTCAATTGAGCAAACGTATGAGAAATTACCGAATGAGTAGCACCACAGTCAATCAACACTTTAGCATAATGACCAAGAATATTTAACGTACCCATGATCAAGTCTGGATTATTCTGAGCATCTTGCAGCGAAAGGTTGTTAATACACCCCTAGATCTGCTGTCTTCCTCTGCCTCTGTTAACGTGAACTCCTAGCCCTTGAGAATTATGCCCCTGTCTTGATTGACTGTGCTGTCTCGAAGACCCAACTCCACTGGTAGTAGCATCAACCTGCTGAGACTGTCCTCCAGAATGCCACTGTGATCCACCAGCTGAATACTGCTGTTGAGGTATATATCCTCCAGAGTACTGCTATGGAGGCATATATCCTCCTGAATACTGTCCATAACTGCCCTGCTGATAGGGATCCTAGGGGTACTAGTACTGTCCCGAAGAATAAGGAACGGAATCCTCCTGATAGTTGTATGCACCACCACGACCCGTCTGAGCATAGCCACCATGTCCTGAAAACTGCTGAGCTGGAGCTGGCGGTGGTAAAGGAGGCTGCTGAGGCCTCTGCTGGCTTTGAGGACAAAACTTAGCTAGATGTCCCTCCTGACCACAAGTGTAACATCCACTGCTACCTCTTCGACACTCCCTGAAATGTCGACTATTGCACCTACGGCACAAGGGTGCATTTCCTGCACCAAAATTCCCCTGCCTCTGCGATCTGAAATCTCTGAAGAACCTACCACCTCCCCTCTGACCTGTGGAACTAAAACCTCCATTGGAAGAACTAGAACTAGCCCTACTGAGCTTAAAGCTCTGAGGCGAGGCTCCTGTGAGAAATGACCTTTACCCTTATCCTTATTCTGATTCCCATCTTTCTTTTCCTCCTCGTTGTCGCTGGGCAAATTCTCAGAATCCTTAATCTGAAGTAAAGCTTCATAAAACTCATGATAAGTGGTACAGGGAATCGCAGTCGCAATGGTACGCCATTTCTTCTTAGTGCCCAATTTAAAACGACGTAGCATCTCAACCAGATTAGCAGTAACTTCCGGATGATAATGAGATAGATCAGTAAATTTCCTGTAGTACTCATTAGCTGATAGCTTCTTCTGCCTCAAACTAGTAAACTCCTGTTTCTTACGATCAATGTATGCCGGGGGAATGAATCTTTTATAGAATAACTGTTTAAATGCCTCTCAATCTTTACATTCCCCCTGGGGTAACTCATCAGCCAACTGCCCCCACCATGAAGCTGGTTCCTTACCCAAAAACCATGAAGTCGTCTCGACCCATCTGTCCGGAGATAAACTCCCCTGACTCTGCATCAGACTAAAAGTCTTCTCAGTATGCATCAACCATTTCTCTTTACCCTCGGGACCTTCATTCCCCACAAAAGTGGTTATTTTCAAATTATGAACCGACTCCAGAGGGCTCCGCTGAGGCGGGCGAATAACTGACTGAATAGCACTCGCTATAGCTTCCCCTAACTGAGCTATGTTAGGGAAATTACGTTCAGCTGAACGACGTGGCTCTCTACGAGGCGGCATAG
The DNA here is from genome assembly GCA_024362995.1 of Heteromeles arbutifolia. Lineage (NCBI taxonomy): Eukaryota > Viridiplantae > Streptophyta > Magnoliopsida > Rosales > Rosaceae > Heteromeles > Heteromeles arbutifolia. The sequence continues at coordinate 15,767,777 of JANCRC010000008.1, read as the reverse complement.
TTCTGACAGAAACACCAAGATAATTAGAATATTCACGAGATATGCAGGACTGCCAAACCTATGCTCTGATACCAAATTGACACACCCCGACCCAAAGTGGGGTGTGCTGGCCGTCACGAGAGAGTGACGTAGCTATATGCACAGTGCGAAAGCAAGATTAATCAGAAAGATTCGAACAATTGAAAGTCATGCAACCGGCAACCCAAAATAAGATAGTGTGCTAGTGCGAGAATTAAGATGGTTTACACAACCAGAGCATAAATGGTCTACGTGTAGTCAAGCAGAAAGTACTAAATAGATGAGCTCCTCGTATGCCACCAACGAACACTACCTAATACCTGGAGGGGCGAAAAACAGAAAGCGTGAGTAGGCAAAAACAAATCTTTTCAAAACCTTTCTTTTCTCAAAAGTTATAACCCATCGCCGTAAAACCTGTATAATTTGCCAGAAATAAAGTATATACTCATATATATAATTCTCAAAATCCTGTTGGAAAATATGTATGTATGAATATATGTATGCCATGCCAAAGTATCATAACTAAATGCCAAATCATAACTCTGTGAATGTGATTGAATACTAGATATCATCTCAGCCCTTGGCTGCATATAGCTCATAACAATCTCATCATATCATATAGCTCATAATCAACTCAATCATATCATATATATCCTGCACACACATCAATACCACCTCTAATGGTCTGCACAACATCACTGTATATATAATAATATGCTCTAGTGCTACAATCACGTGAAGACTGTGCGAATGATTCGCGGGTCACCTACGAGTCGAACCCACTTATAGTGGCTTATTCGACAGGACTGTGCACCTAACTTGGATCCAAGGCGAGCATGCGGTGCGGGAGGTGAACATCACGTGAAAGACTATGCCCCTAACTCTGGGCGGGAGCACTAATATTAGTGTGCAGGTTTATGAGCTCTAATCACATCACATCACATCTTTCATTCTCATCATAACTAGTATATAAACTTACCTACCACTTACCTGTGCATCTGCAGCACCAACATTATCATATGCAATCACTAATGCATAAATAAAATAAATAGATACTTTGCATGGCATTTCAAATCATACTATTCTTTAAATTCACTTTCTGGGAAAAGCAAGTATATAGGTATATACGGAAAACAAAAGCCCACTCACTGATATGTAGCCAGGTCGTAACCCCCGTGCCTAGCCTGGCTATGCTCGTGCTCGTCCTCCAGATAGGTCTCGCCTACATGAAAAATAACTGTAATAACGTCAATTAACGTACATAACAAAACTAGCTAATAATGTCAATTAACGTACCACAGTGATCTACACAATCTCAAGATCATCCTCATATTTTAGAAAAAATTTCCGACCCACGCGCCGGCAAGGGCACGGCCCTACGTGCCCCCACGCGCGGCCACATGATCTGCACATTGACGACGTCAGTTAACGCCATCAGGAATATTCCTCGGAATATTCCGTTAAGACACAACGGAATCCGTCCAAACTAATTGACGGCATTAGCATATTCTGTCAAAACTGACGGAATATTCTTTGTCTTCTCTGGCGAGTCGCCAGTGACTGTTCGCCGATTTCTGGAAAAACTTCCAACTATGGTGTCTCTTCATTTTTGCACCATTTTCTACATACTTTATACCAAAATGAAGATCTCACAAAGATGAACACACCATACTTGACTCGACCCCCAACTCGCCGGGGATTCACCGGAAAAAGCCTCGATAATTCCGGTTAAAATGAAACTCTCCGATTTCGCGATTTCGACGTCCAAAATCTTCCAACGAAGCACTCCGAGCTTCGTAAAGACCTCCTTAAGCTCCCTATGAGCTTAAAATCCCCTGAAAAACAACATTTCACATGTGTATGAATAGTGCACAAATCGAAGGTTAGGATTCACGGGGTTTTCGAAGGTTCTAGGTTCTAAAACTTGTACTAATGGCTTCCTGAGATCACAAGGAACACAAATAAACTTACCTTAGTCTCGATCTGTAAGGTTTTTGATGGTTCCTGGGTGTGTCCGTACGAAAATGGAAGAGAGAGAGAGTCTGAGAGATAGAGAGAGTACGAGAGTGAGAGAGAGAAAGAGTATGTGTGAATGTGTGTGTGTGTGTGTGGTCCAAATACAACCAACCAAACACCGCCAAACTTAAACACACACATACCTTAATTAACATCCAAGGGCATTTTTGTCTTTTCACACCTTCGACAATAATTTTCTAGGATGGGCTGTTACACATGTGGTACTGTTGTGGAAAAGACACTCATGGTTTAGTTTGTTTTATTTTTATTTTTATTTTTTGTTTTTTATTTTTTTTAAAGTCTCACTCACGATTATTTGGAAATACAACTATTTATATGAAATTTAAACTTGAAAGTTGGAGGTCCCAAATTTCAATTTTTTTTTCACACAAAAATTCTGAAAATTCTATGTTTATGAATCCAAATAAGGAAGTTGGTGCATGTCAATTTATAAATTCTGACTTTTATCCAAATTTCAAATTTGTTTCCCTCATCCAAACATAGTGTTAGAGCAATTTAATGGGAGACGAAAATCATTCTGAAATGGTAAATTTGCAACTTAAAAAATAATTTTCATTTAGTGGGCTAAAATTTGGAGATGTAACTGAAAGGATTTGTTGAGGGTGAAGATTAAAATTTTCACAAACTAATTATTTATGCATGTATGATGTGATATAAAATAGCACACAAACTTAAACCCTATAGTTGTAGAAGGTGTAAGTAGGGATCGTTCTAGGCCAAGGATTAAAAGGGATGCTAATCTACACAAATTAGACTCAAAAATAGAAAACTAGACTTGGACATCGCATCGCAACCATGAATGACAATGCCCCAAGTTAACCATGAACATCACTAATTAACCATTAGATTTTCCTAAATTCATTGACTTCGACATCGCATCGCAACCAAATTATTCTTCTCAAGTTCCCTACATGAACAACATAATAGAGATACATATAAAAGATCATTAAGTTTTATGAAAATCATAAGCATTGACATGACATTCGTGACTATGAACAGCATGACACTCCTGCCAGGAATTTACTTAACGTGATTGTGACTAGCAACCTCCACTACTTGTAAATATAAGTTTGTAACTATTAGGTGAAACTCCCTTATATTTTAGCATCAAATTCATGCATGCAAACTAAGTATGCATCCTTAATCAACATACAAGAATAAGTTTTCAATCAAACAGTTAAGCAAATTGCATTCACGATTTATGAAATAATAACTGGATGTAATCAACTCATGTCACATATATGTTTATGGCTTTGAATTCACCTCTAGCTAAAACGAGTTCAGTTCCTCATGTTCGCAATTAAACAAAGACAATTAAATTTAAACATTGAAAACAAAGATAGAATACATCTGGAAACGCTCCAACAATCCACCGTCTTGAATGGAAAGCACGGCTCCAGATGGCTTCTTCTTCTCCTTCCTTGCAATGCTGCGGCACAATGGGGATTTTCTGAGTTTATGGCTCTTGTGTGTGGTTTGGTTTATGCGGCACTTGTATGTATTTATAGACTGAGGCACACGTCACAAAATAGTCTTTCAAAGGGATTTGACAGCCCAAACCACCAAGGAAAGGGTCACTTCTAAGGCATATTCCAGGGAGGAATAGGAGAGAGTCTTGCGGTAGACTGCATGCTTTTAGAAGAAGGGGTGCGGCACCTTTTTAGGAATATGATTAAGTCTTCTAGAAATCTGGTCTTTAGGTGTCCTAATATGAAAAGGATTCCCCCTTGCAGCTGGAATTAAGGGAGGATAAGATTAGGATAAGATAAGGTTAGTTTGGATAATGTTGGATAAGATAAGGTTGGATAAGGTTGGATAAGGTTTCCTTCTTTTTAGCTAATTCCTTATCTTCCAAGTCTTGAATTAATTTCTCCAGATCTTTAGCACATTCCTAGGCACTCTTGATCTTAAAAAATGTCCATCCAACTCGCTCCATGCATGTGCTATCCATTCCAAGCCCAAAATTGCTTTAAAATGCTCCAAATTGCACTTTCTTGCCAACTTTGCCATTTGGACCTACAAACACACGAAAATGGCTTAAAACACTCTAATAAGCAAACACTAACTAAGTAAATGCAAAGAAACAAGCTAACTAAGTCGCATAAATATGCTCCTATCAATGTACAAGTTAAGCAAGATTATAAACGTGCAAGCACATATTAAGAGCGGAAGCGACAAAATTAGTCGTAAACACAAACTTCCTTTAAGATTTTTACCTATATGATTCTTTGATCATGTTGTAGAGTATTCTACTTTCATATATAGAAAGCTAGAGACTCCTTATTGTACATTCACATGTCACTATGGAGAAGGGTGGCTCGAACATAACACCTTGATAGCCTAGGGCATGACATATGTAACAAAGTTACCTTAATAACCATACGACAACCACTAATTTGCATAATTGTATTCCAAGTTATTTGCTTGATATGTAATACTTCATGCAACAACATTATATCAATCGCGTTCACTGAACACAATCTTTATTCAAGCACCTACACACTTGTATTAGCCCAACTTGAGTAATGGTCTGAGACTAATTATGCACCTTGTGTCCCAACCTTGTGCATACATAGTGTGTAGCAGTCTTACCAGATTATAAGACATTTACTCAAATAATCTAATGACCATGAACATTATTTAAGATAAACGTATTTGAAGAGGGTTTCTTTTGTTTGAAGTATGCCCTTAAAGCCACTCATTTGATGTAATAGCTTTTGGAATACTTATCTTGTTAAACTCTTATTTGTTTAATGAAACGGCAAAGCTTATTATTAATAACTATTTATTGTATTATTGTATCATTGTGTTTAAGTAATAACAGAATCTGAAAAATGTATTCAACCTAAGAGAGAAGTGATCTAAGTAAGTTAGATTAACGAGGCATTTCTCTTATGTTCATTCTTAAAACATTCCTAGCCATATGATTGCCAATTGGGCATTGACAATTCGCTAAGGTTAGTATGTGTTATATTAACTCAAGTAGGAGTATGACTAGTCTCAAGTCATTAGGTGTTAGACACCAAGACAAACACATAGGTGCTCAAAAAGGTATTGAGTACACTGACAAGAGAGGGTTCAAACATACATGTCATGTAAGAACTCATCAGTTATAAGAGCTCATAAGTTGCAATAATGTAAAGTAGTCCTTTGACCTGAGGCATCATAGTTATTCACTGGTTAGGTCCTTGATGTTTGACTATGTCCATGACATTATTGGGGTTATGCTACCTGATCATGTAAACATGTGAATGCACAACAAATGATCTCTAACCTTCCACAGTGGAAGGAGAATACTCAAAGATATGATTCAGGAGTCTTTGGCCAAACATATGGATGAGATTTAGGAAGTACGTTCAAAATCACATTCAATAGAATCATATAGAGAAGTGTCACATTGGATAGTAGACATGAAACAAACTAACACTTAAACAATATGATCAACAGTACTGAATTAGAGAATGATTGTATTGCATTGCAGTTGTAATTGGATAGATTCTCCTACTTTTACTTAGCATAGGTAGCTATGACATACTGCTAGGTGTTACTCATACTTTGTGGAAGCCTTGAAGATTTGCAAACACTAATCTTCAACAATGGGAGAATTGAAAATTAGTTTCAATTCACAACTAATTGTTAGAAGTTACAATCGCCCACTGTTTCGCTAATTGGAACCTAATGGATCGTATACAGAGTACGGATGAATGTGAAGAAATATCAATGAGATGGATAAGCAATTAAAAGGTTTAATTGAGCATGGTCAAAGATTAGTTATTTAGTTAATTAATCAAACGAAAGGTTCGTATTGAACTTTAAGTTAGTCTCAGGTTTTGAGGCCAAAAAGCGTTTTGGTCCACAAAGCTTATTGAGTTTAAGTTGTATGACACTAAACTCAAATGGGGAATTAATCCTAAACTAAAAGGGAAGGCCAACCATTTGCAAGGCATCAATGTTGGTGGACTTATTACAAGTTTGCCACACAATTGTGAGGAAGTATGAAAGCAACTTTATAACCTTAACCTAATTAGGGTTTTCTTGAGGCAAAGAAGAGAAACATTTTCTCTCTTCCTCCCTATAGGAGGCCTGCCACTTGGGTGAGGAATAGCTAGCAATCTTTCTTCATCCAAGTCATTCCATCTCTTCTTCACACCTCATCCTTGGTGTGGAGACTTAGAGGCTTTCAATCTTGTAATCAAGGATGAGCTTCAAAGGTAATGAAAACTCAATATCTCTCTTCTCTTTAATTTACAAAGAGTTATGTTTCACCATTCACTAGGCTTTGAAAGTCGGGTTATATAATTATTTTGAGTACATGCCTACTTTGAAGTGTTATATGTATGCTTGTATGCTCAAATGTTCTTGTATATTCTTAGTTAGGACAAAAATTTCCTTCATCTTTAACCTGTATTCTCGAGAACTAATCACTTTTGAAATTACCTTTTAACATATTTATGTAAACGTTATCAATGAACACACTATTAAGATTACATTAATAAATCTTACTATAGTGATCTTGCTCTTGTGATTAATTTATGCACTAACCATTGTATCACCTTAAGCAATTTACTAATCTTGATTGCTTTTAGGGTATACATCCATCAATAGTCCACTTCACTAAAAGGCAATTAAGAAGTGATCACACTTGATGCCAAATATTCGAGTGGTATAACTTGCTAATTTGTCCCTTTATGTGTTAACACTTCCTAAGTCAACATGGCTCATCCCGTTTCTCTATGGATGGATGACAATATTTTGTTCATGTGTCTAGATTTTTAATGAGACTTTTACTTCATTGCTTGAGCTATTGCCCCATTATGTCATAGTATTTTTAATACTTAGACACCATGGTTAGGAATATATTATTTGGTTCCCTAGAAAACCTATCACATCTAGTGCCCAAAAGCACCTATGCGAGCTTTAATAACATATGTTACCAGCTTCCTATTTGCTCTTTGAAGCAAAACTATGGTGTAATGTTATCCATTTTCTTCTTTGAGCAACTCTTCACTTATTTGTGATGACGATATGAGTGATATTAATTTACCAATGTTTCTCAAACATCTTATAGTTTCAATGAATCACCAGTTCATTAAACTATATGCTTGCGCATAACAAGTGCTTAAGTTTTAATCCTGGTCATTCCATAGAAATCCACTTCCATCCATACTTGTATCCAACATGTATGATTTACATTGAACACTACAATGTAATCCTTATGTGAGTGTTTGAGGTATATGGTTGTTGGTCCCTTTTTCAGTCAAAGGCTTTGTTGGCATTTTTTATTCTAAGACTCAAGTCTTTACGCTTTTTGTAGGACCATGATTTTCCAGGGTCGAAGTAAGGCTGATCCGAATACTGTTACCTTAGAAGTTCAGTCATGGACTTACTAGCTCTAGGAAGAGCTGTCTCAATTGGAGCAAGGTGCCACCATCACTCTACTCTGGGGCACTAGGCGAAGTCCTAGCGTCTTCGCTAGATGATCATGCTTATTCTGCATGACACACGATCTGATCAGGATATGGACATAATCAGGTCCTACAAGTTTTGTAGTCCTTACAATCTAAGAATAGACGTGTGTCACAAGTAATCACAACTCCTAAGACGAAGCAATATCTACTTACTAGATATCTTCTAGGATTCTCCCGACTTAGAACGAGGATTCAATCCTAAAAAGGTCTCTCTCCCTACGGTATAAATACATCCATCTAGGGTTTATCTATGGTAACGCAATCTATACTCTTGAATGCTCTTGCCTACTGCTTGAGTTTAATATCATTCACTAACTTGACTGTCGGAGGGCCTTTGGCTGGCACACCCCCTGGTTTAAGGCTTGCTTATGGTTGTTTTACTATTTTGCAGGTTGCACAGGTTTACTCGAATTCGTGCTCAATCACTGCTCACGAAGGTGCACAGAAAGCCCATATTCCTCTTGACCATACCATTCTGCTATATAGAAACCACATCCAGAAGAGCATTGCTTAGTCAAACCAGAGGCCCGAATAGAGAAGAAGCCTCTTTCATCGACCAGGTCTAGGACGACGTTCTAAAGGTACACAAGTCGGTAAAAGACCTCAAGAGGAACCTATAAATTAGAGAAAGGGTGAAGTTCTCCAAGTTGAATGAAAGAATGAAAACTGTAAAAGATACCCTCACTCGATTTGAAAGTTTTACTCTTTACGTTCCTCTAAGAACAACATATCCACATTTGGAATAATTAATCCAGGAACCCTTCCTGGCAGTGTATTTGACAAGACGACGAAAAATTCTAGGTCCGCTGCCTCCCTAATACCTAGGTAAGAGGTCCCTCCCAGGCATCAATCGCATAAAAAGTGGACATGAATTTTTCAAGAAAGCACAGAAGGAAGGAAGGTGACCTGGAGAGAACCTCAAATGAAAGATCCCTAAACCAGGCCAGAAACTAGTTACCCACCCTTTAATAGCACTCTCATTGTTAGGCTACAAATCAAAGATGCCATGGTCGACAGAGTCCAAAACAATAACAGTTTGGAAGTCAAAATCATCTTTAGGGGGCAGTTATAAGAATAGGCATCCTGGATGAAATCAACTTAAGAAGGTCCATTGTCCAAACCCTTAATGGAACTCTACTTAACATCATGGGGACAATACGTCTCATGGTTTAAGGAAAACCATCTGAACATCTGATGACTTTCCGTGTGATGGACAATCGATCTCCATACAACACTACCTTTAGCAAGGAATGGTTGCATGTCATGGAAAATGTCATTCTTAAAGACAGAATCCCACCTCACTACTCCAAAGTGACGCCGAGCAACTAAAGGTTCAATGATAGAGAATCTGGATGACTTGCACCGAGAGATAGAACCCTTGCTTAAGAAAATCAAAACCCTTGAAGCATCTTCATGTGACCTAAAACAAAGTAAATCTCACACGAACTACATGGTTTGATTCCCTCTCTAGGATATGTAGGCAGTTGGCTCCAAATTTGATCGCAACGCCACTGTCTGCCCAAAAACCAGTCCATGGAGAACTCATCTCCTAATGCCCCACCATAAGCTTATCATTAAAAGTGATCCATGCTGTAATTTTTACACCATGTAATCTTTTCCTTAAAAATACACCAATGATTTGACTATCCAACCTGAAGATATGTAAGCAATCATTCTTGGATTCAATCACACCTCATTGTCAATCAATTTTACTTGGATCATGAATAAATAGCATCTATTTGTCTTAAATACGTGTTTTTTCTTTATTTTTTCGATGATCCAGGGAGTACCCTACTCGTTTAAAACAAGGCCCAAACTTTGAAAATTTCACAAGAATGCAAGTCTAAAAAAGTTCAAAGTTACATTGTTAGATAAGCTTCCTTTATCCTAATCCACCTGGAACAGTTAGCAGCTTTGGAGACTCGAACTGTAATAAGCTCGGTAACGATTGGCGGGCTATAGGCACGGGCACATGGTGTCTTGACCCAAAAATCCAATGTACCATCCATCATTCGAAAGGCTTATACAACCAACAAGGTTGTGGGTTATGACATTCAAACCCAGGCACTACGCCATTCAAAGGAATATTCAAAAGGGTGATCCAGAACTTATCAGAGGGTGGCTCTGAACTCCGACCCCAAGTACGACTACTTCTATACCAAACTAGTGTATTAAGTTAAGTATGTTATGTGACATCTTATGTCAGCAGGTTCAAAAGGGGTATTCAGACTTGGTAAACCCTAAGAGGAACTTTATTTCAATGGAGCTTTGATATGCGGAAATGCCTTGGCCAAACCAGCTAAAGTAGCTAGATCATAAACGCTCAGGTCCGACGCATAGGATCTGTGAAAAGGATTAAAAAAGTATTTTCGACCCACATGCTGACGACCATGTTTCTAATGAACTTTTGCTTAAGATTCACTAGAAACAAATCTGGACCAAGGGAAGCTCCTCCTGGCACCACGTTGCAAGTATGGAATTCCTTGCCCCAAAAACCAGGGCAAGGGCGAAGAAATCAACCTCTACCTGGACGATGTTAACAGGTATGCTTTAGAACTCTTATAACGGATGAATGTATTTCAATAAGTACATGAGCAAAATTTTTCTCATTGGTTTAATGTCTAATTCCTGGTATTGGAATAAGGTGGTATTCCAGATATTGCGATGAGAATACTTTATGAATACCAAGTTTGGGAGGCAATGTTTCCCTAGAATCAATGTTGCTAAGGAGAGCTGATTAGTTATGTCCCCGGGCTATAAACTTACTCGTATTCTATTCCACCACTTATTTCTTAGATAAAGTTCATTTACTTTAGAGAAATTTATCAAATTAAGATCACCCTTAAGCAGAAAAAAGGAATGAAAGAAAAAGCCTAATATTATGATAAAAAGTTTGCGAAAATGACAGGCTTTCTTCCTAGCCAGAAGCACATACAAATTAATCATCTTATTGGACATCTTTTCCATTGAATGAAGAAGAGGATTCACCAGGGGCATCAGGTGCCGAATTGCCTTTAAGATCGCGTTCCTCTTGCTCCGCCTCCAAGTTCGAAATCTCATCCAACAAATGCTGTGAAGGGGGAACTTCATATGTTTGATCTCCTTATAAATTTTGAAGACACTCCAACTCCTAGGATGGTCTCACTAGGCGTAGCCAGTGAGGAATCCAACGATAAACTCCTCTTTAAGTAGCTTTTCATGGTCTTCTCGGAGTACAGACATCTCAGAAGAATACCTGTCAGTAAGCTACTGAAGGTTTACGATGCGTTTATTATCTTTGTGACCGACCTCCTAGTGAAGATGCTTGACCTCATTTTCAAGAGCTTCTCGCTCCCTAGCTCAAGCTTTCAGCTCCGAAGCTAACACACGCTCTGACTCTTCTTTTAAGATAAAGACAGCATGGTCTGCCTCCGCCTTAACCTGCCTCTCTAGCCTCAGCTCATCTATAACCTTCTCAAAACTTTCCTGGTAATCCTTGGTAGTTTACCTCCTCAACAGTAGCCAGATCAATGTACCAAATTGTTTCTTCTTTATGAGCGGTATACGAAGCTTGTTGCCTGGCATGCGCACTCTTAAGTTATTCCGATTGGGATAGTAATCGTTGTTCCGCCTCAATCTTCATCGATGTCTCAAGGCCCGTAATCCGTTTAAGCTCCTAGATCAGTCTTACTTGTCGAAATACGGTGACCTCCGTCCACACATTAGCTTAATATACAAAGGACATTAGGGGGAATTCACGCATATCAACAAAGAGAAATGGAGGAATGAAATTCAGGTACCTTATAGCGACTTTCATAGCATCGAATCATGACATCTTCAAGAGAAGTGCAAGCTCCCTTGAAATCGCCAGGGGCAATCGCAACCCCAAGCTGTAAAACCCCTCCCTAATTCTTTGTAATTTTATACAAAATATTGATGAAAAGATAATTTTACCCCCGTAATCCTACCCTATCTGGATCCCTTGTCAGATTTTCTTAAACTTCTCATTATCTCTCTGATTGACACATGCAAGCACTCACCCCATCTCTTTCTTTCGCCCTCCCTGAGTCTCTCTCAGCTCACTTTTCTCTCTCTCACAGATCTCTCTTTCGCACTCTCCTTTCCCGATCTACCCATACACGCACATCGAGGCACCACCCCAACTACCTCACCACCACCACCATCACCCTCGCGAGAACTTTCTCCCTTTCTCTCTCTCCACCTCTATAGAGCTTCGGGGTACCCAGAGGACACCCAACCCAGGTCCGACGAGTCGTGGGAGTGCGAGCTCAAGTCCGGCCACCTCTGGCCATTTCACGGTGAATCTTAGGTAACAAACACTCCCTCTCGCCTCTACCTTTAATTTCGTACCTAGATCGTAGCCTAGGTTTAAGTTTTGGCGTCGACCAGAGCATGAGAGGCTTTAGCTGTCTCCCCCGGCGAGAGAATGGGCTTTTAAGCCCAAACCCACAGAGCTAAGGCCTTTGGGCTGAGAAACCTAAGGCCTTCGGCCCGTTAAGCTTTAGGCTCAAAACCCTTTTAAAAGGCCAAACCATTAGAACCCAAAACCTATGTCACTTAGGTCATTGGGCCATTTAGAACTCGGGCTTTAGCACGTTAGCCCCCAAGACCCTTCAACCCTTCAACCCTTAGACCTCAGGCCTTTGGACCGTAAGAACCCGGGCCTTCAGCCCCTTGAACCTAAGCCTAGGAGACCTAAACCCTTAAGCCCAAGAACCCAGTCGCAAACCCGGTTCAACCCAGAAGCCTAGCCGTGCGTAGAGTAGACGTGCCATCGTCCACAGTGGCGTTGGCAAATATTTTGATGACCACGGTGGTGCATGGGGGTACCCGAGGTCCCCCTTTATGTTTTTCGACATCCTGAATCCGTTTATGACATCCGTTTTCTAAAATTCAATCGTTTGAGTATAGATTTGTTAATTGGACCCTTAATGTGCTTAGGTGCAATTATTAGCGGTGATTCTGTCCTTCCTATTCCATGTGGCTCTTCGACGACAGAGTATCCATAAGTGGACCCCTTCTAAAATGCATGTTTTAATAGTAGAAATGCATACATGAAAAGCATGATTTAATGGTTACATTTTATGAAGCGTTTTCTGAGTAAATTAGATTTACACTTTATAATTATCATGCTTACTGAGAATATTTTGGAATTCCATATTTTATCAAACTTATGTTCTTGCTTATGAACATGTTTTTACACGTCTTTATAGTATATATGATGGATGAGTATATGCTATGAAGATGTCTTTGAGATATATACACACACACACACACACACACACACACACACTTATGTTGGAAAGAATATATATTCAATGTTTTTTTGTGCGTATTTAGTGGTCACTGTTCTGCCTATGGGCGATGATACATATATTGGCTTCGGCCAAGTGTAGGTTGGTGCATAAGGGCGATGATACTCATATATTGGCTTTGGCTGGGCGTAGGTTATTGGCTTCGGCTGGGCGTAGGTTGGTGGCTTTGGCTGTGAGATACTATTACATGATACCACTATTTAGCACATTTTACGATATATGTTTCATGAAAAGTTTTATAGCATGCTAGGGTTTCCGGAAAACCTATTACATATTATACTATTGAGTTACGTTATTGAATAACTGTTTCAGTATTATATATATATATATCTATATATATATATTATAATATATCTATATCTATATCTATATATCAACTTGGTCCACTCATGTTTGTTTTGCGCCCCCTTAAGACATAGGAACGAGGCTTACAATCTGAGCTACGAGGTATTCCCTTACCAGTGATATCATGCCTTCATCTATGCTTTGACATCATTGTAATAACACATTCCGTTGTATTCTGAATTAGATGTATGCTCTGAACATGTCATGCATTATCACTATCTTCATGCAGAAATGAATAGTCACCTTTTATTATTTTGCTACAATTCATAAACATCATATCGTACTCTAGTAGTTATTTTCCAACATTATGTGTTTGAATATTAGTATATTATTTTATGTAGTTCGAGTGAAATTTGTATGCATGTTTTACATGTTCTCAGCATATGCATTCATGAAATGGCTTGCGTCACCCTTGGGTGTCGGCTAGCACGTGGCCATCTTGATGTTCCCTGGACATCGGGATCGGGGCGTGTCACATGTAGCACTCGAGCATAATCCGTGTTTTGAAAACCACTAGCATAAGAAGGGGAGGATGAGCCGTTCCCTTGGACCTTGATTGGGGAATCGACAAAATAACATCATGGTAGGAAGATTCATTTATAAGGCACTTGCAGTGGAGGGGTGGAACAACCATTTCTAGTTCCGGTAAACGGCTGGAATCTCCATTGCCCAACGAATCAAGTCGGACAATATACACTAATATTAGGAAAATCATCTTTGAAATCCAGATCGTTCGGAGGACGAGACTGGTACGGATTTTGCTAACGTCTATTTCCTAGGCTCCATCGACGACTAGTATGTCTTTGAACTAATCTTTATCATGACATAGGGTGTCCTGAATGTATGTCTCCCAAGTGAGACTAGCTCTGACTGCAAAATAATAATGGCCATCCAAACTCGGTCTGATGCTGTGTAGCATTCTAAACTCGGTTATATGTAACTCAGTCTCAAACTGCTAATTCAGTAACTCGAACCAAGGGAGAAGCTTGAAGGCGACAGGAGACAGGTTGCAGATGGATATATCATAGCAAAAAAAATGCCTTTCATAAAAGCAAAAAGAGGAAAATGAAGATCCAAGTCCAAGAACTAGGGGTAGATTCTAGTACAAGGACGGCAGGGGTCAGACGATGGTGGTTGTTCAACGAAGATATTATGGTCGGCAAAAGTGTATGTATACATATTATTTCTATATTACAAAAGTTTTGTGTCCCTCTATAAGTGTATTTCCTTTATTTTGGTTTATTGGACAAATATACCTAATTACTAATAGAATGAGAGGTGGGAATTTTGTTAGTAGAGTTAGTTTGATATTTTCTCACAAAAGGCCTAAAGTTGAGGTGGGACTAATTGAGTAGTTTTGTCTTCATATTTTATCCAAATGGTGAGGTGGAAGTTGGTAATTAATAGAAGGTAATAATTTAGGTGAGGAGGTGGAGTCTATAGCATGTGTATGTTAGTCTATTTGCATGCTGGTGGCAACACTTCGAGGTATTAGAAGTGCTTACTTATTAATCTAAAGGAATCTTAATCATTTGGAAAATATTCTCTCTCCAATGCAACTCTATCAAGCTTCTAAATATTATGATAACAAATGAGTTCCAGATGTCAAGGGGGACGTAAGCGGCCAAGTAGAAACAAGAGATATGATTACATTCTCTGTAAAAAAAAAAGAAGGTCTGGGGAAGAAGAACACCAAGCCAGCAAAGATGAAATCCTTCTTTTCTTATATCCTTCCTTCTTTATCATCCAATTTGTGTAGATTATGTAATGGCTTTTTCAAGCTACTTTTCAATCAGATTTTTCGTGAATTACAAATACAAATACAATCTTAGTGGACGTAGTCGAATTGGCAAACCACTTAAATCCCGTGTTTATGTACTTATATTTTGAGATCATTACCATGAAAATCACGTTCAACCAAGAATGGAAATCTCCTCAGAAAAACTTACAGCCAAATAAATGAAATCCCAATAATCGCCGTGAACCTATATTTCCTCTCTCACTTGAAACCCAAATCAAATTCAGTTACGTAACGATTATTCCTAAGGAAATGGATTTTTAAATAGGAGGCAACCATAACTTCACACCAAATTGATCAAGGAAACCAACTGTCTCTTTCTCCATCTCCTCACCGGTGTTTGAACGCTACAACCAAGTAGCAATAACAAGTTGCCCTTGGCCAGTCAACCTCGCCAATAGGAGCCATGGTAGACGACGATGATGTTGGGGTTAAGACTCGTACAATCGAGCAAGCTATATTCCAACAGAATTGCTCTATGAAATCCAAATGGGGTTATGCATCAATATCACTTAGAGAGAGACGGAGTAAAATGGTAAAGTAATATTTCTCAATTATATTGTTGTGTGTTATCAATAATTTATTATTGATAATATACTACAATTTTGGCTACTAACTATTTTGATTAGTTTTGCAGATTGTACGATAGAACACCGATCTGACGGTTAGGATAAACAAAGAATATCGAAGTAGATTTCTCATTTCTCGTGTGCAAGTGTCGGATACGATGCTTCATCATTACAAGCTTTATGGCATGCTACACGAAGGTACACGTCTGAATCCGAAATGTTACAACGTTAGTATTAGAGATACCTTGCATTCATGAAGATTAAACACTATATATTCCAGCTTACTCCGAAAGGCATGGTCTTTGGATAACAATCAATCTCTAAGGGGAACGGGTTACCTCTCAGACGAATAGTTAGGGGCAATTGTGGAACCATGATTTTCCAAGGCGAGAGTAAGGCTGATAGGAATACTGTTACCTCAGAAGTTCGGTTATGGACTCACCAGCTCTGAGCAGAGTTGTATCTGACAGAGCAGGCTGCCACCATCACTCTACTTCGGGGCACTCGGCGGAGTCCTAGCTACTCCAGTGGATGACCATGCTTGTTCTACAAGACACGCGATCTGATCGGGATATGGACATAATCAGATCCTATAAGTCTTGGAGACCATATAATCTAGGATATGCGTATGTCGCAAGTAATCACCACTTATTAGAGGAAGCAATATCTACTTACTAGATATCCTCTAGGATTATCTTGTCTTAGATTGAGGGTTCTATCCTAAAAAGGTCTCTCTCCCCATGGTATAAATACACCCATCTAGGGTTCATCTATAGTAACGCAATCTATACATTGGAATTCTTTTGCCCACTGCTTGAGTCTAAAATCATTCACTAACTTGACCATCAGAGAGCCTTTGGCCGACACACCCCATTTGGTCTAAGGCTTGCTCACAGTTGTTTTACTGCTTTACAGGTTACTCATGTTTACTCGGATTTATGCTCAACCGCCGCTCATGTTGTATTCCTTTCAAGTGCAAATATAAGGATAGTATAGTGGCACAAGTAAGGGTGTCGAACCACATGAACTGATTAGACCTCTACAAATTACGACCTTTATGTGAACCCTAACTAAACAATGAAATAACAAATTGAGTTTGGATTTTGATTTGAAAAGTAGAGTAACTTAAAATGCAAGATAATGTAAATATGAATAATAAAATGATTCAGAAATGATGGGAATGGAACTAGGGATACCGATTTCACCATTACAAGCCAATTCCATGAAAACTAAGTCAAAATGCATTCAACCTTCTAATCCGAAGGAAATATTTGTGAAAACTAGTTCATTTGAGCAACATCTGTGCAAGCAATTGACAATTACAAGGCGGAATCATGCTTGTAAGCACTCAAAAACAAAACTTTACTCATGAAAATCAAGGCCTAGTAGTTGTGGTGAACCAAGACTCAACTAAAAAACAAAGTGAGTTGAGAAACTTTATACCTTTGAAGCACCTCTTTGCTTAGCAAAGGTTAATCACCCATGTGAGGTCCTTCTTCCTTTGTCACCTTGCTCATTGGCTCCATGGATTTGGATGGAGGAACTTTGCTTCTTGGCTCCATGTCTTCTTGGATATGGATGGAAGAATTGGGTACTCCAAAAGTCACCAAAGTTGGAGACCTCTAAGTTTCAACACCAAGGATGGTTAAGGAAGAAGATGAGTGACCATGGAAAAATTACATGCTAGTAAATTTTTCCCATAGTAGCCGGCTGTTCTAGAGAGAAAAAAGAGAGAGTTGTTCTCTTTTCTTCCCATAGAAAACCCTAATGATGAAATGGTTATAAAGTCCTTTATATAGTCCCTTCAATTAAGTGACTAAAAGACCCATAAACCCTTTCTTTCTCCATATGGCCGGCCTCCTTAAGGCTATGGGCTGTTTGGGCCCTTTTGGGTCTTTAGTCAACAAGTTGTCATACATTTTATGTTAATGGGCTTGACATTCAAATCCTATTGGGCCTTGTGGCCCAAAACTAACCCAAGGTCTATAATGAACTTATTTGTTTGATTAATTAACATATTAATTAATCCTAGCCATAAATAATTAAACCATTTAATTATTCTTACTCATCTCCTTTAAATCCTTCAAACATTACTTTACATGGTGTGCGATCCATTAGGTTTCTTTTAGCGAGGCAGTGGGCGATTAGAACTCTTCAAATCGATTATGAATTGAAACTAACTTTCAATTCTCCCTTTAGCGATTATACACCTTTAGGGCTTCCACAAACCATGAGTGACACCTAGCAGTATGTGATGGCTACCCAAGCTAATCAGAAGAGGTGGAGAACCTATTCAGTTTGGGATTACAACGTAATATGGTCTTTCTCTAATACAATACTCTTGACCACATTGTTTGGTTTGATAGTTTATTCATGTCTACTATCCAATGTGATTCTTTTACTTATATGATTACCTTGAATATGATTTAGAACGACTTCCTAAATCTCATTCATACTCTGGCCATAGATTCTTAATCATATCATAGAGTATTCTCCCTCAAACGGTTTGAAGGTTAGAGATCCCTTGTTGCGCATTCACTTGCCTCCATGGCTAAGTGGCTTAACCCTAACTATGTCGTGGACACCCTTTGACGGAATGACTTTGACATAGTCAAAGATCAAGGACCTAACCACAAGACAACTATGATGCCTCAGGTCAAATGACTACTTTGCATTATCCCAACCATGAGTTCTCATGTGACATGAGTATGAGAACTCCTTGTTGATCGTGTTCAGTGGACTCATTCTCTATTGAGCACCTACATGCTTGTCTTGGTGTCAGTCACACCAAAGACTCGAGACTAATCAGTCTCCCTAAGAGAAGACATTTATGATATGCACGTACTAATCTTAACAGACTGTCAATGCCCAATTGGCAATCCTATGATCAGGAACATTTATGATATGTACACGAAAAAGAATGGTCTCATGAATCTAACTTCTTTAGGTCACATTCTCCCAATTACATATTCTTTGGACTTACCGTTTAAGCATATAACATTTATATGAGACGGCTTTAAACAATAATCTTTGCCCTTTATATTAAACTAGATTAGTTTAAAATGTGAAATGTTCGTAAAGTATCATCATATGATTAGCTTTTAGGGCACATTTCCAACAATCTCCCACTTGCACTAGAGCCAATCAGCTTGATCATCAGTGATGAAACCTCTTCTGAATTCATTTCAAAAATGGCTGAGTAGTAGGCCTAGACAATGGATATCTATATGTTATCCATAGAAGCAACCTTGAGAATAACGACGTCACCATTATGCATGATTCTCAATCATGTGGTTTAGTTTCTCATTTGAGTTCGGATTTTGATGAGACCTTGATTCCTTAGCTTGAGCTATTGCCCCATTAGTGTCGTAGTGTCGATACACTAGAGACACTTTCTGGTTGGAACCGAATGGAGAGTTCATAAATGACTTTCCCATCCAAACAACATTGTTTGTAAGCTTCTATATGGTGATATATATTTTGCATGATGGAACACACTAAAGTCCAAACTTATAATATTTCTGCCCAAATATCTCTTTAGTCATAATAAAGAGATATCCAATTATCTCTTCCTTCATAATCAAGAGACATCCAATGATGGGTACAATATTATATTCATAATCTAATACATTTACGCTTCCATTGCGTTACTCTAATTCTTCCTCATTTTTGAGGAATCTATCCTTTAGTATTTCTTAAATACTTAAGGACTCACTTGACAGTTGCCATGGTTCTGATCCTGGACTTGCACTGATATCGTCTTGTACCGTTCTTGGTACAACTCATATCAACGTTTTTCATATAATATGAAATACATAAATCACCTTTTTGCATAAGCATAAGGGATTCTATTTACGCATTATGCTTCTTGGGAGTCAAAAGGGTACATTCCCTTTTAGAAGAGCAATTTCCCAGTTTAACTGGAATCGTCCTTTCATTTGAAGTTTATTATTTGAGAAACTTCCTACATCTGTCATCTATCAATAGGGATTGAGATAATCCAATTATATCTTGAAATCTATCATTATAGATTTTCATCCCATGTATATAGACTATGTTTCCCATATACATTATATTGTTATAGAATGTTTAAAGTCATAACTTTAGCGAAGAAGAATTCATAAAATTAATATATCATATATATGTTCAAATTTAGGAATATGATTAACTCCCACTAATCTTTTGTAAACCTAGTAAACAAAAGATTCATTTACATCTTATGAGGAATCAAATGATTTGATCTTTCTCTCATAACGCGCTTATAGCTCCCCCTAGCTTGCTAAGATTCATGATGGATGGATCTCTACAACTTACAAGTCTTGTGATTCCTAGTCTTAGACATATATTATCATATCCAAACATTGAATCACGTTTTAGTTGTAGTTAGCAATCTTCGAATTAACAGAAACCATGACTACGTCAAAGATGGTTTCTTCCAAGTCAACCAATCTCTTTGATTGTAGTCATCTTAAGCTACCAATTAGCTATAAAGGTTTCACTATTTCGGGTCAAATGGTACTATACCATTTCCTTGAGTATATGTTTATATACACTCAATGTAGTCATAAGGATTTTCAATCTTATTTCTTTCGAATTAAGAGGTGTAACTCTATGACATAGTCATAAAGTTCAAACCATTCAACTGAGATGGTTTATAAATCCTTCTTGACTACCTTGGAGCTAGTCGTGTAGGAACTAGGTTGTTTATATTTGTTGATTATCATCTTGTCTCTCAAAGAACCCATTCTTTGAGTTCTATCTCTCGTTCATTTGCTCTAACTTAGGCAAATCCTATTGTAGGATTACAATGAACTACCCAACAAATAACATTTGTTAGTTGGTTTATAGAAGTGATATCCAATGGTTAATTTAAGATATCCCACAAGATTGTTCTCAAACAAATATTGCTTATTAGCACACAACCCCAAATCTTAACACGTTTAAGACTTGTCTTTCTTTCCAACTACATCCTATGGAGTCATGAAAATTTTGGAAGATCTTCTAATTGACAATCATATTGTCTTATAAGTATATATCTTATATATGGGTAATTGATAACAGCCAGCGAACTTCATCTTATTCGAGTTCGTTCTTCAACTAATAGAGAAATCCATTATCTTATGACGCTACTTTCCTTGATATCTTTCAAGGAAACTCTTCTAAAGTGTTCCTTTTCCTTGGATCAAATCTAAGGAGGTAAATACTTTAGATGTCTTACTCATCAACTTACATTCTTGAATTCTTTGAAACCTTTTGCAAAGTATTCTTACTTGTTTATTCAAAATAAACGATAGTCCAATTGAGGGAGATTTTCGATGAATGTCATACAACATGAGTAGTATTATGTTGTGGACAAGTGCCATTAACATCTAAGTGAATTAACCTCAACAACTTTGTGATTCTTTATTCTTTCCAAAAGAATAAAGATTCGAACATTTACCTCTATACAATTTTAACAAGAAGGCATTGGATCCGGATCTAACGATCCAAAGCATCCATCTATTACCAACTTGTATTTTATGTTTTAGAGGTGTCACAACTCAGTGCGATTAGTCACTACCTTGCAACCTTTTGGGTTTTAAGCATCGTTATATTCTAAACAGTTAACACTACCACATCATCTCTACTATAGAGACAATCAATTAGATTACATAATCCAACCATTCATTAATAAAGAACAATGTTTTGTCAAACAAAACATTCATCCATCTCCTATAGTGACAGAATTAAGTTCCTTATTCAAATTGGAATGTAAAGACAATCTTTGTTTTTTCCAATTTCTTTGGTAGTTCATATGAGGAAATAAGTACTATCTGCTTTCGTAGAGATCCATATTTTATTCACATTCCGAATGTGAAGTACTTTCTCTTTTCCCATTAATCTTCTACTTCTTATTAGCCACACTTTTACAACAATTGTAAAACATAGTTACTGTCACGACCCAAAATGTATCGCAACAGCGCCGTGAATCTTAAAAACAATTGAGAGTTGTATGCTTCAATTTTTAGAACATGACAATTCTCATGTATCTTTAAAATACGCAAGGCCTCAAAAACTAATAACAAAATAAATATCAGAGTTTTAAGTGAAAACCATAACATTTCAACCATTTCATAAGCAACCTTTTTACAACAGAAATCCCAAAAGTTCAGTTTACAAAAGCCAAAGGAGTGATAGGTTTAGACAAATATATACAGAAGCAAAAGAGGATATACACAGACAATTTTCACTGAAACCAGAAAATCAATATTTACATTTCAAAAGCTGATTTTCTGATTTGAAGCTTTTAGGTTGACAAGCTACAACGGCCCACCTTAGTCCAACTCTTCTATTGTTCCTCGCACAACACCTGAAAATGTAGGGGTGAGCATCACATACAATCATTTGCCCCCCCTCGGGAGGCACCCTAGCTAGGTTTGAAAATAAATATACCTTTGTACTACGTAGAAAGGAAATAATTTGCACAACAAAATCTTTTGGCTTGAGTTAAAATTTATTTCATGCACATACACAAAACTATAGTGGGATCCCTAAATTCTTTTTGTCCTGACAACCGAACACGTGGCCAACTACCGTACCTACAATAAAATTCTCAAGTAATATCAACTCAAGGTAGGGTAGTGAGAGTGTCCACTTACAACCTATACCACATAAACACCAGTACCCTCCCCTTACAGTTAATGGTACGAGTTCGTTTGTACAAGACCCTCGGGAGGTTTAGGGGATCGAAGCCCAAGGTAGTCACACAACACCCTTCACTCTCAGGTCGTCATGACAATATAGAATAACATAAATCACATGCTAGAAAAATCAAACTCTATTTCCTAACATGCAGTTCTAACAACAAAATCAAATGCATAGCTTGCACGCATTAATATTTACATACATAATACATACCGAAAACCACTAACCAAGGCGTGAGTCCCCCTACCTGATATTCCAAACTTTAGGTACTAACTCTTTCCACAATTGTTCACTTTCATCTCTTGATCTTACTTAAGCCAAAAAGTGCCTAATCTGGAAAAAAACACATCAATACATAGTTCACATGCACCAAGATATACTAATAGTTCTCAATTCCATCTGCCCAGTGCATGTATGAGTCCCAGCTTAATTCACCTTTTCCATGAAATCCTTTCAGTGCTTTAGCCATATACCAAATACCATATAACAGCCAATGCATAATTGAATTCCATAACTCAAAATCAAGTAAAATTTTACCTTTGTCTTCTTCAATAATGCTCTTCGATCAGCCTTGAGACTTCCAAAACTCTCAATTCAACCATACAACACTTCAACCATGAATTTTCAAACTTATTAACATGAAATCCCCAATTAAAATATAATTTCAAATATGCAAATGAGCTTTAAATTCTTACCTTCGTTCATAGAGCTCAACTTTCTGATCACAGAGGCGAAAACGGATTACAGTTCTAATGTCTGGAGATTACCCTATACATTTTTCTTTCTTCAAAACCTAAAGAGAACCCATGGCTGAGGTTCTTCCCTTCTGCTTATTTTGGAAACAGTCCACCGAACACCAAAAGCTGAAGGGCCATTTCACACACACGTGTTCTCCATTCCTTTTGTCTTTTGTTTTGTTTTTTTTTTCTTTTTCTAGACACCCACTTTAACAAAACCTTTACAAGCTCCAAATAACTAAATATACATTTCTGGGGTTTTACATTCCACCCCCTTAAAGTAAATTTCGTCCCTGAAATTTGCAGAGTCACTCGAAGAAGTGGGGATACTTCTGCTTCATTTCAGATTCTAACTCCCATGTAGCTTCTTCAACTCCGTGATGTTGCCATCTTACTTTGACAAGTGATACACTTCGATTTCGAAGCTTCTTTATTTCCCGATCAAGAATACAAAATGGACCTTCAATATACGTTCCATTTGGCTCCAACGGCAAGTCCACCCATGGCTTAATATGTTGAATTTCTGGAGCACTTTTCTTCAATTGGGAGACATGAAATACATTATGAATATGACCAAGTTAGGGTGGCAGCTCCAGTTTGTAAGCAACATTCCCTACTCTTCCAATTATCTTGAAGGGACCAACATATCTAGGTGCCAATTTTCTTTTCATTCCAAATCGATGTATTCCTTTTCGAGGGCTTCCCTTCAAAAATGCAAAATCACCATAATGAAATTCCAATGGTCTTCTTCTCCTATCTGCATAAGACTTCTGCCTACTTTGTGCAGTCTTGAGTCAATCACGAATAAGCTTAACCTTCTCAGTTGTTTCCTTTATGATCTCTGGACCCAAAACTATTCGATCTTCTGCATCAACCCAACAAATTGGTGATCGACAAGGTCTTCCATATAGAGCCTCATAGGGTGCCATACCAATACTACTTTAGTAACTATTATTGTAGACAAATTCAGCAAGTGGAAGATATACACTCCATTTTCCTCCAAAATCCAAAATACAAGCTCTTAACATATCTTCCAAAATTTGGATAACTCACTCTGATTGTCCATCAGTTTGTGGATGGTATGCCGTGCTCAAGTTGAGTTCTATACCCAATTCCGCTTGTAACTTTTCCCAAAGACGTGAAGTAAATCGAGAGTCTCGATCAGAAACTATTATTTTAGGGATTCCATGCAATCGAATAATCCACTCAATGTAGAGCTTAACAAAGTCGATAGGTGAATTTATCTTCACGGGCAAGAAATGAGCACTCTTCGTAAGTTGATCCATAACCACCCAAACTCCATTGTGCCATTTATTTTGAGCTCGGTAGATCAGTAATAAAGTCCATTGTAATGCTCTCCCACTTCCATTCTGGAATAGCCAATTGTTGTAGCATACCAGATGGTTTTTGGTGTTCACTCTTCACTTGTTGGCATATTGAGCATTGACTAACATAATCGGCCAGATCTCGCTTAATCTCTTTCCACCAATACCTTATCTTCAAATCTCTGTACATTTTATTACTTCTTGGATGCATTGTAAATCGAGTATTGTGAGCTTCCTTCAGTACTCGTTCTCTTACTCTCTTATCTTTAGGCACAACCATTCTTTCTTTATAACTTAGGCCACCATCTTCATAAAATTCCCACTCTTCTGATGCTTCTCTAGATATTATCTTTTACTTCAACTACTCTATTTCTGAATCGTCCTTCTATTTAGCAATAAGTTCTTGTTCTAATTAAGGCTCCAATTGAAGATTAGTCAAAACACCTTCACCCAAAATCTCTATGTCATATGCTTCAATAGTTCCAAACATGTCATTTTCAGCCAACATTAAACTTGACAATGTACTTCTCGTTTTCCTACTCAACGCATCAGCCACTACATTGGCTTTACCAGGATGATACAACAATTCAAAGTCATAATCTTTTATATACTTCATCCATCGCCTTTGCCTTAAGTTCAGGTCACGTTGAGTAAACAAGTATTTGAGGCTTTTGTGATCTGAATACACATAAAATTTACTACTGTATAAATAACACCTCCAAATCTTCAAGGCATGAACTATAGCAGCTAACTCTAGATCATGAGTAGGATAGTGCTTCTTATGTGTTTTCAGTTGTCTCGAGGCATAAGCAACTACCCTTCCATTTTGCATCAGCATGGCTCCTAATCCTTGTCCCAACGCATCTGTGAATATTTCATATGGATCCTCACTATTTGGCAACACTAGTATTGGAGCAGTAGTCGACCTTGTCTTAAGTTCTTTGAATGCAGATTCACAATCTTCACTCCATGCAAACTTTACCTCTTTTTTCGTGAAACAAGTCAATGAAGTTGCAATCTTGGAGAAGTCTTTTACAATCCTCCAATAATATCCAGCTAACCTAAGAAAACTTCGAATCTCAAAGACATTTTTAGGTCATTCGCAATTCAACACCGCTTTTATTTTACTTGGATCAATTGAAACTCCTTCTCCAGAAATTACATACCCAAGAAAACGCACTTCACTTAACCAAAAAGTACACTTTGACTTCTTTGCATAGAGTTGGTTATCTAGTAAAGTTTGTAAAACTATCCGCAAATGAGTCTCATGTTCCTCTCGAGTCTTAGAATACACAAGAATGTCGTCGATGAAAACAATCACAAACTTATCTAAGTAGGGTCGAAATAGACGATTCATGAGGTCCATGAATGCAGCAGGTGCATTCGTTAATCCAAACGACATAACAACAAGTTGATAAAGACCATAGTGAGTGCGAAAAGCTATTTTAGGAGTATCTTCTTCTCAGACCCTTAACTGATGATAACCAGACCTTAAGTCGATCTTTGATAAGACTGTGCCCCAACAAGTTGATCAAACAATTCGTCAATCCTTGGTAAATGATACTTGTTCTTTATCGTCACCAAATTCAACCTTGGATAATCGACGCACAATCTCAAGGTCCCATCTTGTTTCCTTACAAATAGAATCGGTGCTCCCCAAGGTGAAGTACTTTCTCTTACAAATCCTTTATGGAGTAACTCTTCTAATTGCACCTTAAGTTCCTTCAATTCCACCGGTGCCATCCTATATGCTGGCAAAGAAATGGGTTCAGTTCCTGGTACCAAATCAATTCTGAACTTCACTTCTCGATGTGGCGGAACACCTGGTAGGTCTTCTGGAAACACTTTAGGAAATTCATCTACTACAGGGATCACCATCCACTCATTAGTATTCTCTTCAGTAGACACGATGAGTGCATAACATAATAATACTTTGTTGTTCTGGAAAAAATTCTTCAATAATAAACTCGGTGCCGTGCAACTTTCATTCATCTTAGGGAGATTTCCTTCCTTTCAGGGGTCACCGTTTTAACCTTTCCCCTTCCACAATCAATTTGGGCTTGGTATTTTCTTAACCAATCATTTCCTAGGATTAGTTCATACTTCATCTTTTTTAAAGGGTACAAGTCTACCGTAAGAACTTGATTTTTCACCACCAACTTACACCCCCTAAAGATTTGATTTATAGATATTTTTCCCAACAATGGTACACTTAGGGTCAAAGGTTTCATCACTGGTTCAAATTTCAACCGTTAGGAACTAGCCAACCATACATATATAAATGAATGTGATGCACCAGTATCAAACAATATTCTGGCTTTGGTATTTGAGAAAAGAATCGTACCATTCAGCACCATCTTGTTATTTGCAGTAGCTTCATCATCTTCAGTCAAGGCATACACTCTGCCACCTTCATTTTCAGGTGCACGATTACGAGCTCCTCGATCTTGGTTTCCTCGGTTGGTTTTCTAAGGTGCCTGCTGATTGCCTTGTGGTTGCTTAACTGTTTCTGTTTTAGCTCCTTGCTGAACTTGAGATCGATTAACAACTGCAGAACCAGAGCTTTCTCTTTTGGGACATTTTGGGCTGATGTGCCCAAATTCACCACAAGTATAACATTCGGGGCCAGCTTGCCTTTTGCTTGGTCTTCCACTGCCACTTGAACTTTCAGTGGCAGTGGCAGTGGAAGACCAAGCATAACATTCAAGGCAACTCTCATTTCTTCATACAACAATTTGTAAGTGAAGAATCATGGCACATAAAGTGTCCATGCCCTTGTGCTTACTTCTCAAGTTCCTTGTTCATTTAACAAAGTAACAAGCATTAGTGTTTGCGTTAACTAAGTGTTGTTCAAAGCAACTCTTATTTCTTCATACAACGATTTGTAATGGAAGAATTTCGACACTAAAAGTATCTTCTTTATGATAGACTTATCTAACATGTTCTTCCATTGATACATTATCAATAGGAAGATTATGAGGATGAGACTACTTGGGTACATATACAATCCATTCAAGACAATATATGGGATTGTGGTACCAAGTCCGGAAACTAAAGCCTTCAGCTTTTCTTTGTCAAGTTTTGGATAGCGTTTGCAAATATATCAGTAAATAAATACACAACGAATATAAATTGATTGATTTTAAGCTATTTGATCTAGGTCTTTAAATCAAATAGCACCACCTACTATTTTTTGCAAATTCCATGTCCCTCATCGGAATTCAAGAGTTTTGGAGGAAACTCTTAGTAGGGTATGGGACGCTCACTATTACCAAGCCCACGTCACAATGATATGATGTTGGCTAGCATCAATAATAATGAGAGAGTACGCTTACTCATTTGCAACTCATGCAAGTACCCATCTTATTTGGCCTCTAGAGAATGATGCCTCACAATGATATGATGTTGGTTCCATTGCACTTAGTTAAGTCATTCCCACCATGCAAGTTCGGGTAGGGGTTCAAGAACAACCTCACAATGATATGATGTTGATCATTCTCTTTGCCTACCTTCACAACATCATGTATGTGTATATGACTCATCTTGAGTGTAAGCACGCACTTTGTACCCCCCCCATGATAGGGTGAAGTCGGTGTATGAGTCACAAATGATCAGAGCCTACCACGGTGGAAGGCCACAAAAAAAGTGTTCAAAGCACTCTCACGCTTGTCAACTTAATAATGGTTTGGTTGAGGGTTTTTAGGTCTCATCACATATAAGCATGCATTTTAATCTTATTAAAACAATTTGGTCCTATTACAACTATTGGTCCATGTGATTGATTTTAGTTACACGTTTAATCACATTTAAGGCATGTTTTCTTATTAGGCTAACCCTACTACTCCAATTTCATGCATATCAAATAAAACAAGAAATGAGTACTTCAAAGTAAAGAATAGCTTATGCCCTTTTACAACACTTGATCAAATCAAATAACTTTAAAGTAAAGAAGAGCTTATGCTCTTTTACATAATTTGATCATATCAAATTACAACCAAAATCTAATCTACACATTCCCATGGTTCAAACATATTTGAGACGACCTTCCACATAGCTCAATTATCGTAGGCTTAGGTTCATAATCACCCTTTCTTTAATTAATTAATGCTTTAACTAATTAAACTTGAATGCAACATTGTCATTTGGTTTTTGTATCCATAGAATTGATTTAGATGGAGCTAAATGAAATGAAAATCCAATTCTCATTTAAAGATACAAAACTATTTTGTTCTCGACTAATTTGGGCCAAAATTGTAACATCCCACATCGTCCATGGGAGTGATCTTTATATGTATATTTCCACCTCTTCCTAGCATGAGGCATTTTGGGAGCTCACTGGCTTCAGGTTCCGTACGAACTCCGAAGTTAAGCGAAAAGGGGGCTAGAGCACTCCCAGGATGGGTGACCCACTGTGAAGTTGCTCGTGAGTTCCCAGAAACAAAACCGTGAGGGCGTGGTCGGGGCCTAAAGCTGACAATATCATGCTACGGTGGTGGAGCGGGTCGGGAAGTGATCCACCCCGGGCCGGGATGTGACAATTGGTATCAGAGCTAATCCTTGGCCGGAAGTGTGCCGACGAGAACATCGGGCCCCTAAAAGGGGTGGATTGTAACATCCCACATCGCCCAGGGGAGTGATCCTTAAATGTATATTCCTATCTCTACCTAGCACGAGGCCTTTTGGGAGCTCACTGGCTTCGGGTTCCATTGGAACTTCGAAGTTAAGCGAGTAACGTGCGAGAGCACTCCTAGGATGGGTGACCCACTGAAAAGTTCTCGTGTGAGTTCCCAGAAACAAAACCATAAGGGCGTGGGGAAGGCCCAAAGCGGACAATATCGTGCTACGGTAGAGTCAAGCTCGGGAGGTGGCTGCGCCCGGGCCGGGATGTGACAAAAATGTTATAACCTCAACTATTGGGCTATATTGCAAAACATAAACTTTTGAGGTCACTTTGTAAAAACACAAAAGACCACTACTACTTCATGTAATTACAACTAGAACCCAAAAATTTCAACAAATGCAAAAAAAACTTCATTAAAGGAGCAAAACAATTTGTCCTTTAGTGATTTTGGGCCTTTACGTAAAAACGTAAACTTTTGGGTCAAAGTACAAATACATAAAAGTATCAAAATTTTATGTAATTGCATAAAAGCCCCAAAATTACCCCCATTATAGGGGTGGCTAGCCATGTCAAGTAGTGATGGTGTGTGTGAGTCGATTTGTGTGTTTGAAAGGTGATTGAAAGTTGTAAGTGATTGGTATGGTGTAAATAGTAAAATAGGTATGGGTGTTGATTGAAAAAACCATACCATCCATCACTAACAAAAACTTTATGTAAACAACCAACAACTTTGAATCAAAACACCAAACCTTTTGTTCTTGCTATGAACAACAAGAACAAAGCAAGAACATTGAAGAACATACATGAAAACTCATAAGAGCTCCATGAATGTTTTCACTCAATAACACTCAAATTTTCACTACTTAACATCCTAGGGTACTTAGGGGTTCCAAAAGTCACTTTAAAACTAGGGGTTCCAAAAGTCACTTTAAAACACTTTTAACAAGACAAACATGAACGCAAAAATCCACCCTTTGGATTAGGCCAAATTTCCCCATAAACATGGCACCAAATTTTAGCTCCAAAATTCATGCTCATATGAACTACATCTACAAAATTTGAGATGACAAATTTTCTAACAAAATTTACATTCAAAGAAGCAAGAATAAAGCTTGTAACAATTACAACATTCAAATCAAAGACTATGAACTAGAAAACCCAAAAGGATTCACCAACTACTAGACCTAGGCTCTTGATACCACTTGAAGGAAATATTTGTGAAAACTAGTTCATTTGAGCAACATCTATGCATGCTATTAACAATTAAAAGGCAGAATCATGCTTATATGCACTCAAAAACAAAACTTTACCATGAAATTCAAGGCCTTAGTTGTGGTGAACCAAGACTCAACTCAAAAACAAAGTGAGTTGAGAAACTTTATACCTTTGAAGCACCTTTTTGCTTAGCAAAGGTTAATCACCCATGTGAGGGCCTTCTTCCTTTGTCACCTTGCTCCTTGGCTCCATGGATTTGGATGGATGAACTTTGCTTCTTGGCTTGAATCAGTGGTTATTATAGCAATTTTCAATTTTCAATTTGTTTGTGATTTTTTTGTTTTAGAAATAGTGTTAGTTTTTGGTTCATTTTATATGTTCAAAAAACAGTTATTGTTTTGTTTTACAAATATTGGATTCAATTTTGCAACATATTAATAAATAGTTGCGGTGTGTGTGCGTGTTACCTTTTGTTGTTCTTAATTGTAATCTGCATTAAATATTTTGTATTGATTTGTAATTGTTTGTTTTTTTGTTCAATAGTTATGCAGAATGGTAAACTAGCTCAGTTTGCATATGATGAATTATCTGTCGTTAGTTTTATTTCATCAACTTATACATTCGATCAAATTTGTGTTGATCGTTGTTTTAGGTTTAAGGGTTTGAGACTTGGTTGTTTTGAGTGGCGATATGCTTTGAATGTAGATCCTACTTGTCTCTGAGATTGTAATGTCAATGTTATGAATATGTCGATAGTTCTTGATGTTGCTGGAAAATCCATCGTAGAAATATCGGTTATGGATAAATGTAATGGTTCTATACTTCAGTTACCTACGGATAACGTATCTTTTTCGTGTCGTACATCAGACTCTATGAGTATTGTTAGTGAACATGATCATTTAGGGAAGTACGGTTCTCATGGTATCCATAATTATATGTCATGTGAAAGAGATAGTTACATAGCATCTGAGGACAAATTTTCTGTTGAATGTGGTTTTGATTTGAAGTATTTGTAGAATGATAAGAATCACATTAATATTGAGTGTCCTAGGAAGGAATCTGATTGCTGTTTTTGGCGTGTTTATGTGCCCAAATGTGATATTAATGACTTTTTTGTTATTTGGAAGTTGCATAATGTGCATACATGTAAGGGTATGATTCGAAAGAAGAAAAACAAAGTTGTTGGCCGTCAATTTGTTGTTTCTCTCATAAGGATAAGGTTTAATCAAATCCTCTTATTAACCCGAATGAGATTATTTCAAACTAAAACAGTTTTATGGATTAGATATTGATTATGCTACTACATACTTTGACAATGAGAGGGCAGTTTTTGAGCTAAATGGTGACGATGTCAATGCTTATAAGTTTGTGCCTTGATATGTTGAATTTGCCCATTCAAGCAATCCCAGATCTGTGTTTGAGCTTGAAGTTGTACTAGAGACCAATAGATTTCTTTCGTTTGTTCGTTTCTTATGATGCATGGATTAAAGGTTTCATGTTTTGTTGGCCGATTATATGCATTGATGGTACTTTTATCAAGAGCAAGTACAAGGGCACACTTCTATCCTGTTGTGCAGAAAATGACAATGACGGTGAGCTAATACTTTCTGACTTTATATTCAATATTATTTGTTTTGTTTTTCTTTTGTATCTTGCTGTGCAAAAACTTTCATAAATAGTTGAAGCACAGTTTAAGAAATAGTTCCATAACATTTTTACTAATAGTTCTATCACAATTTCATAAGTAGTTGACACTTGACTCTATTGATTTCTTTTTGTTGTGATAGATGTTTGATTTTATTATTAAATAAAGGACAAAAAATTGCTGACATAGTTCAAACACAGTTTAAAAAATAGTTCAATCACAGTTTCAAAAGTAGTTGACATTTAAAAATACATTTTTCTTTTTGTTGTGCAGAGATTTTTAAGGTTGCTTATGCTATTGTTGATTCATAAACGATAGCAAATTATAGATGGTTTTTAACAATATTATCTGGTATATTGAGGCCTTAAGAGAGGGTGATCACATTTATGTCAGATAGACATGATGGTATTTTGAAGTGCATTCCATAATTTTTTCCCGAATCTCCACATTCGTTTTGTGTTGTTCATTTGAAACAGAATGTCAGGACTTTATTTTCAAAGACTACTAGTGATGGATTAAAGAAGAAAATGATGAATCTTTTAGCAAATTGTGCGTATGCATGTACTCCATCTGATTTTGATGATTACATAGCGGAATTCAAGGACAACAGGCAAGGGCATGCGAAGAATTTTTTGTCTGATTTGCTGGAAGAGAACTATGGTATTGCTCATTTTCTTGGTAAGAGATGGGGATCGATGAGCAATGCATTTTCATAATCCTTTAACACCATGGTGTTGAATAGTCGTTGTATGCTATTTATGGATCTTCTTGAAGACACTAGAGTTTGGCTGATGGTTAGTATGGCTGAGAAGAGAATATTTGGTTAGACTATTTATACAATTTTGTGTCCAAAGAAAGAAAATAAGATGAAGTTGCTGTTGAAGGAGGGCATGCATTGGAGGATTAGTCATTCTGATGTGGATGTTTTTTAAGTTAGTCTGGACGAAGTGGAATCGATTTGTTGTTTGTCTGGACGATATGACATGCTCTTGTGTGCAATGGCAACAGAATTGTTTCCCATGTTCTCATGCATTGCAGGTGTTGCAACATGATAATCGTGATGTATTTGAGTATGTTGATGATTATTGGAAAGTAAGCTTTTATCAAGAAACATATCAATTTGTCGTGAATCCATTTTTAGATTTGGATAAACCGAATGTTGATACTATCATAAATGGTGTGAGGCCTCTAATGACGAATATTCCATCTAGAAAACCAAAGAAAAGTAGGATTAAATCTACTGGTGAAATCAGTGGGACTAAGAAGACTGTCACTGGTAGCAGGTGTGGATGTTCGGGACGTAACAAGGTTTCATTTAAAGTTGTTACACAAGACAATTGATTTTTTGTTTTTGTTTTGAGTGACAGGAGTTATTTGTGATATGTAATAGATTTTCATTTTGGAGATTGTTTATTTTGTTTCAATTGATGTTTTGGATTATGTAATTCTTGATTTAGAATTTTGTTCGATATTATATATGAATGCAATGTTTGAGCATTTCCATTTTTACGAAACAATGTTTTGAGTTTCATAAACAGTTAATATATAGATCCATCCATAAATAGGTACGTTTATGGCTTTGTGGTTTCAACATCTGTTTACTAGTTTGTTTATCTAAGTATATGTGAGTTGCATTAAAATTTTAAAGTGAATGCAAGGGCTTTGTGGTATGAAATTATGTTGGTTTTCGATCGTGATCTAGTTGATCGAGTTCATCAAACTTCGGTTGGCTAACAATTCGGTTAGATTTAAAATTAGTTTATACTTATGCACAATGGCTTTAATTTTAAAATTGGGTAAATTACAAAAAACTACCTCAACTATAGGTCAAACTACAATCTTATACCTTATGTTTGAAAAATGACAATGTCATACCTCATCTTACAAATTCGTGTCAATGTCAGACCTCCGTAAGTTTTTTTGTTAATTTTTCAGTTAAATGCTGACGTGGCTTAAGATGGGCTCCACTTCTTAGTCCAACTGGATTAAAAAATTAATAAAATATTAAATAAATGGGACCCACCCTCTACAAATTCATCACCCTCACCAAATTTATCTGTAAGCAAACACCCCCACAATCCTCCTCTTCCGCCACCGTCATAACCCCAAACTCTCTATCCGTCCACATCGATGCCATGGCGCTTAACAAAACCCCCACCCAACTCTTCCACCTCTACCTCCAGCGCAACGCCTTGCGTGTCAAAAACCTTACCTCACTCGCAGCCGCTGCAGCATCCCCAAACAGAATAACCAGAGGCGGCGGTCACATCCCCAAACAGAACAACCAAAGGCGTCTTCTCCATCTCCAGACACTTCTCTGTTTTCTTTCTCATCTCCACTATACACCATCACCGTCCCTCACCGCCTCTCTCATTCTCTGTAATTTTTCTACTACTGATCCGGAAGCTTCTCATGTCCCACCTAGAGATGGAGTTCCTCTAGTGGATGGATTCTGATGCCATGTTCACCGACATGGCATTCGAGATCCCATGGGAGCAATACAAGGATCACAATTTCGTTATGCACGGATGGAAGGAGATGGTGTACGATGACAAAAACTGGATCAGGTTGAACACCAGGTTGTTTCTTCTTAGAAATTGCCAGTGGTTGCTCGACATTTTGGACGTCTGGGCGTCGATAGGTACAAAAGGGAAGATCCGAGACGAGGTGGGTAAGGTCCTAACCTGGTCGCCATGGTCACCACCAACTCTTCCCACTGACTCGAGTGCTGTTGGCCCTTTCTTAGCTGCACTGTCTTCTCCTGGGTCCACAGCAGTTGCTGGGGTTCTTAGCGGAGGCTGTGAGCAATGGTAGTGGTGGTGTAGACCTTGTTATGGGGTGATTAGGGCTAACAATTTGAAATTTAGGGTTAGGGTTTCGGGGGAATTGGGGGGTTTTTGTTTGAAATTGGTATGGAGATGGAGAAGAGGGGGGATTGTGGCCGTGTTTGGTTACAGATAAATTTGGTGAGGGTGATGAAGTAGGGGGTGGGTCCCACTTATTTTATAAAAATATTAAATAAAAATATTATTTAATTATTGAATATTTTATTAATTTTTGAACCAGTTGGACTAAGGATTGAAGCCCATCTTAAGCCACGTCAGCATTAAACAGAAAAATTAACAGAAAAACTGACGAAGGTCTAACATTGACACGAATTTGTAAGATGCGGTATGACATTGTCATTTTTCAAACATGAGGTATGAGATTGTGGTTGGACCTATAGTTGAGGTAGTTTTTTTGTAATTTACCCTTTAAAATTTCTTTAATAGGAGGTTTATTGATTTTGATGAAACAAATTTTCCAGTTTAATAAACAGTTGTTAATTTTTACGAAATAGTTGCTATAGTTTTAGAAATAGTTGCCTATGAATGTAGAAATAATGATACTTATTTTTAGAAATATCCATGTTTATGGATTTTGATATTTTAACATCTTATTAATGTTAATTTGCTATATAAATTTGGTAGTTTTGTTGTTCCCATACATTCATACAAAGCAAACTAGATTAAACTTTACATTATGAAATGAAACACACACACACACACACATATATAATAATTGCCTATGAATGCAGAAATAGTGATACTTATTTTTAGAAATAGCCATGTTTATGACTTTTGATGTTTCAACGTCTTATTAATATTAATTTGCTACATAAATTTGCCTATTTTTGTTGTTCCGCATACATTCATACAAAGCAAACTAAATTAAACTTTACATTATGAAATGAAACACACACACACACACACACACACACACACATATAGGAAGAGAGAGAGACAGAGAGTTGCATCAATAATTTTTTACAATAACAATGTAATATATGTGAAACCACATTAAAACTAAACTTGTACTTTTAAGAAGTAAATGCACATCAGAATTACATATAATCCATATTATAAAAATTTGATTTTAATGTCTAATGCTTGTCAGTCTCTGTGAGATTTTAATAAATGCTTCTTGTTCCTTTGTTTAGCTAAATTCATGGTTCATCAAATTGGTGACGATATCTTTGCATGCTTTTATTACTTGGTAATCATTGAGACATCTTTGAACTTTATGATTTTTCGAGAGTTGATCAATGAAGCTTATCATGTATAACCTGTAATG
This sequence comes from Heteromeles arbutifolia, assembly GCA_024362995.1. Classification (NCBI taxonomy): domain Eukaryota; kingdom Viridiplantae; phylum Streptophyta; class Magnoliopsida; order Rosales; family Rosaceae; genus Heteromeles; species Heteromeles arbutifolia. Next base: position 15,731,887 of record JANCRC010000008.1, on the reverse strand, counting down.
TCACATCCCGACCCGGGGCGGATCAGTTCCTGGGCCCGCTCCACCACTGTAGCATGATATTGTCCGCTTTGGGCTTACCATTCCCTCACGGTTTTGTTTCTGGGAACTCACGAGCAACTTCCCAGTGGGTCACCCATCATGGGAGTGCTCTAGCCCCCTTCTCGCTTAACTTCGGAGTTCCTACGGAACCCGAAGCCAGTGAGCTCCTAAAAGGCCTCGTGCTAGGTAGAGATGGGAATATACATTTAAGGATTACTCCCTTGGGCGATGTGGGATGTTACATGCAATCTGACCTGAATTTACAAATATATTCAAGTTGTAAATGAATATCAGAATTGAAGAAAAATGAAGTTTGCTATAAGTAGTTGCTGCTGATGCTGCAAAAAAAAAAAAAAAAAAAAAAAAAAAAACTCTATTTCTGGAACTATATGAAAATTTTAAACTGTTTCTTAAATTGCATAAAGCACAAAGTGTATATAGAAGTAGAAATTTTGTAAATTTTTTTACTTACGAAGTTGATTGCTATTGTGCACATGTCTTGTCTTCAAAGTCACTTTTGATGAAATTGATTTTCTTAATTTTGTTTTGAGCTGAATTTATAAGATTTGTATCATTCTTTGTTGATTGTTTTGCCTTATCATGCCAATAATGGACGCAGTTGCCCTGGATAAAATTATAGAGATTAATAATATACTTGTTTGTCAATAAATACGATAGAGTTTTTTAGGGATGGTTTGTTGTTTTCCTTGCCATTATTGCTGCATTTTCCTAATAACAATCAAATTCCAGATCATCATCTTTTGAACTTTGTCGAAGAAAATTGTAATGGGTCATTTTAGTAGTATTGGTGTCCAAAACTACCAAGGAGTGGTGGTTGTAATGAAACAATGGGAAGAAAATCTTTGATACTTTTCCACATTGGTCCATCAATTGGTTGTAAAGAAATTCCTTGTTTTGCATAGTTGCTTCAATGCTTTGTTCATTAATGTTGTGCTGGTTTAATGAAAATCAAGTTTAGTAAAGAATGATTCATGAAACTAATATATAGTTTGATATGCATGAAACATCATAATCACATATTTGATTTGTTCATATAGCTATATACACAGAACATTAATTGTATTATATTTTAACTTTATAATGCATACAGTTGATTAAAAAGTTACAGGATGCAAAACTACTTATATACTTACAAATATTGTTGTGGGGACATAGAAGTTCATTTGTTCATTGGTGTTCTCTTTCTCTCATTTCATGTAGAAAATAAATCAACTATCTGAGTTGATATAGGTTCATTCACCTGTGCATATCTTCTTTCAACACCATTATTCGGTAATAGTTAAAATATGTACTTTATGCTGTCCAATATTCATCAATGTAGAAAAGTAGAAACTTTTTTGGATATATAATAAGATGGTATTGTTATACAAGAAAAATTTTTGTGTACTAAACATTGATATAAGAGTGTTCGTAGTACTTACGTGTTCTTTTTTAAGCTGAACAAAATTAATCTCTCATCTGGTTTCAGTATCTTGTACACTTAAAGTTGGGTCCATTTCATGCCTTTGTGTGTGTGATTTGTTGTGGAAAGTCATCCGGCTGCGATGAAGGCTCGTCTTTTAAATCCAGATTGAATGAGCAAGTGTCTCCTATGACTTTCTTTTTCTCTTTGGTTGTTGTTCTTCTGAGTGTTTGCTTTTTGCCTTGCACGTCATTCTTCTTAAGAGCATCATTGTTTTTGATAGCTTCAGTGTCTGCTTCTTCATCTGTTACTTTTGTCATTAATAACACATTTCTCCCAAAATGGTTGTTGTCCACCATCACGTTCAATTGTTTGTTGTATTCCCTCATCATGGACCGTGCCTTCTTCATTTTGTTCCTTGTTTGATTCAGAAACATAATTCGCTTTTTCTTTTTTCTCTCCTTTAGTCACTGTTGGCTATTGCAGCATTTGAAAGTTTTCCTTCTACCTCTTTGATCCATCTTCATTCTTTTCTTTAACTTCATTCTTCCCTTTTTTTTTCTTTTGTTGTTGTTAGATCCCACATCGCCCAGGGGAGTGGATCCTCTACGCCTTATATGTACACGCCCACCTCCATTAGCACGAGGCATTTTGGGAGCTCACTGGCTTCAGATTCCATAGGAACTTCGAAGTTAAACGATTGTCAGATCCGACCCGGGCTCGACTCCGTTGTAGCATGATTTTGTCCGCTTTGGGCCTTGACCACGCCCTCAAGGTTTTGTTTCTGGGAACTCACACGAGAACTTCCCACCCATCCTGGGATTGCTCTCGCGCGAACTCGCTTAACTTCGGAGTTCCTACGAAATCGGAAGACAGTGAGCTCCCAAAAGGCCTCGTGCTATATGGAGGTGGGCATGTACATATAAGGCACAAAGGATCCACTCCCTTGGGAAATGTGGGATCTAACAATCCACCCCCTTTAGGGGCCCAACGTCATGTCGACACACTTACAGCCAGGGATTGGCTATGATACCAAATTGTCACATCCTGGGCTCGACTCCGCCGAAGCACGATATTGTCCGCTTTAGGCCATGACCACGCCCTCACGGTTTTGTTTCTGGGGAACTCACACGAGAACTTCCCAGTGGGTCACCCATTCTGGGATTGCTCTCGCGCGAACTCGCTCAACTTCGGAGTTCCTACGGAATTCGAAGCCAGTGAGCTCCTAAAAGGCCTCGTGCTATATGGAGGTGGGCATGTACATATAAGGCATAGAAGATCCACTATTTGGTATCAGAGCCAATCACTGGCCGGAAGGGTGCCGACGAGGACGTCGGGCCCCTAGTAAGGGTGGATTGTTAGCTCCCATATCGCCCAGGGGAGTGGATCCTCTATGCCTTATATGTACATGCCTACCTCTTTTATCACGAGGCCTATTAGTAGCTTACTGGCTTCGGATTCCATAGGAACTCCGAAGTTAAGCGAGTTCGTGCGAGAGCAATCTCAGGATGGGTGACCCACTGGGAAATTCTCGTGTGAGTTCCCAGAAACAAAACCGTGAGGGCGTGGTCGGGGCCTAAAGCGAACAATATCGTGCTACGGCAGAGTCGAGCCCAGGATGTGGTGGAGCCTAGGTCGGGATGTAACAGTTGTGGTTATTTTTTGTGCCCTTTTTTGTGTGCGCTTTGCGTTGGTTACGCAACAATGTCTTCTTTGATAATGTTTTCAATCTATAGATGAATCGTTTCCTTCTTTGTACGTGATATTTTTTCTGTATTCCAACTATTTTCCTTTGTTGCGTCATTTTGTTGGTTGTTGATATGATTTGAACACTAGTATTGGTTGAGCTTAACATTTGGAGTTTTATGTTAACTAAGACCATCTGCAAAAACAATGATTTTTGAATGCAAGTTGAACATGACCAATAAAAAATAAATACGAGGACACATTATTATATATAAAGAGCAATTACTTTTATAACTGCACAAAAGTTTGTATTTCCATATAGATGAATATAGTGCAAATAGAAGAGTACAATAAGATAGATGTTAAACTATTTCTTAAATTGAAGTTAAATTGCAAACTATTTAAGAAATGTAAGCTAAAATAGAAAATTATTTATGAACCTAAGGATATTTTGGAGACTATTTATGAAACTAAGGATATTTTCGAGACTAATTATGAAGCTGAAGATATTTTTTTTAAACTATTTATGAAACTGAAGATATTTTGCAAACTATTTATGAAAATGTACCAATATATGGGATTGTTTATTAAAGTGAAGAAAAAAAACGCAAAGTATTTTGTAGATCTGAAAAAATCTTTTTATTTTGTTGAAGTGAGTAAAGCACAAAGATGAAATCACGGTATTAAGTGCAATGTAGGATGATATAAATTTATACATTACAATCTAAGTTACTTAAAAGTGTTAGTTGCGTGGATCTGTGATGAAATGAGGTTGAGTGAAGAGAAAAAAAGTTGATTTTACCGAAATGATGTTTAAGTTTTTGCATGTCATTGTTTGTGGTTAATTGGAGTTGATCTAATTTATGCACTTGATAATGACAGATGAGTACAACACTCGATAGCATTAGATGACAAATAATGATGTCATTTATATTTGAAGTAACATTAACTCTAGAATTTGAATGCTTATGTTCTGTAAATTTTGTACTTACGAGTCTTCTCGTTGTTATGCACAATCCTTGCAACTTTCAATATCTATTGTTAAGGTGTTGTCACTCTTGAAGTCTTTGTATATTGTTCGGATCTTGCCTCGCTGTAAAATAAAAAATAAAAAAATAAAAAAATAGAAAGTTTTGTATGAAATCATTTGTTTTCATTCGAAATATAGTACATAAAATGGAATTTAGTAAGGTTTTGTTCTTACCACTTGCAGAGCATGGTCAAAATATTGGTCTTTACCTCCTTCAAGCCTTGGTAGTTTGGAATTGTAATGTTTCATTGTTCGTTTTTGAATGTCCCAAACTATCAAGGTGAACTGGAAGTAGTGCTTCATCAAGATGAATACTTTGCCAACCTTGTCCACATTTTCTTCCAATACTCTCTTCAAACGTTGGTCAAGATATTCTCTGTGTTCTAAAACGCGGTATGGGCGGCCGCCGAGGCGGCGCCTAGGCGCTGGGCGTCGGGCCGCCACCCCGATTATTTAAAAAACGTTCAAGAAATCAGCATGGGTATTAGGCGGTGCCTAGGCGGGCTAGGCGGCCTCCACGGCGATTCTGTTAAAATTTTCCGTCTCACTACACCGCATGGTGACGAAAGAGAAATCAAGATAGCGTGAAGGAAGAGTAAAGGTGAGAGTGATATGTAGAAGGAATTAGAATAACAGTGCATTTGCATGGAAAAAAAGGATAACTTTGACCTGGAAGCCTAGATTTCTTCACTAGAGATGATTTCTTCACTGTGCTTGAGGAAATTGATTGGACTCATGATTAGGTTTTGGAAAATTATAATGCAAGAAGATGGAAATTAAGCGGAGGGATAGGGAATCAGGTGGAGCAATCAAAGAAAAAAGAGAGATTTTACAGAGGGAAAATGGAAAAAAGAAGACGCAAAAGAAGAGGGAACGGAAAGAAGACGAAGAGGATGAGGAAAAGAAAGAAAGAATAAAAAAGAAAAGCAAATTCCGGTTTTCAAGGCATCAAAATGGACTCCTTGGTTTGGGAGTAGTCTCTGACTGTCTTGGTTGATGGAGGGAAGGGGTCACACACACCACACGTGGTGCTTTATGGAATGGGAAAGGATGCACCTTTTCAGATTTGTTTTTATTAAGAACCACCTACCTAACCGGATTTTGACTTTTAATCTTTAAAATTTAGATATAGTCATTTAAAATGTCTTAAGTTATATGGTATATATGCTTAATATGTTTTTAAATTATGGACTTGCTAGATAGTTTGTTTGCATTTTATCATTATTTTATTATCTTATTTATGTATTTCATATAAGTATAATTTTTTGTAAGTGTAAATTTGCACTTATTGACAAGATATACAAGAAATTTACCTAAATCCGCCTAGACCGCCTAGGCGCCCACCTAGACCCTGCCTAGCCGCCTAGGCGCTAGGCGCTAGCCCGCCGCCCGACTAGCGCCTAGCGCCTAGCGTTTTTTAGAACCTTGGATATTCTACATCACTCTTTGGTATTTCCATGTCCATGTCATTCTATTTGAATAAGAATAAATATTATATTAAACAAATGAACAATAGTCGTCTAGGCGTACTATTTATGAAAACTAAACCAATAGTGATACACTATTTATGAAACTGCATGAATAATTGAACACTACTTATGAAACTGAAGGAATAACTAGACATTATTTATGAAACTGAAGAAATAACTAAACACTATATATGAAATTGCATGAATAATCAGACACTATGTATGAAACTGCAGGAATAACTATACACTATTTATGAAAGTGGACCAAGAACTGGGTACTATTTATGAAAGTGGACGAAGAACAGGGTACTATTTATGAAAGTTAACCAAGAGCTTGCACTATTTATGAAACTGGACGAAGAAAGTTGGGCACTATTTATGAAAGTAAACTAGGAACTAGTCACTATTTTTTGGTGCTGAGCATAAGTGGACACTAATTATGAAGTTGGAACAAGAAAGATACATTGTTTATGAAATGAACCAATTATTATACTCTATTTATGAAATTGCAGAACCACATACTGGTTGAAAAAGTATTTTGGCACTTACAAAGATGTAGGAAGAAATATAGAGATTTTGTTCCTTTCGTTTCATTTTCTGACATGATGTAGAAAAAAGCATCAATTAATTTCGCATTAATTGCTCCATCCACAAACAATGACGTCAAATCACTCCTTAGCACAACAAGTTCAGTGGCCATGTTCTTTGTCTTAGTAGTCCCTATGTAAGAAAAAAATAATACACATACATGCTTATGAAATACATAACTTTAAATGTTATATATAAATTTTTTTGTCAATAATGTAAACTTACAATTGATATTGTCTGTAATACTCCTTAATTTTTTCCTTTGTTTTGTATTCCAGCAGCTTGTATGGGTATTTGAAGGGCATTACTATTTTTCTCCCGTTTTGTCATCTTTTCAGTTGCCTTCTTTTTAGTTTCCTTGTTTTTAGGAGTCTTCTTTGGTTTTTCAACGATAGCCTTCAAATGGGATTCCACGTCATTCTTGGCAGGTAATTCACCTTTTGTTTCTTCAACTTGTGTTGCTTCAAATTTCATCTTCAAAGGTAATTCACCTTTAGGCTTCTCATTCTCTTTTTCAATGACGGGGTCCAAAGTTTCTTCTTGTGATTGCATGACCAAAGGACTTTCGCTGTCACTCACTGCAAACTTGTGTTTAATTTTTTTTTTTTTGCGCGGCAATAGTCGATCCTAGATCAAGATTCAATTTCATGTCTTCCTTGGCATGTACATTCAAGACCATTGTTCTCGTCTTACCTTTCCCTCAGTGACATACTGTTTTCCTTCATTGTCATCCTTTTGTACATCATCCGATATTGGTATCTTCATCTGAACTTCCATTTGGGCCACATTTGGAATTGGTTCCACTGTTAGTGTCTCTATTTGAACTTCCATATCAGTTGTATTTGGAATTGGTTCCGCTATTGGTGTCTTCATATGGACTTGTATTTCAGCTGCATTTGGTACTGGTGATGGTTTTTTCTTATCTTGCAAGTCTTATGGAAGTTCTTGTCCAGAAGCATTCAGATTTAGAATTTGTGAGGGTTCCATTTCAGTCGCATTTGATTGACCTTCTTCTAACTTCTTTTTCAAAACCCCAATATGATTCAGATAATCATTAATCTTCAGAGTATTTGCACTGTTCATTGACTATATATTTAACATTTCAACATTATGTGCATTGTTCTTCTTCTAATGAATCTATACTTTTCGAAGAAGCTTTTCAATTTCATTATTGAGCATTTTGTTGATTTGACCGAATATCAAGCACTTTCTGTTTGATGTGTCAACTAGATGTGTCATCATCTCCCTAAAGGTTATGTACCTCTTCTCAGCAATGCTCATAGCTTACTTGAACTCATCGAATAACTCTTCACTCTTAACTATATCCATGTTGATGATGTGTTTTTGGACAATGGCATCCAGCTTGATCATTTCCTCACCAAACAATTGGTTGAATTCTGTTTGGGCTTCATTGATGTTGATATTCTCTGGTTCATCAGTTTGTTGTCCATTGTTGTTCAGATTCCGATCAAGCTCTGTTGTATCTTATTTGTTAGGTTCGTTTTGCTTTTCGAAATGATCCTCCACTGTATCTTTTCTAGCATTATTTTCTTGCTCATTGTTAATCGCATTCTGATCAAGCCTTGTTAGGTTTTCTATGTTCTGTTCGTCTTCATTTTTAGAATGATCCTTAACAATTTCGGCATCATTTCTCATCCCTTTCTTTGTTCCCCTTTTATGTCGTTTTCCATTTGAAGATTGTTCTTGTGGTTGAGCAGAAGGAACTTTAGAACCAATCTGCACACAGTAACATTACATATTTGTCAATTTGCATAAAAATGTGCAACACTTTTTCTGAAACTTGAACACACTATTTTTGAAACTTAACCAAATTAAGCCTCACTGTTTCTGGAACTAGAGTAATCTAACCCTCTTTATTTTTGAAATAGCCAACACTGTTTATGAAATTAATCTACACTGTTTATGAAATAGACACACAATTCATAAAAATAACCAACATTATGAAATAGACACACTATTTATGACATTAACCAACACTTTTATGAAATAGGCACATTATTTCTGGAACTACAACATAATTACTCAAACTATGTATGAAACATAAACATAATAAGCCACACTGTTTTATGGAAATGAACAAAACACACAATTAATGAACAATTTTTTTATAGAATTAGTTAATTGTTTATAGATATTATTGGTTATATGTGAGAGTTTTTTTTTTTGTGGAGATTGTTTGGTACCTCTTGTGGTATGTGTTCTCTGTTTGATTTATCACCTTGAGTGTAGGTTGCTTCCTTTTATTTGCCTTCTTTATTTATCGCTGGCCTTTTGAAGGCTCTACATGGGACTGATAAGAAGGAATGACATCCTTAATCTGCATACAGTCACATTAGATAGGTGTCCTTTTATATGATAATGTCATTCTTTTTTTTGTGTGCTTTGTCAAGCATCTTGAAGTGATAGTCCCTTACTCCTATTGCGCAGTTGTACTTGTTTATCTCCTCCAAGTTCCCACAGATTTTCTAGGAAACTTCATGTAAGTTTCGGAGTTTGTAAACTGCAGTGACTGAATGAGGTGTGAACATATGAGTGTAACGGTATCTTTTTGTGCCTTAAGGTGTTTCGTCTTTGACTGATTTCTCGTATTCCTTCTTTTTCTTAGTTTTACTCTTCTTTGTACGTGGTTTTGTTTGTTCCATCAGCAACAATGAAAATTGTTATGACACTATCTCTTCAACTATACCAAAGTAACGCATGTTATTTCCAGAACTACGCTGAATAAACTCACACCATTTATGAAATGAACCAAAATAAACCACAATGTTCCTGGAAGGTACGAAAATAAACTCTACTTGTGGAATTACATCAAACTAACCAAAAACGAAAGTAAACTTACAATATTTATAAAAGGGAGCAAAATCAATCCATGCTATTTATGAAATATCCTACACTATTTATAAGGAAAGGGAACAAAACCAAACCAAAACAACCCACGTTGTTTATGAAAGGGAGAAAATTCAATATTAGTCCGTGAACTACAACAAAGCATCCCACACTTTTTATGGTTATGAATTAACATAATGCACACTATTTCTCGAACTAGAACAAAAAACAATAGTGTTTATGGAATTACAGCCTAGTAACCTGTACTATTTTGTGAAATTGATAAAATAATCTACAATATTTATGATATGTAACATAATAAACACTGTTTATGAAATATCCCACACTATTTATGGATCTAGAGCAATATAACCCACATTCTTTATGAAGGGAAGCAAGCAAACCCAAAACAATCCACATTGTTTATGAAAGGGAGCACAATCAACATTAGTCCGCGAACTACAAAAAAACATCCCACACTTTTTATGATTATGAATTAACATAATGCACATTATTTCTCGAACTAGGACAAAAAGGCAATAGTGTTTCTGGAATTAAAGCTTAATAACCCGTACTGTTTTGTGAAAATGATCAAAAATAACCCCCAATATTTATGAGATATAACAATTAAACATTGTTCATGGATCTAGAACAATTAACCCACACGATTTATGAAATATTCCACAGTATTTATATGGAAAAGGAACAAAACCGAACATTATTTTTGGAATTTAAGCATAATAACCCTCACTATTTTGTGAAATTGATAAAAAAATAAACCCCAATATTTATGAGATGTAACAAAATAAACACTTTTTGTTGATCTAGAACAATATAATCGACACTAATTGTAGATTTGAAGCAAAAATAACACACAATATTGCTTGAACTATCCCAAAGTTATACATGAAATTGAAAAAGTAGGAAACATATGGAATTTCAATTTCGGAAAAAATTGAGTAGTTATTAAAATGCAGTAAAAAGAAAATTAGTCGTTTCATAGTGTTTTCTAAGTAAGAATTGATAGATAGGTTTATGGAATCACGAACATGCAAACATACATATTATTGATTTTTGAAGTGAGAATTTAACAAGGATTTCAGTTTAGTACCTCTTGGTCGTTGGGAACTTGTTGTTACATCCCGACCCGAGCTCCACCACATCCCGGGCTCAACTCCGCTGTAGCACGATATTGTCCGCTTTGGGCCCCGACCACGCCCTCACGGTTTTGTTTCTGGGAACTCACACGAGAACTTCCTAGTGGGTCACCCATCCTAGGATATTGTTAGATCCCACATCGCCCAGGGGAGTGGTTCCTCTATGCCTTATATGTACATGCCCACCTCCTTTAGCACGAGGCCTTTTGGGAGCTCACTGGCTTTGGATTCCGTAGGAACTCCAAAGTTAAGTGAGTTCGCGTGAGAGTAATCCCAGGATGGGTGACCCACTGGGAAGTTCTCGTGTGAGTTCCCAGAAACAAAACCGTGAGGGCGTGGTCAGGGCCCAAAACGGACAATATCGTGCTACAGCGGAGTCGAGCCTGGGATGTGGTGGAGCCCGGGTCAGGATGTAACAGATTGGTATCAGAGCCAATCCCTGGCTAGAAGTGTGCCGACGAGGACGTCGGGCCCCTAGGGGGTGGATTGTTAGATCCCACATCGCCCAGGGTAGTGGATCATCTATGCCTTATACGTACATGCCCACCTCCTTTAGCACGAGGCCTTTTGGGAGCTCACTGGCTTCGGATTCTGTAGGAACTCCGAAGTTAAGTGAGTTCACTCGAGAGCAATCATAGGATGGGTGATCCACTAGGAAGTTCTCGTGTGAGTTCCCAGAAATAAAATTATGAGGGCGTGCTACAGTGGAGTCGAGCCCGGGATGTAACAATAATTGTGTAGATTTTTGTTTGAAAATTGGATTTTGAAGTTGAAATTGGATTTTGCGGAATGGATTATTGTTTGTGGAGTTCAAATTTGGTTCTATTTGTTAATTTGTAGGAGTGGTTGGTGTAATTAATGGTGGTGGAGCTGGTGGATTGAATGTTGTAACTGTTGTTTTGGTAACGGGTCTGGGTTAAAGTTCCGTTAGGGGCATTTTTGGAATGGTAATTGTTATGCGGGTTGGGCTTTTTATTGAGCCCATGTTTTTTTGTTTTTTAAGGATTTGATGTATGTCCTTATGGTTAAAACTTAAGCTTTTTTTTTAAGTAAAAGTTTAGGGTGGTTTTTGGTTAAATAAAAGGTAGCCCAAGCCATTTTTCGTTAACGCTTCCTAAAATTAAACAAATTAGCACACGTATTAATCCAAAGTCAGTAATGGTCCCCGTTGGATTAAAGACACAAGTTGGGCAGCAAGAATAATGTATGTTTTGCAAATTTGACTCTGATGACCCGTCGTTTTAAAGGAACAACAACGCGCATCAAACATACCAGTTTGATGTGATGTAAGGGCACTTCAAGCCAAATTTCATCTTTACAATGTTTTATAAGATTTTAAAGTTTAAAGACGTTGTTATCACATTTTGTTATTAATTGTTTAATTTTAATTATATTGGACTGCTAAAGCTTCTTCAGAGGCACTATAAATAGGATGGTTAGGCGTTAATAAAGTTTGTTATCTTTCAATTATCAATCTATAAACTTTGAGGTTTTGTTATATTTCCAGTAAATTCCAGTGTTTTTTTTTTTTTTTTTTTTTGTTCTTTAAGATTAAGGAAAAACTAAAAAACATTTCCGTAGAACCACATATACTGAATAGTACCAGCAGTTGGAATTGATAATATTGCAGATAGCTGCTGTACCAAGGCATTTTTCTGTTAGACAAGTAGGTAGTGTCAAGCTTCCTTGACAAGTAATATATGAACTAACAGTAAAAATTTATTTTAGTAGTAAGGAAGCAACTCTATGTTTTGCAGTTTCCTAACATGGTAGTTGTTCGTGACTTTCCAAGAGTCCAACATTGAGTCCTCTTTAAGTCCAAATCTAAGAAAGCAGCACACTAGCTGCTTGCTTTTTCAAGTTTGACCGATTGAGTCATCCACACGTCTAAAATTATCATAGCATCCTAACGACCATGAGTGCAAAGCTTCGGGCATTTTAGTTAGACTTTTTTTCTTACCATACATACCAAACTAGAGATCAACAACCAACATTGGACCTGGAAGCTAATGATTTCCCAAACCACCACCAGATTAACTATTAGTATGGAACATGGTATTAGTAGGAATTCAATAGGTATACTAAATGGAGCTTTGTCCTCTATATCAAATCAAATCAACGTTAGATTAGCAAGGTTATGAAATAAATAGGATTTTTTTTTTTTTTTTTGGAATCAACAACTACAGGATCTGCATTTTTGTGAGAAATGTGATGAGTATATATATGACAGATCTTTTAATCAAAATTAACATGAAAAGAAAGCTTAATTAATTAAGAATACGTTTTTAGGATATAGATAATCATATACATTCAGTGTTGGTATCAGGTGTTAGCACAACATTATCTGACCATCATATGCAGGATCATCCTCATCAACGGTTACAGGATCGATTTAGGATAAAACTATTAGTTGGTTTCACACTGTTTTATTTTATTTTATGAACCAACGATATTATTGAGACAAAAGGGGTGGGAGAGTGGGCTAAGCCTCATAATGGACTAGCAATAATGTATTTCAAATTTGCTTATGGCGAGAATCGAACCTAAAATCTCTCACTTACAAGTGAAGATGAATACCACTAAACCGTAGTACTTGGCCACTGTGTTATTATTGTTAGATACGTTAGTATAGTCCCATGATTAATTGTTACAATTTTATTGACTCGTACTTCAAATCATGATCAAAAGCATCTGAAAAGTCAGATCTTCATTTGGTAATGAAAAGGACCTGCTACCATAAAAGAACACACAGATTCCTCCCAACACTCCGTTATAATTTCAGTATGGTTAGAACCAAATTATCCTTGTTGGTGGCAAAGATTTCCGTGGGGAAGGATCCTCGGGCCTCAACACAGCTCCCCAAGGGATTGGCACTTTGGATGTGTAATCGGGCTCTTGCTTGTTGATGTGCTACAAGAAGAGGACAAAGTTATTTCTGAAAGGTGCCTTTGTGGGGCCTTAGGTGTAGGCCTTGATGCTCGCAATCAAAACTAATTAAGTGCTAGGCGTGCCACTGCTATCTCAGTATAGCAGATGTAGAACAAGAGTGTATTTAGTCGATTACTTGCGCCCCAAGTTACTCGGACTTCTCGTTATCAAAAGATTGTCGTGGATGGGTTAAGTCCACATTAAGTTATTTTTCTTGCTTTGTAAACAAGAACTTTTAGTTCATAGTCTTGTATGTTTGAATGAAGGGAGTCCTGATCCCCTTTAAGCCATTTATCCATTTGCTTGGTTCTTGATTGATTTTAATGATAACATATCCATTAAACTGACAAGATCCAGATGCAAATGGGACTCTTAAAGTAGGAAAACTGATGGAAATAGCTTGAATACATACTGGAGAATGCATTAAGTAATAGATCTACAAATTCAGAAAACAAACAAAGAGCTTCGGGCATGATTTCACCTTGTCTGGCAAGGTTGAACTTCTTGCAGTCACTTATCTTTGAATTAACAGGGGTTTATACGCTAAAAAAGGGTGGATGGTAAACAAGTTTACACGAGGGAATCGATACTACGCCACTAAGGGAGATAGCAGAGCTTTAAACTAGAGAAAGAGATAGCTTGTCTCTAAAAAGGACTGAATTTGGGTTGATTTCAGCTTTTGGATGCAAATCTGGCTTGAGAGTAGAGTTTATATGTTTGTTTGTTTGATTGGTTGAGTCTCTTTGTCTCTGGGGCCTTTTCCCCCTTTTATAGGCCAATTAGCCCGACTGCTATAACTTTGTTCTTGCCCGAAAGCACTTGGAGGGTAGTGAGTCATCAGCTTTTTACTTGCATTGCCACTGAAAAGTACTTTTTGGCTGTTTGTGAGTTAGTCTCCATCACTTGACATTTAAATCATAGGCACATGGTCTATGCATTAATGGGGAGGTGCCAATTTGTCTCTGAACTTGGTGCTAGGCTTCGGGCAAGTCTTCGTTTAATTGACATCTGTGGGCTTTCTCACACTTGCAACCCAATGTTCAAATATTAACCCAAATAATCCTTAACATTTTATTTGTCCTCCATATTAAAGCTACCTTCCAAACCCTCCAATCCCTTTAACTGCTAGCTTTTCCTGCCATGTCTCTGTTATTCAGTTATTCTCTCTACCTCTCCTTCTTCTTCTTGCTGCTAAACTTAACGCCATCCTTTTCCACAAGAACAGTGCCAACGATAGCCTCCGACACATTGAAGAAAATCGAGGCCTTCCTCTATGCTCGGAACGACAGCTACGCTGCCGCCAGAAAATCAGAGCATATACACCATAGTTTCACGTTGCATGGCATACAACATTACGTGTATTTTCCTGAAAAACCTAGGTGGGTGCGTATGACGCCCATGACACTCACCTACGCATTCTCTAATGACAACCTGATTAACTACTTGAGCTTATCCGATATACAGCATGTGTTTAAACGTGCTTTCTCCAGATGGGCATTCGTGATTCCGGTGAGTTTCATGGAGACTAACGACTACGGCTTTGCCGACATCAAAATAGGGTTTTATAGCGGTGATCATGGGGATGGAGAGCCTTTTGATGGGGTGCTAGGGATTTTGGCCCACTCGTTTTCGCCTGTGAGCGGGAGGCTCCACCTCGATGCAGCGGAGAGGTGGGCAGTGGACTTTCGGAAGGAGAAGTCCATGGTGGCCGTGGATTTGGAGTCGGTGGCGGTGCATGAGATTGGGCATTTACTAGGGTTGGGGCATAGTTTGGTGAAAGAGGCTGTTATGTATCCGAGTTTAAAGCCTCGGGACAGGAAGGTCGATTTGCATCTTGATGACATCGAAGGTGTTCAAGCTTTGTACGGATCAAACCCAAATTGTACGGTTAGTGATTTATCGGAGTCGTACGTTTCGACAAATGTGGCCGTTGATTTCAAAAGCAATAGACCATCAACATGGGGAAACATCATCTTGGTTTTGATTATGATATTTTTCTGCATGTATTATTAATTAATTAGCATTAGAACTTTGTTTTTCTTTATGCTTTTTGTTTTATTTGGAAGATCAGAGTAGTGATCCTCCTCAAAGTCGTAACGCTTCATCATGTGGAGGTAGTTAGGAAAGCACAATCACTAAAGGTTATACGTACAAAAACAATTAAAGCCATGAAGCTTTAGAGAGACTGTCACTTTTCCCTTTTTTCTTTGTCTTTGGGCAAATTGTATACTGGCTGGCTGTCCTCCAACTAATTTAGTTTTGACAGGGACTGTCTGTCTACTATTTGCAATATTTTTTCTTCTTCGTGTTTCTCGCGTGCATTAATATTTTTGTTAATAAAAACTTTCATTTAAGCAGTGTTCTAAAAATCGGTTTAGGCGTTAGGCGGTGAAGGCGGTGAAAGCCTATTGCGATTTAGTGCAAATTGTTTTGAAAAATCAGTCTGGAGCTAGGTGGGCCGCCTAGGCGGTGCATAGGCGGGCTAGGTGGCTAGGCTGTTTGGTTATTTATTTATTTATTATTGTGGAAACTAGATTTTAATCCTTAAATAAGATGAAGTTTGGAAAAATGTCTTATACAAGATTAAAAATTGATGTTAGTCCCTAGACTCTATTTAATGCCATTATATGTATTTAATATATCTTTTTTTATTTATAATTTTATGGTGTTCATAAATAAAATTTTAAGATTATATTATAAATTTTCATTTTCATTATGGTAAGTATCTTATATAAGATAATATTTTCGTACAGATTTTTCGGTACACTTATATTTTGCATATTGTCTTATGCACCACGAATTCATTGTAATATTATTTAGGTACGAACATTTCGGTACACTAGTTTAGTATAATATGTTTAGGAACGAACATTTTAGTACACTAGTTTAGTATAATATATTTAAGAAGATTGAAATTTAAAATGAACTTGGTGTTAGATTACACATTAATTATAATTGGTGTTAGATTACATGTTAATTATAATCCCTTGGTGTGTCATTAATTCAAAATAATTAATGCGCATTTTATTTAATGTCTCCCATTAAATGTTTAAACTTATTAATATACAAATTTTAATTTATTTTTTGAGCCGAAAAGAGTTTTTTTTTTTTTTTTTTTTAATTTATTAATTTTATTTAACATTCTTCAAATGTACTTAAATGTTAGTACTGAAATGTATTATATTGATCTAATGTATTTAAATGTTAGTACCGAAATATATGTACCAAAATAAATGCACCGAAATGTATTATATTAAATTAATGTACCCAAATGTGTGGGGAATTGTTATTAGCACTCCTAAAATCTCATTGGCACTCCAAACTTTCTATAAGTAGAAAGAAAAATACACTTGTGAGGAGTGTAGAATGTGATTTTTGGAGTGCTAATAACAGTTCCCAATGTGTGTACCGAAATGTATGCACCGAAATGTCAGTACTGAAATGTATTATATTGAATTAATGTACCTAAATGTTTGTATCGAAATGTATGTACGAAAATGTGTGTACCTAAATGTATGTACTGACACACCCCGACCCGGAATGTCCACCTGGACTCCGAATCGAGCTGTGTTGGTCGACACCAGGAGGGTGACGAAGCGTTATAGTGTAGTGATGTGGAAAATGTAAGTATATTTAAACCTAAAAGTGCCTAAGTATAAAAGTGTGCTAGTGAACGGGAATGAACCCATATCACACTTTATGTTAGAACATAAGTAAAGTACAGTAGAGTGGAATGAGATTTATACCATCAGAGGTAATCTCCAATACCAGTTTTGCCAGGAATCCTCATCGATACGAAAGTTCAGCTGCTAAAACCTGGAAGGGAGAAAAACAAGGTGAGTGGGCCTAAAAATAAAGTTTTATAAAAACCTTTTTGAAAACATTATAACCTCTCGCCGTAAAACAAGTATAGTTTCCACAATATACATACGAATTCGATATGGTAGAATATTTCATAAATAAGTACATGACGTCCGTAATCATATAATCTCGCATAAGCAAACATATCATATCGAGTGCTCATCGACACATGCCGACACACGAGTTCATGCAGAGATATTTTGACATGAACATGACTGGGTGTAACAATGATATACGCTCTAGTACTATAATCACGTGAAGACTGGCGCTATGCGCAACACATACGAGTCCTAATTGCCTATAGCAATGTAGGACAGGACTTGCACCTATAATGGATCCTAAGTGAGTGTACGGTGCGATGTGCACATACACGTGAAAGATTGGCCTTGGCCCGGGCGAGTACTAACACCGGTGCAGCAAACGATGAGCAGATACCATAAATATAGTCATGCCACAATGATTCGATAATTCTAGTCAACATAATATTATCCATAGCCGTAATTCTAATTGAGGCATCTCGTAGGATTTATAATGATTTCCTAATTCTCATCGTTACGTCATTTCCTAAGAATGTCAATTTAATTACGGCAATCACATAGAAAATTCATTACTAGATGTATATATGGAAACTAAATAAATATATGTATATATCAAAGAAAAGACCCATTCACAAATCATGTCATTGAGTGGAACCCTCCTCGCGAGCATCGAAGATCCTTGCGATGCGTTTCACCTAGAAATGAAACCATTTACGTAAATATAACGTACTAACGTAATCAAGCGTTTTCATGCACAGTACGGCTAATAAAGAAACTATTTTAAAATTGTCGAATTTTGAAAAACGAAAGGCAGATTCAGATTCGGCATGTCGAGAAACCTAAGGGGAGACCTCGGCTTCCTCCGTGCGCTGCCACCATAAGGTGACTGCATTGGCAGCCACATGCCGCACGCACCACCACGCTCTGGCTTCCCACGCGCCTGCGAGTACGACTGTACTCGCCTTCCTCGTGAAGTCCTATGTTTTGTAGGTTTTTGGTCCGACTCCAGAGCGCCTAACGAGCTCATTTCTTAACCAAATTCGATGACACAAAAACCAACTTGAAGCTGGAAATGTAAGGAATCGATCTGTACCTATTGAAAGCCCAATTGTGGTTGGTGTTGGCCGGGAATTTAGTCTGAAAGTGGTCGGATGGCCACGATTCCTAGTTTTCTAGAAATCTTGAAAATCATGCCCCTCATCCGATCTGCACAAATCTTTCGCTAAATCACATACAAAAGTTAAAAACGGTACCAAAACATGTTTAAAAGGAAAAATCAAGAGTATTTCGAGACTTACTATGGTAGCACAGTGCATCTGTGCACAGAGAATATAGAGGGTTGACTAGAATGCCTTCTGGCACAGAGTGGTGAATATGGAATCACAATCATAGTAGATACTAATCGAAACGTTAGAAAATCCGATAAATTCTAGAATCAGTAATTTTACCGAGTGGTCAAAAATGTAGTCCCTTTGGACTAATGGAAAGTGGGGTAATTTGTCAAGTCCATCTATAATCACCGAAACATCATCATAATCTCCACATGTACAAGAAATCTTGTACCAGGGGCTTATGGTGATATTTCCACATCTCTAATTGGATACATGAAGTGATTATAACCACTCGAACGATTTCATGATGATTTGTAAATAACGTCATATCAATACCCGTTAATTCCAACTAAAATGGAATAAGACAGGCTGAAAGTGTTCAAAGGTAATTATGTCTTATGCTGCGGTAAACAGTAACTACGTTTGCGCAATCAGGGTGATACATGATAGTGCAATCGTATACGTTGATTTGGTATCTCCATTGTCGCTGTCAGAAATTTAGCTCTTTTCAAGAGAAGATGTATTTGACAGGTCTAAGGTTGGTAAAGATTTTGGACACGCTTCTCCACAGAGAAGTGTCATCCGGTTTCAAGTAAAGATGATAATTATTGACTCTAAGTCATGAGTAAGATGGTTCATTTCATACGGTTCCAAACGCTAGGGAACAAACACAATATTCCGTCACGCTGCGTTTACACAACCAAATATCCAAATAAAATGCCATTGTGGATTTCGAAATGACCAATGTCATCGAAAGGCGTAAAATAGAGGTGAGGTGAGACAACAGCTCAGTTGTCAGAAACTTTATTCATTATCCACATCACAACTAACCTAACTTTTCTCGGTTGAGATGTGAAGAAAAACACTGTAGAAAAAAAAATCGCTAACAAATTTGTCGATAGAATCGAAAAGACTAAAAATATCTTCCGTAAATGTGAAATTACTAAAACGCCTTTTACGATTGTAGTTCCGTAAAATCTTCGTCGTAACTCCAAATTCAATTTCATTTGCGCCTATGCGTTCGTACCGTCGAGTACTTTGGGAATACGATAAAATAATAGCCCATAGGCATCATGAAATGATGGTCCACAACAATAAAAAATATCACCTCTAGGGACATTTTCGTCAATTCACACTTTTAAAATTTATAAAATCGTAAAATTAGGGACCGGTTGTCACATGTACTGAAATGTATTATAATGAATTTAATGTACCTAAATAAAGAAGACAAAGTACATCCAAATATATTGTATAACAAAAATTAATTTATCTAAATGTTTACAACAAAATATATTACGATAAATGAAATGAAAATTATAATTATAATGAAATAAACCTAATACATTAAAAATTATGAAGAAAAAGAGAAATAATTAAAAAATAAAAATATAATTAATAAATGAGGTTATTAATGTATCAAGAGACTAAAATTAGATTTTGATCTTACTCATGATTTTAATCTAAAAGTCATCTTTGCCAAGGATTAAAATGAAGTTTTCTATAAAATAAAATCAATGAATTAAAATGTGTATAATAATAAATTTAAAATTTAATGTAATGACATTAAATAAGATATCTATTAAATATTAAAAAAAAAAATATAAATTTGAATTAAGTACACATTAAATGACTAAAATCAATACCCAATCTAACACCAGGTTTTTATGAAATTTTAATCTTCTTTAAGGATTAAAGTTCAAAAACCCCTTTATTAATTGTGTGCTTTTTTCTTCTTTAGTTTCATGATGATATACTTATGGAAATGGTGTACTTAATTTGCAAAGGGTGGCTATAAAGATTCTCTCATTGACTACAAGTTCATCCGATTGTGAGATGAATTGGGGCACTTTTGAGGGGATATATATAAAGAAAATAAATAAACTAGATACAACAAGGTTAAATAATTTAGTCTATGTCCAATTCAATGCAAGGATCTTGAACAAGAAGAATTTAGTGTATCATCCAAGAATACTCCTCATTATGATTATATGCTTATTGTTTTTTAAATATTGAACTTGTTGGATACATGTACTTTGTGTATTCTTCTACTTATATTTTTTCATTTTATCATTATTTTATTGTCCATACAATGTAGTTTTATTTTTTTATTTTTTTATTTTTTTATTTTTTTTTGAAGTGTAAATATATAGGTACTTATTTACAAGATATACAATAAATTTACATAAACCCGCCTAGGTAACATAGGTGCCCGCCTAGCCGCCTAGGCGCTAGGCCTCTGCACCCCGGCCGACTAGCGCCTAGCATCTTTTATAACCTTGCATTTAAGTATACACTATTACAACCACTTAGTACTATAGTCTAGTGGTATTTCTCTTCACTTGTAAGTGAGAGGTCTTAGGTTCGATTCTCGCCAACGGCGAATTTGAACCACATTATTGCTAGCTCATTTTGAGGCTTAGCCCACTCCACAACATTATTGCTAGCCCATTGTGAGCTTAGTTTCATGAAACCATTCTTGCCAAAGAATGAATCCGGTGAGTCCCTATACTTTGGGGACTCACTTTCTGATTCATTGGAGATTCATTTTGTCCCTATATTTGTTTAATACCCATTTTATACGGTGGTTGTCCCTATTTAGGGACTCCACTCGAGATGCTCTTATACGCTCATGCAAAGGCCCCTCCCATCAATGTGGGATTCATTCTTAACATGCCTCTTATGTGTGCTAAATTTTCAAGCCTAGCGCGTAGACAATGCAAATCGAGTAAAGTGGAGCATGTGTGGCCATTAGGCTTCATAAGTGAGATACCTGCTCTGATACCATAAAGAAAGTTGATTTTTCAATAGAGAAGCGTTGATGTTAGAACTATTTAACAAGAAAACTTACATCCAACAATGAGTATATAAAAAGAACTAAAGAATAACTCATAAGAAGGCAACTAAGAAGGAAGAATTGGATCTGAACTTGTACATCTTACTCCAAATAGAGACCCAGTGAGAAAAAAGAGACATTTCCAAAGAGCCATTAGACAACAGACCCAACGAATTAAGTTAGCTTCTCTTCCTCCCAAACCACATGTATCGACTCCGCCCTATAAAACTGCAAACCAACACCACTTCAAGAGACACCCATATATCAGATTTGCGAAATCAACTCTCAATATGGGACGATCCATAAAGTTTGGATTTTTCTTTGAACAAACAATATTATCTATACTAAGGGGAGGCGGTGGGCTTAGCCTCATAATGGGCTAGCAATAATGTGGTTCAAATTCGCCTTTGGCCATAATCGAACCTAACACCTCTCACTTACAATTGAAGAGGAATACCACTAGACCGTAACACTAAGTGGCTTTGGATCTCTCTTTGAAGGTTTGTATTTCCCATGTCTTTAAACTAAAGATTTCTTTTAGGCTTTAGAAAAGAAAAACTTGACATAAGTCCAATTTTTTAAGTTTTATTAGAAATAGTCCAGTTTATTAAGATAAGTCCATTCCCTTGAGTCTAAGATTATTTTGTTATCAATAATTATCTCGTTAATGATAAAATTTACATAAAAATCAAATTTCTTCCTCATTATCTTTTTAATTATTTATAGTCACTCAGTACTACGGTCTAGTAGTATTCCTCTTCACTTGTAAGTGAAAGGTCTTTGGTTCGATTCTTGCCAAATGCAAATTTGAACCACATTATTGTTAGTCCATTATGAGGCTTAGCCCACTCCCCCACCCCCTTAATGATGAAAGAATATTCCAAAGATATTGCTAGGAGATAATATCTTGGGATAATAATGGAAGTTCCATGATGATAGGGATTCCTTACTTGATGGAGTTGATCTTCAATTAGAAATAGTATGAGGGGAAAATGTTCGAACCTTTATTCTTTGAGAAATAATTAGAAAGAGTCACCAAGTTGTTGAGGTTAATTCACTTAGGTGTTAGTGGCATATGTCCACTAGATAATACTACTCACGTTGTATGACATTCGCCGAAGATCTCTCTTGGTTGGACTATCGTATATTCCGAATAAACACAGGTCTGAATACTTTGCCACATGTTTCAAAGAATTCAATAATGTAAGTTGATGAGTAAGATGTTTAATGTATTAATCTCCTTAGATGAAGGAAAATATTTGAGAAACTAAGTTCATTAAGCAACATATTGCATGCATTTAACAATTAAATGGCAGCAACATACTCCTATGCACTTTAAAACAAAACTTAAACCATGAAATTCGAAGCCTAGTAGTGGTGGTGAACCAAGACTCAACTCAAAAACAAATTGAGTTGAGAGATACCTTTGAATCATCTCTTTGCTTAGCAAACATTAATCACCCATGTGAGGGCCTTCTTTCTTTTGCCTACTTGCTTCTTGGCTCTATGGATATGGATGGACAAACTTTGCTTCTTGGTTCCATGAATTCTAGGATATGGATGAAGGAATGGGTTCTCTAAAAGCTCCCAAAATTGAGAGCCTCTAAGTTTCGACATCAAGGATGGTTGAGGAAGAAGATGAATAACCATGGAAGCAAAGATTACTAGCTAAAACTCCCATGGTATGGCTGGCTTCCTAGAGAGAAAGAGAGAGCAAAATGTTCTCTCATCTTTCCTCTAAGAAAACCCTAATGAAGCAAAGGCTATAAAGTTGCTTTTATACCTCCCTTCAATTGAGTGACAAACTTGTAATAAGTCCAAAACCACACCCTCTCTTATTAAGGTCCACATCCCTATGTTTAGTGGGTTAATTGCCCATTTTGTTTTAATTGTCATACAACTTAAACTTAATGGGCCTTGTGGACCAAAACCTACATTGGCCCTAAACTCGAAACTTACTTAAAGCCCTTTATGAACCTTTTGTATGATTAATTAACATATTAATTAATCCTTGCCATATACAATTAAACTATTTAATTGTCCTTACTCATGTTGTTTCCATCAATCATTAGCATACATGTTGTGCAATCCATAAGGTTCCTTTTAACGAGGCAGTGGACGATTAGAACTTTATAATGAATTGTGAATTTAAACTTACTTTCAATTCTCCCTTTAATGATTATACATCTTCAAGGCTTCCATAAGCCATGAGTGACACCTAGTAGTATGTCATGGCTACCCAAACTAATCAGAAGAGGTTGGAGAACTTATTCAGTTTGGGATTACAAATGCAATACTCTTTCTCTAATACTATACTCTTGATCACATTATTTGGTTTGATAGTTTATTCATGGCTGCTATGCAATGTGCTTCTCTTGTCTATATGATTATTTTGAATGTGATTTGGACGATTTCCTAAGTATCATTCATAATCAAGCCATAGATTCTTAATCATATCGTAGTGTATTATCCCAACTATGCCATAAACAATCCCTAATGGAATGTGTTTAACACAATCAAAGACTAAGGACCTAACCACAAGACAACTATGATGTCTCAGGTTAAATGACTACTTTGCATTATCCCAATTATGAGAACTCCGTGTTGATTGATTTCAGCAGACTCTTTGTCCATTGAGCACCTACATACTTGTCTTGGTGCCAATCACACCAATAACTCGAGACTAGCCATTCTCCTGGGAGAGAAGATCTATGGGGATCTTCGATGCCCAATTAGCAATCCTAAGATCATGAACGTTTAGGATATGTGTACGAAAGAGAATGGTCTCATGAATCTAACTTATTTAGATCACACTCTCCTAATTACATATTCCTTGGACTTATCGTTTAAGCGTATAACATTTAATGAAATGGCTTTAAAAAATAATCTTTGCCCTTACATTAAACTAGTTTAGTCTAACATGTTAAATGTCTGTAAAGTATCATCTTATGGTTAGGTTTATGGCACATTTCCAACATTAGATTCGATCACATGATAAGAATACTTTAGAAGAGTTTCCTTGCAAGGTGACAGGATTTTTACCACCTGCAAAAATAGGGATAAAAATCCTTAAAAATACTTGCAAGAGTACAAGCTAATTGTAGTATAGTCGGCTCTAGCAAGGTCGTTTGGCTGAATAATTTGTATTTAAACTAATTCTTAATTAATTATTTGAAACAAAGTTGGAAAATGTTCATTTTGGAATTTAAAGTAATAAAAATGAATTTTAAATAAAAACAATTAAATAATTGGCAAAGTAAAATTTACTGAAAGAAAACGGTTTTGAAAATCAATTTAAGCACTAGGGTTCTGCCGTCACCATTAACAATTCTACATAACTTTATTAATTACTTATGAATTTCCACATACATGCTTTGAAGGTTGGGTTTTCCTAATGCATAGTTTCCTCGTGATGTTCAAGTGAAAACATATATCTAACATGCAACCCGTCTATGATGTTCAGATCAAATATAAACATGCAAGACTCATTAAGTTTTGTGAAAACCCTTTGAAAAATCATGGAACCCTTAAGAGCGTGACCTTCGCCTTACGTTAACTTACAATTACTACTCAATTCTAGGGTGATGTTCCAACAGAAATTGCATCAAATTAGTTGTCTAAATACCTTAATGGTCGCGAATTATTAAGACAATTAGATAGTTTAAACACGGTGATTAATAATTCAAAACAAGCATGCATCCATTCATAAGCATATTAATAAAATCACATATTCATGCTAAAGCTCGTGGCCTCAACCTAGCAAAAGGACTAGTTACGCATAATCATAATAAAAACTAAAGAAAATATCATTAACTAGAAAAAGGATTGAAAACACCTTGTCGGTAATAAGTCTGAAATTCTCCAAAGCTTTGCTAAGTTCTCTCAATGTCGCATAGAGAACCCTAATGGCTAAATAGCCTTATTTATACTACTACAAATTAAAATCATTCCTAGAAAATGACTTCTAAAAACTAGGAAATATAATAGCAAAAGGATAACTTAAAAACACAATCCAAATCTGATAAGAAAATCTGTCCAGTAAAGAAATAGCCACGTTTCTAGACCTTCAGAACTCCAAAACAGGCCCAAAATGACTTGAATTAAAGATTAGGACCTCCTCTTCAAGTTCCAAGAAGAGCCCAAGTCCAAAATCCATCATTTTCCAAGCCCAAAAGTTGTAGAGAAGATTTGTAACCGAATCTGTCAGCACCGCACACTTGGCCTAAATTAATTCGCCGCGATCAGATGCTTTGTGATAAAATTATGAAATTTTGATACAACCTTCTTGACAGAATCATGAACCTTCTCCAATTGGGATCACTCAAAAATTCCACCATTTGATTACTTTATGCTCTGAAAGGATTCACATTTCCTACATTGACATAACAAAGCGTCAAAATCTCTCCAAAATATACCAAGAATAGGGAAAAATATATAGTATAAAATCGACTCATCACAAGGTATCAAGGAAAGTGGCACCACATGATAATAGATTTCTCCAATAGGTTATTGTGCCCTAAAACCAGTCATAAGATGATACTTTATGGACATTTCACATGTTAAACTAAACTAGTATAATGTAAAAGCAAAGGTTATTGTACAAAGTCGTCTCATTAAATGTTATACGCTTAAACAATCAGTCCAAAGAATATGTAGTTAAGAGAATGTGATCTAAAGAAGTTAGATTCATGAGAATTTTCTCTTTCATACACATATCCTAAACATTCTTGACCATAGGATTACCAATTGGGCATTGACAATCTGTATAGATTAGTACATATTATGTCTTCTCTCCAGAAAGTGACTGGCCTTGAGTCGTTGGTGTGAATGACACCAAGACAAGTATATGGGTGCTTAATAAGTATATGGGTGCTCAATAGAGAATGATTTCACTAAACAAGATCAAACCCGAGTTCTCATACTCATGTCATATGAGAACTCACTAGTTGGGATATTGCAAAGTAGTCTTTTGACATGAGACATCATAGTTGTCTTATGGTTAGGTCCTTAATCTTTGATTATGTTAAAGGTGTTCGTTGAAGGTTTCCACGACATCATTGGGGATAAGCTCCCTAATCGTAGAGGCCTGTGAGTGTGCAACAAGGGATCTCTAACCTTCAAATTGTTGAAGGGGAATACTTTATGACATGATTGAGAGCCTATGGCCATAACATATGAATATGATTTAGGAAGTACGTTCCAAATCACATTCAAGGTAATCATATAAATGAGAGGACCACATTTAATAGTAGGCATGAATAAACTACCATCCAAACAATATGATCAAGAGTATTGGTTTAGAGGATGACTGTATTGCATTGTAATCCCAAACCAAATAGGTTCTCCACCTTTTTTATTTAGCTTGGGTAGCCATGACATACTGCTAGGTGTCACTCATGGCTTGTAGAAGCCTTGAAGATTAGCAATCACTGATCTTTGTTAAAGGGAGAATTAAAAGTAAGTTTCAATTCATAATCAATTAGCAAGAGTATTAATCACCCACTGCATCGTTAGTTAGAACCTAATGGATCGTACACTATATAAGGTAGATATTGAAGAAACAACTGAGTTTAGTAAGGAAAATTAACTGGTTTAATTGTTTATGGCTAGGATTAATTAATATGTTAATTAATCAAACAAATAAGTTTGTTGTAGACCTTGAGTTAGGTTTGGGCCACAAGACCCAATGGGCTTCGAATAGTCGAGCCGATTAACTTAAGTTGTATGACAACTTAAAAACAAAAAGGCATAAAAGCCCAATGAACCCATAAGGCCGGCCATAGAAAATGTGAGGGAAGTTGGTTTTAATTTCAATTGTGTCACTCAGTGTAAGTGGCTATATAAAGGAAATTATAACCCATTCCCTCATTATGGTTTTTCAATAGGAAATAGAGCTCCATCATTCTCTCTTTTCTCTCTAGAAGGTCAGTCTCCTTGGAGGGGATTTACCAGTATCAATCCTCCTCCAAGGTCGCTTATCTCTTTCTTAGGAACTTGGAGAATCCATTCTTCCATCCCTTTCTAAGAAATCCACGGAGCAAAGAAGTTAAGAATGAAGGCCCTTTCTCATAGGTGATTAGCCTTTGCTTATACAAAGAGGATTCATTAAAGGTATAAGAAATCTTAATTCCTTTTTTTAAGATTTGAGTTGAGTCTTGGTTCACAACTACTAGGCTTTGAATTTAATGGGTAAAGTTTAGATTTGAGTACATAAAAGCATGATTCCACCTTTAATTGTTAGTTGCATGTGTAGATGTTGTTCAAATAAATTTATTAAAATTAAAATTTTCCTTCATGAAAGAGGGTAACCCGCACCTACTGTCAAGGTGACTTGGGCAACAAGTTCTTCCAATATATCTACAAAATCTGATGTGCGCCCCCAGGTTACATGGCAAGGGGCATTCGTAGCCACTAATACTTTTCCATCAACTGACTCATTTCCTTAGGCACCCCACAGCTACTGTCAACATGACTTGGGCAACAAGTTCTTCGAATATGTCTACCGAATCTAATGCTCTAACTACTCTTCAAAATTTAAAGAACTACTCAGCAAAAGAACTCATTGTTGCTAAACATCTCTACGTAATTGGAAAATATCAGCATGATATGGCAGCTAAAGGTCAGCCTGTTGGAAATATGCCGTAAACGTAATCATGAGATGATACTTTATGAACATTTCATATGTTAAACTAAACTAGTTCAATATAAGGGCAAAGATTATTGCTTAAAGCCGTCTTATTAAATATTCTACACTTAAGTGATAAGTTGAAGGCATATGTAATTAGGAGAATGTGATCTAAAAAAGTTAGATTCATGAGACCATTCTCTTTCGTGCACACATCCTAAACATTTCTGATCATAGGATTCCAATTGGGCATTGACGATCTTTTAAGATCAGTGCATGATATGTCTTCTCTCAGAGAGAGTGATTAGTCTCGAGTCATTGGTGTGATTGACACCAAGACAAGTATGTAGGTGCTCAATAGAGAATGAGTCCACTGAATGCGATATCTTATACTTATGTCACATGAGAACTCATGGTTGGAATAACACAAGGTAGTCCTTTGACCTGAGGCATCATAGTTGTCTTATGATTAGGTCTGTAAAGGGCACTCCATCAAAGGGTGTCCACGACATAGTTGGGGTTAAGCCACTATGAATCAGGTGAATGCACAACAAGGGATCTCGAACCTTCAAACTGTTGAGGGATAATACTCTATGATATGATTAAGAATCTTTACCTTGAGTATGAATGAGATTTAGAAAGTTGATCTAAATATGTTAAAGGTAATCATATAGAAAAGAGAATCACATTGGATCATAGACATGAATAAACTATCAAACTAAACAGTGTGACCAAGAGTATTATATTAGAGAAAGACCGTATTGTGTGAAGTCTACACTTATGTGTTTAGCTTCCTTTGTCACTATTGTATATTGGTACCACACATGCTCTAGTTAGTTTTAGGATACACTGCCATTATGGGATCATGCTGCTGGAACTAATCACTCAAGGGTTTGGTTTCTATCCTCAAAGGTTTGTTTATGCATATGCATTTCATGATTAAATTTCTTGCTCATTCTATCTAGTGGTGTTGTCTCCTCAAAATTACTCGCTAATTTCATGCCAGCTGGGTATGCACTTTAAGACAGCCCACGTCGACTAACTGACACCTTTTTTTTCCCGAGAGTGGCCTTTTGACCTTAGATCTAGAAAGATTGGCTTTGCACTTGACACATGTCTCTTGGTCCTCTATTAGCTGAAACATTCATGCCTTCCATAAAAAAGGGTTCTATGTTTCATTTGTTTTCTTGGTTAAATAGTTTAGATTTCTAAAAGTGCATTAAAAGGTTTTGAACTTCCTCTTGTGTTTTTCACTAGAAACCCAAGCTGCATAACCTTTTCTCATGCATTAAATCTGTTTCAACTCTGCACATGATTTCTGGTTTAAGGTTTGCATTGTTCTTGGTATAGGTCTCAGTTTCAAATCTTTATATAGACCCTATATTAGATTCTGAGTTAATTTTCTCCTTCAACTATTTGATTGTAGAAACTAACTTGTTGTTTGAATCCACATTCCATATCATCTTCATCTTCGTCATCATATCATTTGCTTTGGATGTGTTTCTCTCTATGCCACAAGGTGATGATGTCACATCTCTGCTAGGGACGGACCACTTCCCGGGCCCGCTCCACCACCGTAGCACGATATTGTCCACTTTGGGCTTACCATTCCCTCACGGTTTTGTTTCTGGGAACTCACGAGCAACTTCCTAGTGGGTCACCCATCCTGGGAGTGATCAACCCTCCTTCTCGCTTAACTTCGGAGTTCCTACGGAACCCGAAGCCAGTAAGCTCCCAAAAGGCCTCGTGCTAGGTAGGGATGAGAATATAAATTTAAGGATCACTCCCCTGGGTGATGTGGGATGTTACAATCCACCCCCCTCAGGGGCCCGACGTCCTCGTCGGCACACTTCCCGCCAAGGATTGGCTTTGATACCAATTGTCACATCCCGGCCTGGGACGGATCACTTCCCAGGCCCACTCCACCACCGTAGCACGATACCGCTTTGGGCTTACCATTCCCTCACGGTTTTGTTTCTGGGAACTCACGAGCAACTTCCCAGTGGGTCACCCATCCTGGGAGATGCTCTGGCCCCCTTCTCCCTTAACTTCGGAGTTCCTACGGAACCCGAAGCCAATGAGCACCCAAAAGGCCTCGTGCTAGGTAGGGATGAGAATATACATTTAAGGATCACTCCCCTGGGCAATGTGGGATGTTACAGATGAGCTCAGGGAAATGAGTTGCCTTCTCGGAAGGGTGAATGTGTCCCTATCACTTGCAAAGTAAGGTTGCACAAAGGTATAGTTGCTTCATAGATTAGATCTAGGAAATGAGCTTAATGTGGTACTTTTTATAGACCTTATTTGCACTAACAGATTGGACTCCGTAGAGTCCCCGATTTTTTAACCCAGATGTGGGTTTTTCCAATCAAAAACTTCTTGTGTTCTTTATTGCTTGATATTGTCTACATATCTTATTCATCTGCATATGATATACAGACTTTATGACTTGCTAATTAATTTGTGCATGTGACTAAGCTTATCAGAATTAATATGAGTACTGAACTGGAATATAGTTGACTAGGACAACATACAGTAAATTAAGTTTGGTTATTTGATTCGCATATGGTTAACTAATAAATATGAACTTAGTTGATTGGATGTTGACTAGTCAGTCTAGCATATTTTGATATTTAATTACAGGATGTTCCGCCTAATACCAATTTCACATTGCACTTGTAATCCCAAACTAAATAGGTTCTCCAACCTTTTCTGATTAGATTGGGTAGCCATGACATACTGCTAGGTGTCACTCATGGCTTGTGGACCCTGAAGATGTATAATCACTAAAAGGAGAATTGAAAGTAAGTTTCAATTCACAATTGATTAGTAAGTTTCTAATCGCCCACTGCATCGCAAAATAGTTTAATTGTTTCTAGTTATGATGAATTAATATGTTAAATAATCAAACGAAAAAGTTTGTTTTAGACGTCGAGTTAGTTTTGGGCCTTGAGGCCCAAATGGGCATTGAAAGATCAAGCCCATAAGTTTAAGTTGTATGACAACTTAAACAAAAAAGGACACATGGTCCTCTACCTAGAGTGAGTTCGACCATAGAGAGAAAAAGTGAGGCTTGGTCTTAATATAACTTATGCCGCTCAATTGTAATGGGCTATATAAGTGACTTTATAACCTCACACTTGATTAGGATTTCTTTGAGGAAAAATGAAAGAACATTCACTCTTTCTATCTCTCTAGGATGCCAAACACATAGGAGGAAGTTAGTTGGCAATATTCTTCCTTCATCACCCTTGGTGCCAGAACTTAGAGGTCTCATACTCTGGAGACTTTTGGAGAATCTCTCAAGTAATTAAATCCAAGAATCCAAGGAGGCAACTACATGAAGCTGATAACCATGGAGTTCAACTTAAGGAGAAGAATGAAAGCCCTCTCATGGAGGACTAGCATGTGCTCATGCAAAGAGGAACTTCAAAGGTATACAGTTTATCAGCTCTTTTACGATCAGAGTTTAGTCTTGATTCACCACCACTACTAGGCTTTGAATTTCATGGTTTTAAGTTTATTTTAAAGTGCATACAAGCATGCTTCTATCAATAATTGCTTAGTGCATGCAATATGTTGCTTAATGAACTTAGTTTCTCAAATATTTACCTTTAAGTGGTATTAAAGCCTAGGTCATGTAGTTGGTGAATCCTTTTGGGTTTTGTTATTCATAGCTTATGATTTGAATGTTGTATTGGTTACAAGCTTTACTCTTGCGTCTTCGAATCAAAATGTTGTTTG
Source organism: Heteromeles arbutifolia (assembly GCA_024362995.1). NCBI lineage: Eukaryota > Viridiplantae > Streptophyta > Magnoliopsida > Rosales > Rosaceae > Heteromeles > Heteromeles arbutifolia. The sequence goes on along the minus strand of JANCRC010000008.1, from coordinate 15,700,288 downwards.
AAAATTTGTCACCCCAAATGTTGTAAATGTAATTCAAATGAGCATGAGCTTTGGAACTAAAATTTGGGTGCCTTTTGTTTGGGGAAGTTCTACCAAACCCATGGGTGGATTTTTTTGGTTCTTGTTTGTCTTGTTAAAAGTGTTTTAAAATGACATTAGGAACCTCTAGGTACCTTAGTATGTTAATATGTTAATTCCCTTAAGTTTGAGAGGTTTTTGGTGTCTTTGTGTGAAAAATGTTCATGGAGCTCGTATGGCTTTTTCATGAATGTTCTTCATTGTTCTTCATGCTCATAACAAGAACATAAAGTTAGGGTGTTTGATTCAAAATTGTGAAGTTTTTTATTTACAATTTGTTTGTAATAGTTGATGGTACTATTCAATCACCACTTACCTATCACATTTTTGAATTTGAAACTCACAAAAGTTTTTTTGACACATAAATTTTTTTGGGGCTTTTATGCAATTACATAAAATTTTGATAGTTTTGTGTATTTGAATTTTGATCCAAAAGTTTATTTTTTGCATGAAGACCAAGAATCACTAAAGGACAAATTGTTTTATTCCTTTAATGAGCTTTTGTAATTATTGAAATTTTTGGGTTCTAGTTGTAATTAAATGAAGTAGTGGATTCTTTTGTTTTTACAAAGTGACCCCAAAAGTTTGTTTTTTGCATAATGGCCCAATTGTTGAGGTTATTGCATTTTGGCCCAAATTAGGATGAGAACGAAATAGTTGTCTCTTTAATAAGAACTGGATTTTTATTTCATTTAGTTCCATTTATATCAATTGTGTGGATGCAAAAGCCAAATGACATTGTTGCATTCTATTTTAGTTAGTTAAAAGTGTTTGATTAATTAAAGAAAGGGTGATTATGAACCTAAGCTATGATAATTGAGTTGTGTGATTGGCCGTCTCTCAAATTTATTTGAACCATGGGAATGTGTAGATTAGATTTTGGTTGTAATTTGATTTGATCAAATATGTTGTGAAAGAGCATAAGCTCTTCTTTACTTTAAAATACTCCTTTTATGTTTTATTGGATATGCATGCAGATTGGAGTTGTTGGGTCCAACGCCCAATAGGAAAGCACGCCTTAATGCAATTAAACGTGTAACTAAAATCAATCACCATCCATAGACCAAGATTCAACACTAGGCTCGTGTTGGATCAAATTGAAGGTTCATGGTCATCCTAACGCACTAAGGCAACTATATAGTCCATTATAGAATGCAAAGCTTATGTTGGTAGTACAATATACTTTGCTTTACAAACATTGTACATGTATAGTGGGAGTATCATATGCTACTAAAGAAATCACATGGATTAATAGGCATGATAGAACCAAATAGTTTTAATCAGATTAAAATGATTGTTAACATGTGAAGAGATGTAAAACCCACAACCAAACCATTTTTAAGTTGACAAGCGTGAGAGTTCTTCAACAATTGTTTCATGGCCTTCCACCATGTTAGACTCCCATCTTTTGTGAACCATACACTGGCTTCGCCCAGATCTTAGGAATACAAAGTAAGTGCATACATGATGTTTTGAAGGTAGAGAACGAGTATGGCCAATATGATATTCTTTTGAGGCCATCCTTGAACCCCTCCATGAACTAGCATGGTAGGAATAACTTAACAAAGTGCAATGGGGCCAATATGATATTCTTCTGAGGCATCATTCCCTATAGGCCAAATAGGATGTGTACTTACATAAGATATAAATGAGTAAGTGTACTCTCATTATTATTAAAGCTAGCCAATACGATATTCTTTTGAGGTGGGCTTGGTAATAGTGAGCCTCCCATACCCTACTAAGAGTTGCCTCCAAAACCCTCGAATTCTGATGAGGGATATGGAATTTGACAAAATTTTTGGTGGTGCTATTTGATTTAAAACACGGATCAAATGGTTTAAAATTAATCAATTTATATTTGTTATGTATTGTTTACCATATTTGCAAAATGCTATCCAAAACTTGATAAAGTAATGCCGAAGGCTTTAGTTTCCATACTTGGTACTACAATCCCATAGATTGTCTTGAATGGATTGTATGTGCTCAAGTAGTCCCATCCTCACAATCTTCCTATTGACAATGTATCATTGGAAGAACATGTTAGATATGTCTATCATAAAGAGGAGAACACAACTACATGTGCTTATTCCTTTGTTGAATGAACAAAGGAACTTAAGAAGTTAGCACAAAAGAAATGGATACTTCATGTGCCATAATTCTTCACTTACAAATTGTTGTATTAAGAAATAAGACTTGTTTTGAACAACCCTTAGTGCTTGTTTCTTTGTTAAATAAACAAGGAACTTGAGAAGTAAACATAAGGGCATGGACACTTTATGTCCCATGATTCTTCACTTACAAACTGTTGCATGAAGGCATGAGAGTTGCCTTAAACAACTCTTGAATGTTTGTAATCTTGTTTGAAATTAGATAGTTGTTAAGGGACAATAGTCCAACAATATGGAGAACGATGATTTTGAATCTTATGGACTAATGATGATTTTGAATCGTTGAGTGTTGAAGTGTTAAACCACTTCACTAGATGGAAACTAGGATATGACTTTACCTTTGTGTCCATATCCAAATGGTTCACTAAGTTTATTGTAAGCTACATAATGCACAATTACCACAGACTCCAAATCTTTTGATGTGTATATCACAATTGAAATAAGTTTCAAGATAGATAGTGGGAGTTTAGGGACCATGACTATTATAGTCATAAGAGAAGTCAAATGAAAAAGGCAAATTAACTCCAAGGGAACAAACTTTCATTTTGAAATGATGGACATTGGAAGGCGTAATTGCAAGCATTCCTTTGCAAGTGTCGAGAACACACCTTTAGAAGGTGTTGTAAATTGTTCTGGAAATAGTTCAAAACAGCTGGTTCTTCTACTTGAATGTTTGATTTTGTACTAGTAACTATGTTTACAATTGTTGTAAAAGAGTGACTAGTAAGAAGTACATGATTATGAGAGAAGTAAATGATTATGAGAGAAGAAAAAGTGCTTCACATTTGGAACATGAATAAAGATATAGATATATGCAAAAGTAGTTCGTATTTACTTCCTCATATGAACTACCAAATTCCAATTGGTATTTGCAATTGTTGTAAAAGAGTGACTAGTAAGAAGTAGAAGATTACGAGAGAAGAGAAAGTGCTTCAATGATTGTTTTTGCATTCCAATTTGAACAAGGAACCTAATTCTGTCACTATAGTTTTAAAAGATGGATGGATTGTTTTGTTTGACAAAACATTGTCTTTATTAATTGGATTATTGTAATTCGATTCATTGTTTCTAGATAGTAGAGATGATGTGCTAGTGTTAACTGTTTTTATTATAATGATGCATAAAACCCAAATGGTTAAAAGGTAGTGAGTAACCCTACTAAGTTGTGACACCTTGAAAAAATAAATTACAAGTTGGCCATAGATGGATGCTACAGATTGTTAGATCCGGATCCAATGCCTTCTTGTTAAAATTGTATAAGGGCGAAATGTTTCAAATCTTTATTCTTTTGGAAAGAAGAAAGAGTTGCAATGTTGGTGAGGTTAATTCACTTCGATGTTGGTGGCATATGCCCACTACATAATACTACTCATGTTGTTCATTGTAGACATGTCAATTTCATTGCATACAAATGAAGCATTACAAAGCTCCACGTGGCCATATGACTCATCACAAATGGACAAGTCATCAATGACATGTGGTGCAAATCAAGCTAAGGAAGTATAAAACTTCCCCAAAAACTCGGCAAACAAGGGAGAATCCCTTTTAAATTTGGCAAGGGATCAAAATACTCTCAAAACCAGAAAGAATGTTAAGGCATATTCACAAAACAAGCAATAATTGAAGATTGCTCACAAAATAGGCAACAAGGGCTCATAATTTCGGCCAAGGGAGTAAAGTGGCTGAAATTAAGACACAAAACATCCCTAAATTCTCCCATGAACGAATTAGGACATAAATCAAAGCCAAATCCACCCAAAGGCAAGCCGTGAGAAGCCTATAAATACAAGGTCCTCCCACAAGCATAAGGGTCCAAAAAAATCTCTACATAGAAGAACCTCTGCCAAACCTTTGAAGACTAATACGCTGCCAAAGCTCTTTTCGAAGAACTTTCAACCAAAGCAGAAGCATTCTCTCGACCAAAGCCGAAGCACTTCCTTGAAGAATCAACAAGTGCTCATGCTGATACTTTCAAGACTTTGTTGCAAGCTTATAAACTTGTAGCCACGTTCGTTTCAAGATCAAGTCGCCAAGACCCTTGAATCAACGAAATCCTACAACAACACTATCTTTGCCAAAGCTTTGAGGTGAAGACCATCCACGCATTGTTTCAAGCTCAAAACATGAAGTAATCGTTCAACTGTTCGTCCACGATCAAGTCATCGCGACCCTTAGATCAACAATCATGCATCTACATCAAATTTGAAACTGAATTAGAGGATCATTGTAAACAAAGATTGTAACCTACAAATTCATCAATACAAATCTACTTTGTACACTTGTCCTCGTTTCATTTGATATAGAATTTTTGTGTTTACAAATTTGGCACACCTAGTGGGACATCTCTGCCTTAAAAAACAAATGGCACCAAGAAAGGATCAAGTTGCTCTCACAACCAATGCGAAGAACAAAGGCATCTTTACCGCAAGTGGTGGCACTTTGGGTGTCACAACTCGAAGCCAGGCAGGAACTCTCTCTGCCGTGCCTTCCATCACCCCATCAACTCTGTCAAATGAGCAAGATCACTCGAGGCATGAACCTATGATCACTCAAGCAGCTCGTGTCCCATGGCCATGCAAGTCATGACCACTGGTGCGACTTTCATTGAGGAGCAACTGGCTCAAATGAGTGAAGCAATTGTAAGGCTGGCAATGACTATGGAGGAGAATGACTTGCAAATTGCTACACTTGTCAACCATTTGGAGACGCAGCACAACAACAAAACTGACCCGAAGGTTGATTCACCAAAGAAAGAAACCGACGAAAATGAAGAGCCTCTGGTGGAAAAAGTGGATGAGAAGCTGGACCATGCAATAGCGATCATGGGATCTCTCTCTATCCTGCAGTTGCAGGAGATGATCACTAGCACCTTCAAGGCGCAGTACCAAGGAAGCTCGCATGACTCCGTACTGTACTAAAAGCCCTACTCCAAAAAGATTGACGCCTTAAGGATGTTAAGGGGTTATCAGCCGTTAAAGTTCATGCAATTTAATGGAAAGGGAAATCCTACACAACATATTGCCCATTTCATCAAAACTTGCAATAACGCTAGGACAGAGGGAGACTACCTCATCAAGCAGTTCATGCGCTTGCTGAAAGGTAATGCCTTTGACTGGTACACCAACCTCAAGCTTCAATCCATCAACAGTTGGGATGAGCATGAAGGGGAATTCCTTAACCGCTTCTACAACACTTGTCGCACCGTAAACATGCTGGAGTTGACGAGTACGAAGGAAGAGAAGGATGAACCTATCAATGACTACATCAACAGATGGTGTTCATTAAGTCTAGATTGCAAAGGTCAGCTTTGTAAAACCCACCATTGAGATGTGTGTTCAAAGCATCCATTAGAGGCTACATTACATCCTTCAAGGTATAAAGCTAAGAACATTTGAGGAACTAGCGACTCGTTCCCACGACATGGAGCTGAGCATCGCCAACCATGGGAAAAATGAGCCAATCACCAAGACTCTTCAAGCAACGCAATCCTGCATCTACACCAACTTTGCCGCACCTTGAGGTGAAAACCATCCCAACGTTTGTTTCAAGCTTAAAACTTGAAGCAACCGTTCAATTGTTCATCTGAGATCAAGTCATCGCGACCTTTGGATCAATGATCAAGCATTTACATCAAATTTGAAGACTGAATCAAAGGAAAAGCTGATCCAAAGGTTGATCCACCGAATGAGGAAACCGATGAAAAGATAAGCCTCTGATGGAGCCAGTCGATGAGAAGCTGGACCAAGCAACAGCACTTATGGGATCTCTCTCTATCTGGTAACTACAGGAGATGATCACTAGCACCATCAAGGCGTAGCACCAAGGAAGCTCACATGACTCCGTGTTGTACTCAAATGCCTACTCCAAGAAGATTGATGCCTTGAGGATGCCAAGGGTTTATCAACCGCCAAAGTTCATGCAATTCGATGGAAAGGGCAATCCTAAACAACATATTGCCCATTGCATCGAAACGTGCAACAACGCTGGGATAGAGGGAGACTACCTTGTCAAGCTATTCGTGCGCTCGCTGAAAGGTAATGCCCTTGACCGGTACACCAACCTCGAGCCTAAATCCATCAACTGCTGGGATCAGATTGAAAAGGATTTCCTCAACCACTTCTATAGCACGTGCCACACCATAAGCATGCTGGAGCTGACAAGTACAAAGTAATGGAAGGATGAACTGCTCGTCGACTACATCAACAGATGGCGCTTACACTACACTACATCCTCCAAGGCATAAAGCCAAGGACATTTGAGGAACTGGCGACTCGTTCCCATGACATGAAGCTGAGTATCGCCAATCATGGAAAAAAAGAGCCAATCACTTATTTCAAGAAAGACAAGGTGTTCGCTCGGAAAGTAGACCAGATTGGGAAGAAGCCCACCAAGAAAGATTTTACCATCAACACTATCCCTATCAAAACCTCCCTGGCGCCCGTCAAGATCTCATCCAAGAACAAAGCTAAGGAGATAACAAGAGGTGAGCATTCTCGCACCCAAAATAGGTACAAAAATACGTTAAGGGAGTTGGAGCAAAAGACGTACCCTTTTCCAGACTCTGACATGGCTGGGATGTTAGACGCCCTACTAGAAAATAAGGTGATTGAGTTACCGGAATGTAAGGGCCCCGAAGAGATGCATAGCGTTAACGATACCAAGTACTGCAAGTACCATCGTATCGTGAGCCATCATGTTGGCAAGTGTTTCATCCTCAATGAGCTCATCATAAAGCTGGCACAACAAGGGCAAATTGAACTTGACCTTGAAGACACAACCGCAACACACACTACTGCAATTATGGTTGGTTCGTTCGATCCCATGCCTCTCCAAGTAACACATGCTCATTTCTACCCGTGCTCAAGCCACATGGCACCTTCTACACAACCATCACTGGGAGCAAGTGATCAAAATGTACTTACCGACGGTGAAGAGGGGTGGACATTGGTGACCTACAAGAACACAAGGAAACCAAGACCACAAGCCGTAAAACCAAAAGTGGAATAAGCAAGAAAGCATTGGCGCTGTAATAATTGGAAGCCCAAGAAAAATGTAAGAGCTGCTAAACCGACATACGCTGGGGAACTTATGGAGCAAGAGCCATGCATTCCCGTCTCCTTGCATGAGTACTTCCCAAAGGAATTCTTCCAACAGTGCATTACCGTTGCTTATCATATGGTTGAAGTAGAGATAGAAGAGCCCTCAAAAGGCAAAGCTATCACCGTGAAGGAAGAGAAAACTCCCACGCCTGAAGAAAGCCTGGTGTCATACTTTAGCATCGAGGACGTTATGATTGCCCGAGGAGATGCGAAGAGCACTAATTACAGTCTTGGCGAGTCGCCACGACCATGAAGTGCAAGAAAGCAAGGACAAAGGCTTAGAGCTTCGGCCACATGAATATGCCACATTTTGTGCCGCCCATGACGTAATTACCTTCACTAACAAAGACTTGCTGCTAGGGTCAAAGCCTCATAATCGTCATCTCTTCGTCTCTGGGTCCGTGAAGGAGCATAAAGTCAACCGCATGCTTGTGGATGGTGGTTCAGCCATAAACATCATGCCAAAGTCAACAATGACTACAATCGACATCAAGGTGGCTGAACTAACCCGAAGCCGTTTGCTAATCCAAGGTTTCAACCAAGGAGGACAAAGAGTGATGGGCATGGTCCGCGTTGAGATGACCATTGGCAAACTTAAGTCTAGCATGATAGTCCATGTGATTGACGTGAGAACTTCCTACAGTTTGGTCTTGGGAAGACCTTGGATCCATGAGAATGGAGTGGTGTCGTCCACCCTCCACCAATGCTTAAAATACTACTGAAAATGAGTGAAGGTGATAGAAGGCGACACAAAGCCATTCGCTGAAAGTGAATGAAGATACGGTGCCTAAAGCTCTTCCAAAAGATACAGTGCCTGAAGCTCTTCCAAAAGAGATCAAGTCCACAGGCAAAGCCACACCTAAAAAGAAGGAGTGGCAAGCCGTGCCCAAGGAGCAAAAAGAGGAATCCGTGCCATTTCAAGCAAAAATGACGATGAGCCAGCTAAGCCATAACAACCAAAGGGAATGTGACGCCCTCAAAAGGATCAAACACACCTGTCTTCCGATACATCCCGATGCCAAGAAGAAAGAGGGGGCAATCCCTATTAGAAACAAGCAAAGCCAACACATAGCTGCACAAAGACAATGTAAAGCTGCTCAAGACAAACGCAGTTTTACTTCTGACACAGCTAGGCGACACTACAATTTCAAAACGACGGCTAGGCTTCATAAAACCCCTACCAAGAGGACCGAAGAAGGCTTTGACCCAAATGCCTACAAACTCATGTCAAAGGCTGGCTATTATTCACTTCTTCTTTAAATCTTGGAAAGAAGAATACAAACACCGTCAACGACAAAGAATGTGACCTCACCGAGACTCAAAAGTGATTGAAGGAGCAAGACTACGGAGTTGACAACAACAAAGCTGGACTTGGCTTCACACCAAATACACCGGTGAAGATTTCAAGAAAAGTGAAAAACGCTAGAGCTCAACACATCAGCGTAAGCGTTGAACAAAATCAAGAAGAGCCTAAACCCGCCCCTCGAACATCAGTCTTCGATAGGTTGAATCGTTCAAAACCCAGAATGTCAGCTCTTGATCGTATTGGAGGACAAGAACGAACTTCCATCTTCAAACTGCTTAACACGCCAACACCCCAAAGCTCTGTCTTCGAAAGGTTGTCAAAACCTAAGAAACAAGGCAACAAGGCTAGCTCTCCTCCGCAACGGTCTACTTCGGAAAGACATATAGAGACCAAGAAGACTTCTAGAAAGAGGAAGACAATGCCAAAAGAAGAAAAGCTCGATGGTCTAGCAGAAAACAGTGATGTTCACAATTTGATTCCTTCAAGGATGAAACGTCAAGTAACCCTAAAGGTGGACATAAAAAGACCACTGAAGGTAAGGAGGCGCACCATCATCCAGACTGGCCAATCTTCACGCCAACAAGCCCAAGGGGACGGCACTGAAGAAAAGATCTAAAATGTCTTCAACATCACAATCCAAGAAGACAAAGTAGATGAAATCCCCGAGGAAGACGTCACTATTGCTTCACCGTAACTCAAGGACAGGGGGCAAGAAACAATTGTCGATGCACTCTCAAGCCTGGATGAAGCTGAGATTGTCAAAATGATCAAAGCTGATTTCATTCAAGAGGTCATAAACTCGAGGTGGAACTAAAATATTATTCATAAAAAATCAAGGCAACTTTGCACTTGCATAGAGTTTCGTGACTCGAATCAATACAATGCTCCTCGCCTGCACAAGCCTAAACTGCACACGGCACAATGCTCATCGCCTGCCCGAGCCTAAACTGCACACGGCATGACGTTCCTCGCCTGCAGGAGCCTAAACGGCACGACACAATGCTCCTCGCTTGCACAAGCCTGAACTGCAAACGGCACAACGCTCCTTGTTCGCACGAGCTTAAAAGGCGACACTCAATGCTCTTTGCCTGCACGAGCCTAAATTGCAAACGGCACAACGCTCCTTGTTCGCACGAGCTTAAAAGGCAACACTCAATGCTCCTCACTTACATAAGCCTACACTGCACACGGCACAAAGCTCCTCGACCGCACAAGCCTAAAAGGTGACAACAAATGCTCCCCGCCCGTACGAGCCTAAACTGCACACAGCAACAAAGCTCCTGGCCTGCACGAACCTAAACTGCACATGCACAATACTCCTTGTTCACACGATCTTAAAAGGTGACATACAATGCTCCTTGTTCGCACAAGCTTAAAAGCCAACACTCAATGCTCCTTGTTTGCACAAGCTTAAAAGGCGACACCCAATGCTCCTCGCCCGCACAAGCCTAAATTGCACACGGCAATAATGCTCCTCGTCCGCACAAGCCTAAACTGCACATGGCACAATGCTCCTTGTTTGCACAAGCTTAAAAGGTGACATACAATGTTCCTTTTTTGCACGAGCTTAAAAGGTAACAATTGATGCTCCTCATTTGCACGAGCTTAAAACGAGACTGATATAAGCATATTTATGTGACTTAGTTAGCTTGTTTTCATGCATTAACGTCCTTAGTTCTTAGTTAATTTTGTATTTTAAGCTATTCTCGTGTGTTTGTAGGTTCTATGTGTCAAAATGTAAAAAAGAAGTGATTTGGAGCATTCTAGAGCATTTTTGGGCCAAGATTGGGTAGTGCAAGCACGGAGGCAAGTTGATGGACGAATTTGATGATAAAAAGGCTTGAAATCAGCCACAAAACACTATTTCTAGAAGTTCTATCCCTTGTCCTACAAAAGTGGCGCCCCAAACCCTTCTAGAAGTCCCAAAATCTGTCATAAAACACATTCTTTCTAGAACCCTAAAAATCTGGCGCCTCCTTCCTTTCTAGAAGGCCCTTGCCTTGCCTTGCAAGGCATTCCCTTGCCCTTATCCTCTCAGCCGCACCTTTCAAGCCCTTTCCCTCTTGGATTCTGATTTGTTAGGCCATTTTCCTTGTGGATTTGGGTTCTACAAATCCTTTTCAGAAATTAATTGGGCCAAACCCTTTGTCCTAATGGATTTGAGCCTTGTGCCGCACCCTAGGCCTCTATTCCTTAATTTCTGTTAAGTTTAAGTACCAATCTGATTTCTCTAGGGTTTTAAGATGCCTATATATACATATTTTATGGTCTTGCCGCAAAAAAACCAGCATTCACCACATAAATTCCTTTAGTCGTACTCCATCCACCATTCTACACATCCAGACACAATTCCAGCCATCCTCTTTCACTTACCATCCAACCTAACCCATCTCATACATCCATACACATCCTTGGACTCTTCTACCACAACAAGGTGGGGAAGAAGAAGAACCTTGGCGTTTCATGCTTGCAGATTGGAGCGTTTTAGGTGTAGTTCATTCTTGTTTTCAATGTTTATTTTGTTATTACTTTCTGATTTTGCTGTAATCATGAGTGGCTAAATCCCTATTTAGTTAGGGGGAAGTTTGAAACCATGAACATGTTTGAGATATGAATTGATTTCTTCCAATTGTGATTTGTTAAGTTGTGATTGCAATTCAATTATCTGTTTTAATCATAACTGATTTGTGTATGTTTATTAAGGATGCATACTTAGTTTTCATGCATGAATCAGATGCTAGAATATAAATGAGTTTCACCTAATCGTTACAAGTTTATATTCATGAGTAGTGAAGGTTGCTAGTCACAATCGCGTTAATTGAATTCTTGGCAAACGTATAATGCATTCATAGTTAGAATTGCCTCGTCAACACTTATGATTTTCATGGAACGTAATGATCTCTGATTGTATCTCTATTATGCATACATGTAGGGGACTTTTGGAGAATGATTTGGGTTGTCGCATGCGTTTATCCAATTCAATGAGTAAAGGAAAATCTGAGGGTTAATTTGTGCATCACTGTTAATCTAGAGTGTTGAGCATCATAGTTTATTGAAAAGCAATTGGAAATCGATTCATGTACAAGTGTGTCATTTGTGGAGAACGGACCTCTAACTAATCCATCCATCATATTATTTCCTAAATTCATTTTACAGTCTGTTTAGTTTTACAATTTGTTTGTTTGTTTGGATTTCGTCAAAACCAAAACCCCCTTTTACTTTCTTGTTTCAAAGTGTTTAAAATCTGTTTTGTTTGTGTTTTAGAGTGTTTTGAGTCAAGTCAAAACCCTAAATTTGTCCACAGTTGTGTTTAGAGTCCAAAATAGCCCAGTTTGTGTTTTTAGGCAGTTCTGAGTGTTTTTTAGCTGTTTTAAGTCTTTTGAAACTGTTTTGAGTCCCTTGAGTCTTTCCAAACGTTTTTAACTTTGTTTTTGTGTTTTGAGTTAGGTTAGTGGTTTTAGCAAGCCCTCATAATCCCCGGTTTAGAACGATCCCTACTTGCATTTATACTACGATTTGACAACAAGAGGGTTTAATTTGAGTGCTTATTTTTATCACATCAAATTTTGGCGCCGTTGCCGGGGATTAGCAACTTTGCTAATCCCTTGGTTCTTTTCTGTTCGTTTAGTTTGTTTTTATTTTAGTTTCTGACTTGTTTTGTTTTCTTGTTTTTAGGTACTAGTGTATGACTCGAAGTTCCTAACCTGTTCGTGAGCACATCTTGGACTTTGACGACGATTTTGAGCGAACCTTGAGAAGGAAAAGAAAGAATCCAGAACCTCACCCACCTAGTTCAAGTTCTGAAGCCGAGGTTGAGGAGTAAGAAGAGGCCGAATCTGAGGAGATAGAGGAGGCTGAGGTTGAAGAGGTTATGGCTACAGATAATCGAACCATCAAAGAGCTTTCTGCCTCGGGTGTGGATAATGCTACGCCTCTATGCATCCAATATCCTAGGGCAGCTCCAGATAAGACCGCCGAGTTCGAATTAAAGTCAAGCTTGTTACATCATATTTTGAAGTACCATGGGCTATCCATGGAGGATCCAAACAAGCACTTGAAGGAGTTTGAAGTCGTTTGTTCAAGCATGACCCCGGTGAATGTCGATGGCAGCATCTTGAAGATGAAAGCTTTTCAATTCTCTCTAATGGATAAAGCTAAAGATTGGTTGCATGAACTAACACCTGGCACGATTACATCTTGGGAAAGCATGAAACTAGCATTCTTGGAGAAATTTTTCGCAACTTCAAGAGTCATTCTCTTGAGGAAACGGATTAGTGGCATCCAACAAAATCAAGGTGAGTCATTTCCAGCTTATTATGAACGTTTTAAAACTCTTGTTGCTTCATGTCCACAACACCAAATGAAGGAAGAACTGCTCATTCAATACTTCTACGAAAGACTCCTACCTATTGAACGCCAAATGTTAGATGCCTCGGCGGGTGGTGCGTTGGTTGATAAGACCCCGGTGGCTGCCAAGACTTTGATTACAAACCGAGCCCTCAATGCATAATAATATGAAGGTGTTGGACATAGAGAGAGCCCACGGTAACATAGTGTGAATGAGGTAAGTGCAATCTCTGAAATTCAATCACAATTAGCTAGTCTCACCTCTCTTGTGTCTCAGGTTGTAATTAGGTCAAAACCACAAGAAAATCAGGTTTGCACCGTGTGCTCCATCCAAGGGCATCTGTCTGAGAAGTGTCCTCAGTTGATCAAGAATGGTGGATGGGAATCTGCCAATGCTATTGGATTCCAAGGCCAAAACCAAACCAAATACGATCCATACTCGAACACATACAACCCCGGATGGAGAGATCACCCTAATATGAAGCGGAGAGAGCCCCAACAACCTGCACAACAAGGGGGATTTCGACAAAACCCCCTGGGTTCCCATGGCCATATCAACAAAATCAACAATTTTCGGCCCAATCTATAACAGGTACGTCCATGGATAATGATCAACTAGTTCAATTATTAACTAATGTGGCGCAGGGCATGCAAAATCAAGCCAAGGAAGTGGAAGATTTGAAGAAACAAATGGGACAAATGGCTGAATTCATGGGGAAATTCAGCAGAGAACAAGGTAAGCTACCTAGTGGGACAAATGTGAATCCAAATGGAGGATTCGAATCTGCCCAAGCCATCATCTTGCGTAGTGGAAAAGAAGTTAGAGTTGAGCCCAACACTCCCAAATCTGCCTAGAAAGAAGATGAAAAGCTGCAAAATGAAGAGGGGAGCACTAGCACACCCACGACAAGAGTGAATCAACCTTTGCCGCAGGCCTCTATCACTCCTAATTCGGCCAAACAAGGTAAGTTGGTTTCAAATTCACTTGATACTAATCTGACCAATGTTCTTTTTCCTCGTAGGTTCATGCAATCGAAGAAGGATGAGAATGAGAAGGACATTCTTGAAACATTCTGGAAAGTGCAAGTGAACATACCACTCCTTGATGCAATTAAACAAGTCCCGAAATATGCCAAATTTCTCAAGGAGTTATGCACAACCAAGAGAAGAATGTCGAACAAAGAGGTAGTTAAGGTAAGTGAAAATGTTTCAGCTGTATTGCAACGGAAACTGCCTACTAAATGCAAAGACATCGGTAGTTTTATGATTCCTTGTGTAATTGGCAATACTCGATTTGAAAATGCAATGCTAGATTTAGGTGCATCTATAAATGTCATGCCTTACTCCATTTATGCATCTATGAACTTGGGTGAATTGAAAAAGGATGGTGTGATTATACAATTGGCTGATCGTTCTAATGCATACCCAAAAGGTGTTTTGGAGGATGTTTTAGTGCAGGTGAACCACTTAATTTTTCCGGCTGATTTCTATGTGCTTGAGATGGAAGAGTCAGCCTATTCTTCCCCAATGCAGATTCTACTTGGAAGACCTTTCATGAAAACAGCCCAAACCAACATTGATATGGCCAAGGGGACGTTAACTATGAAGTTTGATGGCGATAAGATTAAATTTAATGTTTCTAAATCTGTTGAGAATCCTAATGTTGTTCATTCATGTTTTGCCATTGATAACATAAAAAAAATAGGGCCGGACCGTTCAGCACCAAGCACAAAGGATGCATCAAGAACCATACAAGACGAGGGAATTGGAGTGGAGCACATGGACCATACGGCCACTGCCCTCAAAATGCCCAAATTGGCAGAAAACACCATGGGGAAAAATGTTCACAGTGCTGCCACTTCATCACAACACATAGGTAAGCCACCTAATCCAAATCCAATTCCCATTAAAATTGATAGGTGGTTCCCTTCTTTGGTGCAGGTACCCAAGCAAATCCCCGATGGTAGGCGAATTTACATGAACCTTAGGGAACACAACGCACCAATCAGCAAACATCATTATCCCCTTCCATTCATCGATCCGCTGTATGAGAACTTTGAGGAGCATGTGGTGAAGGACCTACCCCTCTATGCTGTGGGCTCCAAGGAAGCTTGAAGGATGGTATTCGTTCGGCTGCACGACGTTAAAGCAAGCGCTTCGTGGGAGGCAACCCATGCCAATAAAGAACACCTAGAATCGGCTCTACATCCAGATTTGCTTCTTTTCAACCTTTTTCCTTGCTACCCTTATCTCTCTATGCTTATGTGTTGCCTGTTTGATTGTTTTTATGTGAGTTTATGTTTGAAACATTGAGGACAATGTTTGGTTTAAGTGTGGGGGGAGTAAATAAAGTGTTTTTCATGCAAAATTCGTGGGTTTTTTATCACCTATCACTTCTAATATTGTTTCTCACTGTTTTTAATTGTTTTTAGTGTGTTTTGATGTAGTTTTGCGTGTTTTGAAGTAAAAATACGAAAATTTAAAAAAAAAAAAAAAAAAAATCAGTTTTTGAAGTGTTTTTAGAGTCGTTTTGGTGTATTTGTGTCTTAGGTACCTTCCAAGACAATGATGAGGATTTGGTTTTTAATTGCATGACTATTAAAGAGAATTATAAACATGGATGGAAGTTTGATTTATTCTTTGGTTTATGCTTGGTTGTGGTTATAATTTATGAATTCACATGCAATCATAAAAGAGAAAAATTAATTTTTGTAACATGCTTGAAGGAGGGAACTCAAATTAACGCTACAACCCTGAGAGACTTGAGCCTAAACGTTCTTTGGAGAGTTAAAAATTTGTACATTTATTGTTTTCTAAAGTCGTTGCATGATCTCATCATTCTTTGATTGGTTGCTACTTAGAAGGCGTTTCATCATTTAGTTCCAAATACTAGAACTCATGCCCGTTTCATTCAAAGCATGATATTGAAGTGCATAACACATAAACAAGATGAAGTTGTATAGTGAACCAGTGCCAAAAAGCCTTATCCCTGTGCATTAAGTTTTGTAGGATTAACCCCCGTTGAGCCTTGTTTAGCCATTTTCTTTGTTTACACACATGTTCCCTACCTAGCCTAGATTAGGACCATCATTACCCTTGTTCTTAAGGCATAGTGAAGCATGACCTAGAGTGAATTCCCTTTGTTCATTATTAGGCAGCAAACAAGTGTGGGGGAAGGCATTTTTGTGTGTGGGTGTGTGCCAAGTATCAAAAGAGGCACGGGTAGGAAAAAAAAAGATTGGGAAAAAGAAAAGAAAAGAAAAATTCGAGGAAAAAGAAAAGAAAAGGAAAGTATGTGAAAAAAGTGTGAAAAGTGTTCAAAATAAGTGAGATTAAGCTCACAAGTGTTGGTTGTTGAAGAAAGGGTCCAAAAAGTTGAATTCGGCCCTAAGTATATATGATCTTCCCTTTATGTATCAAAGTTTGTGGCTGCGTTTCAAAAGGGAGTTCTAAGTGTCATATTCACTACTTTGCTCGCTATTGCTTTAAGAACGTTTGTTTTTCGTACCTTTCTTTGTTAGCCAATACCCCTCGCCCCGTTACAACCCTATACTTCTATCTTGAGTGTTGTGTGTTTTAATATGTGGAGTTTGGGATTGGTATGAGCATATGGTGTCCCTGGTTCTCGCATCTAAGTAGTAGCATTCCATTCATGAGATCATATCTATACATGCTTAATAACTCCAGGAATTGCTTTCTTTGTTATAAACATATGTGAGTGTTTGTTTTCATGTTTACATCAATCTTCTCACATATACCTAGAATAGGGAGTGTAGTTAGAAAATCTGAGTGAAAATCAGAGTCTACCTAGTGAGGAATTGAGTGAATTATCTAAGGCATGTTACTACATTCAAAACATTGTTTTAATTGGTTAAATGCGAGTTAATGAATGGTGACTGTGATTAAGTATGTACTAAAGGGTGGGGATGACTAAAATCTATGGTTATGATGATCTTGAATATGTCATGTGTGTTGGAAATCCCTGAGGTGAACGTTGGAAGGTCTAGTTTGTTTGGTGTTTGTTTTGTTTGTTTTGTTTCGTTTCGCTTGAGGACTAGCAAAAGCTAAGTGTGGGGGAATTTGATAGGAGCATATTTATGCGACTTAGTTAGCTTGTTTTCATGCATTAACGTCCTCAGTTCTTAGTTAATTTTGTATTTTAAGCTATTCTCGTGTGTTTGTAGGTTCTAAGTGTCAAAATGGCAAAAAGAAGCGATTTGGAGCATTCTAGAGCATTTTTGGGCCAAGATTGGGTAGTGCAAGCATGGAGGCAAGTTGATGGACGAATTTCAAGATAAAAAGGCTTGAAATCAGCCACACAACACTCTTTCTAGAAGTTCTATCCCTTGTCCTACAAAAGTGGCGCCCCAAACCCTTCTAGAAGTCCCAAAATCTGTCATAAAACACATTCTTTCTAGAACCCTAAAAATCTGGTGCCTCCTTCCTTTCTAGAAGGCCTTTGCCTTGCCTTGCAAGGCATTTCCTTGCCTTCATCCTCTCAGCCGCACCTCTCAAGCCCTTTCCCTCTTGGATTCTGATTTGTTAGGCTATTTTCCTTGTGGAATTGGGTTCTACAAATCCTTTTCAGAGATTAACTGGGCTAAACCCTTTTTCCTAATGGATTTGAGCCTCGTGCCACACCCTAGGCCTCTATTCCTTAATTTCTGTTAAGTCCAAGTACCAATCTGATTTCTCTAGGGTTTTGAGATGCCTATATATACATATTTTAGGGTCTTGCCGCAAAAAGACCACCATTCACCACAGAAATTCCTTTAGCCGTACTCCATCCACCATTCTACACATCCAGACACAATTCCAGCCATCTTCATTCCCTTGCCATCCAACCTAACCCATCTCTGACCCTTTCATACATCTCTACACATCCTTAGACTCTTGTGCCGTAACAACGTGGGGAAAAAGAAGAACCTTGGCGTTTCATGCTTGCAGACTGGAGCGTTTTAGGTGTACTTCAATTATTTTGTTGTAATCATGAGTGGCTAAATCCCTATTTAGTTAGGGGGAAGTTTGAAGCCATGAACATGTTTGAGATATGAATTGATTTCTTCCAATTGTGATTTGTTAAGTTGTGATTGCAATTCAATTATCTGTTTTAATCATAACTGATTTGTGTATGTTTATTAAGGATGCATACTTAGTTTTCATGCGTGAATCAGATGCTAGAATATAAATGAGTTTCACCTAATCGTTACAAGTTTATATTCATGAGTAGTGAAGGTTGCTAGTCACAATCGCGTTAATTGAATTCTTGGCAAACGTATCATGCATTCATAGTTAGAATTGCCTCGTCAACAATTATGATTTTCATGGAACGTAATGATCTCTGATTGTATCTCTATTATGCATTCATGTAGGGGACTTTTGGAGAATGATTTGGGTTGTCGCATGCATTCATCCAATTCAATGAGTAAAGGAAAATCTGAGGGTTAATTTGTGCGTCACGGTTAATCTGTGGTGTTGAGCATCATAGTTTATTGAAAAGCAATTGGAAATCGATTCATGTACAAATGTGTCATTTGTGGAGAACGGACCTCTAACTAATCCATCCATCATATTATTTCCTAAATTCGTTTTACAGTCTGTTTAGTTTTACAATTTGTTTGTTTGTTTGGATTTCGTCAAAACCAAAACCCCCTTTTACTTTCTTGTTTCAAAGTGTTTAAAATCTGTTTTGTTTGTGTTTTAGAGTGTTTTGAGTCAAGTCAAAACCCCAAATTCGTCCACAGTTGTGTTTAGAGTCCAAAACTGCCCAGTTTGTGTTTTTAGGCAGTTTTGAGTGTTTTTTAGTTGTTTTAAATCTTTTGGACCTGTTTTGAGTCCCTTGAGTCTTTCCAAACGTTTTTAACTTTGTTTTTGTGTTTTGAGTTAGCTTAGAGGTTTTAGCAAGCCCTCTTAATCCCCGGTTTAGAACGATCCCTACTTGCATTTATACTACGATTTGACAACGAGAGGGTTTAATTTGAGTGCTTAATTTTTATCACATCAGAGACACCCATTGCTCCTCGCCCGCATGAGCCTAAACTACACACAACAACAATGCTCTGCCCTGCACGAGCTTAAACTGCACACTGCACAGTGCTCTTTGTTCACACAAGCTTAAAAGGTGACATACAATGCTCCTTGTTCACACGAGCTTAAAAGGCAACACTCGATGCTCCTTGTTCGCACGAGCTTAAAAGGCGACACCTAATGCTCCTCGCCCACACGTGCCTAAACTTCACATGGCAACAATGCTCCTCGGCTGCATAAGCCTATACTGCACATGGCACAATGCTCCTTGTTCGTACGAGCTTAAAAGGCGATATACTCCATGTTCGCACGAGCTTAAAAGGCAACACTCGATGCTCCTTGTTCGCAAGAGCTCAAAATGTGACACCTAATGCTCCTCGCCTGCATGAGCCTAAACTACTCACGGCACAAAGCTCCTCGCCTGCATGACCCTAAACTGCACGACACAATGCTCCTTGTTCAACCGATCTTAAAAGGCGACACCCAATGCTCCTTGTTTGTACGAGCTTAAAAGGCGATACCCGACGCTCCTGGCCCGTAAGAGTATAAACTGTGTATGGCAAAACAAAACAAAACAAAAACAAAACAAAAAAATCACCATCAAGATCGCCAAAACCCATCACTCCCTTGAACTACGTCATGACTTGATCCTTCCTCAACTGAGGGTACGCAAGCAATTTGAAACTTCAAAACTTCAAGTACAATCACATCATCAACAAAAACACAAACACTTTGAAGAATAAGGAGCAAATTCAAGAATTTGAATACTTTATTTCTTTAAAGGAAGAATTTGACTACAAAGCCGTATTACAAAATGAGCAAAAAAAGAAAAGACGACTTCTCCAGTAATTGACACGGTGCTATTCCAAGTCATAGCTCCGCTATGGATGCGATCGCCAAGAAGCTCGAACGAAGCCGGTGGATTGTCACAAACATGGTGCGAAGGATTCAAAATAAGAATCCTTGATGTACACGCCTTTTTCTTCGAAGTTGATTGAGCAAAATCTGCCACCTCCCAAGACACTTCAGAAGACCACGACTTGATGTGAATCAAGTTATCTTTGGCAGGAAGAACAAGGACCTTAGGGCCAGTCAACGAAGTACAAAGCTTCAACGCCGTTCCCTTATCTTGCTGATCGCCTTCCTTAGCAAGAATGGTGATGATATTGTTGTTAAAGCACTTGAAAAATACCATGGCTGTAACAAAAAAAATAAATAAATAAACAAGGCAACATAAGCACAAGGGAACGGCAAGAAAAAGTTCTTGTTGCTTCGTAAAAAACAAAAGACATGCGAGATAACCCTCATGAAGGTTGAAGGATGACAATGATGAAGTCACAATGACAAAAGAAAATAAGCCACAAGTTTGATCAAGCATGGCAAAAAAAAAAAAAACAGCTGCAAAACGTTCCTTCACGGCACGCTACAATAGCAAAGAAAACCAAAACACCACGTAATCGCACTATGCAACCCTGTAGTGATTACACAAGCAATTTCTTGCACTACACGGTGAAGAGGGCAGCTACAAGATGGTCCTCCGAAGCGTGCTACAGTAGCAAAGAAAACCAAAATGCTACGCAATCCCACTACGTAACCCCGCAACGATTACGCAAGCAGTTTCTTGCACTGCACGAAAATGTCACCACTGAGGAAAGCTGTAATGAAAAGGCACTACACAGTGTAAAATTGCTGCAATCTTTTGCACAACCCCACACGGTAAAAGTGACGCACTGCAACAAGCTCCAAACAGCAGCAAGAAGCACGACTACGTCACCCTTCGAGGAAAGTTGTGACCAAAAGGCACTACCCCACACAGGAAAAGTGACGCACAGAAACAAGCTCCAAGCAGCAGCTGTTGGGCACGGCAGCAGTAGCAAACCCACGGCAAAAGCTTTAAGGTAGTCCACGGCAAGCAATTATGTGTGTGAAAAAAAATACACACCCAATGGTCTTATATATAGGGGTCAATTGCTTCATAACTCTATAAGGGAAATGCATACCCAAATAGCGAAAGGAAAATAAAAAAACAACAAAGAACTACATTCCCACCAAAAGAAGGAAGCAAATTCCAAGAAAAAATGGCAAGTTTCAGCCAATTTGCGCAGGCATGACATTTTTTGGTGATAATTTAACTTTCCGTAAGCATTTTGATGGAAGGCCAATTGGAGAAGGAAGCTAAGTGGCTGAGGATCATTGTGTCCAAATTTCATAATTTTCCCTCAAGCCAAACATTCCAATTTTCAAAATCATTCTCACAGAAGTCGCTTTCCCATTAGGATTGCGCAGCTGTAGGAAAATGCAAAGTTGAATGCTTTCCCGATTTTTCCTAGTGGCATTCGATATATGCCTGAAAAGATAAGACAAAGCTACGTTTCCCATATTTTTTCAGAATTTTCCAGCAGAGAAATCAACCTTAAACTGGACATGTAAGTTAGATGACATGTTTCCGAGGACAAGAAAAAGGAAAGCAGGATACCTCCTTGCCATGGAGAATCAAAAGGGGAATAAAAATACTTCCCCCTTGCTGTAGAAAACCAAAACAAGGAAGAAAGACTCCTTCCTTGCTGTGGAAAGTCAAAACAATTAAGCA
This sequence comes from Heteromeles arbutifolia, assembly GCA_024362995.1. Taxonomy (NCBI): domain Eukaryota; kingdom Viridiplantae; phylum Streptophyta; class Magnoliopsida; order Rosales; family Rosaceae; genus Heteromeles; species Heteromeles arbutifolia. The sequence goes on along the minus strand of JANCRC010000008.1, from coordinate 15,678,673 downwards.
AAAAAAAAACTCCTTCCTTCCCGTGGAATCAAAAGAAGAAAGGAAAAAGAAAAAAATCCCTCCTTCTTGCCATGGGAAATCAAAACAAGAAACAAAATTTTTTTCCCCTTTGCCATGGGAAAAGAGAAAAAAAAGGAAAGTAAGAATGCACATCCTACTCACCTAAGGACAAGCTTTAAATCTTTCCAAAACCTTGAAGGAAATCACCAAAGCTTTCCAACACTTTGAAGGAAGTCACCCTCTTTACCAAAATTGAAGAGGATTCCTATTGAAGAAAGGAAAACATTTTTTTCTACAACGAAAAGGAAAAATTCAAAATGTGCCAAATGTATTTTGTCAAAGATTATGGAAAATCAAATACGCACAATTAGTATGTGCCGATTTATCCATTTTCAAAATTTCTTTTAAGATCAAGCCTCTACGACCCTTGAAGGAATTTTTTTTTTTATTTCTTTCAAGATCAAGCCTCTATGGCCCTTGAAGAAACAAATTTCATATCACTCGAGATCAAGCCTCAACGTCCCTTGATGAAATTCATCACCTCTATTCAAGATCAAGCCTCAATGGCCCTTGAAGAAATGTTTCGTTCAAGAAATACGCCTCTACGGCCCTTGAAGAAGCAAACTAATTCAATATCAAGTCTCGACGACCCTTGAGTTAGAGCATTCGCATTGCAGGATTTCAAAACACGTTTCCTACATATGACAAGCACATGCCTACAACGTGCTTTGAAGTGGGGGCATTCGTAGACATGTAAATTTTGTTGCATACAAATGATGCATCACAAAGCTCCACATGGCATATGACTCATCACAAATGGAGAAATTATCAATGACATGTGGCACAAGACAAGCAAAGGAAGTAAAAAACTTCCCCAAAATTCGGCAATAAGGGAGAATCCCCCTTAAATTCGGCTAGGGAATCCAAATTGATCCTAAAACTGGAAAAAAAGCTAAAGCATCTTTATAAAACAAGTAAGAATTGAAGATTACTCACAAAATAGGCAACAAGATCGGCCAAGGGAGTAAAGTGGCTGAAATTAAGACACAAAACATGCCTAAAATCATCCCAAAGTCAAGCATTGAGAAGCCTATAAATACAAGGTCTTCCCATAAACCTAAGGGTCAACAAAATCTCTACATAGAAGAACCTATGCCAAACCTTTGAAGACTAATACGCTACCAAAGCTCTCTTGAAAGAACATTCAACCAAAGCCGAAGCCTGATAGGAGCATATTTATGCGACTTAGTTAGCATGTTTTCTTGCATTTACTTAGTTAGTTATTGCTTACTATAGTGTTTTGAGCTATTTTCATGTGTTTGTAGGTTCAAATGACAAAGTTGGCAAGAAAGTGCAATTTGGAGCATTTTAGAGCAATTTTGGGCTGGAATGGATTGCATGCATGTGGAGAACAAGGAATGGACGAGTTTGAAGATCAAGAAAGGCTAGGAGTGTGCAAAAGAGTTGGAGAAATAAATTCAAGTTCAAGAAGATAAGGAATCAACTAAAAAGAAGGAACATTATCGAAAACCTTATCCAACCTTATCTTATCCAAACTAACCTTATGTTATCTTATCCTACCTTAATTCCAGCTGCAAGGGGGAGTTATTTTCATATTAGGATACATTTACATAGGTTTCTAGAAGGCCTAATCATTCTCCTACAAATCTGGCGCCTATCTATCATTCTAGAAGCCCTTTTCCTTGTTGGATTGGAGTGTAAAGTCCTTTTCCTTGACAGATTGGAGTCCAAATCCTTTTTCTACAAAGCCTTGCCATGGGTTGCCCTATATATACCTAAGTCATTATTTTCTGAGGGGTTACACAATTTAGGAGACAGTTTGAGAGAGAGTTTTTAGAATTTGAGCTGTGCTTGTAAGGAAGGAGATGAAGAATTGGAGCCGTGACATGTCATCCAAGGCCATTGCAGGGCTGGAGCGTTTTTGGGTTTATTCTATCCTTAGTTTCGTTTCCATGTTTATTTTAATTTGCTTTTCAATTTCTATGAACATGTGTAACTAAGTTTTTCTTAGTTAGAGGTGAATTCGAAGCCATGGACATATGTTTTATATGAACTGATTACATCCAGTTATTGTTTCGTAAAACATGAATGTGATTTACCTATCTGATTGATTGAGAACTTATTCTTGTACGTTGATTAAGAGGGCCCGCTTAGTTTGCATGCATGAATCTGATGCTAAAATATAAGGGAGTTTCACCTAATCGTTATCAACTTATATTTACAAGTAGTGGAGGTTGCTAGTCACAATCGTGTTAAGTAAATTCTAGGCAGGAGTATCATGCTTTTCATAGTTATGAATGCCTTGTCAATGTTTATGATTTTCATGGAACTTAATGATCTTTGACATGTATCTCTATCATGCTTTTCATAGTTAGGGAACTTGATAAGAATAATTTGGTTGTGATGCGTTATCCATTCAATTCAATGAACTTAAAAAAATATGAGAATTAATTAGTGCAATACAATTAATTCGTGGCATTGTCATTCATGGTTTATAGAAACAATACTGGAAATCAATTTATGTGCATATGTTTCATGTGTGGAGAATGATCCTCTAACTAGCTTTTCACCCTTGAATTCACCTTAATTTCGTTTTAACTTACTTTGTTTGCTGCAATTTACTTAGTTTTGCTAAATTCGTCCAAAAACCCCCTTAGTTCTTATTTGGTGTCTTAGTTTAGTTAAATTCGTTCAAATCTGTCCTTAGTTAGTATTTTGAGTCAAGTTAAGTTCAATTTTCATCCAAAGTCATATTTAGAGTCTGTTTTGAGTCAGTTTCATTGTTTTGTGCTGTTTTGAGTCATTCTAGTTTGTTTTGAGTTATTGGAGTCTTGTTTAGTGTTTTTAAGTCAGTTTTGCATAGATTAGCAATCCATCCTAATGCCCGGTCTAGAACGATCCCAACTTGCATCTTTACTACAATTGTCAACAAGAGGGTTTAATTTGTGTGCTGTTTTACATCACATCAAAATTTTGGCCCTGTTGCCTTGCTAATCCCCCTTTGTTTCTTTTTTGTGTCTTTTGTTTTAGTTGCTGACTTTGTTTCTATTTGTGTCTTTTACTTTTGATATTTGATTTAATTTTAATTCTTTGATTTCAAGTACTAGAGTAGTAAGGCATGCATTTTGCTAACATTCAAGCTCAATTGGCGAATCTTACTTCTCAATTGTCACAGATTGCCGAAAGAACTTCAATGCACACTGCCCCTACATTTAATGTACCCTATGGGCAAGGACATCAAACTCATCAATTCACTGTGAATGGAGGTGCTTGGGGTTCTCAAGGCCATAACCAATCAAGGGACAACATGTTTTCCAACACTTACAATTCTGATTTGAGAGATTATTCAGATTGTAGGTGGGAGGAACCTCAACAAGTTCAACAAGGTGGATATTGGCAGCAAGATGAGGAGTTCTATTCAAGACCTATGCAGCCACCACAGCCTCCCCTACAACAATTCCAATCGAATTCAAGTATGTCCATGAATTATAATTAAATTCTTGATGAATTAATTTCTTTGACGCAGGTATCACAACAAGAAGAATATTCGTAGCCATCAGAGGAGTTCTATCAATGGCCATATGCACCACCACAGCCTCTACCGCAATCTGCCCAAACAAATTCAGGTATGTCTTTGGATAATGATCAAATTATTCAATTACTCACTTCTTTGTCTCAAGGACAAGAAAATCAAAACAAAGCGATGCAAATTCAAGACAAAAGGGTGGACCATTTGGAGAAGCAAATTGGACAGATAGTGGAATTCGTGGTACATATTCAAGAACAAAGTGAACTTTCCAATTCAACTGTTGTGAATCCAATGGGAGAATTTGAAATCGATGAAGCTATCACCTTGGACAGTGGCATGGAGGTTGGAGATGAACCCAAGGCGTCCAAACCAAGCCAAAAGATGGATGAACAAATGTTGCTGATCAAAGAGGAGGAAGAAGACACACCCACGGCAAGGGAAGAACACATATTGCCGCAGGCCCCTAGTGCTTCTAAGCCATCCATTCAAGGTAAGTTGGGTTCAAATTCGGTTCAATCTAATGTTATTCCACCAAATGTATCCTTTCCTCACAGGTTCATGATTTCCAAGGATGAAGATAGTGAAAAAGACATCGTGGAAGCCTTCCCAAAGGTGCAAAGTGATATCCCAATTCTTGATACACCAAATCAAATTCCAGAATGTGTTGAATTTCTTAAAGAACCTGGTATATTAAGAAGAATGATTCAAGAGAAAGAAGTGGTTGGAGAATATCAAGAATGCATCAAAGAGGCTATACATGAGACAACAAAGCCCAAAGAAGTTGAGTTTGATGACACGGGACAAGTCACAACCATCATAGTAAATATGGCCAAGTTCAAAGTCCCTGAAACTTTCAAAGAAGTGGTGTTCGTCCTTGAGTTCTTATCGGAGCAAGCAAGTAAGCCATCATCTCCAATTTCAATTTTGTTTTCTACTAACTTGCTAATTTTAATGATTCAGGCACCCACACTAGAATTTAAACCATTGTTGGATCATTTCAAGTATCACCTTCCATTCAAAGATCAATTCCATGCTGTGGCCTCCAATGATGCTTAACTGGAGGTATCGTCCGGCTAGAAGACGTTAAAGCAAGCGCTTCTTGGAAGGCAACCCATGCAAATAAAGAAGAACTAGGAAGCTTCGGCCCTACAACCAGATTTGCGTTCCTAAACCATACTCTTTATTGCTTTTATTTTACCATCTTTGTTATGTTCGTTAGTTGTGTTATTTGCTTGTTTGTGTGTGAGTCTATGTTTGAAACATTGAGGATAATGTTTGGTTTAAGTGTGGGGGGGTAAACAAGCTGTTTTTGCATGATTTTCGTGGGATTTTATCACCTATCACTTCTAAAGTTGTTTTTCACTGTTTTAAACATTTTTAGTGTGTTTTGAAGTATTTTAATGTGTCTTGAACAGAAAATACGAAAATTTGAAAACAATTCAAAAAAAGTTTGAAAAATACCAAAAAGAGTCGTCTTTGTTTGTTTGTGTTTTAGGGTACCTTCCAACACAATGATGAGGATTTGGTTTTTAATTGCATGACTGTTAAAGAAAGTTACAAACATGGATTGAAGTTTGATATGCTCTTTTGTTTATGCTTAGTTGTAGTTGCCATTTAAGAATTCACATGTAATCACAAAAGGATAAAATCAGTTTTTGTAACTTGCTGGAAGGAAGAAACTCAAACCAACGCTACAACCCTGAGAGACTTGAGCCTATACTTTATTTGGAGAGTTATTAATCTTGACATTCTTGTTTTCTAAAGTCGTTGCATGATCTCATTATTTCTTTGCTTGGTTGCTACTTAGAATGTGTTTCATCATTATATTTCCAAATACTAGAACTCATGTCCATTTCATTCGAAGCATAAAATTGATTAGCATAACAAATAACAAGATTAAGTTGTTTAGTTAGCCTATTTTCTTTGTTAGCCCACATTATCCTTACCTAGCCTAGTATAGGACTATCCATACCCTTGTTCTTAAAGGATAGTGAAGCATGACTTAGAGGGAATTCATTTAGATTGACATTATGCAGAAAAACAAGTGTGGGGGAAGGATTTGTTCTTTTGGGGTAGAGTTTGTTTCAAAAGAAAGAAGAAAAAAAGGAAAAAAATGTGGAAAAAGAAAAAAAAAGAAGAAAAAGTTGTGAAAAAAAAAGGAAAAAGAGTTCAAAATAAGTGAGAATGAGCTCACATGTATTGGTTGTTGAAGAAAGGGTCCAAAAGTTTGAATCCGACCCTAAGTGATGTTTGAATCTTCCCTTTGTGTTTAGAGTTGATTTCTGCAATCAAAAGTGAATTCTAAGTGTTGATTTCATTGCTTTGCTACTATTTCTTTAAGAACCTTTGTTATCCTTTACCTTTCTTTGTTAGCCAATACCCTTAGCCCCGTTACAACCCTTGACTTCTATCTTGATTGTTATGTGTTTCAATAATGTGGAGTTTGGGATTGGTATGAGCATATGGTATCCCTGGTTCTCGCATCTAAGTAGTAGCATTCGGTTCATGAGATCATATACATGTATTAATAATTCCAGAAAATGCTTTCTTTGTTTTAAACATATGTGAGTACTAGTTTTCTTGTTTACTTCAATCTTTTCACATATACCTAGTATAGGGAGTGTAGTCAGAAAATCTGTGTGAAAATAGAGTGTATATCTTGTGAGGAATTGAGGGATTCTCTAAGGCATGTTACTACATTCAAAATGTTGTTTTAATTGATTAAATGCGAGGTAGTGAGTGATTATTGTGATTAAGTGTAAGCTCAAAAGTAAGGATGGCTAAAATCTATGTAAGTAGTGATTTTTAATAAGTCATGTTCCATTGGAAATCCCTGAGGCGAACGTTGGAGGGTTTAGGTTATGTTTTGTTTCTTTGTTTTGCTCGAGGACTAGCAAAAGCTAAGTGTGGGGGAATTTGATAGGAGCATATTTATGTGACTTAGTTAGCATGTTTTCTTGCATTTACTTAGTTAGTTATTGCTTATTATAGTGTTTTAAGCCATTTTCGTGTGTTTGTAGGTTCAAATGACAAAGTTGGCAAGAAAGTGCAATTTTGAGCATTTTAGAGCAAGTTTGGGCTGGAATGGATTGCATGCATGTGGAGAATAAGGAATGGACGAGTTTGAAGATCAAGAAAGGCTAGGAGTGTGCAAAAGAGTTGGAGAAATAAATTCAAGTCGAAGAAGATAAGGAATCAGCTAAAAAGAAGGAACATTATCCAAAACCTTATCCAACCTTATCTTATCCAAACTAACCTTATCTTACCTTATCTTATCTTATCCTATCCTAATCTTCTCCTACATTAATTCTAGCTGCAAGGGGGAGTTATTATCATATTGGGATACATTAAAATAGGTTTCTAGAAGGCCTAATCCTTCTCCTACAAGTCTGGCGCCTATCTATCCTTCTAGAAGCCCTTTTCCTTGTTGGATTGGAGTGTAAAGTCCCTTTCCTTGACAGATTGGAGTCCAAATCCCTTTTCTACAAAACCTTGCCGTGGGTTGCCCTATATATACCTAAATCATTATTTTCTGGGGGGTTACACAATTTAGGGGACAGTTTAAGAGAGAGTTTTTAGAATTTGTGCCCTGCTTGCAAGAAATGAGAGGAGGAATTGGAGCCGTGACATGCCATCGAAGGCCATTGGAGGGCTGAAGCATTTTTGGGTTTATTTAATCCTTAGTTTTGTTTCCATGTTTATTTTAATTTGCTTTTCAATTTCTGTTAACATGTGTAACTAAGTTTTTCTTAGTTAGAGGTGAATTCGAAACCATGGACATATGTTTTATATGAATTGATTACATCGAGTTATTGTTTCGTAAAACATGAATGTGATTTACTTATCTAATTGATTGAGAACTTATTCTTGTATGTTGATTAAGAAGGCCCGCTTAGTTTGCATGCATGAATCTGATGCTAAAATATAAGGGAGTTTCACCTGATCGTTATGAACTTGTATTTACAAGTAGTGGAGGTTGCTAGTCACAATCGTGTTAAGTAAATTCTAGGCAGGAGTATCATGCTTTTCATAGTTACGAATGCCTTGTCATTGTTTATGATTTTCATGGAACTTAATGATCTTTGACATGTATCTCTATCATGCTTTTCATAGGGAACTTGATAAGAATAATTTGGTTGTGATGCGTTATCCATTCAATTCAATGAACTTAGGAAAATATGAGAATTAATTAGTGCAATACAATTAATTTGGGGCATTGCCATTCATGGTTTATAGAAACAATATTGGAAATCAATTTATGTGCAAATGCTTCATGTGTGGAGAAGGATCCTCTAACTAGCTTGTCACCCTTGAATTCACCTTAATTTCGTTTTCACTTACTTTGTTTGCTGCAATTTACTTAGTTTTCCTAAATTTGTCCAAAAACCCCCTCAGTTCTTATTTGGTGTCTTAGTTTAGTTAAATTCGTTCAAATATGTCCTTAGTTATTATTTTGAGTCAAGTTAAGTTCAATTTTCGTCCAAAGTCATCTTTAGAGTCCGTTTTGAGTCAGTTTCATTGTTTTGTGCTGTTTTGAGTAATTCTAGTTTGTTTTGAGTTATTAGAGTCTTGTTTAGTGTTTTTAAGTCAATTTTGCATAGATTAGCAATCCCTCCTAATCCCCGGTCTAGAACGATCCCAACTTGCATCTTTACTACTATTGTCAACAAGAGGGTTTAATTTGTGTGCTGTTTTACATCGCATCAAAGCCTTCACTAGACCAAAGCCAAAGCACTTCCTTGAAGAATCAACAAGCGCTCGTGTCGATTCCTTCAAGACTTCGATGGAAGCTTATAAACTTCTAGCAATGTTCGTTTGAAGATCAAGTCACCAAGACCCTTGAAGCAACGCAATCCTGCATCTACACCAACTTTGCCGCACTTTGAGGAGAAAACCATCCCCATGTTTGTTTCAAGCTCAAAACTTGAAGCAACCGTTTAGTCGTTCCTCCGAGATCAAGTCATCGCGACCCTTAGATCAACGATCAAGCATCTACATCAAATTTGAAGACTAAATCATAGGAAAAGTTATAAACAGAGATTGTAACCTACAAATTCAAATCAATACAAATCTACTTTGTACATGTGTTCTCGTTTCATTCGTTACAAGAATTTTCGTGTTTACAGCATCGCGTTAACAATCCTAGGTATTGCAAATACCACCGTATCACGAGCCATCTTGTTGGCAAATGCTTTGTCCTCAAGCAGCTCATCATGAAGCTGGCACAACAAGGGCAAATTGAACTTGACCTTGGAGACATAGCCTCAACACACACTACTATGATTGTGTTTGGATCCTTCGATCTTGTGCTTCTCCAAGTGACGCATGCCCACTCTCATCCATGCTCAAGCTGCACGGCACCTTCTACGCAACCATCGTTGGGGGCAAGTGACCAAAATGCACTAACTGACAATGAAGAAGGATGGACACTGGTGACCTACAAAAAGACAAGGAAGCCAAAACCCCAAGCCGCACAGCCAAAGGTGGAGCAAGGGAGAAAGCACCGTCGTCGCAACAATAGGAAGCCCCAAAGAAATGTAAGAGTTGCTAAACCAACGTATGCTAGGGAACCTATGGAGCAAGAGTAGCGCATTCCCGTCTCCTTGCATGAGTACTTCCTGAATGATTTCTTCCAATAGTGTACTACCGCTGCCTGACACATGGTTGAAATAGAGATAGAAGAGCCCTCAAAAGGCAAAGCTATCATCGTCGAGGAAGAGAAAACTCCTATGCCTGAAGAAAGCTTGGCATCATACTTTAGCATCAAGGAGACACTGCGATTGCCCAAGGAGATGCGAAGAGCACTAGTAGCGGTCTTGGCAAGCCCCGACGTCCACGAAGCACAAGAAAGCAATGGGGAATGCTTGCAGCTTCGGCCACATGAATATGCCACATGCTGTGTTATCCATGACGCAATCAACTTCAGTGATCAAGACTTATTGCTGGGATCAAAGCCTTACAACCATCATCTCTTCGTCTCTAGGTACGTGAAGGAGCACAAAGTCAACCGCATCCTTGTGGATGGTGGATCGACCATAAACAGTATGCCAAAGTCAACAATGACTACAATCGGCACCAAGGTAGATGAATTATCTCGAAGCCATCTTTTAATCCAAGGTTCTAACTGAAGAGGACAAAGAGGGATGGGCATGGTCTGAGTAGAAATGACCATTGGTGAACTAAAGTCAAGCATGCTATTTCACGTGATTGACGTGAGAACTTCCTACAACTTGCTCTTGGGAAGGCCTTGGATCCACAAGAATGGAGTAGTGTCATCCACTCTCCACCAATGCCTAAAGTTTTATCGAGAATGGGTGAAGGTGATACAAGGCGACACCAAGCCATTCACTGAAGCTGAATCACACTTTGCAGACGCCAAGTTCTACATAGATGAAGAAATAGTGCCTGAAGCTCTTCCAAAAGAGATTAGGTCCACAGTCAAAGCCACACCCAAAAAAAGGAGTAGTAAGCCATGCCCAAAGAGCAAGAAGGGGAAGCTTTGCCATATTCAAACAATGACGACGATGAGCCCGCCAAACCAGCAACAACCAAAATGAGTGTGATGCCTGCAAAAGGGTCAAGCACACCCACCTTCCGATACATCCTAATGTCGAGAAGAAAGAATGGGCAATCCCTGTTCAAAACTAAAACAAGCGAAGCCAACACACAGCTGCACAAGACCAATGTAAAGCTGCTCAAGACAAACGCAGTTTTACCTCTGACACAGCTAGGCGACGCTAAAATTTCAAAACCACTGCTAGGTTTCATAAAACACCTGCCAAAGGGGGCGGAACTAAGCTCTCTTCCAACCAAGAGGACCGAAGAAGGTTTCGACCCAAATGCCTACAAACTCATGTCAAAGGCTGGGTATTATTTCACCTCCTCTTCAAATCTTTGAAAGAAGAATGCAAACACCATCAACGACAAAGAACGTGACCTCACTGAGACTCAAAAGAAGTTAAAGGAGCATGGTTACGAAGTTGACAACAACAAAGTTGGATTTGGCTTCACACCAAATACACCCGTGAAGATCTCAAGAAAAGTGAAGAACACTAGCGCTCAACACATCAGCATAAGCATTGAACAAAATCAAGAGGAGCCTAAACCCACCCCTCAAACATCAATCTTTGATCGACTGAACCGTTCAAAACCTAAGGTTTCGGCACTTGATCGTATTGGTGGACAAGACCGAACATCTGTCTTAAAAAAAAGTGACATTCAACGCTTCTGGCCCGCAAGAGCATAACTGTGTACGGCAAAACAAAACAAAAACAAAAAAGTCACCAACAAAATCTCCACAATCCATCATTCCTTAAACTACATCATGACTTGATCCTACCTCAACTGAGGGTACGTAGGCAACTTGAAACTTCAAAACTTCAAGTACAGTCACATCATCAACAAAAACACAAACACTTTGAAGAATAAAGAACAAATTCAAAATGTGAATACTTTATTTCTTTAAAGGAAGAATTTGGCTACAAAAATGTATTACAAAATGAGCAAAAACAAAGACAACTTGTCCGGTAGTCAACAAAGTGTTATTCCAAGTAATAGCTCCGCTGCGGATGTGGTCGCCAAGAAGCTTAAACTAAGCCGGTGAATTGTCACGAATATGGTGCGAATGATTCAAAATAAGAATCCTTGATGTACATGCCTTCTTCTTTAGAGTTGGTTGACCAAAATCCATCACTTCCCAAGACACTTCAGAAAACCACGACTTGATATGCATCAAGTTGACTTTTGCAAGAAGAACAAGCACCTTAGGGCCAGTCAATGGCATGCAAAGCTTCAACGTCGTCCCTCTATCTTACGAATCGCCTTCGTTCTCAAGAATAGTAATGGTATTATTCTTAAAGCACTTGAAAATACCATGGCTACAACAAAATAAACAAAGCAACATAAGCACAAAAGTGGGGCGGCAAAGAAAGAAAAAAAAATCATTTCACTAAAGCAAAAGACATGCAAGACAAACCTCGTGAACATTGAAGAATGACGATGACAACATCACCATAACAAGAAGAAATCAGCCATAAAACTTGATCAAGCACGGCAAAGAGGGCAGCTATAACACGGTCCTTTAAGGCACGCTACAGTAGCGAAGTAAACCAAAATGGCACATAATCGCACTACGCAACCCCACAGTGATTACGCAAGCAGTTTCTTGCACTGCATAGCGAAGAGGGCAGCTATAAGGTGGTCCTTCAAAGCGCGCTACAATAGCAAAGAAAACCAAAGCGCCACGTAATCAAACTACGCAACCCTGCAACCCTGCAACCGATTACATAAGCAGTTTCTTGCACTGCATTGCAACGTCACCACCGAGGAAAGCTGTGACCAAAAGGCACTACACAGCATAAGCTCGCTGCAGTCTTTTGCATAACACCACACAGTAAAAGTGACGCACTGCAACAAGCTTCGAGTAGCTACAACTTGCACCAAACAACAAGGTGCACAGCAGGAACAACAACAAATGCGCACGGCAACGTCACTACCAAGGTAATACTGTAACCAAAAGGCACTACACAGTGTAAACACGCTGCAGTCTTTTGGTCAGCACCACATGGTAAACAATGACGCACTGCAACAAAGTTCTAAGAAGCAGCAATAAGCAAAACCCATGGCAAAAGCTCCAAGCAAGTCCACGGCAAGGAATTGTGTGTGTGAAAAAATACACACCCAATGGTCCAATATATAGGTGTCAATTGCTTCCTAATGCTATAAGGGAAATACATACCCATATAGCAAAAGGAAAATCAAAACAAGGAAGCACATTCCAACCAAAAGAAGGAAGCAAATTTCAAAAAAATGGCAAGTTTCAGCCAATTTGCGCAAGCAGGACATTTTTGATGATCATTCAAGTTTACGAAGGATTTTTGATGTAAGACCAATTGGAGAAGGAAGCTAAGTGTCTCAGGATAATTGTGTCCAAATTTCATAATTTTCCCTACAGCCAAACGTTCGAGTTTTCAAAGTTATTCCTGCAGAAGTTGTTTTCCCGTCAGGATTGCGCAGATGTAGGAAAACGCAAAGTTGAAGGCTTTCCCGATTTTTCCTAGTGCATGCAATATATGCCTGAAAAGATAAGGGATAAAGGCTATGTTTCCAATATTTTTACAGAATTTTCGAGAAAAGAAATCAACCTCAAACTGGGTGTGCAATTCAGATGACATGTTTCCCAAAACAAAAAAGAGAAAGAAAAAATACCTCCTTGTTGTGGGGAATCAAAACAAAAAAAAAAAACCCTCCTTGCTGTAGGAAATGAAAAGGGGAAAGAAAAACTCCTTCCTTGCTGCGGGAAATAAAAAAAGCCACTTCAAGGCACGTTGTAGGCATGTGCTTGTCACATGTAGGAAACATGTTTTGAAGTCCTGCAATGTGAATTTTCTAACTCAAGGGTCGTCGAGAATTGTTCTTGAATTAATTTGCTTCTTCAAGGCCCATAGAGGCGTATTTCTTGAATTGCAATGATGAATTTCGTCAAGGGCCGTTGAGGCATATTTCTTGAATTGCAATGATGAATTTCGTCAAGGGTCGTTGAGGCGTATTTCTTGAACGAAACATTTCTTCAAGGGCCGTTGAGGCTTAGACTTGAATAGAGGTGATGAATTTCGTGAAGGGCTGTTGAGGACTATTTCTTGAACGAAACATTTCTTCAAGGGCCATTGAGGCTTGGTCCTGAATGAAATGAAACTTTTCTTCAAGGGCCGTAGAGGCTTGATCTTGAAAGAAATGAAATTTGTTTCTTCAAGGGGCGTAGAGGCTTGATCTTGAAAGAAATTTTGAAAATAGATAAATCGGCACATACTTATTGTGCGTATTTGATTGCCCATAATCTTTGACAAAATACATTTGGCGCATTTTGAATTTTTCCTTATGGTTGTAGGAAAAATGTTTTCTTTCCTTCGATATGAATCCTCTTCAATTTTGGTAACGAGAGTGACTTCCTTCAAAGTGTTGGAAAGCTTTGGTGATTTCCTTCAAGGTTTTGGAAAGATTTAATACTTGTCCTTAAGTAAGTAGGATGTGCATTATTCTTTCCTTCTTTCTTCCCTATGGCAAGGAGGAATTTTTTTGTTTCCTCTTTTCTTTTTCCCACGGCAAGGAAAGAGATGTTTTGTTCCTTGTTTTGATTTCCATGGCAAGAAGGACAACTTTCTTAGTGGAGCCCATACCCCACTCTACCTCTTCCTCTTGTCTCTCATACATCTCCCAATCTCTCAGGCCTTCTTTCCCCTGCACCACCTCACTTTTCTTTCCCTCATCTCTCTTAAACTTTCCATCTTAAACTCTCTCCTTACTCTCGATGCACATAGGCATCGAGTCAACATCACCATCACCAACTTCAGTGAAACAAACTACTACCGATGCCATGTTCTATGGCAAAGTAACTACCAGATCACCAAACCTCTACCTCTCTCTCTCATAGTCTCTCCCGGCACTATCTGTGCATGCTACACATAATTGCAGCAAGAACACCACCCTCACTTACCATTTTTCACAGTTGCTGTTACCAGCCACCAAGGATCAAGAATGATAGCAGGGTTCTCAGGTGCGATCTTAAACCCAGGCACGAAAATTGCCCTCCACAGTGGTTGCTACCACTGTTCACTGTCTTCTCCAACGTGATCTCGACTTTTCAGGCTACTGTAAAGACCAAAGACTCTCAGCCTTTTCCCTTCTCGTGGTCCTGATTCTATTTCTGACCCTGTGTGATGTTTGGGTGGAATTGATGAAGAGTCAACGTAGGGGATTTTCCCCAGTTTTTTTGGTGACTAACCAGCGAGTTTGCAGGTGATTTTTCAACCGTCTCTAGCCTCCTTTAAGCCTCAATTTTGGTATAAATCTGTTCTTCACCTTGCAAGCTTAAATTTGGTAGTTTATAGGTTAGATTCGACTGAGTATCGAGCTCGAAATGAGCTCTGGAAGTCAGAGCAAAAAACCTATCAAATTTATAGGCTTCGCGAGGAAGGCGAGTATGCCTGTACTCGCAAGAGTGTGAGTGCGCGTAGGTGGATGGCACGTGGCTGCCAATACAACTACCTTGCGGTGGCACGTGTGGCGGTGCATGGAGGAACCCGAGATCCCTTCTTCGGTTTCTTGAAGTGCTGAATCCGAATCCGCCCTCCATGTTTTTAAATTCGATCATTTTAAAATAATTCCTTTATTAACCATAATTTGTACGAATACGCGAATTTACGTTAGTACGTTATACATTTACGTGAACGGCTTCGTTTCTAGGTGAAATGCATATCAAAGATCTTCGATGCCCGCGAGGCAGGTTCGACCCGACAACATGATTTGTGAGTAGGTCCTTGCTTTTAAATATTATATATTATTTAGTTTATGCATATATATATATGTGTATATATATATAAAATAAAGAATCTTTTACGCTACACCATGATTAAACTAATGTTTATATGAATTAACGTATTGACATAATTTATGAAATCATCATAAATTCTACAGGATGCACTCTTATGCATAATTTTATATGATGCCAAGATTATACGTATGTGTAGAAGTACTGTTATAACGTTGAGAATTACGAAATTACCATGGCGTGATCATACTTATGTTAAATGCTCATCATACATGCTTACATTGGTGTTTGTACTCACCTGGGGCCACGGCCAATCTTCACGTGTATGTTCACATCGCACTGATATGCTCACCTTAGATCCATGGTAAGTGCCACTCCTGTCCTAGATTGCTATAGGCAATTAGCACTCGTATAAGATGCGCATAGCGCCAGTTTTCACGTGATTGTAGTACTATAACGTAAATCATTATTACACTCAGTCCTATTCATGTTAGAATATCTCTGCATGAACTCGTGTGTCAGCATATGTTGATGAACAACTAATGTTATATGTTTTATATGTGAAATACTGTGAATTATTGCATTTTTGAGATATTACTGCTACGTTAAGTGTTTTCATACTATACGTAATATGTTATATTTGGAAACTATACTTGTTTTATAGTGAGGTCTTTTATGTTTTTGAAAAGGTTTTACAAAACTTTATTTTTAGGCCCACTTACTCTTGTTTTTCACCCCTCCAGGATTTAGTGGCAGAGTTTTTCCTTCGACGAGGATTCCGTGCAAACGTTGATATAGGAGATTACTTCCGATGGTATATTCTTATTTTATTGTTACTGTACCTGTACTTTACTTATGCTCTGACATCACGTGTGAAATAGTTTTAATCCCTTTCACATTCACAATCTTGCATTTAATCACTTTTAGGTTTAAATTTACTCATATTTTCACTACGCTTTATGGCTTCGTCACCTTCATGGTGTTACCCAACATAACTCGATTCGTCATCCAGGTGGACATTCCGGTTGGGTGTGTCAAGATTGACTAGAGAGTAAGTTGTATTAGCGAGGGGAATGTGTTAAAAGCTCGTAATTAGAGTAGTCAGAGTGGAAACTGAACCTAGTTGATTGGAGATCCCAAGATCTAAGTTCAAAAGGGACAACAAAAATAAGACAACACGGAGTATATTCTCCTTCTACCCATGTCCTGTGATGTTAACACTGCTACCTACCATTGAGATTAGGTTAATGATTCCTATAGCTTGAAAGACTTAGATGTCCAAGTGGGGTATTGCAGGATACTCTTAATGCAAAATCACCTATCTTGAGTGTGACAGGGACCATTCCTATTAGAATTTTCTGAAGAGCTTAATTCTCTAAACCACTTATGAGAAACCAGGAATTGTTAAGGACCGAAATGAACATAATTGAGCAGCCGCAGGGTGTTTGGCAGGCTATTGTGTGATTACTATTGTCTTGGTTTACACAAACGATTAAGCAGTTGAAGACATTGCGTTCACTAATTAGCCAAGTAAATCCAATAGTAATTCACTAAGGAAGGTTCAAAGTCAAAAGCTACCTATCTCGATACGGTACTTTTCCTACTGGATACTCTCTCTAGTGCCAACATTGTCATTTGACCGTATTTCCAGGTTTTTCTAATCCATTATGTCATGTTCATTTAATATTGATTACTCATGTGCATGATTACTTTGATATATAATTGCATGCGTTATTTCTTGATTTTCTATGTGATTTAACATAGCAATTAGACCCTATTTTCCCAACATGAATTCCTTAGTACTTTCTACCAACATTAAGTCTTCCTACCATTGCTCTTTTACTGTGAAGTTTCTTTGTATGAAAGCTGCTTCCTTTTAATTTATTCTTGACGTCTAAATCCCACTTTGCTGATAATTGTTACCGGATATGGTAGAGAGATCAAATTTCTAAACCAAATGATGTGTCACCAATAGGAAATACGTGTTAATCAACACTTAAGTAACAATCCAATCATCAACAACCAAATCATTTGGTTTACAAAATTCGGTTTAAAAATTTGGTCTCTCTAGCATTACCCATTATTACCTATCATTCAAGGTAGTTTAGAAACAGACATCTTCGGAAACTATTCCTTACTATCAAAATCAAATTGTTGTTTTTGTAGAGCACTTTGAAAACTAATTGTTAAAGATCATAATTTCTTTAGGTCCTTGGTTTAAGTAGCATGATTAAATTTGGAATTAGGGTTTATCATTACCACAGCGTTAACTAATCTTTGGTTTTTTACGACCATAGGTTGTTTACTCATAAGTGATCAGGCTGAAGTTATGTCCCTGATAGTAGTATCTTGTTGATTGTCTTGTACACATGGTTTCTCGAAGAAGACTCATCATGTCTTACTAATCAAAACTAGAAAGAAAGAAATGAGAAAATTTTACCGCTTTAGTTCTATATACCCTTGCAAGATAGAAAAGGAACACCTCTGATAGGCAATATTATCTGCGTGAATACCAGGCATACAGCCTGACATTACAAAAAATCTGATGCTTTGATTTGAGGTGCCATTTTGCATTCTGGAGGCTTCAAAACTACTTTCTTTCTAATCAACCCAAATCCATATTTGTGATATTTGGGAAGGTGCTGCTTTGTTTAGCTTTTATGTTTTTTGGTACCAAAAGAATCTTGTTTCTGTTTAGGTTTCAGACTATATGTACCTTGCTGACGAGATTTGAGTTGTGAACGATATTCGAGGAGACTATTTGGTTGTAGACCATGCTCTCTATGCTTCGAAAGAATGAAGAAGAAAGTTGTTTGCAGTGACCTCATTATTGCTCTTAGTGCGACACAATGTGAGTTCACTTATTCAAAAGCCACTCATTTATTAAACTACTTATAACGTTTATTTTCTTCGGAATGTTACTACTTTCATTCTCGTAATATTTCAGATCCGATCTGTTTGCATAGCTTTAGTTTGTTACCCCTAGTGTATGTTGTATTTTCATTGAAATTTGCATATATTTCATCAATCCACAGCCTTGTCGATTCCCCCTTTTTGTGTTAGGCCGTTAAAAGTACAGTCTGCTTTATCTGAATTTTGTTGTCCAATGCCTATACAAGCGGCGTACATTTGTAAAATTAGAGGCTCGAAGTTGCTACTGGTCAAAGTTATAGGATCAACCGTCAGGTAAGATTGAAATGAAGCTCGAAAGACCAGTGGGATAACAGATTAGGAAATCTCATAGAAATGATATGCAATCATTTGTTATTAATATTGAAGAAATTAAGGTACAAATTACGGAGGACATACTAACTAAAATTTAAATATGATATAAATCGAAATGATTGCAATTGACTGAAAGTGCCTTCTACAAAACTACAGCCTTCCGATCTGCGAAACTAACCAAAGGAGAAAAGGGTTGTAAACGTCTCTATTACTTATCATATAACTTGTTCGAGACTGGCATTTTCCAGACCTTCTACGATCTTGCTGTGGTTTAATCTATGTCTACAACCTGAGTGGTGCATTTTATGCATGAAAAGCTCAGAGTCTGTTGATCATCCGTTTCTACACTGCCCGTTGGCTTCCAATCTTTGGTTGAAGTTGTTAAGGGAGTTCGGTGTCAGTTGGGTTTTACCCAGGGGCATTGTATTCTCTATGGTAGAGGAACATAAACTATCAGGAAAGGGGAAGAAAGTCAAGGTCGTACGGCGATTTATAGTTTCATCTATCTTTTGGGTCATTTGGTTGGAAAGAAACAAGCGATTTTTTGAGGCCAACGTACTCCGTAGAAGAGAGTATATGTGGGATAAAGTTCGGTTATTGTGATCTTTATGGGCATCGGTTACTACAGAATTTAGAGATTTGTCTTTTTCAGAAATTTGACATAACTGGAATGTGAGTATTAGTTAAATTTGTGTTGTTTCTATAGTTTCGAGATGTCAGGATGGTGCTGCTATTTATCTTGTTTTGTTTGTACCTTTGCGAACATATTCGTGGATATTACTTAGTTCTCGACCACGCCTGCTTATGTTTTTTTTTTTTTGAGAGACGGCTCCTTATGTTTGGAAAGAGGTGCAGAGACTTGGTACTTCACCGGTCTTTTCTAAATGGTCTGCTAATTAATCGGTTAGTTAACGTTTTTCCTTTTACCATTGTTTTTCCTCTAAAGATCATTTGTTCATATTCTCTCTTTTGAAACAACAAACATTAGGGGATCCATATAGTTTATTTTAGTTTTTACAAGATCTTGAAAGTACTCCTTTTTTTTTGTAGAATTTTTCAGGTCGACGAGCTCAGGACCCACTCCAACAACACAGATACTGTCCCCACTTTACCACCTGCCCAATCCGTCAAGTGTGGGGTCCCCACTTTACCACATGCCCAATCCGTCAGGCGTGAGGTTTTATCACAAAAGTCCTTGGTTTTTATTTAGAGAGGGGTATTTCTATTTAAACTGCTTTCTCTTTGGCCCTCTGGCCGATGTGGGACAATGGGTTCCAACACTCCCCCTCATGTGAGACCCCATTTTATGGGTCACACGTGGAGAGAGCCCACTCCAACAATACCGATATTGTTCCCACTTTACCACCTGCCCAATCCGTCAGATATGGGGTTTTATCACATATGGCTTCGGTGTTAGTTAGAGAGAGGTATTTCTATTTAAATTGCTTTCTCTTTGGCCCTCTGGCCGATGTGGGACAATGGATTCCAACATTTTTGGACAAACGATGGAATAATTTATAATAATTCATTTAACCTATGGGGAGGGGAAATAGTTCCAACCAAAGACGGATTGGGTTGAAGAGAAATGCTCTATTCATCAGGTTAATCCACCACTTGCGTAGCCTTGATTTTATTGAATCATTTTCCCATTCCCTTATCCTCTGTGATTTATTCACAAGTCTTTGCTATAATGCCCCTACACTATTTGTAATGAATGCAGATTTTTGTGGACACATTTTTGCTCACGACCCTAAACTTTGTGTATGCTCACATATACTTAATTATCTGCCATGTGTAATTTCACTTAGCCAACTTAGCCATGATTAACTATTTTTCAAAATTTAAAATTCAAAAAGTAACATTTGTAAGACATGTTGAATTTGGAGCCTAAGAGATAATATTTTTTAACCTCCCACCTGATCAATAGCCACTTCCTCACCCAATCAAGACAAGAATCGAGAGATGATGGCAAGAGTGATATGGGAAGGAGATTTTCAACAGGCGCTATTTAAAGTGGAGAGCGATTCTATATATGATTACGCACTAATATTGGCTAGCATGGCTTTGGATGTCATCACTCACTCACTACAATACCTGAGGATTTAGCAAGTCTCATGTTTTATGATTCCAATTTTTCTTTTTCAAAATTATAATTGTGACCTAAATCAAGCGAGAGTCATGCTCCAAAGCATTACTTATTGGATTCCAAGCCTTGGATCAATAATGAATTCGTTTTATCTTGAGTTGGTTGAAATGAATTCTTGTTTGATGATACTGAAAGGTACTGCAATTTCGCGAGTGGATTTGATTCGAGCTTTAGCGGTAAAAGTTTTATTCTTTTAATTGAGATGTACAATTGGGACGGATTGAGCTCATGTCTGGTTTGAGCACATTCCGAACCACTGTTGACATCTATATCTAAATAACAGCTTGATTTTGGCGCCTCTATTTCTGATCATAAAAGGATATATTAACAAGTATGGATGCTAAGGTTTTAGACATCTCAATTTTACATTTTCATTTTCCTGAATAGATTGTATGGAAACCTGAATGGATAGATTGGTCTGGGTTGTACCCTGGCTTTATCTCAGCCAAATCTAGTGAGCCCCACCATTGGGTGTGAAATCAAATTGTAATGTGGGCACGGCCCCACTAGATCATGAAATTACATACACCAAAAAACAGTCGGGTCAAAGACTGATGGTACATACGGCAATGCATGCATGGAGCCTTACATGACATGTTTTGTACACTTGTAGGTTACCACCCTCCCCTCTTTGCCCTACAAAATGGAAAATTACGCTGGCTCCGTACGGAATACTGTCCTGAACATGTGAAGGCAAAATGGAATACTGTCCTGAACATGTGAAGGCACAATGGCTGATGAGTGTGTGAGGATTTAAGGGTCCGAAACTGGTGAAGTACTGAAGAAAAGAGATGAGCAGTAATTTCCAATGAAGAAGAAGAAGAAGAATGTTGTAAGAGTGAGAAATGGGATGAGGTTGAAAAATTTGTGGATGGAGTGGTAAGTGAGGGAATGAATCTTCATGGATGGGGTCATCTTTCTTCTCAACCATACTGTAGGATTTATACACTTAATTCAGGGTGTGTTATCGATATGTGGTATTTGTCCCACATTGACCATTTCTCTTTCTATCTTCCCTCCTAACCACTATATAATGAGGGCTTTGGGAAAGGAGAAAACACACCAACAAAAACAATTCTCTTAACTCTAGAGAGGAGAGATAATGTTGTCCACTCTTAGTAATCTTTTTTCTCTCTTAGTTTAGCCTCTAGGGTATCACCTTGGCCCTAGGATTAGGAGGCTACTAAGAACTACGGCAGTTTGATCCATGTGCATTGGCAGAAGGTACATAGGCATTCTAACTGGGCTAGATGCAAACGAATCCTCCCTTGGATGATGCTTTCCTTTGTGGTTCGTGCAACAGTTCGTAGGAACGAGACGGTGATCCATAATTCGTTAATTCCGCAAGGTATGTCCTATATCAAATTCCTTATATTATTAGTATAAATTCCCAACAGTGGTATCAAAGCCATAGGGCTCGTTCCTCGCCTTACAATTCGATGTAAATTCCGAGAACCACAATATCCACCATGGTTGCATAAACCGGAAAAAATCACGTTTTGATTCGTTGCGTTTGTTGAGGATTACTTTTCAGAAATATGTTATCCTATGTATGAGAATCATTCTCAAAACTTCGTGCAAACATGTGCCACGGTTTGAGAGCAATCAAAAACCCTAGTTTTGTGATTTCTTGACAATTTCAGTTTTTTCAGCCGTATTGAAGGCTGAATTTAGGAAACATGGAGCTGATTTTTCTGTATTTTTTTGCTTCGTATTTGTAGTCGGCCATATAAGCTTTAAAACCATATAAAATACACGTCATTTGGACGAGAATTGAAGAAGATATGATTTCGCAAACATGCCTTAGCGAATCTGTGAAATCTGGGATTTCTGCATAAAAGTTGGGAGAAAAAAAATAAAAAAGTGATTTTATGTTCAGGTTTGGGAGCTCTTTTACGTGCTATTAGAGTCAGTTTTTTATTTGTTCTTGAAATAGAAGTTGTAGCTCTTAATCTGGGCTTTCCAGTGGTATAAGATATGCATCAAACAAATGCATATCGAGTGGATACAGTCTTGAAAAATTGGCCTTAAGAAATTGAAAATCTGGAATTTTCAGATTTCTGGGAGGAAGATAATCTCTAATATTTTAAGATATTGTTTCAGTTTAAATTACTCGTCTCGATTGAGTATTTTCAATGGGATATTATATCATTTTAATTGCTCCTTTTGAGACTTGAGCATTTAAATGAAGAAAAATATTCTTTTGTAGAATATTATTTCATGAGATTAATTCTAATTAGGTGATTTGATTTTCATATTATCCTGATTATCAAATTAGAATTAGAATTACTAAGAGATTATCTCCTATTATCTCTTTAATTAATGTGGATTGATTATTTAAGTGATTATCTCCGTATTAATTATTTTAAATTGGTTACCTAACTGATTGTATTCTGATTAATTTATATATGATTGTTTATTCTTCATCATTTAATTATGAATAATTGAATATTGTTGTTGGGCTTATTATGAGCATATCATTTAGGAAAGTGATCCACATTTAGGATGTTCATTAAACATGGACTGGGGTTCACTAATGGTCACCTATTACTTGATATGGTGTCTAGGAAAAATATCTAAGGAGACACTTTGGGTGTTAAAGAGGGTTTTTAAAAGCTTAGCGCTGCCACCCCTCCCGGATTTGACCTGGCCACACTTACGGAGGCCCACTTGTCGAGCCCATTGTCTAAAACTCAAATTTAATCCCAATGAAAGGCCTATTATATGCATGAGTACTGTATGATTGTTTAAGTGTTTGCCCATAATTATGTTTTTTTCTTGCGCTTAATTGGATGTAGCATGAAAAACAAAATGGAAATGTGTTTGGAAAAATGTCTGGACAAATTTTTTCAAAAGTAAATATTTGTTTCCAAGATAATTAAAACTGTGAACTCAACCTATAATATTGGGTAATTACGAGCGACTTAACTGGTAATTACGAGCCATATTTCTTAATTAAGACTTGTGAAACAAATAAGAAAAATGTGTGGTTAATATATATGAATGTTTACATATATATATATATATATTTTTTTTTTTTGCATAATGATATGGCTTAAATTATCGAGAGTTGCAATATATATTTTTAATGCTTAGGTAGATAAGCGCTTCTCATGTAATTAGAGCAAAAGGCTCCACCAAAGGGTGTAATGTTGGTTATAATCGAACGTCACTAATGCTCATAGGAATTGGATACACTTTGACCCTTAACAGAACCGAGATCTTGGTGAGAATTCTCATGAAGAATTAGCTTGAAAGTTAAGGAAGTGCCCTAGGTGGAGAGAGAGAGAGAGAGAAGGGATAAAATTGCTCAAGCATAGTTGGTTTTATTAATGTTGAGTGAGTACTAATATGATCTTCAATTTTAACTCTCTACTTAATGAAGTATACATGGTGAAAATTTGGCTCGTACTTCTTTTCTAGTGGTACTTGAAGCAATTTTGGCGTATGTGGTGAGAACTTCAATGAAGATAAGATAACTTGGTTATCTAATTCTATTCCTTGAAGTACTAAGCGATTGATCCGCTGGGAAATGTAAGGAGATTGTGAATGAGTTTGCATTCCTTAGTTTGGCTTAGAACATTTCTTCAACATTTCATAATTGAGCAATGTTTTTGGAATATATGTCCTTTTCGATGCACCAATATTTGAGAAGTTAAAAATACTTTATAATTTTAGGACGACACTATTCCTCAACTTGCATTAAATGTGTTTTTCGTTAAATATGGAATGCTAAAAGTTAGTTGATCAAAATGGTTAGAGATAGGTCATTACTTGATCCACTCGCTAAGTGATCAACAATACTTTTTCATTTTAGTAAGTTTTGAAAAAGCCTCATGGGAGCGCTATTCAAATCTAGCTCAAATTAGTGAGCTAATTCATTAGAATTGTAATTTTATTTGAGAGCATTAAGTAGATGGTTCCCATGTTTTTTCGAAAAAAGACATTATTTTTTTCCTCCTACTCAAGGGCAATTATTCTTTAATTGTACATTGTCGTAAAGCCTTGGTTTAACAACAGCTTTATATGTACATCAAAAGAATATATTTTTCTTGGAAAACCATGAAATTGTGAGTAGGATTCCAATCACTTGGAAAGGAATTTTCAAAAATTTTGGGTAATGTCACACACCATTTAAGGTGGTGTAGGCACAATTGAACTCTTCCAACACAGTGGGAGACATTTTTTGAAAGTTTGTTGCCAACAATTAGTTCGGAAAACCCTAAAGCAATTGAATGAGCAAAGTAACGACTTTGAATTTTCAATTAGCTTACACCAATTCTCACATATGGTGAGACAGTTGTCTAGGATATAGACTTAAGGGTTGACTAATTTCTTGTGACATTTAAATTGCAATCGAATTGACTATCTTGTTCTTCACATTGGAAAGATCTTCCAATCTTTAAGCGGAGGTGGGAAAAATGAAATATCCTTACCAAGAAATAGGTTGTTGGGTCTTGTGGGAGTACTAATAATGGAAGGGTACCACTAGTCTACAAGCAATCTCTAAGCTAGAATGCTAGCTTAAGTACAAAAGGTTGTAAGTTTAGTGGGAGTGTAATTAAAGTAAGTGTACCATTAAACTACAAGGAATCTTCCATCTTAGGGAAGTACAACCGAAAAAAATGTACTAAACAGCAATGGGAGTACAACTTATGGAATCATACCATTGTAGTTATGTGAGAGTAACAAAGTTTTCACAAAACAATATAGGTTGTGAATATGATATGGTGAATAAATTGAGTGGCTTAAGATAGATGTCATACAAAGAATGTGAATTGAAACTTATTAAAAAAAATAAAAAAATAAGAGTGGTCTTAAAAGGTTCACAATCCCACTTAGTAGTTGAACCAATAAAGTGGTTGACTTTTGTAGATCGTTAACTTAAGATCCTGGCACATTGCGAAAAGGCTATTAGGTCTTAAAAACATTCTCTCTAGATGAGGAATGTTACTCCGCTTTGTTAAATGACTAAAAAAGATGGTCCTCACAGACAAAAGTTTCATTAACGAGCGAAATTGAAAATTTTTCTTTTTATAAAAGAAATGATTTTTCAATAGGATATGGAAAGTATGAGATGTCTTCCTAAGGTGGGGTCAGACGTGACTTCTTTTATTTTCATGACCCTAAGTGAAAAATTTCTAAATCCGAAAAAAGAATTGGATTCACACAGTTTTGACTTCTAGACAAGTGTCCTTATTTGTGTTGACATTTGGAAGTCCTTTTAGCCATTGTTGTTGTAATTTAAGACTTAGAGCCCAAGGTGTTCTTGTCTTTCCATGAGTGCTGACAATTGATGTCTTTATTGAAAAATAGATTGTATCCATAATTATGGTGTGATACTCTTAGATGCTTCTTAGTTGATTTGCTAAAGATTAACGTATAGAAGGTATTTTCTTCTTAGTTGACCCACATATTCATTGAAGAACGAATTTGAAGGTATTTTCTTCAAATTGCATATGGGATTTTTGTTTATGTACCTTTGCCTACTTGCTATGCCCTTTTTTGGTAGTGGTGAAGTTTTGTGGGATTGAATTTTTAATTAATCTTTATTAATTTTACTTATTAAAAGGAGTGAGACTGTAGATATATTGCTAAAGACTTGTTTGGGCTTCATTTGGAATTACTTTTTGAATACTTTATCAGGGTTAACTTATATATTTACATGGAAGAAATTGTAAGAAATGTTGGTTTCCCCTTGAAATTTCCTTGATTTGTGCTATACGGTTGAACTAAGGGTAAATCCAGTGCACCGCATGTAATTAAGAATTATATTTGAAGTAAAGATATTTATTAAGTAGCTTTAAATTTATTTATTTTGTTATAACACTTTAGAAATTGAATGGTATATATATTTATTAAGTGGCTTTAAATTTATTATTGTAGTTCGGATCAAATTTTTGTATGAAAAATATATTATCCCGACCCGAAATGTCCACTTAGACTCCGAATCGAGCTGTGCTGGCTGACACCTGAAAGATGATGAAGCCATAAAGAGTAGTGTAGTGGAAAATGTGAATAAATTTAAATCTAAAAGTGCCTAAATATAAGAGTGCGCTGTGAGCGAGAATGAACCCATTTCACACGTGATGTCAGAGCATAAGTAAAGTACAGTAGAGTAGATTGAGAATCATACCATCGAAGGTAATCTACCATACCAAGATTTGCCACGAATCCTCGTCAATAAGAAAGCTCAGTTATTAAAACTTGGAGGGGGGAAAACAAAGGTGAACTAAGGGTAAATCCAGTGCACCGCATGTAATTAAGAATTATATTTGAAGTAAAGATATTTATTAAGTAGCTTTAAATTTATTTATTTTGTTATAACACTTTAGAAATTGAATGGTATATATATTTATTAAGTGGCTTTAAATTTATTATTGTAGTGCGGATCAAATTTTTGTTTGAAAAATATATTATCCCGACCCGAAATGTCCACTTGGACTCCGAATCGAGCTGTGCTGGCTGACACCTGGAAGATGATGAAGCCATAAAGAGTAGTGTAGTGGAAAATGCGAATAAATTTAAATCTAAAAGTGCCTAAATATAAGAGTGCGCTGTGAGCGAGAATGAACCCATTTGACACGTGATGTCAGAGCATAAGTAAAGTACAGTAGAGTAGATTGAGAATCATACCATCGAAGGTAATCTAACATACCAAGATTTGCCACGAATCCTCGTCAATAAGAAAGCTCAGTTATTAAAGCTCAGTCATACTACATATAGGTATGAAATCAAATGCAAAACAACAGTAAATCCAGAAGTATGCCACATTACAATATCTAAATAGTAACATAAGTAAAATCAGGTGTTCAATCAATCTATACTAGCACACAAGTCGGAGTCGCCTAATGCGACCTGTACGACTAAACTGATGCTCATCAATCTATGCTAGCACACGAGTTGGAGTCGCCTAATGTTACCTGTACGACACGACTGGGTGTAATCATAATATATGCTCTAGTGCTACAATCACGTGAAGACTGACGCTATTCGCGGTCACCTACAAGTTGGAGTTGCCTAATGCAGCATGTACGACGGGACTGGCACTTACTTGGATCCAAGGCGAGCGTGCGGTGCGGAGGTGAACATACATGTGAAAGATTGGTCCTGGCCTTGGGCAAGCACTAACACCGGGGTGCAGCACTGATGAGTAGACTACATAAATACAATCATGCCATAACGATTCAATAATTCTAATCAACATAATATCATTCATAGCCGTAGGTATAATCATGGCATCAATAAACATACGCATACTTGTGCATCCCGTAGGATTTATGATCACTTCGTAATTTTTCCGTTATTTTGCTAATTTTTATAAGCATTAGTCTAAGCTAGGCATACGTAGTAAATTCTCTTTCAATGTATATATGGAAACTAACAAATATGTATATACTATATAAAAGAAAAGACCCACTCACAGTCACTTGCAATGTCACATCCCTTTGAGCTAAGAAAGTTTGAGTCACCGATAATAATCCCACCTAAGCATAATATTAGGACCCATTAGTAAAACTCCACTAAAACAATGAAATTTGGGAAAACGAAGTGCAAATTTGGAATCAGAGCGTCAAAATACGCTAAGGAGGGTCCCCGACATATTTTACAAAAACTCAATGGTTAACCCTAAAAGTCAACCGTGTTGGAAGTATGCCCACAAAGCCACTCATTTGATGTAATAGCTTTTGGAATACTTATTGTGTTAAACTATTATATGTTTAATGAATGGCAAAGCTTATTGTTATTCACCATTTATTTTATTATGTGTTTAAGCAATAAGGGAATCCAAGGAATGTATTTCATCTAAGAGAGAAGTGATCTAAGTAAGTTAGATTAACGAGACCTTTCTCTTATGCTCATTCCTAAAACGGTCCTAGCCATGGATTGCCAATTGGTCATTGACAATCTGCTAAGGTTAGTATGTGTTATGTTAACTAAAGCGTGAGTATGATGACTAGTCTCAAGTCATTTAGTGTTGGACACTAAGACAAACACATAGGTACTTAAAAGGTAATCGAGTACACTGAACTACGTTAAAAAAGGAGTTCGAACATGCATGTTAAGTGAGAACTCGTAAGTTGCAATATGCAAAGTAGTCCTTTGACCTGAGGCATCATAGATGTCTAATGGTTAGGTCCTTGATCTTTGATCATGCCAAAGGCATTCCATCGAGAGTGTCCACGGCATTGTTGGGGTCAAGCTATCTAGTCATGTAGGCATATGAATGCACAACAAGGGATCTCCAACCTTCCATGGTCGAGGCAGAATACTCTGAGATATGATTCAGAAGTCTTTGGCCAAAGCATATGAATATGAGTTAGGAAGTTTGTTCCAAATCATATTCAATTGAATCATATAGAGAAGTATCACATTGGATAGTAGACATGAAACAAACTATCACTCAAACAATGTGATTAAGAGTATTGTATTAGAGAATGACTGTATTGCATTGTAATTGCAACTGGATAGGTTCTTCAACCACTTCTACTTAGCTTGGGTAGCCATGAGGTGTCACTCATGGTTTGTGGAAGCCTTGAAGATTAGCAAACACTAATATTCATCGAAGGGAGAATTGAAATGTAGTTTCAATTCACAATCGATCGTTAAGAGTAACAATCGTCCACTGCCTCGCTAATTGAAACTTAATGGATCGTACACCGAGTAAGGATGAAAGTGAAGAAATATAAATGAGATGGATAAGAAATTAAATGGTTTAATTGAGAATGGTCAAGATTAATTAATTAGTTAATTAATTATATGAAAGGTTTGAATTGGGCTTTTAAGTTAGTTTCGGGTTTCGGGGCCCAAAAGGGTTTTTGGTCCATAAAGCCCATTGAGTTTATGTTGTGTGACAACTAAAACTAAATGGAAAAATAGCCCTAAAAAAAAAAAACAAAGCTAAAACCGGCCACTTAGGGAAAGTTAGTTGATTGACTTATTACAAGTTTGCCACTCACTTGTGAGGTGGTACAAAACTTTATAGCCATTCCCTCATTAGGGTTTTCTTGAGGCAAAGAAGAGAAACTTTCTCTCTCTTTTTCTCTATAGAGGCCGGCCACTTAGGGGAAGGATAGCTAGCAATCTTTCTTCCTCTAAGTCACCCATTTTATCTTCACACCTCATCCTTGGTGTGGAGACTTAGAGACACCAAACCTTTGGTGTTCTTGGAGATCGTTTCCTCACATCCTCAAGGAGCAAATGAGTATCAAAAGGAAGAAATTCACAAGGAAGATCTAAGGAGCTGGGAGGTGACTTGAAGGCCATCCACTTGGGTGAATCCCTTGTGTAAACAAGGATGAGCTTCAAGGGTAATGAATCTCAAAATCCTTCCTTCTCTTTAAAGTTGTTAAAGACTCTTGTGGTTCACCGTTCACTAGGCTTTGAAAGTCCTGGGTTTTAGAATTGTTTTTGAATGCATGCCTACTTTAAAGTGTTATTAGTTTGCTTATGTGTTCAAATGTTCTCACATGTTCTTAGCTAGGACAAAATTGTTCCTTCAAGAGGTATCAGAGCGTAGGTCTAGTGTATGGTGAATCCTTTTGGGTTTTGTGTTTTTCATGGTTTGTGATTTAAATGTTGTAAATGTTACAAGCTTTGTTCTTGCTTTTTGAATATAAATTTTGCTTGAAAATTTAGCATCTCAAATGTTGTAGATGTAGTTCATTTAAGCATGAATATTGGAACTAAAATTTGGAGCCATGTATTTGGGGAAATTCGGCCAAATTCAAAGGGTGGATTTTTGGGTTCATGTTTGTCTTGCTAAATGTGTTTTAAAGTGACTTTTGGAACCCCTAAGTACCCTTGGATGTTAACCCTCTTTTGAGTAGTGAAAATTTGAGTTTTATTGAGTGAAAACATTCATGGAGCTCTTATGAGTTTTCATGTGTGTTCTTCAATGTTCTTGATGTTCTTACCAAGAACAAAAAGGTTTGGTGTTTTGATTGAATATGTTTGTTGTTTTTCATAAAGTTTTGGTTTGTTATTGATTGGTGATGGATGATTTGTGTCTTTATTGTTTGACAAACCTAAATCTTACAACCCATATCAATCAAACTTTTCAACCAAGCCAATCAACTATTCAACCCATACCTTTCACTTTTTCAACACACTTTATGAAATTTTGAATTTTCAACAAAAACCAACCCATCACTGAACTACCAAAACTGGCCACCCCTATAATGGGGGTACTTTTTGGGCTTTTATGCAATTACATAAAGTTTTGATACTTTTGTGTATTTGCACTTGGACCCAAAAATTTACATTTTTACGTAAAGGCCCAAAATCACTAAAAGACAAATTGTTTTGCTCCTTTAATGAAGTTTTTGTTATTGTTCAAATTTTTGGGTTCTAGTTGTAATTACATGAAGTTGTGGACTCTTGTGTTTTTACAAAGTGACCCTAAAAGTTTATGTTTTAGCATTGTGGTCCAATAGTTGCAGTCCATTTTCGGCCCAAATTATGAAGAGAACAAAATGTTTTTGTTTCTTTAAATGAGAATTGGATTTTCAGTTCATTTAGTTCCATTTAAATCAATTCTATGAATCCGAAAACCAATTGTTTAAGTTGTTTTCTTAGTTAATGTGATTGATTAAGAAAATGGTGATTATGAACTGAAGGCCTCGATAATTGAGCTATGTGATTGGCCACTTCACATTATGAATGTTTGGGTTAAGTAGTTTAGATTTGAATGTAACTTGATTAGTTCAAATGTGTTGTAAATGGGCATAAGTCCATCAAATGTGTTGTAAAAGGGCATAAGCCCTTCTCTTTATTTCAAGTATTCCTTTTTGTTTATTTGCAAGCAAATTGGAATAGTTGGGCCCGACGCCCAATAGGAAATAACGGTTTAATTAGATTAAACACGTAACTAAAATTAACAACTACCTACCTTAGACCCAAGGTCCAACACAAAGGCTCGTGTTGGATAAAATCAAACGGTTCATAATCATCCTAATACATAAAATGACTATATAGTCTATATGAGGATGCAATGCATTCGTTAGTAGTTCCATATAGTCTCGCTTGTTTCATTGAAATAGTGGGAGTATAATATACTACTAATTCATATAAACTTTGACCAATGGTTGTGATAGGCCCAAGTTCTTTTAATAAGATTAAAATGAAATTGATGTAGCCCAACACTACTCCCTCAACAAAATGAATATTAAGTTGATCAACGAGAGATGCTTTGAACATCTCTTCGTAGGCCTTCCACCGTGGTGGGCTCCAATTGTTTGTAACTCATACACCAGCTTCACCCTATCATGGGGAAGTTCAAAGTATGTGCTTACCTTCAGGAGGAGTCCATATGTACATACATGATGTGGTGAGGTAGGCAACGAGGATGGCCAACATCATATCATTGTGAGGCTATTCTTGAACCCCTACATGAACTAGCATGGTGGGAATGACTTAACTAAGTGCAATGGTGCCAACATCATATCATTGGGAAGCATCATTCTCTAGAGGCCAAACTAGATGGGTAATTACAAGAGTTGTAAATGACTAAAGCGTTATTCTGTCACCATTATTGTTGTTAACCAACATCATATCATTGTGAGGTGGGCTTGGTAATGGTGAGTCTCCCATACCCCGCTAAGAGTTCAACATAACTCTCGGATTCCATTGAGGGATGTGGAATTTGCCAAAAATAGTGGGTGGTACTATTTGATTTAAGATCCAATCAAGTAGTTTTAAAATCAACAATCTAATACGATTTCTATTATGTTATGTAGTTAACGACATGCCTAAAATTACACCTACCATTATACATGACAAAAGGGGCCTTAGGGGCCAACGTTTCCTTGCTTGGTATCATCACATTGAGAATGTCTCAAAGATGAATGACATATCGTATGTGCTCAAGCAATCCCCCCCTCATGTACCTCCTATGAAACTAGCTTCAAATGAGGAGTGTCAAAATTATGCTAGACAGTATGAGGATGACTTACAAGCCAAATGCTTAATCCTCACTTGACTTAGTGAGGAGCTTAAAAGCTACATAAGCACATGGACACTTCTTATGCCATGGTTGATAGTTTGCATAGGATGCATGACATTGAGACAAGTAACGTACGATTCTTAAATGTTTGTAGTCTATTGAATACCAAAATAGCAAAGGGGACATCGGTCCAAAAACATGGACAAAAGATGGAAAGGATCTTTCAAGATTTTGAGAGTTTAGGAACTTCCATCAATGGGAAAATGGCCCAGGATTTTTTCCTTGTATCTCTCTCGGATGATTTCACTAAGTTTGTAGTAAACTATAAAGTGAATAGATTCGATCATACTTTTACCAAGATGATTCACATGTGCTATGAGTTTGAACTATGTTTCAAAAAGGACAGTGGGAGCGAGAATGCAATCACAAGGAAAAGGTTTCATAAGAAGAAGGCAAGAAAATCCATAGGATCATGCTTTCATTGTGGAAAGGATGAACGTTGGAAGAAGAAATACAGGGTGCACATTGCGAGCCTTATGACACAAACTTTTGAAGGGACTATTTCTATCATAGAGAGTGCTTTTACAGTAAGCTCCAATTCCTGGATATTTGATTCAGGCGCTAGTCAACATATCTGCAATTTGTTGCAGGGACTATCAGGGAGCAGGACACTACACAATGGGAGATGATTGTGTGAGTTAGGAACGGCACTAAGATCTTTGCAAAAGCAGTAGGCATCTACATGCTTAAACTAACCTCTGGGGAAGTCTTGGAACTTAAAAATTGTTTATATTTTCCTTTATGTATAAAGAATTTGATTTCCATCTCTATGCTTTTATGATATGGGCACTCAGTATTATTTGACAAAATGAGTTGCACTTTATACTTGAACGATCGTATTATCTCTCATGGTAATATGATAGAGGGACTTTTTCACCTAGAGACAAGTAGTGGAATGCACTGTATTGAAAGCGCGAATACCTCAAAACCCAAAAGGGCTAGAGAAGAAGTTAACCAAGAAATGATGTGGCATCTTCAACTTGGACATGTGAACCTTGATAAGATTCGCAAAATGTCGAAAGATGGATATTTCCGCCCATTAGGTAATGACCAAATGGGTATTTGCGAATGTTGCTTGAAAGGGAAGATGACCAAATCTCCATTCATTGGGAAGGGAGAGCGTGCCACTGAAATCTTAGGGTTAATCCACACTGACATATGTGAACCTATATCTACTACGTTAGAGGAGGCTTCTCCTACTATATCACATTCACCGACAATCACTCTCGGTTTGGCTAGGTGTATCTTATGAAGTACAAGTCAAAATCATTTGAAAAATTCAAAGAATTCAAGAATGAAGTTAAGAAGCAAACTTGGAAGTAGATAAAGATCCTAAGATCAGATCGAATGGGAGACTATCTAAGTAACGAGTTCCTAGATTATCTCAAATAGTGTGGAATAATATCACAGTGGACTCCACCGGGAACTCCACAACTTAATGGAGTTTCTGAAAGGAGAAATCGAACCTTGGTGAACATGGTTCGTTCTATATGATGAGTTTCGCCGATCTATTAGTAACATTCTAAGGATACGCTCTATATATAGCAGCTTACTTGCTTAATAGAGTACCTTCTAAGTCAGTTTCACAGACAC
The DNA here is from genome assembly GCA_024362995.1 of Heteromeles arbutifolia. NCBI lineage: Eukaryota > Viridiplantae > Streptophyta > Magnoliopsida > Rosales > Rosaceae > Heteromeles > Heteromeles arbutifolia. Next base: position 15,644,829 of record JANCRC010000008.1, on the reverse strand, counting down.
CCTCTGAGATATGGCATGGGAGAAAGCCAAGTCTTAATCATATTAAGATTTGGGGTTGTGAAGCATATGTCAAGAAACTTGAAGCTACTAAGCTTGAAGCGAGATCAGTTAGGTGCTATTTTGTGGGATATCTTAGAGAAACTATGGGATATGAGTTCTACCGTCCTACCGACTAGAAAGTTTTTGTCACCAGAACTGCTAAGTTTCTAGAAGATGAATTTGTTCTCAAAAGAACTACAAGTAAAATGATGGAGATTAATGAGATTAATGATGAACTAGCACTCGACAGGTTGACTACCCTGTTCCTGAACCTCTAGCTCCACGTAGATCTAAACGGGTCAGTAAGCCACCTGAGAGGTATTGCATGGATAATGACTTTGGGGAATTGCACCTTCTAGGTGACAATGACACAAAGAAGGACCCTAGAGACTACACTGAAGCAATGTCTGACATTGATTCAAAGCTATGGTAGGAGGCCATGAAATCCGAGATGGATTCCATGTATCAAAATCAAGTATGGACTCTAGTAGACCGTCTAAAAGGTATAGTACCTGTTGGAAACAAATGGGTCTTCAAGAGGAGTATAGGCCCTGATGGGAACGTGGACACTTATAAGGCTAGACTAGTAGCCAAGGGTTATAGGCAACGAGAAGCGATTGACTATGAAGAAACTTTCTCTCCTGTAGCCATGATTAAGTCCATTCGAATTTTGCTTGCTATAGCTGCGTACCATGATTATGAGATATGGCAAATGGACTTGAAGAAAGCCTTTCTGAATGGCTACCCAGATGAAGATCTCTATATGACTCAACCCGAAGGTTTCATGTCCAAGTCTGAAAAGACTAAGGTATACAAGCTTCAGAGGTCCATTTATGGACTTAAGCAAGCCTTCACGAGCTGAAACATTCATTTTGATACTGAAATCTAATCGTTTGGTTTTACTCAAAATGATGTGTTTATCAAAAGGTCGTTGGGGATGCAGTTGTATTCCTAGTGTTATATGTAGATGACATATTACTATTCGGGAATGACATTGCATTACTTTTGATAGGAGCATATTTATGCGACTTGGTTAACTTATTTCCTTGCATTTAGGTTGTTAGTTCTTAGTTATTTTAGTATTTTAAGCTATTTTCGTGTGTTTGTAGGTTTAAAGGACTGAAGTGGCAAGAAAGTGCATTTTGGTGCCTTTTGAAGCAGTTTTGGGCATGGAATGGATAGCATATGCTTGGAGCAAAGTGGATAGACGAAATTGAAGATCTAAAGAGGCTAGGAATGTGTTTAAAAGAAGGAAGAATTAATTCAAGGAAGAAAAGGAATCCAACAAGAAGAAGGATTGATTAGTCAAACTTACCTTATTTTGACTTAGTCAACTCTTAATCCTAATATCACGGTTCCAGCTGCAAAGGAGTGTCCTAAATACTTTAGGACACTTAATTATATGTTTCCCCTTTCCTAAACCCCATGCCGCATATCTCCTTACCCTTTCTTCCAAAATCTGCCACATAATTGCCTTTCCCTTTCTCTCTAGGACCTACTGCACCCTACTTACACTTTTTCCTATTGGGATTCTGATTTGTTACCCTTTTTTTGGGAGATTTGGAGTTCAAAATACATTCCTAATTCACCTCAGCCTTGCTCCTTCCTTCCCCTATATAAAAAGTGCCTTGCCGCACATCAAAGGGCTCCCAGGACCATTCTACACACTTTCTGCCGAAAATCCACGCTTCATCCTTCACCATAACTCACCTACATCCATCCACCACCACAAATCACCATTAAAACTCACCACCAATCCCTTGTGCCGCAACAAAGGAGAAGAAGGAGAGCTTTTGGATGTTTTGGCATTCAATTTGGATCGCTTGAGCGTTTTGGTGTTTTCTTTCTTTTGTTTTCAATGTATAAATCTGTTTACCTTTGTTTTGCGATTATGAGGAACTAAGCCCTTTTGGCTAGGGGCTATTCAATACCATGATTATACTTGCGTTATGAATTGATTACATCCAGTTATGATTTCATAAGTTGTGAATTCAATTTACTTAACTGTTTGAATTAAAATTTGTTTGTGTATATGAATTGAGGGTGCACACTTGATTTGCATGCATGAATTCGATGCTAGAATATAAGGGAGTTTCACCTAATTGTTATGAACTTATATTCACTAGTAGTAAAGGTTGCTAGTCACAATCGCGTTAAGTAAATTCCTGGCAAGAGTATCATGTAGTTCATAGTTATGAATGTCTTGTCAATGCTTATGATTTTCATAGAACTTAATGATTCTTGATATGTATCTCTATTATGCAGTTCATGTAGGGAACTATTGAGAAATACTTTGGGTTGTTGTATGCATTCATCCAATTCAATAAACTTAGGGAAATCTGAAGGTTAATTAGTGCATCACGGTTAACTTGGGGTGTTAAGGTTCATGGTTTAATGAAAAAGCAACTGGAAATCAATTTGTATGCAAGTGTGTCATGTGTGGAGAAGAACCCTCTAGCTAGCCCATCATCCATAAATTCACTCAATTTCGTGCTAAAATCTATTTAAGTTTATAATTTGCTTGTTTTACTTTAAATTCGTCAAAAACCCAATTCCCTTTACTTTGGAGTGTCAAACTAGTTATAATCTGTCCAACTTTTTGTTTTTAAGTGTTTTGAGTCTTTGAAGTCTCAAATTCGTCCAAAATCAACCCTAGAGTCTGTTTTGAGTCTATTTGCTTGTTTTGTGCTGTTTTGAGTCATTCTAGTCAGTGTTGAGTTATTTGAGTCTAGTTAAGTGTCTTTAGCCTAGTTTTGTGTTTTTAAGTCATTTTTTCATAGATTAGCAATCCATTCTAATCCCCGGTCTAGAACGATCCCTACTTGCATCTTTACTACAATTGTCAACAAGAGGGTTTAATTTGTGTGCTGTTTTACATCACATCAACTTTCTTTTGTAAAAGTGTGGTTGTCCAAAACCTTCCACATGAAAGATTTGGGAGATGCATCTTATGTGCTTGGGATAAAGCTCTATCGTGATAGATCTAGAAAATTAATTGGATTATCCCAATCTATGTACATAGATAAGGTGTTAAGTAGGTTCCAGATGGAACAATCTAAGAAAGGTTTTCTTCCTATGAGACATGGAATTCACCTTTCTAAATCCAAAGAACCTAAGGCTCCTGAAGAAATACAGCATATAAGTGCTATTCCTTATGCTTCTGCCATAGGAAGTCTCATGTATGCCATGATATGCACAAGGCCTGATATCGCATATGCTGTGAGCATTACTAGTCGATATCAATCTAACCCAGGATCAAAACACTGGGCAGCTGTCAAGATGGTTCTTAAGTACTTAAGAAGAACTAAGGACATGTTCCTCGTTTACGGAGGAGCGACAGAGTTACGAGTGGAAGCCTATACAGACGCATATTTCCAATCTAACGTCGATGACAGAAGTTCCAATTCCAGATATGTGTTCATTCTGAATGGTGTGGCTGTCAGCTGGAAAAGCAAGAAACAAGATGTAATTGCTGATTCCACGACGGAGGCTGAATATGTCACTGCAGCTGAAGCCGGCAAAGAAATGTTTTGGATGAAGAAGTTCATTACTGAACTTGGAGTGGTTCCAACCAATACATCACCAGTAACTTTGTACTGTGATAATAGTGGGGTCGAGGATATGCTGCCGAAGGGAAAGTCAACATCCTCAAGGTTGCCTCAGCCGATAATGTAGCAGATCCACTGACGAAGCCAATGTCTCAAATCCAACTTGACCGCTATATGGAAAAGATGGGTATTAGATACATAAGAATGTGGCTTTGAGTGCAAGTGGGACATTGTTGCAAGTATGCCCACAAAGCCACTCATTCGATGTAATAGCTTTTGGAATACTTATTGTGTTAAACTATTATATGTTTAATGAAGAGCCAAGCTTATTGTTATTCAGTATTTATTTTATTATGTGTTTAAGCAATAAGGGAATCCAAGGAATGTATAAAATCTAAGAGAGAAGAGATCGAAGTAAGTTAGATTAACGAGACCTTTCTCTTATGCTCATTCCTAAAACGTTCCTAGCCATAGGATTGCCAATTGAGCGTTGACAATCCGCTAAGGTTAGTATGTGTTATGTTAACTCAAGCGTGAGTATGACTAGTCTCAAGTCATTTAGTGTTGGACACTAAGACAAACACATAGGTGCTCAAGAGGTAATTGAGTACACTGAACTACGATAAAAAAGGAGTTCGAACATACATGTCATGTAAGAACTCGTAAGTTGCAATATGCAAAGTAGTCATTTGACCTGAGGCATCATAGATGTCTAATGGTTAGGTTCATGATCTTTGATCATGTCAAAGGCATTCCATTGAGAGTGTCCATGGCATTGTTAGGGTCAAGCTATCTAGTCATGTAGGCATATGAATGCACAACAAGGGATCTCTAACCTTCCATGGTGGAGGGAGAATATTCTGAGATATGATTCAGGAGTCTTTGGCCAAAGCATATGAATATGACTTAGGAAGTTTGTTCCAAATCATATTCAATTGAATCATATAGAGAAGTATCACATTGGATAGTAGACATGAAACAAACTATCACTCAAACAATGTGAAATGTAGTTTCAATTCACAATCGATCGTTAAAAGTAACAATCGCCCACTGCCTCGCTAATTGGAACCTAATGGATTGTACACCGAGTAAGGATGGAAGTGAAGAAATATAAATGAGATGGATAAGCAATTAAATGGTTTAATTGAGAATGGTCAAGATTAATTAATTAGTTAATTAATTATACGAAAGGTTCGTATTGGGCTTTTAAGTTAGTTTAGGGTTTTGGGGCCCAAAAGGGATTTTGGTCCAGAAGGCCCATTGAGTTTATGTTGTGTGACAACTAAAACTAAATGGAAAAATAGCCCCAAAAAAAAAAAAACAAAGCTAAAACCCGCCACTTAGGGAGAGTGAGTTGATTGACTTATTACAAGTTTGATACTCACTTGTGAGGTGATATAAAGGCAACTTTATAGCCATTCCCTCATTAGGGTTTTCTTGAGGCAAAGAAGAGAAACCTTTTCTCTCTTTTTCTCTATATAGGCCGGCCACTTAGGGGAAGGATAGCTAGCGATCTTTCTTCCTCTAAGTCATCCATTTTATCTTCACACCTTATCATTGGTGTGTAGATTTAAAGACACCAAACCTTTGGTGTTCTTGGAGATCCTTTCAAAACATCATTCAAAACATCATTTAAAAGGTTTGGTGTCATTCAAAGGATCGTGTTGGATAAAATCAAACGGTTCATAATCATCCTAATACCTAAAATGACTATACAGTCTATATGAGGATGCAATGCATTCGTTAGTATTTCCATATAGTCTCACTTGTTTCATTGAAATAGTGGGAGTATAATATACTACTAATTCATATAAACTTTGACCAATGGTTGTGATAGGCCCAAGTTCTTTTAATAAGATTAAAATGAAATTGATGTAGCCCAACACTACTCCCTCAACAAAATGAATATTAAGTTGATCAACGAGAGATGCTTTGAACATCTCTTCGTAGGCCTTCCACCATGGTGGGCTCTAATTGTTTGTAACTCATACACCAGCTTCACCCTATCATGGGGAAGTTCAAAGTATGTGCTTACCTTCCGGAGGAGTCCATATGTACATACATGATGAGGTGTGAAGACATCATTCAAAAAAATGCAATAACCCCTCACCGAAATCCGTATAATTCCCCAAAATAACAATCCATTTTATCTTCACACCTCATCATTGGTGTGGAGATTTAAAGACACCAAACTTTCAAAACATCATTAAAAAAAATGCAATAACCCCTCACCGAAATCCGTATAATTCCCTAAAATAACAATACATATTTATATAAGAATCATGTTGAAGAACAGTAATAACCATGAAGAACAGTAACAACCAAGGTATGCCATGTCAAAATATCTCAGTAACAACCATGTGAGCAAAATGAAATAAATCAATATAAAATGAATATCAGCTGAAGTCACCTATAGTGACCTGTACGACTCAGCCATATCTCATCAATCACTGTTAGCATATATCTCATCAATAAAGGCTAGCACATATCTCATCAATCATTCCTAGCACATATCTCATCATATCTCATCAACCAGTGCTTGCACATAAGTCGGAGTCACCTATAGTGACCTGTACGACTTATCCATAGCTCCTCAATCACTGCTAGCATATATCTCATCAATCAAGGCTAGCACATATCTCATCAATCATTGCTAGCACATATCTCATCATATCTCATCAATCAATGCTAGCACATATCTCATCAATCATTGCTAGCACATATCTTATCATATCTCATCAATCAGTGCTAGCATATATCTCATCAATCATTACTAGCATATATCTCATCATATCTCATCAATCAGTGCTAGCACATATCTCATCAATCATTGGTAGCACATATCTCATAATATCTCATCAATCAGTGCTAGCACATATCTCATCAATCATTGCTAGCATATATCTCATCAATCTCATCAATCAGTGCTATCATATATTTCATCAATCATTACTATATCTCATCAATCTCATCAATCATTGGTAGCACATATCTCATAATATCTCATCAATCAGTGCTAGCACATATCTCATCAATCATTGCTAGCATATATCTCATCAATCTCATCAATCAGTGCTATCATATATTTCATCAATCATTACTATATCTCATCAATCTCATCAATCAGTGGTAGCACATATCTCATCAATCATTGCTAGCATATATCTCATCATATCTCATCAATCAGTGCTAGCACATATCTCATCAATCATTGCTAGCACATATCTCGTCATATCTCATCAATCAGTGCTAGCACATAAGTCGGAGTCACCTATAGTGACCTATAAGACTTATCAATAGCTCATCAAATATCCCTACACACGAGTCGGAACCACCTCTAGTGGTCTACACGACAAGACTGGGTGTAAATAAGTACGCTCAAGTGCTACGATTACGTGAAGACTGTGCGAATGATTGCGGGCCACCAACGAGTTGAACCCACTTAAAGTGGTCTATACGACATGACTGTGCACCTACCTTGAATCCAAGGTGAGTGTAAGGTGCGGGAGGTGAACATCACATGAAGGATTGTGCCCTGGCCACGGGCGGGAGCACTAACACCGGGGTGCATGTTGATGAGCTCTAAATGCATCTAATACCGCATGTGCGATTCATAGGCAACCCATACGACAGTGTCGAAGTTGCCTATAACATAAAAGTAGTCATGCCATAATCCCATCATTTCAACTAATACTATATACTCACCTGAACTTACTTGTGTGTCTTGCGTCCACCTTTGCACTTCAGAGCCTTCAGAATAATTATGTGGAAGTAATATACATATGGATATACCAGGATGTAAATCTGAAATACAACCATCTCATTTATTGTATGGCTGCATCTAACGTTTTGTTAGACTGCCTACGTACCCTAAACAGGGATCAAGCCAATCGTAGTTCACAGTAATAATTCAAGGCATTCACAGTAATTATATGAAATATTCAATTTATAAATGTTGTGAAATTATCAATCACATATATATATATATATATATAAAGGAAAAGACCACTCACCTGGAGTCCACGCTACAACTTCCTAGCACAAACATTGAGGCGTCATGAACGATCGGCGCCTAGAACGGTTATCAAATCACATCTCAGAATTCTTGTCTATAAAATACATAAATTACATAGAACATATGTCTACATAATTCAATCTGGAAGATCCACAAATCAGATTTCTGATCCGAAACTTCCAAGGATCCACATTATGCTTCTAGAACAATACCCCAAAGTTTCATTACGATCCCACGGTCGGATCTCCGCCAATTGTCAAAACCAAATGGCGGTTAACATTTTATTTACAAACTTACAATTCCAATTTGGGAAGATCCGTATGACGGATTCCCGATCCGTAAATTCCTACATTCCTCAAATATTATGAATAACAACCTATTGACGTTTGGTGACGATCGAACGGTTGGATCGTCGATTCATACAATGACCTATTAACGTATTGTCGCGGATCTAGGTTCTAACGATCAATCTATGTCAACCCATTCTCAAAACTGAATTCAAGGCATTTAATATAGCCTAAAAATAGCATTGACGGCCCTCAGACCACGCGCCACCATGGGTAGCGGTCGGCCGCCCCGACTTGCCGAAAAATTCAACTTTCTCCAAAAATTTTCAAAATTTATACAATTGAAGATCTCTATGAGATGAATAACTTTCATATTTGCCACGAAGTCCAAAATTGGACGGAAGGTGGTCAATTTTGTCCACAAAGCTGGTGGGTGCCTAAAACTTCTTGACTTCAATTCGTCGTCCATGGTGGACCAACGGGGTCAAGGTTGGTTGGGATTTGCTCCTGGGATGATGAACTACAAAGCCCAAGTGGTGGCACTGGCCATCGCTTTGCCGAAAAATCAAAAAGGGTGACCAGAGCACCGTGAGAATCGTCAACTTTTGTGGCTTCAAACCACGACATACAGAGGTTCATCAAGTTGGTTCTTGGGTGGATTTTGTAGAAGGGAATGAGAGCTTCAAGATGGTGGTGGTGGCGTTGAAAAACTCCACCGAAGTTGGCCAGAATCGTCGACGAAAAATGGGCGATCGCGTAGGTCGTTTTGGATTGAGTCACGGTTTTGGGGGAGCTGATAGCTTCTCTCCCTCTCCTCTCCTCTATTTTTGATTGGTCCTCAAAAGAAATAATGTGATTGGTTCCTTATTTCCTTGCTGAATGCTGATTGGGCTTATTTCCCACAAGATGGGAGTTCAATTAACTTATAAACCGAAATATAAATAACCAAATTCAAACATCCGTAACTATACCATTATAATCCGAACTCGCAAACGGCTTTCGCCTATGCGTTCGTACCAACGAGTACTACGAGGATACGCTAAAAGAATAAGTCATACATTCCTCTAGACGATGGTCAACGGAAGTCAAAGTCTTTGCCTCTCGAGCATTTTCGTAAATTCACGCTTTTAAAATTAATGAAAAAGTAAAATTAGGGATGGGTTGTCATAATCTACCCCCCTTAAAAAATTTCATCCCCGAAATTTAAAATGAGTTATGACACAAAACTCAAAATTAAGGAAGCATAAAATATATGTACTAATGTCCCGTGGAAAATATATGTAAAAACATAAGGTTTAGAGTAGTTGTATTGATACTTGAAACTGAAAATAACATTTTCAACTACGCAATCGAAAGTTACGGACTCCGAAAGTAAGGACATAATATCCTTGGGTTGAGTCCAAGTTAAAAAAAATAGGTATAATACAACAAACACATAAGTATGTACTAACATAAAAAGACTTACTTGTTTACTTGTTTAACGAATCCAACGAATAAGTCCTTGATATTACAGTCTGCAGCCCGCGATATCGACAACTCACTGTTGTCATGATAAACAAATAACAAATTCCCGAGGGTACAATATTACCATCTTGCCCTTCATTGGGAATATACATACGCAGTTGATCCAAGTCTCAATCGTGCTCACACACTACCCCCACAAGTAACATTAACAATAATCATAATTTTCTATATTACAATTTCGATCATCCAAATACCTGCTCGCTATACCCATTTTTCAAACCCATTTTTCAAACATGTTCAGTGCGTAAAATCTATATACCAAGGCTCAGACAATACCATAGCCAAACCAGAGATGTAACCATAGCTACACATAACTCTGAACAAGGTAAGTGCTTACCATGACTGGCTAAAACTGTAAAATATTCAAAAGCAATATGTTCTTCAACGTCTGGATAGTTCATTCAGACTAACCCTTAGCCTATGAGTGAAATGCAAAATGTGACAAAGCTTAATACATACGACCGTCAAGAAAGCTTCCCAAGACTTGGAAATGAAACATGTGTCACGGTGATATATAGTAGCGACATACACACCACATGTACAAGATACCTCGTACCGAAAGTATATGAGGAAATTTGCCAATTCCCTTCATACACAAGAAGTGATTATGACTATTCAAACCATTTCTTGATATCTCGCAAGTAATGTCAAAACAATACCGGTGAAACCCAACTAAGGCGGGATAGAACAGGCCGAAAGTGTTCAAGTATACATATGTCTTTTGATGCATAAAATAGTGATACAATTGCACCATCGGGATAAGACACGATAGAGTAATCGTAGAAGTTGATTTAGTTCTTCCACCATCACTATCAGAAATCTTAGCTTATCTCAACCGAAGATGTATTTGAGAAATCTAAGGTTGGTAAAGGTTCTAGACATGTTCTCACCGAGAAGTGTTATCCGATGTTTCAAATGAAGATAATAACACTTGACTCTAGTCATGAATAAGATGGTTCATTTCGAACGATTTTAACCGTTGGAAAGTCTAAGCGATTTTCCATCATGTTGTCTCCCCACAATTAAAATATCTAAAGAACATGTCAACATAGATTTCCAAATGATCAATGACAATGAAAGGTGTAAAGAAAAGGTAAAGTGAGACAACGGTTCATTTGTCAAAAACTTTGTTCATAATTAATATCTCAAACCAAACTAATTTTCCTCGGTCGACAAGTGAGGAAAAGAATATCATTTACATAAATCACATCTCCCAAGAGAAGTATCAATTTATACAAAGGTAAAATTTAAGCAATTTGATGTGAAATATATGAATTGAATTTAAATGAAAGTATGTTTTAAAATGCCATGCATAGAATTGATATGAAATATATGAATAGGTATATGATGCATATGTATGAAATGGTGCGGTGGACGCACATGTAAGTATTAGGTGAGTTATACTGTGTTGATGATGTGATTTGTGTTGATAGCTCATAACCTGTACCCTGGTGTTAGTGCTTATGTTGATATTCACCTCTCGCACCGCACACTCCCTTGGATCCAAGTAGGTGGAAGTCCTGTCGTACAGACCACTTCTATGGTTCCGACTCGTAGGTGACCTGCGATTATTTGCACAGCTGTTTGATGAGAATTGCACTAGAGCGTATTATTACACCAAGTCCTGTCGTACAGACCATTTCAATGGTTCCGACTCATGTGCAGGCATAGGTATTGAGCTATATGATTAACCGTACAGGACCACGGCAGGGTCTCCGGTTGATTTATTATTTCACCTGTTATATATTTACGTATCTCCATTATGTTATTGATGCATATAGCATGGCATACTTTCATAATACTGATTTTGAACCATAATTTGAGAATATGATGATATACATAAGTTTATATACTATTTTATGGGAAATTATACAGGTTTTCCAGTGAGGGGTTAGAGCTTTTGATATCGAAATGATTTTGTAAAACTTTGTTTCTGACCCACTTAGCTTTTTGTTTTGCGCCCCTCCAGGTTCTTGTAGCATAGTTTCTTTATCGACAAGGACTTGTGGCGAACCAATGAAAACCGAAACACTAGCAATACTAGTGTACAAGAAGTGTGAATTTCAATAATACAGAGCATAATAGTCTACGTGCAGTCAAGCAGAAGTACTGAATAGAAATAACACCCGAAGGTGGTCCTACATAAATGGAATTCTGTCAGAACGTCCGATGAGCTCCTCATATGCCACAAACGAACCCTACCTAATACCTAGAGGGGCGAAAAATATAAAACTAAGTGGGTCAGCAACAATTCTTTTCAAAACCTTTCCTTTCGAAAGTTATAACCCATCGCCGTAAAACCTGTATAATTTCCCAGAAATAAAGTATATACTCATATATATATATATATATATATTTCTCAAAACCCGCTGGAAAATACGCATGTATAAAAGTATGCATATGCCATGCCAAAGTATCAACTGAATGCCAAAGCAACTCTGTGAATGTGATTGAATACTCAAATATCATCTCAGCCCTCGGCTGTATATAGCTCATATCAACTCATCAAATCATGTAACTCATAATCATCATAATCAAATCATATATATACCCTGCACACACATCAATACCACCTCTAGTGGTCTGCACAATATCACTGATAATAAACTAATATGTTCTAGTCCTACAATCATGTGAAGACTGAGCGATAAATCACGGAACCCACCTATAGTGGCCTATTCGACAGGACTAAGCACCTAACTTGGATCCAAGGCGAGCATGCGGTGCGGGAGGTGAACAACACGTGAAAGACTGAGCCCCTCTCTGGGCGTGATCACTAATATCAGTGTGCAGGTTTATGAGCTCTAATCATATCACATCACATCACATTTCATCATTCGTTCACAATAACTAGCATGTAAGCTTACCTGCCACTTACCTGTGCATCCTCAGCACCGACATTAATATAAACAATCAATAATGCATAATTAAACAAATAGATACTTTGCATGGCATTTCATATCACATTTCATATCATTTTTCATTTAAACTGATTTTCTGGGCAAAACTTATTTATATAGGTATATACGGAAAATAACTGCCCACTCATTGGTATGTAGACGGGTCATAACCTCCGTGCCTAGCCTAGCTACGCTCGTCCTCTGGATAGGTCTCACCTATATGAGAAGTAACTGAAATAACGTTAATTAACGCACATAAACGACAATTACTAATAACTTCTCATACATAGCTCAATTTTGGCATATGAATATACCAACGAGGCCTACACGACGTCACGAACGTCGTGATATTTTTAAAATAATTTTACTGTAGCTCACACGCCCCCACGCTCCTGACAGGGCACTATGAAACGCGCCCCCACGCGCATGGCATGCGCCTGGCGCGTGTCGTCTTCAACCCTAGGTTGCCGGCGCCGGCCACTGGTCGCCGGAAACCTGCAACTTGCCATATCTCGGCCATTTCTTCACCATTTCGACTCATTTTTCTTCCTACGTGCTCTAAATTAAGAGAGAAAGAGAGCTATACCTTCAAAAACCTCGAAAAAGCTTCGAATCACGATGGAGGAAAATCTCAAAAACTGGCCACTTTCGAACTGGGGTTTCCCGACGTCCAACTCGAGCCAACGATACACTCAGAGGTTCGTGAGGGTCTCACAAAGCTCCCTGTGAGCTTGGATTGTCCTAAAACAAAGCCAATAAAAAGTTGATAAATAGTACTCAAAACGGACCTCGGGTTTTCGACGTGAAATCGTACGAGTTCTTACCTGAAACTGGTGTCGACGTGTTCGTATGGACCTCAGGAACACAATGGAGCTCTTTTCTGCGTCGATCCGTGAAGGTTTGGTGTCCTTTAGGTGTGGTCCGTACGTGAGGGAAGAAAGAGAGTGACGAGTTCAAGAGAGAGAGAGAGAGAGTGACGGGAAGAAAGAGAGTTAACGTGAGGTGTGTGTGTTCTCTTAGTCACCAATCAAATTCAACGACCAAGAATTTGATTGGTTCCAATTATTTAGGGTAGTGCACCATTGGACAATTTCACACACATACATACACACATGTCAGAAATCCCCGTAGGGGTATTTTCGTCCTTTCACGTCCCTAGTGACGTAAATGTCAGGACGGGTCGTTATGTTCAAGATATTGGTGAAGCCACAGAGGATTCGAGTGACTTTGCAATCAATTATTTTCATCACGTGCTCTAATAATTTTCATAGGCTCTTTGTTTTCCCATTCCTTTTTCTTCTTTTTAACCTTAACCACAAGCCCCATTACAACCTTAATAAAGACACATGATAGTGGTAGCGAGTAGGTGGAAAAGCAAGCTTATGGAGGCATGTTTTTATGAGATCACTTGAGTAAGACACATTAACGCAGAAATATTGAGTGCATGAGTGTAAATCCTTTGAGAGACTCACTTGTTTTCATATTGAGATTTAAAGAAGCTTTGGATCACATTGTCATGGCTATTTCACACACTACACTCCAAGGATATTTGAGAAACTATTGCTAATACCAGAATATTGTGGATTCGCTTGCTTTGTGCTTATTAAGGTTCTTGATTATTATGTACACTTGAATAAAATGCTTTGAGGGTTATGCAGGGGAAACTGATTTTTCCATGTGATTTTTTGTTTTTGGTTTGGTGATAGAGTATGTTTTTAGTTGCTTGAATTGCTAGGGACTAGCAATAAGCTAGTTAGAGGGTGTGATAATTGCTCAAAAGTGCATGTCTAGTGCGCTTTGATTATACCGGATACATGTTTTTCGTTTTCTTTTTTTATTCTTTTTTAATTTTTTTTAATTTTTTTATTTTTGATACTTTTCTTGGTCTCTTTTCTTGTTTTTTGATTTTTTGTTTATTTTTTAATTTTTTAATGTTTTTAATTTTGTTTCTTGTTTTTTTTTGTTTTTTTGTTTTTTTGTTTTTTTGTTTTTTTTTTGTTCTTTTTTTTAAATTATTATTATTATTATTTTTAGCTAAGAAAGGACGTCCGAAAATTATAAAAAAACAAGGCACTAGCCCACGATCACCCTGGCCTTGCTAAGGGTGCCAAGGGAAGAAAGCCCGAGGAGGTACTCCAAGTCGTTCACTTCCGATGCCGACTCAAGTAACAACTCATATCCTGTAGCAATGCAAGTCATGACTACTGGTGCGACTTGAATCGAAGAGGAGCTGGCACAAATGAGTGAAGCAATCGTAAGGCTGACAAGGACCTTGGAGGAAAATGACTTGCAGATTGCTACACTCATCAACCGTTTGGAGGCGCAGTACGACGAGAAAGCTGACCCGAACGTTGATCCACCAAAGGATGAAACTGACAAAAATTGAGGAGCCTCTGATGGACAAAGCTGAGGAGAAGCTAGAGGTAGGTCGAGCTACGATTGTCACGGGATCTCTCTCTATCCAACAGTTGCAAGAGATGATCACAAACACGATCAAGGCGCAATATGAAGGAAGCTCGCATGATTCCGCGCTGTACTCAAAACCATACTCTAAAAGGATTTACGCCTTGAGGATGCCAGGGGGTTATCAGCCACCCAAATTCATGCAATTGGATAGAAAGGGCCATCCTAAACAACATATTGCCCATTTCATTGAAACCTGCAACAATGTTGGACGAAGCGAGACTACATTGTCAAGTAGTTCGTGCGCTCGCTAAAAGGTAATGCCTTTGACTGGTACACTGGCCTCGAGCCTGAGTCTATCCATAACTGGGACCAGCTTGAAAGTGAATTCCTTAATCCTTTCTACAACACTAGCAGCACTGTAAGCATGCTGGAGCTAACAAGTACGAAATAGTAGAAATACGAACCTATCGCCGACTACATCAATAGGTGGTGTTCATTAAGTCTAGATTGCAAGGATCAGCTTTCTGAAACATCCTTCATTGAGATGTATGTTCAAGGCATGAATTGGGGGTTACATTACATCCTCTAAGGCATAAAACCATGAACATTTGAAGAATTGGCAACTCGATCCCATGATATAGAGCTGAGTATTGCCAATCATGGGAAGAAGAAGCCGATCCCCAACTTCAAAAAGGATAAGGTGTTCACCCCAAAGGTAAACAAGACTAGGCAAAAGCCTGCCAAGGAAGCTTTTGTTGTCCTTACTACCCGTATCAAGACCTCATCCACGCCCGTCAAGATCTCATCCAAAAACAAAACGAAGGAGATGAAGAGAGGTGAGCCTTCTCGAACCCAAGACAGATACAAAAATACGTTAAGGGAACTAAAGCAGAAGACGTACCCTTTTCGTGACTCTGAATTGGCTGCAATGCTAAACGACTTGCTAGAAAATAAGGTGATTGAGTTACCTGAATGCAAGCACCCCGAAGAGATGAATCATGTTAACAATCCTTGGTACGACAAATACCATCATATCGTAAGTCATCATGTCGGTAAGTGCTTCGTCCTCAAGGAGCTCATCATAAAGCTAGTGAAGGAAAATTTGTGAAAAAATTGTTCATTTAAGCAACATCTATGGCATGCAATTAACATTTAAAGGCGGAATCATGCTTGTATACACTTAAAACAAAACATTACCCATGAAATTCAAAGCCTAGTAGTTATGGTGAACCAAGACTCAACTCAAATCTTAAAGAAAGGACTTGAGAAACTTTTGTACCTTTGAAGCACCTCTTTGCTTAGCAAAGGTTAATCACCCATGTGAGGGCCTTCTTTCCTTTGTCTCCTTGCTTCTTGGCTCCATGGATATGGATGGAAGAATTGATTCTCCAAAAAGTCCCCAAGATAGGAGACCTCTAATTTTCGACACCAAGGATGGTGAAGAAAGAAGATGAGTGACCTTGGAGGAGGAAGGATTGCTAGCTAATCCCCTCCAAGGGGGCTGGCCTCCTAGAGAGAAAGGGAGAGACATTTTCTCTCCAATTTTCTCCAAAAGAAACCCTCAATGAATTTTGGCTATAAAGTTCTTTATATAGTCCCTTCAATGAAGTGACTAAAAGAACCACAAACCTTTTTCTTCTCTATATGGCCGGCCTCCTTAAGGCTATGGGCTGTTTGGGCCCTTTTGGGTATTTAGTCAATAAGTTGTCATACAACTTATGTTAATGGGCTTGACATTCAAAGCCCATTGGGCCTTGAGGCCCAAAACTAACCCGAGGTCTAAAACGAACTTATTCGTTTGATTAATTAACATATTAATTAATCCTAGCCATAAATAATTAAACCATTTAATTATCCTTACTCATCTCCATTGTATCCTTCAATCATTACCTTACACGGTGTGCGATCCATTAGGTTCCTTTTAGCGAGGCAGTGGGCGATTAGAACTCTTACTAATCGATTGTGAATTGAAACTTACTTTCAATTCTCCCTATAGTGATTATACATCTTCAGGGCTTCCACAAGCCATGAGTGACACCTAGCAGTATGTCATGTGTAATAACCCTTATCTAAAATAACCTGGGCTCAGCCCATTTGTGTTATAATTTAAGGTTTTTTTTGTCTAGGCCCAAACCCGGACCCAACGCGTCACTTCCTTTTTCCCGTGAACCCATCTTCTTCCTCACTTCTTTCTGCATCCATTTCCGTGAGTGCGGTGTGTGTATGTGTATTGTTTGTGAGTGCGGTGTGTGTATATGTATGCAGTGCTGTGTGTGTGTATGGGTATGTAGTAAGGTGTTTATGTGATGTGCATGAGTGTATGTATGTGTGTGCTGCTGTGTGCATATATGTGGATGCTGGCGTGAATGTTTGTGGGTGTGCTGGTGTGCATGTGTGGGTGTAGACCCGTGTGTGAGTGTGGTGTGAATGTACCCTGTGTGTGTATGTGCAGTGCCATGTGTAGGTATGTGCAGGTGTATGTATATTGTGCAGTGGCGTGTGAGTATGTGTTTGTGTTATGTGGGTGTGTTGGTGGTGTAGCCCAAATCAAACACCTATTACCCTAAATCTTTTTTAACCCAAAAACCCATTAGGACCCAACCTACCATCCAACCCAAATCCCTTATTTTATTTAATTCAAGCCCAAATCCTTTTTATTTATTACCTTTCCGTGCTTAGGTGAAATTACTAGTGGGGAACTTCTTAATTCGCTACCGCACAACTCAACTGCTACAGAGTATCTGTGAGTGGACCCCTTCTAAAATTATATGATTTTATAGTCTAATTGCATAAATGAATAGCATGCCTTACGAGTTTTATGATTTCATTTCTGAGAAGCATGTTTATTGAATATGTTGATTTTCGTCTCGTGTTTTTTGTGAGGAATTAATTGTTAGCCTATATTGAGCTATATTTTGATATATCGTATTTTCTATAAAAACCACGAACTGGTAGACTATCTGATGGATGACGATAGGATGCTAGAACATGTTTTCGAAACCCCTCTTTATAGTATAGACGATGAACGACTTTTATACTATGAAGTGGTTATTTATGAAAGACGTAACTATTTGTGCGTACCTAGTGCACACTATGCCGCCTGGGGCGAGGATCTGGTGTTGGCATTTAGGCCGGGAGAAATAATCCCTAGCTACAGGTTGAGGGACACGGAGCAGGCATTGGGCCGGGAGTTGGTAATCTCTGGCTACGGGCGCAGAGACCACGGTGCTGGCATAGGGCCGGGAGCTATATTTATTCAGTGATCTTACTAGCAGCACACCACGCTTACGAGACGATACACGCGATGATTTATATGATGTTTTTCCGCGTTATATCTGTTGAGATGTTTTATGGCATGCTAGAGTTTCAAAAAAACCTATCATTTATTATGCTAGTAGTTTTCATTATATAACTGTGGGGGTTAGTATGTTGATAACTGTTTTATTATTATTGTATATATAAAGTTGGTCCACTCACCTTTGTTTTGCGCCCCCATTCAGGTCTTAGAAACGAGGTCCATTCCCCTACCAGTAGCGGTTTATCAGTCACTTGTGTGACATCTTGTAATAGTCTTTCCTTTTTGAAATCTTTAAATTAGAACATGCTCTGTGCACTCTAACTACTTTCTTAAACACTGTTTAATTGCTTTGGTTTTCTGACGATTTATTTAAGCATATTTTCTTTTAATCATTATTCTTGTATTCAATAAATGGCTTCGTCACCCTTGGGCGTCGGCCAGCACGTGCCTATCCTGATATTCGGAGAATATGCAGGGTCGGGTCGTGTCAGATTGGTATCAGAGCATGGTTAGGGTTTCTTTCCACCAATTTGGTAAATTTCAGTTTTTCTAAATCTTGTTGTCTTTGTCAGAATTATGGCTAATCCTGGTGGGAATGTGCCTCGACGACCTCGTTCTTCTATAATGGGGGGAATCCAGCAGTTTACCACTGCATTAATGAATGCTCTTCCGGGTCATAGGCCGAATCGGACGTATTTAGAAATCGCTAGAAGTCATGGAGTTTCGGAGTTGACATCTGTGGGAAATTGTGAAGAGGCTGAACAATGGTTAGAGAAAATGGAAGATACTCTGGAGGTTATGAAGTGTCCATTGAATGAGTGGGCAAACACAGCAGGGTATTTTATTCAGGGTGATGCTAGGAGTTGGTGGAAATCAACAAAAGAATCTCGTCCACCTGGTTCTTGGATGACGTGGGCTACCTTCAGGAAACGTTTTATTGCTTACTTTCTAAGCCCCAGTTACAGATTGAGGAAGAGGCAGGAGTATTTAGAGTTCAGACAGGGTGATCTCAACATCACATTATTTGACAGTACTTTCAAGCGTTTGGCTAGGCATCATGATGGGACTTATGATAACCCGCAAGCACAGATGGATCAGGCGATGCTTGCACTGAACCAGGAGTACCGTACACTGGTAGCTGCTCAGAGACCCAAAACTTATGAAGAAGTAATCGAGATAAGTCTGAGTATAGAACAGTCTAAGTGGGATACGAAGATGCAGGAGCAACCTCAAATTTGGAGCCAGCCCCAGAGACAGAATAAACAGCGGAATCAGAATCAGAGAAGTCGGAATTTTCGATCACGGAGTACCCGAGAATCAGTGGGGCCCTCCAGTTCTGTTGGTCCCAGACATTCATTTTCTTTTAAACGACAAGGTCGGGGTTCAGGGTCATCTAGTGAAGGCTCAGGCAACGAATCAGCGAGACGATCTTTCAGCCATTTTACTCCGGGTTATCCGATTTGTAACCGTTGTGGTTTACGTCATCGAGGAAATTACGGGGTAAATACTGTAGTGTGTCACAAGTGCAGTGGCACTGGCCATTTTGTTCGTGACTGTCCTTCGGCGCCACCACCTGATAATTTTGCCTCTGGTTCAGGCTACAGTGGATATCAGACCGTTCGGAATCTTGGTGGTCGACAGAGCTATGACGGTGGTGGTAGTAGTAGTCAGAGTTATGGTAGCAGTATTAATCAGAACTACGGGGGTAACAGAGGTCTGCAACTTGGTGGCAGAGGTAGCCAGAGTTTTAGAAGAAACGACAACCGAAGTACTCAGTCTCAGGCCCAGCAGCAAACTGGAACGTCTTCTGGTAACAGTAATCAGGAGAACAGAGGAGGTCGTGGTTTCAGAGGTCGTGGCGGTCGGAACAGTAATGCAGGGCAACAGGTTCATGGACGTATAAACGCAATGACTCAGCAGGATGCTGATCAGGATCCTCGAGTTATCACCAGTACGCTACTTGTCTGTAATGCTTGGGCTAGAATTTTAATTGATTCGGGTGCTACACAGTCTTTTGTTTCTTCATCTTTTGCTCGGGTTATACCTTCTCAACCTCAGCCATTAGGTTTCGATATGCTGATTCAAATGCCACATGGTGAATTGTTTTGTGCACAATGGCAATATCGGAATTGTCCAATTATTATTGAAGGGGAAAATCTAGAGGTTGATTTAATTCTTTTCCAACTGGCGGAGTTTGACGTCATTCTAGGAATGGATTGGCTATCTAAACACCGTGCAAATGTCGCATGCTGGGAGAAAATTGTGACGTTTAATCGGCCAAGACTTCCGTCAATTACATTTAGGGGTGAGCGACGTGTCCTCCCCAATAGTATCATTTCTACCATTCAAGCAACTAGGTTGTTGAATAAGGGTTGTGTGGGATTTTTAGCCCATGTGGTTGCAAGGGACGAATCTTCTTTACGTCCAAATGAGGTGCCAGTTGTAAGGAACTTCACTGATGTGTTTCCTGATGATTTACCAGGGTTGCCACCTGCGAGGGAAATTGAGTTCACTATCGATTTACTCCCAGGTACAAACCCTATTTCCTTGGCACCTTATCGAATGGCACCAGCGGAGTTGAGAGAATTGAAGATCCAACTCCAAGAATTGGTAGACAAAGGTTACATCCAGCCGAGTACATCCCCATGGGGAGCTCCTGTTCTTTTTGTTAGAAAGAATGATGGATCAATGAGACTCTGTATCGATTATAGACAGTTGAATCAAGTGACGATAAAGAATCGTTACCCTTTGCCTCGAATCGATGATTAGTTTGATCAATTGAAGGGTGCTCTAATATTTTCCAAAATTGATCTTTGATCGGGTTACCATCAATTGAGGATTCGTGAGGATGATGTCCCGAAAACTGCTTTCCGTACGAGGTATGGGCATTATGAATTTCATGTCATGCTTTTCGGATTAACAAATGCACCTGCAACATTCATGGATTTGATGAATAAAGTCTTTAGACCATATCTGGATCGGTTTGTGATTGTGTTCATTGATGACATTCTAATTTATTCTAGAAGTGTTAATGAGCACATAAAGCATTTGAGACTAGTGCTAGAACAGCTGAGGAACAATCAGCTTTATGCCAAGTTCAATAAGTGCCAGTTTTGGTTAACTCAGGTTGGTTTTCTTGGACATATAGTTTCTGCTGAAGGAATTAGTGTGGATCCCCAGAAGGTGTGGGCAGTCTCTAATTGGGAACAACCGAAGAATGTCACCGAAGTGAGAAGTTTTCTGGGTTTGGCAGGGTACTATCGACGATTTATTCAGGATTTTTCGGCAATTGCTCTGCCTCTCACTAAGTTAACTCGCAAAGGTGTGAAGTTCGAGTGGGATGAGAATTGTAAAAGAAGTTTTCAGGAACTTAAGCGACGTCTCACTCAAGCCCCTATTCTTGCTCTTCCAGATGACGGTGGTGAATTTGAGGTTTATACTGATGCTTCTCTATCAAGTTTTGGGTGTGCACTAATGCAGCATGGAAAAGTTATCGCCTACGCTTCCAGACAACTCAAAACCCATGAAAGAAATTATTCCACTCATGATTTGGAGTTAGGAGCAGTGATTTTTGCTTTGAAGATTTGGAGGCACTACTTATATGGTGAAAAATGCCGTATTTTCACGGATCATAAGAGTCTTAAATATGTGTTCACCAAGAAGGAGCTGAATTTGAGACAAAGGAGGTGGATGGAGCTTATCAGTGACTAGGATTGTTCGATTGAGTACCATCCTAGACATGCTAATGCAGTTGCGGATGCTCTTAGTCGGAAACATCATGAGCAGCTTGCATCACTTCAAGCTATACACGTTCCATTATTATTTTCTCTTCGGGGAATTGGTGTCAATTTGGAAGCGGGTGAACGCGGAGCTTGGGTAGCACATTTTCAGGTTAGACCTGTCTTCGTAGATATGGTCAGAGAAGCTCAAGAACTTGATCCGGAGTGTGCTAAATTAAAGGAACAAGTGTTGAATGAGGAGAATGAAAAATTCGTCATCCGTAAGGATGAAGCGTTATTGAAAGGGAACCGGTTGTTTGTACCTAAGGATAATGAAGCTGTTAAAAAGGAAATTCTTGATGAGGCTTATACTTCAGCTTATGCTATGCATCCGGGAAGCACTAAGTTATATCGCACTATTTACCCGTTCTACTATTGGGAAGGAATGAAACGGGATGTAGCTGAGTATGTAAGTAGATGTTTAATTTGTCAGCAGGTTAAAGCGGACAGACAAAGACCTGGAGGATTGATGCAGAATCTTCCTATACCAGTTTGGAAGTGGGAGGATATCACCATGGATTTTGTGTACGGACTGCCGATAACGCCGACAAGATATGATGGTATTTGGGTAATTGTCGATCGACTCACCAAGACTGCTCATTTCTTACCAGTTCGACAGATCTACTCGTTGGAGAAATTGGCAAAGTTATTTATTGATAATATTGTTCGTCTTCATGGTGTACCCGTCTCCATTGTGTCAGACAGAGATCCCAGATTTACTTCCAGGTTTTGGAAAGCCTTTAATGCCGCTATGGGTACTCAGTTATTGTTCAGCACTGCTTATCATCCGCAAACCGATGGTCAATCTGAGCGGACGATTCAGACTTTAGAGGACATGTTGAGAGTGTCGGTGTTACAGTGGAAAGGTAGCTGGGATAACTATTTGTCGTTGGTTGAGTTTGCCTACAATAATAGTTATCACTCGAGTATTGGTATGGCACCTTTTGAAGCACTCTACGAGAAGGCGTGTAGGACGCCATTATGTTGGACAGAGGCAGGAGAAAGGTCATTAGTGGGACCAGAGATTGTGGATACCACCAATGCTAATATCCAACTGATTAAGGCGAATTTGAAAGCAGGACAAGACCGACAGAAAAGCATTGCGGACAAACATTCCAAGGATCGTGAGTATGCAGTGGGCGACTTTGTGTTCTTGAAGTTGTCTCCCTGGAAAGGTGTTGTTCAATTTGGTAAACGAGGAAAGCTGAGTCCTCGATACATCGGTCCCTATAAGATTTCTGAGAGAATTGGTGCAGTTGCTTATAGGTTGGAACTACCACCAGAGTTGTCACTGATCCATAATGTTTTTCATGTTTCCATGCTCCGGAAATACGTACCTGATCCTTCTCATGTTATTCAACCAGAACCTCTGGAAGTGAGTCCAGACTTGAGTTCTGTGGAGGAACCTGTGGCGATTGTTGATAGACAAGATAAAGTGTTGAGGAACAAGACCATTCCACTAGTAAAAGTACTTTGGAGGAATCATGCTATCGAGGAAGCAACGTGGGAAACAGAAGAACAAATGCGAGCTCAATATCCATTCCTCTTTACTTAAGGTAATTAAATTTCGAGGACGAAATTTTCTTTAAGGGGGATAGATTGTAATAACCCTCATCTAAAATAACCTGGGCTCAGCCCATTTGTGTTATAATTTAAGGTTTTTTTTGTCTAGGCCCAAACTCGGACCCAACGCGTCACTTCCTTTTTCCCGTGAACCCATCTTCTTCCTCACTTCTTTCTGCATCCATTTCCGTGACTTTTCTTTCCCTCTCCGACGCCGAGAAGAAGCCACCAACACCCACATCAATTTCTGACCAAATCAAAC
The DNA here is from genome assembly GCA_024362995.1 of Heteromeles arbutifolia. NCBI lineage: Eukaryota > Viridiplantae > Streptophyta > Magnoliopsida > Rosales > Rosaceae > Heteromeles > Heteromeles arbutifolia. The sequence continues at coordinate 15,621,208 of JANCRC010000008.1, read as the reverse complement.
CCAAAATTTACATATTTGGAATCCATGTGAAGCAAGAAATCCAGCTATGGCCTTGCATGTGCCATTAGTGCACAATATGATATTCTGCCATTGAAGCCGTGAGCTTCAAAGCTCAAAAACTCGAACCTAGGTGAGTCTCGAGCTCTTCTTTCAAACTTCTGGGTTATTCTTGCCGTTTTTGACCTGTGATGACTATTTCATGTGAAAAACTTGAGGGTTTTACCCTCTGTCGAAACTGGTTATATTGAAGTCGATTCCGATGACGAACTCCGGCGAAATGCCGTCGAGTTCTGAGTTGGTGGGTATCTTAGTGCATCTGATCTCTTCCTATTTGTCTCTGTGATAACTGGGAAGAGGTTTGAATCCCTTATTCGAGTCCTAACCTCTGCATGCACCTCAATCTCTATTTTTTTTCCAGTTCACGGTAAGTGTAAAAAGGAATGAACTCCGGCGAATTGTTGCTGAGGATGCACGGATCCCTTTGATTTCAAACCCAGGTAATTATTTACCTGTTGTTCTATTTGGACAGTGTTGTTGTGCTCTGTATATGTGTGTTGTTTGTGAGTGCGGTGTGTGTGTATGTATGCAGTGCTGTGTGTGTGTGTATGGGTATGTAGTAAGGTGTGTGTGTGATGTGCATGAGTGTATGTATGTGTGTGCTGCTGTGTGCATATATGTGGATGCTGGCATGAATGTTTGTGGGTGTGCTGGTGTGCATGTGTGGGTGTAGACCCGTGTATGAGTGTGGTGTGAATGTACCGTGTGTGTGTATGTGCAGTGCCATGTGTGGGTATGTGCAGGTGTATGTATATTGTGTAGTGGCGTGTGAGTGTGCGTTTGTGTTATGTGGGTGTGTTGGTGGTGTAGCCCAAATCAAACACCTATTACCCTAAATCCTTTTTAACCCAAAAACCCATTAGGACCCAACCTACCATCCAACCCAAATCCCTTATTTTATTTAATTCAAGCCCAAATCCTTTTTATTTATTACCTTTCCGTGCTTAGGTGAAATTACTAGTGGGGAACTTCTTAATTTGCTACCGCACAACTCAACTGCTACAGAGTATCTGTGAGTGGACCCCTTCTAAAATTACATGATTTTATAGTCTAATTGCATAAATGAATAGCATGCCTTACGAGTTTTATGATTTCATTTATGAGAAGCATGTTTATTGAATATGTTGATTTTCGTCTCGTGTTTTTTGTGAGGAATTAATTGTTAGCCTATATTGAGCTATATTTTGATATATCGTATTTTCTATAAAAACCACGAACTGGTAGACTATCTGATGGATGACGATAGGATGCTAGAACATGTTTTCGAAACCCCTCTTTATAGTATAGACGATGAACGACTTTTATACTATGAAGTGGTTATTTATGAGAGACGTAACTATTTGTGCGTACCTAGTGCACACTATGCCGCTTGGGGCGAGGATCTGGTGTTGGCATTTAGGCCGGGAGAAATAATCCCTAGCTACGGGTTGAGCGACATAGAGCAGGCATTGGGCCGGGAGTTGGTAATCTCTGGCTACGGGCGCAGAGACCACGGTGTTGGCATAGGGCCGGGAGCTATATTTATTCAGTGATCTTACTAGCAGCACACCATGCTTACGAGACAATACACGCGATGATTTATATGATGTTTTTCCGCGTTATATCTGTTGAGATGTTTTATGGCATGCTAGAGTTTCAGAAAAACCTATCATTTATTATGCTAGTAGTTTTCATTATATAACTGTGGGGGTTAGTATGTTGATAACTGTTTTATTATTATTGTATATATAAACTTGGTCTACTCACCTTTGTTTTGCGCCCCCATTCAGGTCTTAGAAACGAGGACTACGACGCAACGTACGAGGCATTCCCCTACCAGCAGCGGTTTATCAGTCACTTGTGTGATATCTTGTAATAGTCTTTCCTTTTTGAAATCTTTAAATTAGAACATGCTCTGTGCACTCTAACTACTTTCTTAAACACTGTTTAATTGCTTTGGTTTTCTGACGATTTATTTAAGCATATTTTCTTTTAATCATTATTCTTGTATTCAATAAATGGCTTTGTCACCCTTGGGTGTCGGCCAGCACGTGCCTATCCTGATATTTGGAGAATATGCGGGGTCGGGTCGTGTCATCATGGCTACCCAAGCTAATCAGAAGAGGTTGGAGAACCTATTCAGTTTGGGATTACAATGCAATACGGTCTTTCTCTAATACAATACTCTTGACCACATTGTTTGGTTTAATAGTTTATTCATGTCTACTATCCAATGTGATTCTCTTACTTATATGATTACCTTGAATGTGATTTGGAACAACTTCCTAAATCTCATTCATACTCTGGCCAGGGATTCTAAATCATATCGTAGAGTATTCTCCCTCAACGTTTGAAGGTTAGAGATCCCTTGTTGCGCATTCACTTGCCTCCATGGCTAAGTGGCTTAACCCCAACTATGCCGTGGACACCCTCTGATGGAGTGACTTTGACATAGCCAAAGATCAAGGACCTAACCACAAGACAACTATGATGCCTCAGGTCAAATGACTACTTTGCATTATCCCAACCAGGAGTTCTCATGTGACATGAGTATGAGAACTCCTCGTTGATCGCGTTCAGTGGACTCATTCTCTATTGAGCACCTACGTACTTGTCTTGGTGTCAGTCACATCATTGACTCGAGACCAGTCACTCTCCCTTAGAGAAGACATAGGACGTACTGATCTTAACGGACTGTCAATGCCCAATTGGCAATCCTATGATCAGGAACTTTTATGATATGTATTCGAAAGAGAATGGTCTCATGAATCTAACTTCTTTAGATCACATTTTCCCTATTACATATTCCTTGGACTTATCGTTTAAGCATATAACATTTATATGAGACGGCTTAAAACAATAATCTTTGCCCTTTATATTAAACTAGATTAGTTTAACATGTGAAATGTCCGTAAAGTATCATCATATGATTAGTTTTAGGGCACATTTCCAACAATCTCCCACTTGCACTAGAGCCAATCAGCTTGGTCATCAGTGATGATACCTCTTCTATAGTCATTTCAAAAATGGCTGAGTAGTAGGCCTAGACAATGGATATCTATATGTTATCCATAGAAGCAACCTTGAGAATAACGATGTCACCATTATACATGATTCTCAATCATGTGGTTCAGTCTCTCATTTGAGTTCGGATCTTGATGAGACCTTGATTCCCTGGCTTGAGCTATTGCCCCATTAGTGTCGTAGTGTCGGCACACTAGAGACACTTTCTGGTTGGAACCGAATGGAGAGTTCATAAATGAACTTTCCCATCCAAACAACATTGTTGTAAACTTCTATATGGCGATACATATTTTGCATTCATGATGGAAGACACTAAAGTCATTACCTATAATGTTTCCACCCAAATATCTCTTCAGTCATAATAAAGAGATATCCAATTATCTCTTCGTTCAAAATGAAGAGATATCCAATGATGGATACGATATTAGATTCATAATCTAATAGTTTTACGCTTCCATTGCGTTACTCTAATTCTTCCTCATTCTTGAGGAATCTATCCTTTAGTATTTCTTAAATACTTAAGGACTCACTTGACAGTTGCCATGGTTCTGATCCTGGGCTTGCATTGATATCGTCTTGTACCGATCTTGGTACAACTCATATCAATGTTTTTCATACAATATGAAATACATAAATCACCTTTCTGCTTGTACATAAAGGATTCTATTTACGCATTATTTCTTTGGATTCTATTCCTAGTCTCACTAGAATTGTCATTCTGATTGGAGTTTATCATCACATGAGAAACTTCCTAGCATCTTTTATCTATCATTAGGGATTGATATAATCAAATTATATCCTGAAATCTATCTTATAGATTTCCATCCCATGTTTATAGACTATGTCTCCCATATACATTCTATCATTATAGAATGTTTAAAGTCATTACTTTAACGAAGAAGAATTCCTAAACTTAATATATCATATATATGTTTTAATTTAAGAATATGATTAACTCCCACTAATCTTTTGTAAACTTAGCAAACAAAAGATTCATTTACATCTTTATGAGAAATCAAACGATTTGATCTTTCTCTCATAAGACGCTTATAGCTCCCACTAGCTTGCTAAGATTCATGATGGATGGATCTTTACAACTTACACATCTTGTGATTCTTAGTTTTAGACATATATTATCAAGACTATCTTGGTAATGGTTTCGGAAACCCATATTATGTCCAAACATTCAATCACCGTTTAGTTGTAGTTAACAATCCTCGAATTAATGGAAACCAAGACTACGTCAAAGATGGTTTCTTCCAAGTCAACCAATCTCTTTGATTGTAGTCACCTTAAGCTACCAATTAGCCACGAAGGTTTCATTATTTCGGGTCAAATGGTACTATACCATTTCCTTGAGTATATGTTGTATATACACTCAATGTAGTCATAAGGATTTTCATTCTTATTTCTTTCGAATTAAGAGGTGTAACTCTATGACATAGTCATAAAGTTCAAACCATTCAACTGAGACGGTTTATAAATCCTTCTCAACTACATTTGGAGCTTGTGGTGTAGGAACTAGGTTGTTATATTTGTTGATCATCATCTTGTCGCTCAAAGAACCCATTCTTTGAGTTCTATCTCTCGTTCATTTGCTCTATCTTAGGCAAATCCTACTGTAGGATTACAATGAACTACCCAACAAATAACATTTACTAGTTGGTTTATATAAGTGATATCCAAAAGTTAATTTAAGGATATCCCACAAGATTGTTCTCAAACAAATATTGCTTATTAGCACACAACCCCAAATCTTAACACGATTAAGACTTGTCTTTCTTTCCAACTACATCCTATGGAGTCATGAAAATTTTGGAAGATCTTCTAATTGACAATCATATTGTCTTCGAAGTATATATCCTATATATGGGTAATTGATAACATCTAACGAACTAAATTTTCTTCGAGTTCGTTCTTCTCCTAATGGAGAAATCCATTATCTTATGATGCTACTTTCCTTGATATCCTTCAAGGAAACTCTTCTAAAGTGTTATATTTCCTTGGATCAAATCTAAGGAGGTAAATACTTTAGACGTCTTACTCATCAACTTTCATTCTTGAATTCTTTGAAACCTTTTGCAAAGTATTCGGACTTTTGTTTATTCAAAATAAACGATAGTCCAACCGAGAGCGATCTTCGGTGAATGTCATACAACATGAGTAGTATTATGTTATGGACAAGTACCACTAACATCTAAGTGAATTAACCTCAACTACTTTGTGATTCTTTCTTCTTTCCTAAAGAATAAAGATTCGAACATTTCGCCTCTATACAATTTCAACAAGAAGGTATTGGATCCGGATCTTACGATCCTAAGCATCCATCTATGACCAACTCGTAATTTATGTTTTAGAGGTATCACAACTCATTTTGGGATTAGTCACTACCTTGCAACCTTTTGGGTTTTAAGCATCGTCATATTCTAAACAGTTAAAACTACCATATTTTCTCTACTATAGAGACAATCAATTAGATTACACTAATCCAATCATTGATTAATAAATTACAATGTTTTGTCAAACAAAACATTTATCCATATCTTATAGTGACGGAATTAAGTTCCTTTTTCAAATTGGGATGTAAAGACAATCTTTGTTTTTCCAATTTCTTTGGTAGTTCATATGAGGAAGTAAGTACTACCTGCTTTCGCAGAGATCTATATTTGATTCACGTTCCGAATGTGAAGCACTTTCTCTTCTCTCATTAATCTTCTACTTCTTATTAGTCACACTTTTACAACGATTGTAAAACATAGTTACTAATACGGTATCAAGCATTCAAGTAGAAGAACCAACTGTTTTGAACTATTCAAGAACAATTTACAACACCTTTGAAAGGTGTGTTCTTGACACTTGCAAGACATTTCTTGCATTTACCCCTTCCAATGTCCATCCTTTCATAAAGAAAGTTTGTTCCCTTGGAGTTATTTAGCTTTCTTCATTTGACTTCTCCAATGACTACAATAGTCATGGTCCCTAAACTCCCACTGTCTCTCTTGAAACTTATTTCAATTGTGTTAAACACATCAAACAATTTGGAGAGCGTGCGGTTATTGTTCACTATATAGTTTACTATAAACTTAGTGAACCATTTGTTAGGGACTCATTGGTGCAGTCCTTCTCTAGTTTCCGTCTCGTGAAGTGGTTTAACACTTCAACACTCAATGATTCAAAATCATCTTAAGTCCATATTGATGGACTATTTTTGTCAACCAACCATCTTGTTCTAAACAAGATTACAAACATTCAAGAGTTGTTCAAGGCAACTCTCATTTCTTCATACAACAATTTGTAAGTGAAGAATCATGGCACATAAAGTGTCCATGTCCTTGTGCTTACTTCTCAAGTTCCTTGTTCATGTAACAAAGAAACAAGCACTAGTGTTTGTATTTAACTAAGGGTTGTTCTAAGCAACTCTTAATTCTTCATACAACGATTTGTAAGTGAAGAACTATGACACAAAAAGTGTTCATGTCTTTGTGCTAATCTTCATAAGTTCCTTTGTTCATACAACAAAGGAATAAGCATTGGTTGTTTGTGTTGTCCTCTTTATGATAGACTTATCTAACATGTTCTTCCAATGATACATTATCAATAGGAAAATTGTGAGGATGAGACTACTTAGGCACATATACAATCCATTCAAGACAATCTATGAGATTGTGGTACCAAGTCCGGAAACTAAAGCCTTTGGCTTTTCTTTGTCAAGTTTTGGATAGCGTTTGCAAATATATCGGTAAATAAATACATAACGAATATAAATTGATTGATTTTAAGCCATTTGATCCGGGTCTTTAAATCAAATAGCACCACCCACTATTTTCGGCAAATTCCATGTCCCTCATCGGAATTCGAGAGTTTTGGAGAAAACTCTTAGTAGGGTATGAGAGGCTCACTATTACCAAGCCCACCTCACAATGATATGATGTTGGCTAGCAACAATAATAATGAGAGAGTACGCTTACTCATTTACATCTAATGTAAGTACCCATCTTATTTGGCCTCTAGAGAATGAAGCCTCACAATGATATGATGTTGGCTCCATTGCACTTAGTTAAGTCATTCCCACCATGCAAGTTCGAGTAGGGGTTCAAGAACAACCTCACAATGATATGATGTTGATCATTCTCGTTGCCTACCTTCACAACATCATGTATGCATATAGGACTCTTCCTGAGTGTAAGCACGCACTTTGTACTCCCCCATGATAGGGTGAAGTCGGTGTACGAGTCACAAACGATCGGAGCCTACCACAGTGGAAGGCCACGAAAGAGTGTTCAAAGCACTCTCACGCTTCACAACTTAATAATGGTTTAGTTGAGGGTTTTAGGTCTCATCACATATAAGCATTTATTTTAATCTTATTAAAACAATTCGGTCCTATTACAACTATTGGTCCATTTGATTGATTTAGTAGTATATGATACTCCCACTAAGCTTGTAAAACGGTTTTTGAAGCAAGAGTATATGGTACTACTAACATAAGCTTTGCATTCATTGATGGACTATATAGTTACGTTAGGGCCTTAGGATGACTATGAACCTTTGATTCGATCCAACACGAGCCTAGTGTTGGACCTCGGTCTAGGGATGGAGATTGATTTTAGTTACGCATTTAATCATATTAAGGCGTGTTTCTCCTATTGGGCGTTGGACCCAACTACTCCAATTTGATGCATATCAAATAAACAAGAAATGAGTACTTCAAAGTAAAGAAGAGCTTATGCTCTTTTACAACATTTGATCAAAACAAATCACTTTAAAGTAAAGAAGAGCTTATGCTCTTTTACAACATTTGATCATATCAAATTACAACCAAAATTAATCTACACATTCCCATGGTTCAAACAAATTTGAGACGGCCTTTCACATAGCTCAATTATTGTAGGCTTAGGTTCATAATCACCCTTTCTTTAATTAATTAACGCTTTAACTAATTAAACTTGAATGCAACATTTTCATTTGGTTTTTGTATCCATAGAATTGATTTAAATAGAGCTAAATAAAATGAAAATCCAATTCTCATTTAAAGATACAAAACTATTTTGTTCTCTTCTAATTTGGGCCAAAAAGCAATAACCTCAACCATTGGGCTATATTGCAAATCATAAACTTTTGGGGTCACTTTGTAAAAACACAAAAGTCCACTACTTCATGTAATTACAACTAGAACCCAAAAATTTCAACAAATGCAAAAACTTCATTAAAGGAGCAAAACAATTTGTCCTTTAGTGATTTTGGGCCTTTACGTAAAAACGTAAACTTTTGGGTCAAATTGCAAATACACAAAAGTATCAAAACTTTATGTAATTACATAAAAGCCCCAAAAGTACTCCCATTGAGGGAGTGGCCGGTTTTGGTAGGTGAGAGTGATGTGTGTGAGTTGATTTTTAGGTTTGAAAGGTGATGGAAATATGTAAGTGATTGGTATGGTGTGAATAGTTGAAAAAGCATGGATGAAGTTTTGAAAATTCAAACCATCCATCACTAACAAAAACAAGTAAACAACCAAACACCTTTTTGAATCAAAATTCCCAAACTTTTTGTTCTTGCCAAGAACATATCAAGAACAATGAAGAACATCCATGAAAACCCATAAGAGCTCCATGAACATTTTTGAACCAAAAACACCCCAAAAACTCTCAAACTTAAGGGAAATAACATATTACCATACTAGGGTACTTAGGGGTTCCTAATGTCACTTTAAAACACTTTTAACAAGACAAACATGAACCCAAAAATTCACCCTTTGGATTTGGCCGAATTTCCCCAACAACATGGCACCAAATTTTAGCTCAAAAATTCATGCTCATATGAACTACATCTACAACATTTGAGATGGCAAATTTCTAACAAAATTTACATTCAAAGAAGCAAGAATAAAGCTTGTAACAATTACAACATTCAAATCACAAACTATGAACTACAAAACCCAAAAGGATTCACCAACTACAAGACCTAGGCTCTTGATACCACTTGAAGGAAAATTTGTGAAAAACATGATCATTTGAGCAACATCTATGGCATGCAATTAACATTTAAAGGCGGAATCATGCTTGTATGCACTCAAAACAAAACATTACCCATGAAATTCAAAGCCTAGTAGTTATGGTGAACCAAGACTCAACTCAAATCTTAAAGAAAGGAGTTGAGAAACTTTTATACCTTTAAAGCACCTCTTTGCTTAGCAAAGGTTAATCACCCATGTGAGGGCCTTCTTTCCTTTGTCTCCTTGCTTCTTGGCTCCATGGATATGGATGGAAGAATTGATTCTCCAAAAAGTCCCCAAGGTAGGAGACCTCTAATTTTCGACACCAAGGATGGTGAAGGAAGAAGATGAGTGACCTTGGAGGAGGAAAGATTGCTAGCTAATCCCCTCCAAGGGGGCCGGCCTCCTAGAGAGAAAGGGAGAGACATGTTCTCTCCAATTTTCTCCAAAAGAAACCCTAAATGAATTTTGGCTATAGAGTTCTTTATATAGTCCATTCAATTAAGTGACTAAAAGAACCACAAACCTTTTTCTTCTCTATATGGCCGGCCTCCTTAAGGCTATGGGCTGTTTGGGCCCTTTTGGGTATTTAGTCAATAAGTTGTCATACAACTTATGTTAATGGGCTTGACATTCAAAGCCCATTGGGCCTTGAGGCCCAAAACTAATCCGAGGTCTAAAACGAACTTATTCGTTTGATTAATTAACATATTAATTAATCCTACCCATAAATAATTAAACCATTTAATTATCCTTACTCATCTCCATTGTATCCTTCAATCATTACCTTACACGGTGTGCGATCCATTAGGTTCCTTTCAGCGAGGCAGTGGGCGATTAGAACTCTTACTAATCGATTGTGAATTGAAACTTACTTTCAATTCTCCCTTTAGTGATTATACATCTTCAGGCCTTCCACAAGCCGTGAGTGACACCTAGCAGTATGTCATGGCTACCCAAGCTAATCAGAAGAGGTTGGAGAACCTATTCAGTTTGGGATTACAATGCAATACGGTCTTTCTCTAATACAATACTCTTGACCACATTGTTTGGTTTAATAGTTTATTCATGTCTACTATCCAATGTGATTCTCTTACTTATATGATTACCTTGAATGTGATTTGGAACAACTTCCTAAATCTCATTCATACTCTGACCAGAGATTCTAAATCATATCGTAGAGTATTCTCCCTCAACATTTGAAGGTTAGAGATCCCTTGTTGCGCATTCACTTGCCTCCATGGCTAAGTGGCTTAACCCCAACTATGCCGTGGACACCCTCTGATGGAGTGACTTTGACATAGCCAAAGATCAAGGACCTAACCACAAGACAACTATGATACCTCAGGTCAAATGACTACTTTGCATTATCCCAACCAGGAGTTCTCATGTGACATGAGTATGAGAACTCCTCGTTAATCGCGTTCAGTGGACGCATTCTCTATTGAGCACCTACGTACTTGTCTTGGTGTCAGTCACACCATTGACTCGAGACTAGTCACTCTCCCTTAGAGAAGACATAGGACGTACTGATCTTAACGGACTGTCAATGCCCAATTGGCAATCCTATGATCAGGAACTTTTAGGATATGTATTCGAAAGAGAATGGTCTCATGAATCTAACTTCTTTAGATCACATTCTCCCTATTACATATTCCTTGGACTTATCGTTTAAGCATATAACATTTATATGAGACGGCTTAAAACAATAATCTTTGCCCTTTATATTAAACTAGATTAGTTTAACATGTGAAATGTCCGTAAAGTATCATCATATGATTGGTTTTAGGGCACATTTCCAACAGCTAGCACAACAAGGGTAGATCGAGCTTAACCTTGAAGACACGGCCGCAACACATACTACTATGAATGAGTTTGGATCCTTCGATCCCGTGCCTCTCCAAGTGACACCTGCCCACTCCCATCAAAGCTCAAGCTACACGACACCTTCTGCATAACCATCGCTAAGGGCAAGCGACCAAGATGCACTTACTGACGATGAAGAAGGGTAGGCACTAGTGACTTACAAAAAGACAAGGAAGCCAAGACCACAAGCAACACGGCCAAATGTGGAACAAGGGAGAAAGCATCGCTGCCATAACAATAGAAAGCCCAAAAAGAGCATAAGATCTACTAAGCCAACATACGTAGGGGAACTTATAGAGCAAGAGTCGTGCATTCCCGTCTCCTTGCAAGAATACTTCCCAAATGACTTCTTCCAACAGTGCACTACTGCTGCCTATCACATGGTTAAAGTGAAGATAGAAAAGCCCTCAAAAGGCAAATCTATTGCCATTGAGGAAGAAAGCCTGCCGACACTCTTTAGTATCGGGGAAGCACTACGATTGCCCAACGAGATGCGAAAAGCACTACTACCGGCCTTGGCGAGTCCCAACGACCATGAGGGCAAGTAAGCAAGGACGAAGGCTTAAAGCTTCGGCCACATGAATAAGCCATATGTTGTGCCGCACATGATGCAATCAACTTCATTGACGAAGACTTGCTGCTAGGGTCAAAGCCTCACAACCGTCATCTTTTTGTCTCTGGGTACGTGAGAGAGAACAAAATCAACCACATGCTTGTGGATGGTGGGTTGGCCATAAACATCATCCCAAAGTTAACAATGACCACAATTGGCATGAAGGTGGATGAACTATACCAAAGCTGCCTCCTAATCCAAGGTTTTCACCAAGGAGGACAAAGAGCGATAGGCATGATCCAAGTGAAGATGACCATTGGCAAACTCAAATCAAGCACGTTATTCCATGTGATTGGAGTAATGTCATTCACCGAAGCTGAGAAAGAGTAAAGGTGATATAAGGCGACACCAAGCCATTCACCGAAGCCAAATCATACTTCGCGGATGCCAAGTTCTACATGGATGAAGACATGGTGCCCCGAAGCTCTTCCAAAAGAAATCAAATCCATAGGCAAAGCCGCACCTAAGAAATAAGAGTGGCAAGCCGTGCCCAAGAAAAAAGAAGGGGAAGCCGTGCCATCTTAAAGCAAAAATGACGATGAGCCAGCTATGCCCACAACAATCAAAGGGAGTGTGACGCCCTCAAAAGGACCAAACACACCCGTCTTCAGATACATCCCAATGTCGAGAAGAAAGAATAGGCAATCCCTATTCGAAACTGGAACAAGCAAAGCGACACACAGCTGCACAAGGACAATGTAAAGCTGCTTAAGACAAATGCAGTTTTACCTCTGACACAGCTAGGCAACGCTAAAGTTTCAAAACCATCACAAGGTTTCGTAAAACCCCAGCCAAATGGGGCAGAACCAAGCTCTTTTCCAACAAAGAGGACCAAAGAAGGTTTCCACCCAAACTCCTACAAACTCATGTCAAAGGCTAGGTACGATTTCGCCTCCTCTTCAATTCTTGGAAAGAAGAATCCAAACATCGTCAACGAAAAATAACGTGACCTCACTGAGACTAAAAAGAAGTTGAATGAGTGTGGTTACGGAGTTGATAACAACAAAGTTGAACTTGGCTTCACACCAAATACACCCGTAAAGATATCAACCAAAGTGAGAAACGTTAGCGCTCAACACATCAGCGTAAGCGTTGAACAAAATTAAGAGGAGCCTAAACCCGCCCCTCGAACATCAGTATTTGATAGGCTGAATCATTCAAAACCCAGAATTTTGGCACTTGATCGCATTGGTGGGCAAGACCTAACTTCCGTCTTCAAGCGGCTTAACACGCCAACACCCCAAAGCTCTGTTTTTGAAAGGTTGTCAAAACCTAAGAAACAAAGCAACATGGCTAGCTTTCCTCCACGATGGTTGGCCTTGAAAAGACTTGAAGAAACCAAGCAGCCTTCTAGAAAGAGGAAGACAACACCAAATGAAGAAAAACTCGACTGTCTAACAGCAAAGGACAACGTTCGAAGCTCGATTCTTTCAAGAATGAAGCGCCAAGCAACCTTGGAAGTTGACACAAATGGACAACCGAACGAAAAGAGGCGCACCATCATCCACACTAGCCAATCTTCACGCCAACAAGCTCAAGAGGACGACACTGAAGAGGAGGTCCAAGACATCTTCCACATCACAATCTAAGAAAACAAACAGGACGAGATCCTCGAAGAAGACGTCACTACTGTACCACCACAGCTCAAGGATGGGGGGCAAGCCACGGTTGATGATCCCAGTGAGCTCAACTTAGGCACAATCCAAGAAACAAAACCTATCTTTGTAAGTGCACTACTAAGTGCAGATGAGATCGAGGAGTACTACCAACTGCTAATGGAGTACAAAGACATCTTTGCTTGGACCTACAAAGAAATGCTTGGCCTTGAACCTACCATCGTCGTGCATTATCTTGCAGTTAAGCCTGGAACGCGACCGATAAAGTAAACTCAAAAATGCTATCAATCCGAGCTCATCCTACAAATTGAAGCCGAGATTGACAAGCTAATCGAAGCAGGATTCATTTGAGAGGTGCAATACCCTAAATGGATCTCTAACATTGTCATTATCCTTAATAAATCTGGACAAATATGTGTTTGTGTACATTTCTTCAACCTCAACTATGCTTACCAGAAGGATGACTTTCCCTTGCCAATCATCGAAATCATGGTGGATGCAACCACTGGCCACGAGGCATTATCATTCATGGACGGCTCCTCTTGATACATTCAAATCCGCATGGCTCCTGAAGACGAGGAACTAATAGCCTTCAGCACTTCAAAACGTATCTACTGCTACAAGGTAATGCCCTTTAGCTTGAAGAATACTGGAGCTACATATCAACGCGCAATGCAGAAGATCTTCAACAAAATGCTACATAAAAACGTAGAATGTTACGTGGACGACATAGTTGTCAAGATCAAAAGGAGATCCAATCACTTTAAGGATTTACGAATGGTGTTCAACAAACTACGGCACTACAACCTCAAAATTGAAGTAGACTAATCGAAGATCAAGGCCATCCAAAGGATGCCCAAACCAAGAAACTTACATTAGCTCAAAAGTTTACAAGGGCGGCTAGCCTTCATCAGATGCTTCATCTCCAACCTCATTGGACCCTGTCAACCCTTCAGTCGGCTCATGAAGAAGGACGCTCCGTTTATATGGGATGATGCATGTCGCAATGCCTTTGAGAGCATAAAAAGGTACCTAGCAAGCCTACCTATCTTAGGAGCTTTCGTGCCTGGAAAACCGTTCATCCTACACATTGTCACATAAGAGGGTTCCATTTGAGCACTCTTGGCACAAGAAAATGAAGACCAAAAGGAAAGAGCACTTTACTACCTAATTAGAACTCTCACTGGTGCTGAGCTTAACTACTCATCGATCGAGAAGATGTGCATTGCCCTAGTCTTTGCCGTCCAAAAGCTAACACACTACATGCATGCTTTCACCATCCATTTGGTTGCTAAAGCCGACCCAGTCAAGTACATTATGTCCAAACTTGTTCTAACAGAGCGACTAGCTAAATGGGTGTTGCTTTTCAATCAATACGAGATCATCTATGTCCCAACTAAAGTCATCGAGGGGCAAGCATTAGCAGACTTCCTTGCCGATCATCCAATCCCAGCCGATTGGAAAATCTCAGACGACTTGCTTGACGAGAAGGTGTTCTACATCGACATCTTCTTGACATGGACAATGTTCTTTAACAAATCTGTACGAACAGATGGAATGGGGCTAGAGTAGTATTCATGTCGCCACAAAGACAAGTACTACCCAATATTTTCCAACTAAGGGAGTTATGTTCCAACAACATCAATGAGTACCAAACGCTGATCATTGGACTCCAAATGGCGATCGACATGGAAATCACAACATTATAAGTGCATGGCAACTCCAAACTCATAATCAATCAACTCTTGACTGAATATGAAGTAAGGAAAGATGATCTCGTCCCATACTTTCGGCTAGCAACTGAACTACTACAAAAGTTTGAGGTCGTGATGCGAGAACATGTGCTAAGAAAACAAAGTCAAATGGTGGACGCTCTCGCTAGCCTAGCCTTAAGTATGGCACTAGAAGAAGACGAAGCTGTGGACGTGCCAGTTTGACAAAGATGGGTGATCCTACTCGTTACTGAAATGCTACTAGATGACACAAACATCATCTTAGTACTTCCAGTCGACATTGAGGAATGGAGACAGTCGTTGATCGACTACTTGGAGCATGGAAAGCTTCCAGACAGTCCTAGACACCGCTCTAAAATACGTCAACAAGCACTCCGCTTCTTGACTAGAAAGGAACACCCTACCGACGTTTTTTTGAAGGAGAACTTCTAAGATGCCTAGGTGAGGAAGAAGCCAATCAAGCTATGGAAGAAGCTCACTCAGGTGTATGGTGAAGGACTACCTAGTACACGCCAAAAGGTGCCAAGCCTGCCAATTCCACGCCAACTTCATACATCAACCGCTTAAACCACTACACCCTACAGTTGCTTTATGGTCGTTTTATGCATGAAGATTAGACATTGTAGGACCAATCACACCAAAATCATATGCAGGGGAAGCCTACATCCTAGCCGTAAAGGATTACTTCTCCAAGTAGGCTGAAGCTATACCTCTAAGGGAAGTCAAGAAGAAAACTGTCGTCCGTTTTATCAAAGAGCATATCATCCACCAATATGGTGTGCCTCGCTACTGTTCTCCAACTAACTCATGGACAAGCTCTACGAGAAATACAAGTTCAAGCAGTACAAGTTTTCCATGTATCATGCTCCAGCCAATGGTCTCGCAGAAGCATTCAACAAATTGTTGTGCAACCTCTTGAAGAAAGTGATCGGCCGAACAAAGAGAGATGGGCACGAAATAATAAGCGAAGCACTTTGGGCATATAGGACAACATATAGGACTCCTACCTAAGTTACGCCTTATTCCCTCGTATAGGCATGAAAGTTGTTCGGCCGCTCGAAAGTTAAATCCCCTCACTAAGGATAGCTATACAAGAAGGCTTGACTGAAGAGGAAAATGCAAAGGTATGACTTCAAGAGTTGGAAGCACTCGACGAAAGAAGGCTCGAAGCTCAACAATACTTGAGATGCTACCAAGCACGGCTATCCAAGGCATTCAACAAGAAGGTCCGCCCAAGGTCTTTCCAAAGTAGAGATCCTGTCTTGGCATTACGAAGGCCTATCATCACAACTCACAAAACAAAAGGCAAGTTCACATCAAAATGGGATGAACCTTATGTAATACAAGAGGTCTACACCAACGGCACCTACTTAATCCTGGCGAAAGATTGGCCTTATCAACGGCAGGTTCTTAAAGCGCTATTACCCCTAAACCAAACTCAATGCTCCTTGCCTGCATGAGCGTAAACTGCACACGGCACAATGCTCCTTGTTCGCACAAGCTTAAAAGGTGACGCACAACAGTCCTTGTTCGCACGAGCTTAAAAGGTGACACTAACCGCTTCTTGTTCGCATACGCTTAAAGGCGACACTCAACGCTTCTAGCCCGTAAGAGCATAAACTGTGAACGGCAAAATCAAAAATCAAAATCATCATCAAAATCACCACCAAAACCGTCAAAAAACAATCCATCACTCATTTGAACTACGTCATGACTTGATCCCTCCTCAACCAAGGGTCCGTAGGAAATTTGAAACTTCAAAACTTCAGGTACAGTCGCATCATCAACAAAAAACACAAACACTTTGAAGAATGAAGAGTAAACTCAAAGAATGTTAATACTTTATTTCTTTAAAGGAAGAATTCGACTACAAAGCCGTATTACAAAATGAGCCAAAAAAAAAGGAAAAAAAGAAAAACAAACAAGGCAACGTAAGCATAAAAGTGGGGTGGCAAGAAGAAAAAAATATTGCTTCACTAAAGCAAAAGACATGCGAGAGAAACCTCGTGAGCGTTGAAGGATGACGATGACAAAGTCACAACGATGAAATGAAATTAGCCATAAAGCTTGAGCAGCACAACAAAGAGGGCAGCTACAAAACGGTCATCCAAAGCACACTACAATAGCAAGGAAAACCAAAATGCTATGCAACCCCGCAGCGGTTACGCAAGCAGTTTCTTGCACTGCACGGCAATGTCACCACCGAGGGAAGCACATTCCTGCTATAAGAAGAAAACAAATTCCAAGCAAAAAAGGCAATGCTTATGCACGACAATATAGGGAAAAAATGTTGTTTTTTTTTTTTGCAACAAAATTCAACAAAGAAAAGAAAAGAAAAAAGGAAATGGCTGCAAAATTTCCAAAAACATCAAAGGAAATTACCTTTCCTGCCAAAATACAAAAGGAAATCCCACCAAGGCAAGGACAAGTCTTCAAGTTTCCCAAATCAAAGGAGAAAACACCTTCCTCAGCCAAAAAAAAAAAAAAATGGAAAAAGAAAGGAAAAAAAAAAGCAAATCATACTTACCCAAGGACAAGAATTAAAGGTTTCCAAAACCTTGAAGAAAATCACTGAAGCTTTCTAAAACCTTGAAGGAAATCACTAAATGCACTAGCAGGCCTATGATCTGCCTTAGAGCATCAGCTCAAGCGCTCCATCCTGGTAGTACTTGGAGAAGCCAAGCATAGATGAGGAACCAGGAGTCAAGGTGGCGCAGATCAACATAACTCCGAGTTGGTAGGATCCTATCATCAACTACATAGTCAACGGAACGCTCCTGGCAGACAGACTAAAGTCTAGGAAGCTCCAGACGAAGGCAACACGCTATTATATATGGAACGACATGCTTGTTCACATATCCTTCTCAAGACCACATCTCTGCTACTTATCACCTCTCGATGACTGATGATTCTTAGCTTAATCCACAAAGGCATCTGTGGAAACCACTCTACAGGCCGCTCCCTGGCGCAAAAGGCTTTTAACACAGGCTACTAATGCCCAACCATGCATCAAGACTCCAAAGAGTATGCACAATGGTGCAACAACTGCCAGCTCTTCAAGCCCATGCCCACATTACCTATTAGTGAACTCTACCCACAGACGAGCCCTTGGCCATTCATGCAGTAGGCGATTGACCTGGTGGGACCAATGTCGTCTACCACTCGAGATAAAGGCATGATGATTATAGCAACAGACTATTTCATGAAATAGGTCGAAGCCAAACCCATGACTACAACTACTCAGACGGATATAGAGTGCTTCATATGGAAGAACCTCATTTGTCACTTTCGTATCCCTCACTCCATTGTCACAACCAATGATCCACAGTTCGTGGGCAAAGACTTGGCAAAGTTCTTCAGAAAATATGGCATCAAGCAGCAAATGTCCACGCCCTGGTATCCGTAGAGCAATGGGTAGGCCGAGGCCACCAACAAGACCATTCCCAACTGCCTCAAGAAGTCTCTCTCAAACAAAAAGGGCAAGTGGCCGAACGAGCTCCCTGGTGTTCTGTGGGCGTATCCTACCACCAAGAGGCAGCAAGCGGTAAAACTTCCTTCTCCCTGGCGTTTGGCTATGAGGTGATCATTCCTCCTAACATCATGGTACCAAGCATCAGCACTGTATTGCCGAATTTTGAGCAAAACGAGAAGAAGATGGCCATAAACATAGACTTGACAAGGGAAAAGCACAAAAAGGTTATCATCCGCATTACGGCCTATCAGCAGCAGATCCTATCCAGCTACAACAAGAGGGCAAAGATCCGGCAGTTCCAGCCATGAGACTTAGTCATCAGAAAGACCTTCATAACCGCCTGCCAGGAAGGCTCCAAAAAGATGGCTCTCATCTGGGAAGGTCCGTATAGAATCAGCCGAGTAAGCGGGAATGGCGACTACACCCTCACCACTATGAGCGACAAAGAGATCTAGAAGTAGTGGAATGCCTGCAACTTGAGAAAGTACTACGTGTGACCTCCCACCATGCCTTGGACCCTGTTCAAGACAAATAAAGTTTGAAGACTCAAGCAACTAGACAAACAAGACCTCGCATGTCGAAAACTATCAGTTGTTATGCTATTATTGCCTACAAGCAAAGTTAATACATTTCTCTATTTTGAATGAAGATTGAAGGAATTATTCACAAGCTTGGGTCGAATGCATAAACAAACTGACCACCCCTACCAAAGCAGAATACGCACATGCCCTTGCAGACATGGCATGAGCTCTCCCATAAGGAGAAGGTAAACTGATCTGGGATATCCAGAGGTCAACGGGTTTTAAGACTGCTCAGTTTCCCCTGAATGCGTTGACTAACTGTGCTGGATTGCTCCCATATTTAGCCACAATAGACTTTTTCTTAAAAAGACTTAGCCAATTGAAGGATTCAATAATGCGGGAGCTCGAGTCTCAAACCGGAAGAGGCGCTAAGGGCAGGATCCCTGCCCATGAAAAAATTGGCATGACTAGATGGCCCGTCCTCGATGTACAAGTCTTCATGAACGTAACTCGACTCCAAAGTGTTGCAATACTAGTTAAGCGACCTACGGAATCAAGTTACAATTTGATGTGATATAAAATAGCACACAAACTTAAACCCTCTTGTTGACAATTGTAGTAGATGTGTAAGTAGGGATCGTTCTAGACCGGGGATTAGGATGGATTGCTAATCTACTCAAATTAAACTCTAAAACACTAAACTAGACTCTGAAACAGAAAATTAGACTTAAACTACTCAAAATAAGCTAAACTGACTCAAAACACACAAACTAAGTTCCTATGACTCAAAACTAGCACTAAGGGGTGATTTGGACGAAATTTAAACTAAAATGACTCGAAATACTAAATGGGGATTTGTTTTCACGAATTTAAAATTTAAACAAACGAACTTGTAAAACAAACTTAAAGGGTACAAAATTCGGGTGAATAAAAGGGTGAAAGGCTAGCTAGATGATCCTTCTCCACACATGACATAGATGCAACGTAAATCGATTTCCAGTTATTATTCCTCTAAACCATGAATGACAATGCCCCAAGTTAACCGTGAATAGCACTAATTAACCATAAGATTTTCCTAAATTCATTGAATTGGACATCGCATTGCAACCAAATTATTCTTCTCAAGTTCCCTACATGAACAGCATAATAGAGATACATATCAAAGATCATTAAGTTCTATGAAAATCATAAGCATTGACAAGGCATACGTAACTATGAACAACATGATACTCCTGCCATGAATTTACTTAACGCGATCGTGACTAGCGACCTCCACTACTTGCAAATATAAGTTCATAACTATTAGGTGAAAATCCCTTATATTCTAGCATCAAATTCATGCATGCAAACTAAGTATCCATCCTTAATCAACATACAAGAATAAGTTACCAATCAAGCAGTTAAGCAAATTGCATTCACAATTTATGAAACAATAATTGGATGTAATCAATTCATATCACATATATGTTCATGGCTTTAAATTCAACTCTAGCTAAAACGAGTTTAGTTCCTCATGTTCGCAATTAAACAAAGACAATTAAATTTAAACATTGAAAACAAAGATAGAATACACCTGGAAATGCTCCAACAATCCAAGGTCTTGAATGGCAAGGACGGCTCCAAGCTTCTTCCATTCCTTCTTTGCAAAGCTGCGGCACAAAGGGTTTTTCTGACTTCTAGGCTCTTGTGTGTGGTGTTCCTTAATGTAGCAGAATGGGGTGTATTTATAGGCTGAGGGCACGACATGAAGTTTGTGAAGGAAAAGGATTACACATTCCACTCCAACAAGGAAAAGGATGTGCGGTAGATTCCTAGGGGAAAGGGATAAGGTATGCGGCATAAATCCAGGAAAAGGGCTTCTAGAAACCTGATATTAGGTGGTTTAATGTAGAATTAATTCCCCCTTGCAGCTGGAATTAAGGTAGGATAAGATTAGGATAAGATAAGGTAAGATAAGGTTAGGTAGTTTGGATAATGTTGGATAAGATAAGGTTTTGGATAATGTTCCTTCCTTTTAGCTGATTCCTTATCTTCAATGTCTTGAATTAATTCTTCATATCTTTAGCATATTCCTAGCCTCTCTTGAACTTCAAAAACATCCATCCACCTTGCTTCATGCATGGGCTATCCATTCCAAGCCCAAAATTGCTCTAAAATGCTCCAAATTGCACTTTCTTGCCAACCTTGTCATTTGGACCTACAAACACACGAAAATAGCTTAAAGCACTCTAACAAACAGAAACTAACTAAGTAAATGCAAAGAAACAAGCTAACGAAGTCGCATAAATATGCTCCTATCAAATTCCCCCACACTTGGCTTTTGCTAGTCCTCGAGCAAAACAAAACAAACAAAACATAACCTAAACCTTCCAACGTTCACCTCAGGGATTTCCAATGGAACATGACATGTTAAAATCACTACTTACATACATTTTAGCCATCCCTACCCTCGAGCTCAAACTTAATCGCAGTAACCACTTACTAGCTCGCATTTAATCAATTAAAACAATGTTTTGAATTTAGTAACATGCCTTAGAGAATCCCTCAATTCCTCACCAGATATACTCTCTATTTTCACACAGATTTTTTGACTACACTCCCTACACTAGGTATATATGAGAAGATTGGTGTAAACATGTAGACTAAACA
This sequence comes from Heteromeles arbutifolia, assembly GCA_024362995.1. Classification (NCBI taxonomy): domain Eukaryota; kingdom Viridiplantae; phylum Streptophyta; class Magnoliopsida; order Rosales; family Rosaceae; genus Heteromeles; species Heteromeles arbutifolia. Next base: position 15,599,686 of record JANCRC010000008.1, on the reverse strand, counting down.
CTCACATATGTTATAACAAAGAAAGCACTTTATGGAATTATTCACATAAACATGTATATGATCTCATGAACAGAATACTACTATTTAGAAGCAAGAACCAAGGATACCATATGCTCATACCAATCTCAAACTACATATATTGAACATATAACAATCAAGATGGAAGTCTAAGGGTTGTAACGAGGCTAAGGTATTGGCTAACAAAGAAAGGTTAAGGATAAACAAAGGTTCTTAAAGTGATAGTAAGCAAAGCAATGAAATCAACATTTAAAATTCACTTTTGAATGAAGCAACCAACTTTAAACACAGAGGGAATGATTCATACCACTTTCAAGGCCAGATTCAAACTTTTGGACCCTTTCTTCAACAACCAATACTTGTGAGCTCATTCTCACTTACTTCTCAACTCTTTTTCTTCCTTTCTCTTTTCTTTTCACGTTTTTCTTCTTTTTTCTTTTTCACGTGCCCTTTTCTTTCTTTCTTTGGCACCTAAACGCATCACCATACAAATTCCCAACGAAAAATCTTCCCCCACACTTGTTTTTCTGCAAAATGTCGATCAAAAGGAATTCCCTCTAAGTCATGCTTCACTATCCTTTAAGAACAAGGGTATGGATAGTCCTATACTAGGCTAGGTAAGGATAATGTGGTTAACAAAGAAAATAGGCTAACTACGGCTCAACGGGGTTAAACCTACAATACATATGCCAGGGATAAGGCTTTTTGGCTCTAGTTTTAACCAAACAACTTCATCTTGTTATTTGTTACGCACTCAATTTTATGCTTTGAATGAAACGGGCATGAGTTCTAGTATTTGGAACTAATATGATGAAAAAGCATTCTAAGTAGCAACCAAGCAAAGAAATAATGAGATCATGCAACAACTTTAGAAAACAAGAATATTAAGATTAATAACTCTCCAAATAAAGTATAGGCTCAAGTCTCTCAGGGTTGTAGCGTTAGTTTGAGTTTCTTCGTTCAAGCATGTTACAAAAACAGATTTTTACTTTTGTGATTATATGTGAATTTGTAAAGGATAACTACAACCAAGCATAAACCAAAGAGCATATCAAACTTCCACCCATGTTTGTAATTTTCTTTAACAGTCAAGCAATTAAAAACCAAATCCTGATCATTGTGTTGAAGGGTACCCTAAGACACAAACACACAAAAATCACTCTAAAAACGACTCTTAATTTTCACTTCAAAACACATAAAAACACTTCAAAACACAATAAAAACACTTAAAAATAGTGAGTAACAACTTTTAGAAGTGCTAGGTGATAAAATTCAACAAAAAATCCATGAAAAGCACTTTGTTTACCCCCCCCCCCCCCACACTTAAACCAAACATTGTCGTCAATGTTTCAAACATAGACTCACACGCAAACAATCAAACAACACAACTAACAAGCATGACAATTATGGCAATGTAAAAGCAATAAAAAGTAGGGTTAAGGAATGCAAATCTGGTTTTGGAGCCGGAGATTCCTAGGTCTTCTTTATTTGGACGCATGGGTTGCCTCCCAAGAAGCACTTGCTTTAACGTCTTCCAGCTGGACGATACCTCCTTTTAAGCTTCATTGACCCCCATGGCATGGAGGGGTTTTCCCTCCACGACATGCTCCACGAAATACTCATGCATTGGATCTATGAACGGAAGGGGATAGTGATCCTCCCTGATTTTGGCGTTACGTTTCCAAAAGTTAACGTAAGCTGTCCCACCACCTTGGATTCGATTGGGTACCTGCACCAAAGAAGGTAACAACCTTGATATGGGAATTGGAATTGGAATAGGTGGCTCATCAATGTATTGCGATAAAGTGGCAGCACTGTCAACACTTCCACAAGTGGTGCTTTCGGTCAGATTTGGTGTTTTGAGGGCAGTGGCTATATGATCCACTCCAATTCCCTTGTCGATAGTGGTTCGAAATACATCCTTCTTGATAGGTACTGAACGTTCCTGCCCCATATTTTTAATCACATCTATGGCAAAACAAGAACGAACATCATTAGGATTCTTAAACAGATTCAGAAACATTGAATTTAATCATATCGCCACCAAACTCCATCATTAACGCTCCCTTGGCCACATCAATCTTGGTTTGGGCTGTTTTCATGAAAGGTCATCCAAGTAAGATTGGCAATGGTGAAGAGTGGGCTGAATCTTCCATCTCAAGCACATAAAAATCGGCTGGAAAGATCAAATGCTTAACCTACACCAAAACATCTTCCAAAACTCATTTCGGATATGCACTAGAACGATTGGCTAATTGGATAATAACTCCATCATTTCTAAGCTCTCCTAGATTCATAGATGCATAAACAGAATATGGCATGACATTAATGGAAGCACCTAAATCTAGCATAGCATGCTCAAACCGGGTATACCAATTACACAAAGGATAGTGAAACTACCTGGATTTTTGCATTTAGGTGGCAGCTTTCTTTGCAACATTGCAGAGACATTTTCACTTACATGTACCACCTCTTTCTCCCGAATTCGTTTCTTTGTTGTACAAAGTTCTTCAAAAACTTGGCATACTTCAGAATTTGCTTTATCGCATCAAGTAGCGGGATATTGACTTGCACCTTCCTGAAGGTCTCTAGAATGTCTTTTTCATTCTCTTCATTCCTAGATTGCATAAACTTGCCAGGGAAAGGAACATTTGGTGGAATAACATTAGAAGGAATTGAACTTGGACTTACCTTAGTTGATTTGGACGGCGTAGGGTGCTTAAGGGGCTGCGGCAAGGGTTGTTCTGCCCTTGCCGTGGGTTTTCCTTCTTGTTGCAGATATTTTTCGTCCTCTTCTTGGCTTAATTTGGACGTTTGTGGGTTGGGTCCAACTTTTTTGCCACTTATCAACGTGATGGCCTTGGCGGATTCAAATCCTCCCCTTGGATTCACAATGCTTGAACTTGGCAGTTTGCCTTGTTCTTTAAACTGGCCCATGAACTCCGCCACTTGCCCTATTTGCTTCTTCAATTCGTTCACCTCTTTAGCTTGATTTTACATTTTGTTAGCTTGATTTTGCATTTTTTTGGTTTGATTTTGTACTCCCTGCGTCAAAGAGGTGGGTAATTGAATAACTTTGTCATTATCCAAAGACATACTTGAATTGGGTTGGGCCGAATGTGGTTGAGGTTGCATTGGTGCAAATGGCCTTTGAAACATCCCAGGGCGTGGCTGTCAAAATCCTCCTTGTTGTTGAGGTTGTTGAGGCTCCCGGCAACCGTGCCAAAAATTTGATGTGATATAAAATAGCACACAAACTTAAACCCTTTGTTGACAATTGTAGTAGATGTGTAAGTAGGGATCGTTCTAGGGCAGGGATTAGGAGGGATTGTTAATCTACTCAAATTAAACTCTAAAACATTAAACAGGACTCTAAAACAGAAAACTAGACTTAAACTACTCAAAATAAGCTAAACTGACTCAAAACACACAAACTAAGTTCCTATGACTCAAAATTTATACAACAATTACAAATCACTAATACTCATAGAACAAGCATGGATACATCTCTTTCATCCGCTCCTCTGTCTCCCATGTGGCTTCCTCCACCGAGTGGTTCCTCCACAACACCTTTACTAAGTGCACTGTCTTGTTTCTCAGAACCTTATCTTTCAAATCCAAAAGTCACCGGCTCCTCGTCGTAAGTCAAATCAGGATTAATTTCTAACGACTGCGGTGGTAACACATGAGATGGATCTGAGACATAGTGACGAAGCATCGAAACGTGGAACACATCATGCACTTTAGATAACTCCGGAGGCAACTCAAGTCTCTAGGCTAGTTCGCCGATCTACTCAGTGATCTGTTACCGTCCAATATACCTAGGACTTAATTTCCCCTTTTTCCCGAACCGTACACACCTTTCCATGGTGACAGCTTCAAGAATACCCAATCACCTACCTTATAGGTCCGATCTGTGCATGTCTGTCCGCTAAGCTCTTTTAGCGATCCTAGGCTAGCTTCAGGTTAGACTTAATTACCTGAATATTTTGAGTAGTCCCGTCTACAATCTCTGGGCCCACCAAATTCTTTCGCCAACCTCTGACCAACACAACGGCGTATGACAGGATTTACCATACAATGCCTCGAAAGGTGACATACCAAAATCATTTAAAAACGTAATTTCTGGAAAAATACCAACTATACAGATATATACTAAAAATAAAAGCCCACTCACTGATACGTAGAAGGATCGTAGCCCTTGAGTCTCTCATGACCGCGCTCATCCTTAGGATAGGTCTCACCTAAATGCGAAACAACTATATAAACATCATTTAAAAGCACATAACCAACATTAGGTAAAAACTTCTCATACATTGCTCAATTGGGGTGTTTGAATATACCAGCATGATCTACTCAATCCCACGAACACCCCCATATTTTTAGAAAAATTTTCTGACGTGTCACTCGCCCTCACACGCTGGCCAAGGCATGGCCACATGCACCGCCCACGCGCAGGCGCGTGCTTGGCACATAAACGAAATCTCTAATGCCGTTAGGGAATATTTCGTTAGAAACAAGAATATTCCGTTAACTTTAACTTGATGCCGTTACATTTAGTTAGGAATATTCCATCAACTTTGACGGAATATTCCTTCGTCCCCTACTGCTGCGTCGTCGGATTCTGAAAAATCTTTAAAAAACCTTATTTCTAACTCAACTCAACACCAAACTTCACGAAATTAACGTCAAAATGAAGCTTAGGATGAGTGAAAGAGAATTATACCACTTTGAAGTCCAAAACACGAAGGAATCTCGCCGAAGAAATTCCACGAAATTCGGCCAACCTCGAAATTAGCTTTCCCGACGTCCAAAATCCACCAAAATTGTTCTCCGAGCTTCGTGATAGTGTTCTAAGGCTCCCTACGATCTTAGAATTCCCTAAAACTCCCTGGTTTGCGAGCACATGAATAGTACCATCGACGGGGCTTCACGGATCCAAGGGTACCATTGAACTCACAAGGTTGCAAGGAGGATGATAAAGATGTTTATAGGTACGATCCATGTCCAGAGAGATGGGATGTATGCTTGTCTGTACGTTTGGAGAGAAAATGGGAGAATACTCGAGAAAAAAGAGAGAGAGACAGACAGAAATGGTGCACGTGTGCATGTGAGTGTGTCTGTGTGTACATATGTTTAGTTCTCAACCAATCTCAACAATTCAAACCCAAGTTCTCTTTGGGTCCAAAGATATGGGAAGAAATCTAATTGGCCCAAAACGTAGCCCAATCACACACACACAATCACTAATGCTTAAGGGTAAAAACGTCATTTCCACGTTATCGATAAATTATTTCGGGACGGGCTGTCACATTAAAGCCGTCTCATATAAATGTTATATGCTTAAACGATAAGTCCAAGGAATATGTAATTGGGAGATTGTGATCTAAAGAACTTAGATTCATTAGACCATTCTCTTTCGTATACATATCCTAAACGTTCCTGATCATAGGATTGCCAATTAGGCATTGACAGTCCATTAAGATCAATATGTGCTATGTCTTCTCTTAGAGAGAGTGACTGGTCTCGAGTCATTGGTGTGATTGACACCAAGACAAGCATGTAGGTGCTTAATAGAGAATGAGTCCACTGAACGTGAGCAACAAGGAGTTCTCATACTCATGTCGCATGAAAACTCATGGTTGGGATAATGCAAAGTAGTCCATTCACCTGAGGCATCACAGTTGTCTTATGGTTAGGCCCTTGATCGTTGACTATGTCAAAGTCACTCCGTCGGAGGGTGTCCATGACGTAGTTGGGGTTAAGCCACTTAGCCATGGAGGCAAGTGAATGCACAACAAGAGATCTCTAACCTTCAAGCCGCTTGAGGGAGAATTCTCTATGATATGATTAAAAATCTCTGGCCAGAGTATGAATGAAAATTAGGAAGTCGTTCCAAATCACGTTCAAGGTAGTCAGATAAGTAAGAGAATCACATTGGATAGGAAACATGAATAAACTATCAAACCAAACAATGTGATCAAGAGTATTGTACTAGAGAAATACCGTATTACATTGTAATCCCAAACTGAATAAGTTCTTCACCTCTTCTGATTAGCTTGGGTAGCCATGACATGTTGCTACGTGTCACTCATGGTTTTTGGAAGCCCTAAAGGTGTATAATCACTAAAGGGAGAATTGAAAGTAAGTTTTCAATTCACAATCGATTTGAAGAGTTCTAATCGCCCACTGCCTCGCTAAAATGAACCAAATGGATCGTACACCGTGCAAGGTAAAGATTGAGGAAACTACGGAGATGAGTAAGGATAATTAAATGGTTTAATTATTTATGGCTAGGATTAATTAATATGTTAATTAATCAAACGAATAAGTTCATTTTCGCTTTTGAGTAAGTATTGGACCTCAAGGCCCATTAGGCTCAGGACCGTCAAGCCCATTAACTTAAGTTCTACGACAACTTAATGACTAAAGACTCAAAAATGGGCCAAACAGCCCAAAGCCTTTAGAAGGTCGGCCATATTGTGAATGAAAGGTTTTTTGGTTCTTTTTGTCACTTAAGTGAAATGACTATATAAAGGACTTTATAGCTAAAATTCATTTGGATTCTCTCTTGAGGAAATTGGAGAGAACAAAAGCTTTCTTTTTCTCTCTAGGAGGCCGGCTCCCTTGGAAGGGATTTACAAGTATCAATCCTCCTCCAAGGTCACTCATCTCTTCTTCAGGTCCCTCCTTGGTGTGGAAACTTAGAGGTTCCCTTTCTTGGGAACTTAGAGAATCCATTCCACCATCCTCTTCTAAGAAATCCATGGAGCTAAGAAGTAAGGAATGAAGGCCCTTTCTTTTAGGTGATTTGCCTTTGCTTATTCAAAGAGGTGCTTCAAATGTATAAAAGTTTCTCAACTTTTTTCTTTAAGATTTGAGTTGAGTCTTGGTTCACCACAACTACTAGGCCTTGAATTTCATGGGTAAAGTTTTGTTTTTGAGTACATACAAGCATGATTCCGCCTTTAATTGTTAATTGCATGCATAAATGTTGCTCAAATGAACTTGTTTTCACAAATTTTTCCTTCAGCCTTCATTCGGGAAACTCCCTAACTTCAGACTCGATGGATCTCTAACAACTGCCTATGCAAGTAAACTTCCCTTCCTTAGCAGAAGAATCAGTCGTAGCAGAAGGAGGAATAGGCCTAGGCACCACCTTAGCCGTAGAATCCACATTCTCACTCTTCATAGCGGTGAGCCTCTCAGAAGCTGAACTAGCCTTAGCTCCCGATGCGGGCTTCTACATAAACCCAGACACCAGGGAACCACCGAACCTTTTCGTTAGGCAATCCTCTTAGCAATGGTCGTGGCTACCTTCAGAGCAACAGGTTTCATAGGCTCAAACTCAATGGTCTTTTTCTTCTTCTTGGGAGAAGTCAAATCGATGGCAAGGTTCTCAGCAGCATACGAGCCCCATGAGCAGCAGAAGAAGTCATTGGCTTTTTCTAGGCCGAAGGCTCATAAGCAGGTGAGCAAGGTATTTTTTTTCCACCCTCATTGGTAGCAGGCTTTACAGCAGCGATCGGATAAGCAAACGCCTCATTCTTTATCCGTTTTATCTCTTCCTTTGGAGGTAGCCCGCCTTTCTCCCGATGAAGAAGACTGAGCAGCTAGCGCCACTCGTGGTACTCATCAGGAGTGCCCAAGGCGATGTGCATTTTCTTCATATCCGCCGAAGTTCTTGGAATTGAGCCAAATTCCATATCTACACAAATTAAGAAGGACGATCAGTAAACTGAAGTCATGGAGTAGCTCAACAAAAATTCAAGCAGGCTAGGAATAAAGCAGTTAACTTACCACTGATAAAGACAGTCAGAACACGCAGCTCGAAAGAGGAGTCAAACTCCCACTTTCCACTTACCTCCAAGGTATCTCTTGCCCACTCATGATCACCTTTGCAAGAAACATCAAGCAGCCTATGGCGAGACCTCAGCTGCCCCACGCCTTCCGTGTTGCCGATTTCGAAGAAGTACAAGAACTCATTTATGGATAACCCAGGATCAAAGAACCTGCTCAAGTTCGAGAACCTCACCATCGCACGAACTACATTCGGGGATCACTGAGTAGGCGCCCATTTCATGGAGCAGATCACCTTCTGAAAAAGACTTGGAATGGGGAAAGTAAATCCCAACATGAAGTAATACAGATGGAATTTGATAGCCCTCTTCCTAGCAGTGGTACTCTTGCTGCATGATTCATGGCCACTATCATCTTTCACCCGCTTGACATAAACCCCTGACAGAATCGCAAGCTTGTACGTCAAAAAAATCCCAAAATAGCTCATCAGAATTGACCTTGACATGTGCAACCTTGAAGTAACACCTTGCTGGAAGAACCACCTTAACGGTACAAAGGTGGAAGGTATTCGTCACTTTTGCGATCAGAGGAAGACATCTCAAAATCCCTGCAAAAGGAATGAAGCAAAAATATTTAGAACGCAGCTCGTGAGAAGAGAATAAAAAAAATTGAAAATTAAGGGAAGACCGCAAAGCCCAGCGCCCCAACTGAAGGAAAATTTTTGTCCTAGCTAAGAACATGTGAGAACATTTGAACACATATACAAACTAATAACACTTTAAAGTAGGCATGCATTCAAAAACAATTCTAAAACCCATGACTTTCAAAGCCTAGTGAATGGTGAACCACATCACTCTTTAACAACATTAAAGAGAAGAAAGGATTTTGAGATTCATTACCCTTGAAGCTCAGCCTTGTTTACACAAGGGATTCACCCAAGTGGAGGGCCTTCAAGTCACCTCCTAGCTCCTTGGATCTTCCTTGTGATTTACTTCCTTTTGATACTCCTTTGCTCCTTGAGGATGTGAGGAAAAGATCTCCAAAAACACCAAAGGTTTGGTGTCTCTAAGTCTCCACACCAAGGATGAGGTGTGAAGATGAAATGGATGACTTAGAGAAGAAAAGATTGCTAGCTATTTCTTCCCTAAGTGGCCGGCCTCTTTTAGAGAAAAAGAGAGAAAATGTTTCTCTTCTTTGCCTCAAGAAAACCCTAATGAGGTAAAAGCTATAAATATGCTTTTATATATCTTTCTTTGGTGAGTGGCAAACTTGCAATTAAGTAAAACTCACCACTTCCCTCACTATGGCCGGCCATCTTAAGTGATTGGGCTATTTGCCCATTTTTGTTTTAGTTGTCTTACAACTTAAACATAATGGGCCTAGTGGACCAAACCTTTTTGGGCCCCGAAGCCCAAAACTAATTTAAAAGCCTAATACGAACCTTTCGTATAATTAATTAACTAATTAATTAATTTTGACCAATTTTTCAATTAAACTATTTAATTGCTTATCCATCTCATTTATATTTCTTCACTTTCATCCTTACTCGGTGTATGATCCATTAGGTTCTAATTAGCGAGGTAGTGGGCGATTGTTACTTGGGAATTGAAACTACATTTCAATTCTCCCTTTGATGAAGATTAGTGTTTGCTAATCCTCAGGGCTTCCACAAACCATGAGTGACACCTAGCAGTATGTCATGGCTACCCAAGCTAAGTAGAAGTGGTTGGAGAACCTATCCAGTTACAATTACAATGCAATACGGTCATTCTCTAATACAATACTCTTGATCACATTGTTGGAGTGATAGTTTGTTTCATGTCTACTATCCAATGTGATACTTCTCTATATGAATCAATTGAATATGATTTCGAACATACTTCCTAAATCATATTCGTATGCTTTGGCCAAAGACTCTCGAATCATATCTCAGAGTATTAACCTTCCACCATGGAAGGTTAGAGATCCCTTGTTGTGCATTCACATGCCTACATGACTAGATAGCTTGACCCCAACAATGTCGTGGACACTCTCAATGGAATGCCTTTGACATAATCAAAGATCAAGGACCTAACCATTAGACATCAATGATGCCTCAGGTCAAAGGACTACTTTGCATATTGCAACTTATGAGTTCTTACATGACATGTATGTTCGAACTCTCTTTTGATCGTTGTTTAGTGTACTTGATTACCTTTTGAGCACCTATGTGTTTGTCTCAGTGTCCAACACTAAATGACTTGAGACTAGTCATACTCACGCTTAAGTTAACATAACACATACTAACCTTAGTGGATTGTCAATGCCCAATTGGCAATCCTTCGGCTAGGAACGTTTTAGGAATGTTCATAAGAGAAAGGCCTTGTTAATCTAACTTACTTAGATCACTTCTCTCTTAGATTAAATACATTCCTTGGATTCCCTTATTGCTTAAACACATGATACAATAAATAGTGATTAACAATAAGCTTTGCCCTTCATTAAACATATAATAATTTAATACAATAAGTATTCCAAAAGCTATTACATCAAATGAGTGGCTTTGTGGGCATACTTCCAACAATCTCCCACTTGCACTCAAAGCCACCTTCCCATGTATCTAATACCCATCCTTTCCCTATGGCGGTCAAGTTGGATTTGAGACATTGGGTTCGTCAGTGGATCTGCTACATTATCGGCTGAGGCAACCTTGAGGATGTTAACTTTCTCCTCGGCAGCATATCTTCTAATGATATTAAAGCGTCTATCAAAATGCTTGTTTTTTTAATAAGCCCTGGGTTCCTTGGCTTGAGCTATCACCCCACTATTATCACAGTACAAAGTTACTGGTGATGTAATGGTTGGAACCACTCTAAGTTTAGTGATGAACTTCTTCATCCAGAACGCTTTTTTGCCGGCTTCAGCTGCAGCGACATATTCAGCCTCTGTCATGGAATTAGCAATTACAGATTGTTTCTTGCTTTTCCAGCTGACAGCCCCACCATTCATAGTGAACATATATCCAGAGTTGTAACTTCTATTGTCGACGTCAGATTGGAAATCTGCATCTGTATAGGCTTCTACTCGTAACTCTGTCACTCCTCCGTAAATGAGGAACATGTCTTTAGTTCTTCTTAAGTACTTAAGTATCGTCTTGATAGCTACCCAGTGTTCTGATCCTGGGTTAGATTGATATCGACTAGTAATGCTCACAGCATATGCGATATCAGGCCTTGTGCATTCCTATGGCGAAAACATAAGGAATAACACCCATCTGCCGTATTTCTTTACGAGTCTTAGGTTCCATGGACTTAGAAAGGTGAATTCCATGTCTCATAGGAAGAAAACCTTTCTTAGATTGTTCCATCTGGAACCTACTTAGCACTTTATCTATGTACATAGATTGGGATAATCTAATTAATTTTCTAGATCTATCACGATAGAGCTTTATCCCAAGCACATAAGATGCATCTCCCAAATCTTTCATGTGGAAAGTTTTGGACAACCACACTTTTACAGAAGAAAGTACTGCAGTGTCATTCCCGAATAGTAATATGTCATCTACATATAACACTAGGAATACAACTGCATCCTTAACGACCTTTTGATAAACACAATTGTCGTCTTCGTTTTGAGTAAAACCAAACGATTTGATTTCAGTGTCAAAATGAATATTCCAGCTCATAGAGGCTTACTTAAGTCCATAAATGGACCTTTGAAGTTTACATACCTTAGTCTTTTCAGACTTGGACACGAAACCTTCGGGTTAAGTCATATAGAGCTCTTGCTCTAGGTAGCCATTCAGAAAGGCCGTCTTCACGTCCATTTGCCATATCTCATAATCATGGTAGGCAGCTATAACAAGCAAAATGTGAATTGACTTAATCATGGCTACATGAGAGACGGTTTCTTCATAGTCAATCCCTTATCGTTGCATGTAACCCTTGGGTACTAATCTAGCCTTATAAGTCTCCACGTTCCCATCAACGCCTATCTTCCTCTTGAATACCCATTTGTTTCCAATAGGTACTATACCTTCTGGAGGGTCTACAAGAGTCCAGACCTGATTTTGATACATGGAATCCATCTCGGATTTCATGGCCTCTTGCCATCTCTTTGGATCAATGTCGAACATTGTTTCAGTGTAGTCTCTAGGGTTCTCTTTTGTGTCATTGTCACCTAGAAGGTGCAATTCCACAAAGTTATTATCCAAGCCATACCTCTGAGATGGCCGACTGACCCGTTCAGATCTACGTAGAGCTAGTGGTTCAGGAACAGGGTTGTCAACTTGTCGAGTACTTGTTTGTGGTTCATCATTAATCTCATTAATCTCCATCATTTTACTTATAGTTCCTTTGAGAACAAATTCGTACTCTAGAAACTTAGCAGTTCTGGCGACAAAGACTTTCTAGTCATCAGGATGGTAGAACTCATATCCCATAGTTTCTCTAGGATATCCCACAAAATAGCACCTAACTGATCTCGCTTCAAGCTTAGTAGCTTCAAGCTTCTTGACATATGCTTCACAACCCCAAATCTTAATATGATTAAGACTTGGCTTTCTTCCATGCCATATCTCATAGGGCGTATGTGAAACTGACTTGGAAGGTACTCTATTAAGCAAGTAAGCTGCTGTATATAGAGCATATCTCCAGAATGTTACTGGTAGATCTGCGGAACTCATCATAGAACGAACCATGTTCATCAAGGTTCGGTTTCTCCTTTCAGAAACTCCATTAAGTTGAGGAGTTCCTGGTGGAGTCCACTGTGATACTATTCCACACTCTTTGAGATAATCTAGGAATTCAGTACTCAGATACTCACCCCCTCGATCTGATCTTAGGGTCTTTATCTGTTTCCCAGTTTGCTTCTCAACTTCATTCTTGAATTCTTTAAACTTTTCAAAGGATTCTGACTTGTACTTCATAAGGTACACATAGCCAAATCGAGAGTGATCGTCGGTGAATGTGATATAGTAGGAGAAGCCTCCTCTCGACGTAGTAGACATTGGTCCACATACGTCAGTGTAGATTAACCCTAGAATTTCAGTGGCACGCTCTCCCTTCCCAGTGAATGGAAATTTGGTCATCTTGCCTTTCAAGCAACATTCACAAGTACCCATTTGGTCATTACCTAATGGGTGGAAATATCCGTCTTTCGACATCTTGCGAATCTTATCAAGGTTCACATGTCCGAGTTTAAGATGCCACATCTTTTCTTGGTTAACTTCTTCTGTAGCCCTTTTAGGTTTTGAGGTATTCCCGCTTTCAATACAGTGCATCCCACTACTTGTCTCTAGGTGAAAAAATCCCTCTATCATATTACCATGAGAGATAATACGACCGTTCAAGTATAAAGTCCAACTCATTTTGTCAAACTATACTGAGTGTCCATCTCGTAAAAGCATAGAGATAGAAATCAAATTATTTATACATGAAGGAAAATATAAACAATTTTTAAGTTCTAAGACTTCCCAGAGGGTAGTTTAAGCATGTAGGTGCCTACTGCTTTTGCAGAGATCTTAGTGCCATTCCCAACTCGCACAATCATCTCCCCATTGAGCAGTGTCATGCTCCCTATTAGTCCCTGCAACGAATTGCAGATCTGTTGACTAGTCCCTGAATCAAATATCCAGGAATTAGAGCTTACTGTAAAAACACTATCTATGACAGAAATAGTCCCTTCAAAAGTTCTTGTCATAAGGCTCGCAATGCTCACCCTGCATTTCTTCTTCCAACGTTCATCCTTTCCACAATGAAAGCATGTTCTTTTGGACTTTCTTGCCTTCTTCTTATGCAACCTTTTCCTTGTGATTACATTCTCACTCCCACTGTCCTTTTTGAAACTTTGTTCAAACTCACAGCACATGTCAATCATCTCGGTAAAAGTATGATCGAATCTATTCACTTTATAGTTTACTATAAACTTAGTGAAATCATCCGAGAGAGATGCAAGGAAAAAGTCTTGGGCCATTTTCCCATCGATGGAAGTTCCTAAATTCTCAAGATCTAGAAAGATCTTTTCCATCTTTTGCCCATGTTTTTTGACCGATGCCCCCTTTGCCTTTTTGGCATTCAATAGACTACAAACATTTGAGAATCATACGTTGTCTCAATGTCATGCATCTTGTGCAAACTTTCAACCATGGCACAAGAAGTGTCCATGTGCTCATGTAGCTTCTTAAGCTCCTCACTAAGTGAAGTGAGGATTAAGCATTTGGCTTGTAAGTCATCCTCAAAGTGTCTTGTATAATTTTGACAATCCTCCTTTGAAGCTAACTTCGTAGGAGGTACATGAGGAGGGGATTGCTTGAGCACATACAATATGTCATTCATCTTTGAGACATTCTCAATGTGATGATACCAAGCAAGGAAACGTTGGCCCCTAAGGTCCTTTTTGTCAAGTATAATGGTAGGTATAATTTTAGGCATGTCGGTAACTACATAACATAACATAAATCATATTAGATTGTTGATTTTAAAACTACTTGATTGGGTCTTAAATCAAATAGAACCACCCACTATTTTTGGCAAATTCCACATCCCTCAATGGAATCTGAGAGTTATGTTGAATTCTTAGCAGGGTACGAAAGACTCACCATTATCAAGCCTACCTCACAATGATATGATGTTGGTTAGCAACAATAACGATGAGAGAATAACGCTTTAGTCATTTACAACTCTTGTAATTACCCATCTCGTTTGGCCTCTAGAGAATGATGCCTCACAATGATATGACGTTGGCACCATTGCAGTTAGTTAAGTTATTCCCACCATTCTAGTTCGTGTAAGGGTTCAAAAATAGCCTCACAATGATATGATGTTGGCCATCCTCGTTGCCTACCTCTCTACATCATGTATGTTCATATGGACTCCTCGTGAAGGTAAGCACGTACTTTGAACTTTCCCATGATAGGGTGAAGCCGGTGTATGAGTCATAAACGATTGGAGCCCACCATGGTGGAAGGCCTACGAAGAGATGTTCAAAGCATATCTCGCTTATTAACTTAATATTCGTTTTGTCGAGGGCGTAGTGTTGGGCTACATCAAATTCATTTTAATCTTATTAAAAGGACTTAGGATGATTATGAACCGTTTGATTTGATCCAACACGAGCCTTGTGTTGGACCTTGGGTCTAAGGTAGGTAGTTGTTGATTTTAGTTACACGTTTAATCTAATTAAACCGTCATTTCCTATTGGGCGTTGGACCCAACTATTCCAATTTGCATGCAAATAAACAAAAAGGAATACTTGAATTAAAAAGAAGGGCTTATGCCCTTTTACAACAAATTGGAAGGACTTATGCCCTTTTACAACACATTTGAACTAATCAAATTACATTCAAATCTAAACTACTTAACCCAAACATTCATAATGTAAAACAACCAATCACATAGCTCAATTATCGAGGCCTTTGGTTCATAATCACCCTTTTCTTAATCAATCACATTAACTAAGAAAGCAACTTAAACAATTGGTTTTCGGATTCATAGAATTGATTCAAATGGAACTAAATCAAATGAAAATCCAATTCTCATTAAAGAGACAAAACCATTTTGTTCTCATCATATTTTGGGCCGAAAAACAATGACCTCAACTATTGGGCCACTAAGCAAAACACAAACCTTTTGTGGTCACTTTGTAAAAACACAAGAGTCCACAACTTGAACTGCCCTGAAGGTAAGCACGTACTTTGAACTTTCCCATGATAGGGTGAAGCCGATGTATGAGTCACAAACGATTTGAACTGCCCACTCACGGGTATGTAGACGGGTCGTAACCTCCATGCCTAGCCTGGCTACGCTCGTCCTCTGGATAGGTCTCGCCTATATGAGAAGTAACTGAAATAACGTTAATTAACGCACATAAACGACAATTACTAATAACTTCTCATACATAGCTCAATTTTGGCATATGAATATACAAACGAGACCTACACGACGTCACGAGCGTCGTGATATTTTTAAAATAATTTTACTGTAGCTCACGCGCCCCCACGCGCATGGCATGCGCCTGGCGCGTGTCGTCTTCAACCCTGGGTCGCCGGCGCCGGCCACCGGTCGTCGGAAACCTGCAACTTGCCATATCTTGGCCATTTCTTCACCATTTCAACTCATTTTTCTTCCTACATACTCTAAATTAAGAGAGGAAGAGGGCTATACCTTCAAAAACCTCAAAAAAGCTTTGAATCACGACGGAGCAAAATCTCAAAAATCGGCCACTTTCGAACTGGGGTTTCCCGACGTCCAACTCGAGCCAACGATACACTCTGAGGTTCGTGAGGGTCTCACAAAGCTCCCTGTGAGCTTGGATTGTCCTAAAACAAAGCCAATAAAAAGTTGATGAATAGTACTCAAAACGGACCTCGGGTTTTCGACGTGAAATCGTACGAGTTCTTACCTGAAACTGGTGTCGACGTGTTCGTATGGACCTCAGGAACACAATGGCGCTCTTTTCTGCGTCGATCCGTGAAGGTTTGGTGTCCTTTGGGTGTGGTCCGTACGTGAGGGAAGAGAGAGAGTGACGAGTTCGAGATAGAGAGAGATAGTGACGGGAAGAGAGAGAGTGAACGTGAGGTGTGTGTGTTCTCTTAGTCACCAATCAAATTCAAGGACCAATAATTTGATTGGTTCCAATTATTTAGGGTAGTGCACCATTGGACAATTTCACACACATACATACACACATGTCAAAAATCCCTGTAGGGGTATTTTCGTCCTTTCACGTCCCTAGTGACATAAATGTCGGGACGGGTCGTTACATTCAAGATATTGGTGAAGCCACAAAGGATTCGAGTGACTTTGCAGTCAATTATTTTCATCATGTGCTCTAATAATTTTCATAGGCTCTTTGTTTTCCCATTCCTTTTTCTTCTTTTTAACCTTAACCACAAGCCCCATTACAACCTTAATAAAGACACATGATAGTGGTAGCGAGTAGGTGGAAAAGCAAGCTTATGGAGGCATGTTTTTATGAGATCACTTGAGTGGGACACATTAACCCAGAAATATTGAGTGCATGAGTGTAAATCCTTTGAGAGACTCACTTGTTTTCATATTGAGATTTAAAGAAGCTTTGGATCACATTGTCATGGCTATTTCACACACTACACTCCAAGGATATTTGAGAAACTATTGCTAATACCAGAATATTGTGGATTCGCTTGCTTTGTGCTTATTAAGGTTCTTGATTATTATGTACACTTGAATAAAATGCTTTGAGGGTTATGTAGGGGAAACTGATTTTTCCATGTGATTTTTTGTTTTTGGTTTGGTGATAGAGTATGTTTTTAGTTGCTTGAATTGCTAGGGACTAGCAATAAGCTAGTTAGGGGGTGTGATAATTGCTCAAAAGTGCATGTCTAGTGCGCTTTGATTATACCGGATACATGTTTTTCTTTTTCTTTTTTAATTTTTTTTTAATTTTTTTAATTTTGATACTTTTTTTTGTTTCTTTTCTTGTTTTTTGATTTTTTGTTTATTTTATAATTTTATAATTTTTTAATTTTTGTTTTTTGTTTTTGTTTTTTTTTTTTTTTTTTTAATTTTTATTATTATTATTATTTTTAGCTAAGAAAGGACGTCCGAAAATTATAAAAAAACAAGGCACGAGCCCACGATCACTCTGGCCTTGCTAAGGGTGCCAAGGGAAGAAAGCCCGAGGAAGTACTCCGAGTCGTTCACTTCAAATGCCGACTCAAGTAGCAACTCATATCCTGTAGCAATGTAAGTCATGACTACTGGTGCGACTTGAATCGAAGAGCAGCTGGCACAAATGAGCAAAGCAATCGTAAGGCTGACAAGGACCGTAGAGGAAAATGACTTGCAGATTGCTACACTCGTCAACCGTCTGGAGGCGCAGCACGACGAGAAAGCTGACCCGAACGTTGATCCACCAAAGGATGAAACTGACAAAAATTGAGAAGCCTCTGATGGACAAAGCTGAGGAGAAGCTAGAGGTAGGCCGAGCTACGACTGTCACATGATCTCTCTCTATCCAACAGCTGCAAGAAATGATCACAAGCACGATCAAGGCGCAATATGAAGGAAGCTCGCATGATTCCGCGCTGTACTCAAAACCATACTCTAAAAGGATTGACGCCTTGAGGATGCCAAGGGGTTATCAGTCACCCAAATTCATGCAATTGGATAGAAAGGGCCATCCTAAACAACATATTGCCCATTTCATTGAAACCTGCAACAATGTTGGGACGAAGCAAGACTACATTGTCAAGCAGTTCGTGCGCTCGCTAAAAGGTAATGCCTTTGACTGGTACACTGGCCTCGAGCCTGAGTCTATCCACAACTGGGACCAGCTTGAAAGTGAATTCCTCAATCCCTTCTACATCACTCGCAGCACTGTAAGCATGCTGGAGCTGACAAGTACGAAATAGTGGAAATATGAACCTATCGCCGACTACATCAATAGGTGCTGTTCATTAAGTCTAGATTGCAAGGATCAGCTTTTTGAAACATCCTCCATTGAGATGTATGTTCAAGGCATGCATTGGGGGTTACAATACATCATCCAAGGCATAAAACCATGAACATTTGAAAAATTGGCAACTCGATCCCATGATATAGAGCTGAGTATTGCCAATCATGGGAAGAAGAAGCCGATCACCAACTTCAAAAAGGATAAGGTGTTCACCCCAAAGGTAAACAAGACTGGGCAAAAGCCTGCCAATGAAGCTTTTGTTGTCCATACTACCCGGATCAAGACCTCATCCACGCCCGTCAAGATCTCATCCAAAAACAAAATGAAGGAGATGAAGAGAGGTGAGCCTTCTCGAACCCAAGACAGATACAAAAATATGTTAAGGGAACTAAAGCAGAAGACGTACCCTTTTCGTGACTCTGAAGTGGCTGCAATACTAGACGACTTGCTAGAAAAGAAGGTGATTGAGTTACATGAATGCAAGCACCCCGAAGAGATGAATCGTGTTAACGATCCTTGGTACTACAAATACCATCATATTGTAAGTCATCATGTCGGTAAGTGCTTCGTCCTCAAGGAGCTCATCATGAAGCTAGCACAACATCGGTAGATCGAGCTTAACCTTGAAGACACGGCCGCAAGACATACTACTATGAATGCGTTTGGATCCTTCGATCCCGTGCCTCTCCAAGTGACACCTGCCCACTCCCGTCAAAGCTCAAGCTACACGACACCTTCTGCATAACCATCGCTGAGGGCAAGCGACCAAAATGCACTTACCGACGATGAAGAAGGGTAGACATTAGTGACTTACAAAAAGACAAGGAAGCCAAAACCACAAGCAACACGGCCAAAGGTGGAACAAGGGAGAAAGCATCGCTGCCACAACAATAGAAAGCCCAAAATGAGCATAAGAGCTACTAAGCCAACATACGTAGGGGAACTTATAGAGCAAGAGTCGCGCATTCCCGTCTCCTTGCAAGAATACTTCCCAAATGACTTCTTCCAACAGTGCACTACCGCTGCCTATCCCATGGTTAAAGTGGAGATAGAAAAGCCCTCAAAAGGCAAATCTATTGCCAATGAGGAAGAAAGCCTACTGACACACTTTAGCATCGGGGAAGCACTATGATTGCCCAAGGAGATGCGAAAAGCACTACTACCGGCCTTGGCGAGTCCCAACGACCACGAGGTGCAAGTAAGCAAGGACGAAGGCTTAAAGCTTCGGCCACATGAATAAGCCACATGTTATGCCGCCCATGATGCTATCAACTTCATTGACGAAGACTTGCTGCTAGGGTCAAAGCCTCACAACCGTCATCTTTTTGTCTCTGGGTACGTGAGAGAGAACAAAATCAACCACATGCTTGTGGATGGTGGGTTGGCCATAAACATCATGCCAAAGTCAACAATGACCACAATTGGCATGAAAATAGATGAACTATACCAAAGCTGCCTCCTAATCCAAGGTTTTCACCAAGGAGGACAAAGAGCGATGGGCATAATCCAAGTGGAGATGACCATTGGCAAACTCAAATCAAGCACGTTATTCCATGTGATTGGAGTAATGTCATTCACCGAAGCTGAGAAAGAGTAAAGGTGAACATCAGTATTTGATAGGCTAAATCATTCAAAACCCAGAACTTTGGCACCTGATCGCATTGGTGGTCAAGACCTAACTTCCGTCTTCAAGCGGCTTAACACGCCAACACCCCAAAGCTCTGTTTTTGAAAGGTTGTCAAAACCTAAGAAACAAAGCAACATGGCTAGCTTTCCTCCACGATGGTCGGCCTTGAAAAGACTTGAAGAAACCAAGCAGCCTGCTAGAAAGAGGAAGACAACACCAAATGAAGAAAAGCTCGATGGTATAGCAGCAAAGGATGACGTTCGAAGCTCGATTCTTTCAAGAATGAAGCGCCAAGCAACCTTGGAAGTTGACACAAATGGACAACCGAACGAAAAGAGGCGCACCATCATCCACACTAGCCAATCTTCACGCCAACAAGCCCAAGAGGACGACACTGAAAAGGAGGTCCAAGACATCTTCCACATCACAATCTAAGAAAACAAACGGGACTAGATCCCCAAGGAAGACGTCACTACTGTGCCACCACAGCTCAAGGATGGGGGGCAAGCCACAGTTGGTGATCCCAATGAGCTCAACTTAGGCACAATCCAAGAACTAAAACCTATCTTCGTAAGTGCACTACTAAGTGCAGATGAGATCGAGGAACACTACCAACTGCTAATGGAGTACAAAGACATCTTTGCTTGGACCTACAAAGAAATGCTTGGCTTTGAACCTACCATCGTCGTGCATCATCTTGCATTTAAGCCTGGAACGCGACCGATAAAGCAAACTCAAAAATGCTATCGATCCGAGCTCATCCTACAAATTGAGGCCGAGATTGACAAGCTAATCGAAGCAGGATTCATTTGAGAGGTGCAATACCCTAAATGGATCTCTAACATCGTCATTATCCTTAATAAATCTGGACAAATATGTGTTTGCGTATATTTCTTCAACCTCAACTATGCTTGCCAGAAGGATGACTTTCCCTTGCCAATCATCGAAATCATAGTGGATGCAACCACTAGCCACGAGGCATTATCATTCATGGACGGCTCCTCTGGATACATTCAAATCCGCATGGCTCCCGAAGACGAGGAACTAACAGCCTTTGGCACTTCAAAACGTATCTACTGCTACAAGGTAATGCCCTTTGGCTTGAAGAATACTGGAGCTATATATCAACGCGCAATGCAGAAGATCTTCAACAAAATGCTACATAAAAATGTAGAATGTTACGTGGACGACATAGTTATCAAGATCAAAAGGAGATCCAATCACTTTAAGGATTTACGAATGGTGTTCAACAAACTACGGCACTACAACCTCAAAATTGAAATATGCATCTGGCATCACTTCTGGGAAGTTCCTCGGCTTCATTGTCAAGCACCGTGGCATTGAAGTAGACTAATCGAAGATCAAGGCCATCCAAAGCATGCCCAAACCAAGAAACTTACATTAGCTCAAAAGTTTACAAGTGCGGTTAGCCTTCATCAGATGCTTAATCTCCAACCTTATTGGACCCTGTTAACCCTTCAGTCGGCTAATGAAGAAGGAAGCTCCGTTTATATGGGATGATGCCTGTCGCAATGCCTTTGAAAGCATAAAAAGGTACCTAGCAAGCCCACCTATCTTAGGAGCTCCCGTACCTGAAAAGCCGCTCATCCTATACATTGTCACACAAGAGGGTTCCATTTGAGCACTCTTGGCACAAGAAAATGAAGACCAAAAGGAAAGAGCACTTTACTACCTAATTAGAACTCTCACTGGTGCCGAGCTTAACTACTTATCGATCGAGAAGATGTGCATTGCCTTAGTCTTTGCCGTCCAAAAGCTAAGACACTACATGCATGCTTTCACCATCCATTTGGTTGCTAAAGCCGACCCAGTCAAGTACATTATGTCCAAACTTGTTCTAACAGGGCGACTAGCTAAATGGGTGTTGCTTTTCAATTAATATGAGATCATCTACGTCCTAGCTAAAGTCATCGAGGGGCAAGCATTAGCAAACTTCCTTGCCGATCATCCAATCCCAGCCGATTGGAAAATCTCAGACGACTTGCTTGACGAGGAGGTGTTCTACATCGACATCTTCTCGACATAGACAATGTTCTTCAACAGATCCGTACGAACAGATGGAGCGGGGGTTGGAGTAGTATTCATGCCGCCACAAAGACAAGTACTACCCTATATCTTCCAACTAAGGGAGTTATGCTCCAACAACATCAATGAGTACCAAACGCTAATCATTGGACTCCAAATGGCGATCGACATTGAAATCACAAGATTATAAGTGTATGGCAACTCCAAACTCATAATCAATCAACTCTTGACTGAATATGAAGTGAGGAAAGATGATCTCGTCCCATACTTTCGGCTAGCAATTGAACTACTACAAAAGTTTGAGGTCGTGATGCTAGAACATGTGCCAAGAAAACAAAATCAAATGGTGGACGCTCTTGCTAGCCTAGCCTTAAGTATGGCACTAGAAGAAGACGAAGCTGCGGACGTGCCAGTTTGACAAAGATGGGTGATCCCACTCGTTACTGAAATGCTACTAGATGACACAAACATCATCTTAGTACTTCCAGTCGACATTGAGGAATGGAGACCGTCGTTGATCGACTACTTGGAGCATGGAAAGCTTCCAGACGATCCTAGACACCGCTCTGAAATACGTCAACGAGCACCTCGCTTCCTCTACTACAAAGGAACACTCGACCGACGTTTTTTTGAAGGAGAACTTCTAAGATGCCCAGGTGAGGAAGAAACCAATCAAGCTATGGAAGAAGCTCACTCAGGCGTATGGTGAAGGACTGCCTGGTACACGCCAAAAGGTGCCAAGCCTGCCAATTCCACGCCAACTTCATACATCAACCGCTTAAACCACTACACCCTACAGTTGCTTTATGGTCGTTTTATGCATGAAGATTAGACATTGTAGGACCAATCACACCAAAATCATATGCAGGGGAAGCCTACATCCTAGCCGTAATGGATTACTTTTCCAAGTAGGCTGAAGCCATACCTCTAAGGGAAGTCAAGAAGAAAACTGTCGTCCGTTTTATCAAAGAGCATATCATCCACCGATATGGTGTGCCTCGCTACAGTTCTCCAACCAACTCATGGACAAGCTCTACAAGAAATACAAGTTCAAGCATTACAAGTTTTCCATGTATCATGCTCCAGCCAATGGTCTCGCAGAAGCATTCAACAAATTGTTGTGCAACCTCTTGAAGAAAGTGATCGGCCGAACAAAGAGAAATAGGCACGAAATAATAAGCGAAGCACTTTGGGCATATAGGACAACACATAGGACTCCTACCTAAGCTACGCCTTATTCCCTCGTATAGGCATGAAAGTTGTTCGGCCGCTCGAAAGTCAAATCCCCTCACTAAGGATAGCTATACAAGAAGGCTTGACTGAAGAGGAAAATGCAAAGGTATGACTTCAAGAGTTGGAAGCACTCGACGAAAGAAGGCTCGAAGCTCAACAGCACTTGAGATGCTAAGCACGGTTATCCAAGGCATTCAACAAGAAGGTCCGCCCAAGGTCTTTCCAAAGTGGAGATCTTGTCTTGGCATTACGAAGGCCTATCATCACAACTCACAAAACAAAAAGCAAGTTCACATCAAAATGGGATGAACCTTATGTAATACAAGAGGTCTACACCAACGGCACCTACTTAATCATAGCAAAAGACGGCTTATAGATTGGCCTTATCAACGGCAGGTTCTTAAAGCGCTATTACCCCTAAACCAAACTCAATGCTCCTCGCCTGCATGAGCGTAAACGGCACACGGCACAATGCTCCTTGTTCGCACAAGCTTAAAAGGTGATGCACAACAGTCCTTGTTCGCACGAGCTTAAAAGGCGACACTAACCGCTTTTTGTTCGCATGAGCTTAAAGGCGACACTCAACGCTTCTGGCCCGCAAGAGCATAAACTGTGAACGGCAAAATCAAAAATCAAAATCATCATCAAAATCACCACCAAAACCGTCAAAAAACAATCCATCACTCATTTGAACTACGTCATGACTTGATCCCTCCTCAACCAAGGGTCCGTAGGAAATTTGAAACTTCAAAACTTCAGGTACAGTCGCATCATCAACAAAAAACACGAACACTTTGAAGAATGAAGAGTAAACTCAAAGAATGTTAATACTTTATTTCTTTAAAGGAAGAATTTGGCTACAAAGCCGTATTACAAAATGGGCAAAAAGAAAAAGGAAAAAAAGAAAAACAAACAAGGCAACATAAGCATAAAAGTGGGGCGGCAAGAAGAAAAAAATATTGCTTCACTAAAGCAAAAGACATGCGAGAGAAACCTCGTGAGCGTTGAAGGATGACGATGACAAAGTCACAACGATGAAATGAAATTAGCCATAAAGCTTGAGCAGCACAACAAAGAGGGCAGCTACATGACGGTCCTCCAAAGCACGCTACAATAGCAAGGAAAACCAAAATGCTATGCAACCCTGCAGCGATTACGCAAGCAGTTTCTTGCACTGCACAACAATGTCACCACCGAGGGAAGCACATTCCAGCTATAAGAAGAAAACAAATTCCAAGCAAAAAAAGGCAATGCTTATGCACGACAATATAGGGAAAAAATGCTGTTTTTTTTTTTTGCAACAAAATTCAACAAAGAAAAGAAAAGAAAAAGGAAAGGGCTTCAAAATTTCCAAAAACATCAAAGAAAAGTACCTCTCCTGCCAAAATACAAAAGGAAATCCCACCAAGGCAAGGACAAGTCTTCAAGTTTCCCAAATCAAAGGAGAAAACACCTTCCTTGGCCAAAAAAAAAAATGGAAAAGGAAAGGAAAAAAAAAGCAAATCATACTTACCCAAGGACAAGAACTAAAGGTTTCCAAAACCTTGAAGAAAATCACTGAAGCTTTCTAAAACCTTGAAGGAAATCACTAAAGTTTTCCAAACCATTGAAGGAAATCATCCTCATTGCCAAAATTGAAGGAGGCTCCTACTTAAGGAAGGAAAAAGCAGTTTTTTCCTACACCCACAAGGGAAAAATCCAAGCCTCAAAATATGCCAAATGAATTTTGTCAAAAATTATGGAAAATCAATACGCACAAGAAATATGTGCCGATTTATCCATTTTCAAAATTTGCATTCAAGATCAAGCCTATATGGCCCTTGAATTAAATTTTCATTTCATTCAAGATTAAGCCTCTACAGTCCTTGAAAAAGATTTTCATTTCACTCAAGACTGAGCCTCAACAGCCCTTGAAGAAATGTGTTGTCCAAGAAATACACCTCAACGGCCTTTGAACAAATGTTTCGTTCAAGAAATACGCCTCTACAGCCCTTGAAGAAGCAAACTAATTCAAGATCAAGTCTCGATGTCACTTTTGTTAGAACATTCACATTGCAAGAATTCAAAACTCATTTTGTACATGTGACAAGCACATGCCTCCAACGCGCCTTGAAGGGGGGGCATTTGTAGACATGTAAATTTTGTTGCATGCAAATGATATATCACAACGCTCCACGTGGCATATGACTCATCACAAATGGACAAGTCATCAATGACATGTGGCATAAATCAAGCAAAGGAAGCTCAAGAGCATTCCTAATGCGGCAAAGGGGAAGAAATCTCCTTAAAATCGGCAAAGGGCCCAAATTGCTCCTAAAATGGGAAAGAAAGCTAAAGCATCTTCACAAAACAAGCAAGAATTGAAGATTGCTCGCAAAATAGGCAAGAAAACCCTATAGATTTCGGCCAAGCGAGGTAAAGTGACTGAAAACAAGACAAAAAACATGCCTAAATTCTCCCATGGATGAGTCAAGACACACATCAAAGCCAAATCCACCTAAAGGTATGGCTTTGGAAGTCTATAAATACAAGGTCCCAAGACAAACATAAGGGGGACAATTTCTACATTGAAAGGTCGAAATTCACATATTGAGAAGAACCTCTGCCAAATCTTCGAAGACTAATACACTGCCAAAGCCTTCTTCGAAGAACGTACAACCAAAGTCGAAGCATTCCCTTGAAGAATCAACAAGCACTTGTGCTGATTTCTTCAAGACTTTGTTGCAAGCTTAAAATTTGTAACGACGTTCAATTCAAGATCAAGTTGCCAAGACCCTGGAATCAACGAAATCCTACATCAACACTACCTTTGTCACAACTTTGAGGTGAAGACTATCCATTGTTTCAAGCTCAAAACTTGAAGCAATAGTTCAATCATTCGTCCAAGATCAAGTCATCGCGACCCTTGGATCAACAACCTATGCATCTACATGAAATTTGAAGACTGAGTCAGAGGAAAATTGTAAACAGAGATTGTAACCCTACAAATTCATCAATACAAATCTACTTTGTGCACGTGTTCTTGTTTCATTTGTTACAGAATTTTCGTGTTTACAGCGTACACAGTCACTTAGGTTCCACGAGCAGAAAATGCCCACTTAAATGCACTAGCAGGACTAGGATTTGCCTTAGAGCATCAGCTCAAGCGCTCCATCCTGGGTGAGTACTTGGACAAGCCAAGCATAGATGAGGAACCAGGATTCGAGGTGGCGCAGATCAACATAATTCCGAGTTGGTAGGATCCTATCATCGACTACATAGTCAACGGAACGCTCCTGGCAGATAGACTAGAGTCTAGGAAGCTCCAGACGAAGGCAACACGCTATTATATATGGAACGACATGCTTGTTCACATATCCTTCTCAAGACCACATCTCTGCTGCTTATCGCCTCTCGATGACTGAAGATTCTTAGCTTACTCCACAAAGGCATCTGTGGAAACCACTCTACAGGCCGCTCCCTGGCGTAAAAGGCTTTTAACACAGGCTACTAATGGCCAACCATGCATCAAGACTCCAAAGAATATGTACAATGGTGCAACAACTGCCAGCTCTTCAAGCCCGTGCCCACACTACCTATCAGTGAACTCCACCCATAGATGAGCCCTTGGCCATTCATGCAATGGGCGATTGACCTGGTGTGACCAATGTCGTCTACCACTCGAGACAAAGGCATGATGATTATAGCAACAGACTATTTCATGAAATAGATCGAAGCCAACTCAATAACTACAACTACTCAGACGGACATAGAGTGCTTCATATGGAAGAACCTCAGTTGCCGCTTTGGTATCCCTCACTCCATTGTCACAACCAATGATTCATAGTTCGTGGGCAAAGACTTGGCAAAGTTCTTCAGAAAATATGGCATCAAGCAGCAAATGTCCACGCCCTGGTATCCGTACAGCAATGGGCAGGCCGAGGCCACCAACAAGACCATTCCCAATTGCCTCAAGAAGTCTCTCTCAAACAAAAAGGGCAAGTGGCCGAACGAGCTCCCTGGTGTTCTGTGGGCGTATCCCACCACCAAGAGGCAGCAACCCGTAAAACTTCGTTTTCCCTGGCGTTTGGCTATGAGGTGATCATTCCTCCTAACATCATGGTACCAAGCATCAGCACTGTATTGCCGAATTTTGAGCAAAACGAGAAGAAGATAGCCATAAACATAGACTTGACAAGGGAAAAGCACAAAAAGGTTATCACCCGCATTACGGCCTATCAGCAGCAGATCTTATCCAACTACAACTAGAATGCAAATATCCAGCAGTTCCAGCCATGAGACTTAGTCATCAGAAAGACCTTCATAACCGCCTGCCAGGAAGGCTCCAAAAAGATGGCTCTCATCTGGGAAGGTCTGTATAGAATCAGCCGAGTAGGCGGGAATGGCGACTACACCCTCACCACTATGAGCGACAAAGAGATCGAAAAGTAGTGGAATGCCTGCAACTTGAGAAAGTACTACGTGTGACCTCCCACCATGCCTTGGACCCTATTCAAGACAAAGAAAGTTTGAAGACTCAAGCAACCCGACAAACAAGACCTCGCATGTCGAAGACTATCAGTTGTTATGCTATTATTGCCTACAAGCAAAGTTAATACATTTCTCTATTTTGAATGAAGATTGAAAGAATTATTCACAAGCTTAGGTCGAATGCATAAACAAACTGACCACCCCTACCAAAGCAGAATACGCACATGCCCTTGCAGACATGGCATGAGCTATCCTAACAGGAGAGGGTAAACTGATCTGGGATATCCAGAGGTCAACGGGTTTTAAGACTGCTCAGTTTCCCCTGAATGCGTCGACTACCTGTGCCGGATTGCTCCCATATTTAGCCACAATAGACTTTTTCTTAAAAAGACTTAGCCGATTGAAGGATTCAATAATGCGGGAGCTCGAGTCTCAAACCGGAAGAGACGCTAAGGGCAGGATCCCTGCCCATGAAAAAATTGGCGTGACTAGATGGCCCGTCCTCGATGTACAGTCTTCATGAACGTAACTCGACTCTAAAGTGTTGCAATACTAGTTAAGCGACCTACGAAATCAAGTTACAATTTGGTGTGATATAAAATAGCACACAAACTTAAACCCTCTTGTTGACAATTGTAGTAGATGTGTAAGTATGGATCGTTCTAGGCCGGGGATTAGGATGGATTGCTAATCTACTCAAATTAAACTCTAAAACACTAAACTAGACTCTAAAACAGAAAACTAGACTTAAACTACTCAAAATAAGCTAAACTGACTCAAAACACACAAACTAAGTTCCTATGACTCAAAACTAGCACTAAGGGGTGATTTGGACGAAATTTAAACTAAAATGACTCGAAATACTAAATGGGGATTTGTTTTCACGAATTTAAAATTTAAACAAACGAACTTGTAAAACAAACTTAAAGGGTACGAAATTCCGGTGAATAAGAGGGTGAAAGGCTAGCTAGATGGTCATTCTCCACACATGACATATATGCAACGTAAATCGATTTCCAGTTATTATTCCTCTAAACCATGAATGACAATGCCCCAAGTTAACCGTGAATAGCACTAATTAACCATCAGATTTTCCTAAATTCATTGAATTGGACATCGTATTGCAACCAAATTATTCTTCTCAAGTTCCCTACATAAACAGCATAATAGAGATACATATCAAAGATCATTAAGTTCTATGAAAATCATAAGCATTGACAAGGCATTCGTAACTATGAACAACATGATACTCCTGCCATGAATTTACTTAACGCGATCGTGACTAGCGACCTCCACTACTTGCAACTATAAGTTCATAACTATTAGGTGAAAATCCCTTATATTCTAGCATCAAATTCATGCATGCAAACTAAGTATCCATCCTTAATCAACATGCAAGAATAAGTTACCAATCAAGTAGTTAAGCAAATTGCATTCACAATTTACGAAACAATAACTCGATGTAATCAATTCATATCACATATATGTTCATGGCTTTGAATTCAACTCTAGCTAAAATGAGTTTAGTTCCTCATGTTCGCAATTAAACAAAGACAATTAAATTTAAACATTGAAAACAAAGATAGAATACACCTGGAAATGCTTCAACAATCCAAAGGTCTTGAATGGCAAGGACGGCTCCAAGCTTCTTCCATTCCTTCTTTGCAAAGCTACGGCGCAAAGGGTTTTTCTGACTTCTAGGCTCTTGTGTGTGGTGTTCCTTAATGTAGCAGAATGGGGTGTATTTATAGGCTGAGGGCACGACATGAAGTTTGTGAAGGAAAAGGATTACACATTCCACTCCAACAAGGAAAAGGATGTGTGGTAGATTCCTAGGGGAAAGGGATAAGGTATGCGGCATAAATCCAGGAAAAGGGCTTCTAGAAACCTGATATTAGGTGGTTTAATGTAGAATTAATTCCCCCTTGCAGCTGGAATTAAGGTAGGATAAGATTAGGATAAGATAAGGTTAGGTAGTTTGGATAATGTTGGATAAGATAAGGTTTTGGATAATGTTCCTTCCTTTTAGCTGATTCCTTATCTTCAATGTCTTGAATTAATTCTTCATATCTTTAGCATATTCCTAGCCTCTCTTGAACTTCAAAAACGTCCATCCACCTTGCTTCATGCATGGGCTATCCATTCCAAGCCCAAAATTGCTCTAAAATGCTCCAAATTGCACTTTCTTGCCAACCTTGTCATCTGCACCTACAAACACACGAAAATAGCTTAAAGCACTCTAATAAACAGAAACTAACTAAGTAAATGCAAAGAAACAAGCTAACCAAGTCGCATAAATATGCTTCTATCAAATTCCCCCACACTTGGCTTTTGCTAGTCCTCGAGCAAAACAAAACAAACAAAACATAACCTAAACCTTCCAACGTTCACCTCAGGGATTTCCAATGGAACATGACATGTTAAAATCACTACTTACATAGATTTTAGCCATCCCTACCCTCGAGCTCAAACTTAATCACAGTAACCACTTACTAGCTCGCATTTAATCAATTAAAACAATGTTTTGAATTTAGTAACATGCCTTAGAGAATCCCTCAATTCCTCACCAGATATACTCTCTATTTTCACACAGATTTTTTGACTACACTCCCTACACTAGGTATATATGAGAAGATTGGTGTAAACATGTAGACTAAACACTCACATATGTTATAACAAAGAAAGCACTTTATGGAATTATTCACATAAACATGTATATGATCTCATGAACAGAATACTACTATTTAGAAGCGAGAACCAAGGATACCATATGCTCATACCAATCTCAAACTACACATATTGAACATATAACAATCAAGATGGAAGTCTAAGGGTTGTAACGAGGCTAAGGTATTGGCTAACAAAGAAAGGTTAAGGATAAACAAAGGTTCTTAAAGTGATAGTAAGCAAAGCAATGAAATCAACATTTAAAATTCACTTTTGAATGCAGCAACCAACTTTAAACACAAAGGGAATGCTTCATACCACTTTCAGGGCCAGATTCAAACTTTTGGACCCTTTCTTCAACAACCAATACTTGTGAGCTCATTCTCACTTACTTCTCAACTCTTTTTCTTCCTTTCTCTTTTCTTTTCACGTTTTTCTTCTTTTTTCTTTTTCACGTGCCCTCTTCTTTCTTTCGTTGGCACCTAAACGCATCACCATACAAATTCCCAACGAAAAATCTTCCCCCACACTTGTTTTTCTGCAAAATGTCGATCACAAGGAATTCCATCTAAGTCATGCTTCACTATCCTTCAAGAACAAGGGTATGGATAGTCCTATACTAGGCTAGGTAAGGATAATGTGGTTAACAAAGAAAATAGGCTAACTACGGCTCAACGGGGTTAAACCTACAATACATATGCCAGGGATAAGGCTTTTTGGCTCTAGTTTTAACCAAACAACTTCATCTTGTTATTTGTTATGCACTCAATTTTATGCTTTGAATGAAACGGGCATGAGTTCTAGTATTTGGAACTAGTATGATGAAAAAGCATTCTAAGTAGCAACCAAGCAAAGAAATAATGAGATCATGCAACAACTTTAGAAAACAAGAATATTAAGATTAATAACGCTCCAAATAAAGTACAGGCTCAAGTCTGTCAGGGTTGTAGCGTTAGTTTGAGTTTCTTCGTTCAAGCATGTTACAAAAACAGATTTTTACTTTTGTGATTATATGTGAGTTTGTAAAGGATAACTACAACCAAGCATAAACCAAAGAGCATATCAAACTTCCACCCATGTTTGTAATTTTCTTTAACAGTCATGCAATTAAAAACCAAATCCTGATCATTGTGTTGGAAGGTACCCTAAGACACAAACACACAAAAATAACTCTAAAAATGACTCTTAATTTTCACTTCAAAACACGTAAAAACACTTCAAAACACAATAAAAACACTTAAAAATAGTGAGTAACAACTTTTAGAAGTGCTAGGTGATAAAATTCAACAAAAAATCCATGAAAAGCACTTTGTTTACCCCCCCCCCCCCACACACTTAAACCAAACATTGTCGTCAATGTTTCAAACTTAGACTCACACGCAAACAGTCAAACAACACAACTAACAAGCATGACAATTATGGCAATGTAAAAGCAATAAAGAGTAGGGTTAAGGAATGCAAATCTGGTTTTGGAGCCGGAGATTCTTAGGTCTTCTTTATTTGAACGCATGGGTTGCCTCCCAAGAAGCACTTGTTTTAACGTCTTCCAGCTGGACGATACCTCCTTTTAAGCTTCATTGACCACCACGGCATGGAGGGGTTTTTCCTCCACGACATGCTCCACGAAATACTTATGCATTGGATCTATGAACGGAAGGGGATAGTGACCCTCTATGATTTTGGCGTTACGTTTCCAAAACTCAACGTAAGCTGTCCCACCACCTTGGATTCGATTGGGTACCTGCACCAAAGAAGGTAACAACCTTGATATGGGAATTGGAATTGGAATAGGTGGCTCACCAATGTATTGCGATGAAGTGGCAGCACTGTCAACACTTCCACAAGGGGTACTCTCGGTCAGATTTGGTGTTTTAAGGGCAGTGGCTATGTGATCCACTTCAATTCCCTTGTCGATGGTGGTTCGAAATACATCATTCTTGATAGGTGCTGAACGTTCCTGCCCTATATTTTTAATCACATCTATGGCAAAACAAGAACGAACATCATTAGGATTCTTAAACAGATTCAGAAACATTGAATTTAATCATATCGCCACCAAACTCCTTCGTTAACGCTCCCTTGGCCACATCAATCTTGGTTTGGGCGTTTTCATGAAAGGTCATCCAAGTAAGATTGGCAATGGTGAAGAGTGGGCTGAATCTTCCATCTCAAGCACATAGAAATCGGCTGGAAAGATCAAATGCTTAACCTGCACCAAAACATCTTCCAAAACTCATTTCGGATATGCATTAGAACGATTGGCTAATTGGATAATAACTTCATCATTTTTAAGCTCTCCTAGATTCATAGATGCATAAACAGAATATGGCATGACATTAATGGAAGCACCTAAATCTAGCATAGCACGCTCAAACCTTGTATTACCAATTACACAAAGGATAGGGAAACTACCTGGATTTTTGCATTTAGGTGGCAGCTTTCTTTGCAACATTGCAGAGACATTTTCACTTACATGTACCACCTCTTTCTCCCGAATCCGTTTCTTTGTTTTACAAAGTTCTTCAAAAACTTGGCATACTTCGGAATTTGCTTTATCGCATCAAGTAGCGGGATATTGACTTGCACCTTGAAGGTCTCTAGAATGTCTTTTTCATTCTCTTCATTCCTAGATTGCATAAACCTGCCAGGGAAAGGCACATTTGGTGGAATAACGTTGGAAGGAATTGAACTTGGACTTACCTTAGTTGATTTGGACGGCATAGGGTGCTTAGGGGGCTGCGGCAAGGGTTGTTTTGCTCTTGCCGTGGGTTTTCCTTCTTGTTGCAGATATTTTTCGTCCTCCTCTTGGCTTGATTTGGACGTTTGTGGGTTGGTTCCAACTTTTTTGCCACTTATCAACGTGATGGCCTTGGCAGATTCAAATCCTCCCCTTGGATTCACAATGGTTGAACTAGGCAGTTTGCCTTGTTCTCTAAACTGGCCCATGAACTCCGCCACTTGCCCTATTTGCTTCTTCAATTCGTCCACCTCTTTAGCTTGATTTTACATTTCGTTAGCTTGATTTTGCATTTCTTTGGTTTGATTTTGTACTCCATGCGTCAAAGAGGTGGGTAATTAAATAACTTTATCATTATCCAAAGACATACCTGAATTGGGTTGGGCCGAATGTGGTTGAGGTTGCATTGGTGCAAATGGCCTTTGAAACATCCCAGGGCGTGGCTGTCAAAATCCTCCTTGTTGTTGAGGTTGTTAAGGCTCCCGACAACGGCGCCAAAAATTTGATGTGATATAAAATAGCACACAAACTTAAACCCTTTTGTTGACAACTGTAGTAGATGTGTAAGTAGGGATCGTTCTAGGCTGGGGATTAGGAGGGATTGTTAATCTACTCAAATTAAACTCTAAAACATTAAACAAGACTCTAAAACAGAAAACTAGACTTAAACTACTCAAAATAAGCTAAACTGACTCAAAACATACAAACTAAGTTCCCATGACTCAAAATTTATACAACAATTACAAATCACTAATACTCATAGAACAAGCGTGGATACATCTCTTTCATCCGCTCTTCTGTCTCCCATGTGGCTTCCTCCACCGAGTGGTTCCTCCACAACACCTTTACCAAGTGCACTGTCTTGTTTCTTAGAACCTTATCTTTCCAATCCAAAAGTCACTGGCTCCTCGTCGTAAGTCAAATCAGGATTAATTTCTAACGACTGCGGTGGTAACACATGGGATGGATCTGAGACATAGTGACGAAGCATCGAAACGTGGAACACATCATGCACTTTAGATAACTCCAGAGGCAACTCAAGTCTTTAGGCTAGTTCGCCGATCTACTCAGTGATCTGGTACGGTCCAATATACCTAGGACTTAATTTCCCCTTTTTCCCGAACCGTACAACACCTTTCCATGGTGACAGCTTCAAGAATACCCAATCACCTACCTTATAGGTCTGATCTGTGCATGTCTGTCCGCTAAGCTCTTTTAGCGATCCTGGGCCACCTTCAGGTTAGATTTAATTACCTGAATATTTTGAGTAGTCCCGTCTACAATCTCTGGGCCCACCAAATTCTTTCGCCAACCTCTGACCAACATAACGGCGTACGAAAGGATTTACCATACAATGCCTCGAAAGGTGACATACCAAAATCATTTAAAAATGTAATTTCTGGAAAAATGCCAACTATACAGATATATACTAAAAACAAAAGCCCACTCACTGATACGTAGAAGGATCGTAGCCCCCGAGTCTCTCGTGACCGCGCTCGTCCTCAGGATAGGTCTCACCTAAATGCGAAACAACTATATAAACATCATTTAAAAGCACATAACCAACATTAGGTAAAAACTTATCATACATTGCTCAATTGGGGTGTTTGAATATACCAGCATGATCTACTCAATCCCACGAACACCCCCATATTTTTAGAACAATTTTCTGACGTGTCACTCGCCCTCACACGCTGGCCAAGGCACGACCACATGCACCGCCCACGTGCAGGCACGTGCTTGGCACATAGACGAAATCTCTAATGCCGTTAGGGAATATTTCGTTAAAAACCAGAATATTCCATTAACTTTAACCTGACGCCGTTATATTTAGTTAGGAATATTCCATCAACTTTGACGGAATATTCCTTCGTCCTCTACTGCTGCGTCGTCGGATTCTGGAAAATCTTTAAAAAACCTTATTTCAAACTCAAATCAACACCAAACTTCACGAAATTAACGTCAAAATGAAGCTTAGGATGAGTGAAAGAGAATTATACCACTTTGAAGTCCAAAACACGAAGGAATCTCGCCGAAGAAATTCCACGAAATTCAGCCAACCTCGAAACTAGCTTTCCCGACGTCCAAAATCCACCAAAATTGTTCCCCGAGCTTCGTGAGAGTGTTCTAAGGCTCCTTACATTCTTAGAATTCCCTAAAACTCCCTGGTTTGCGAGCACATGAATAGTACCATCGACGGGGTGATAGGAGCATATTTATGTGACTTAATTGGCTTGTTCTTGTGCATTTATGTTGTGTTTCCTTAGTTATTTTAGTGTTTAAAGTCATTTTCATGTGTTTTCAGATTCTAAGGACAAAGTATGCAAGAAGATGCATTTTGGAGCCTTTTGGAGCAAAATTGGGCTTGGAATGGATATCACATGTTTGGAGCAAAAGGAAGAGGACGAAATTGAAGACTTGAAGAAGTTAGGATTCCTAATCAATGAAGGATTCCTAATCAAAAGAGGATTCCTAGTTGAACAAGGATTCCTACTTGAAGTAGGAAAGTTAAGCCAAGGTTTCCTATTTTGGTTTGACCTTTCCTAATCCTAAATGTTCCTAAATGTCAGCAACTTTGAAGGCTTCCTATGCATTCTAGGACACAAATTGAAGGACCTAGACTACCTAAGGACCCTTGCCACACCCTTTGGACCTTCCCTCTTCCTTGCCGTGCAAGGGGGAGTTCTTTCTTTCCTATTTCTTGCATTTAAAGCACATTCCCTTTTTAATTTAGATCCTTGCCGCAAATCCTTTGCACTTTCCCTTAGTTTTCTAATTTTGTTTCCTCTTTCTAGAGCTTTTGACTTAATTTCTGTTTACCTAAATAACCTAGGGTTTTAATTCCTGAAACCTTTAAATAAACTTCCTTGTTGCAGCCAGAAAACATCATTCATTCACCTATTCACGCCAGAAATCATCCACCAATCTTTGCCGCACCCTTCCTTCACCATTCTCCATAGTTTCTGACCTAAAACAACCCTTGCCGCACCATACATCCATCCTAACCATAATTCCATCCTTCTACACCATCCATAATCCCCAAAACCTATCACAAACCTTGTGCCACAATCAAGGAAGGGAAGGGAAGTTCTTGGACGTGCTTGCTGTTCAGTTTGGATCGCTAGAGCGTTTAGGTGTTTTCTTTCTTTTGTTTTCAATGTGTAAACTTGTTATTCTTTGCTTTGCGATTATGAGGAACTAAGCCCTTTTGGCTAGGGGGCTATTCAAAGCCATGACACATACTTGCAATATGAATTGATTACCTTCAGTTGTGATTTCATAAGTTGTGAATTCAATTTGTTTAACTGCTTGATTGATAACTTATTTGTGTATGTTTATTAAGAGTGCACACTTAGTTTGCATGCATGAATATGATGCTAGAGTATAAGGGAGTTTCACCTAATAGTTACAAACTTAGTTTACAATCTGTTTTAGTTTACAAACTTAGTTTTTACCCTTAGTTTGCATCCATATTTTATCCAAATTCGTCCAAAATCTGTTTTAGTTTACAATCTGTTTGTTTTGTTTTCAAATTCGCCAAAATCAAATCCCCCTTTATTTTGAAGTGTTAGATTAGTTAAAATCTGTTTTGATTTGTGTTTTTAAGTGTCTTGAGTCAAGTTAAAATCTATTTTCATCCAAAGTAGTGTTTAGAGTCGAAAACTGCCCATTTTGTGTTTTTAGGCAGTTTTGAGTGTTTTTGTGCTGTTTTGAGTCATTTGAGTTGTTTTAGTGATTTAGAGTTTAGTTTTGCATTCTTTGAGTCTAGTTTAGTGTTTTAAACTTTGTTTTTACGTTTTTGAGTCAGTTCAAGTGTTTAGCAATCCCTCCTAATCCCCGGTCTAGAACGATCCCTACTTATACATATACTACAATTGTCAAAAAGAGGGTTTAATTTGTGTGCTTATATATTTTGCATCCCGGGGCTTCATGGATCCAAGGGTTTTCGAAGGTCTCACGCTAGACCAAGGGTACCATTGAACTCACAAGGTTGCAAGGAGGATGATAAAGATGTTTACAGGTACGATCCGTGTCCAGAGAGATGGGATGTATGCTTGTCCGTACGTTTGGAAAGAAAATGGGAGAATACTTGAGAAAAAAGAGAGACAGACAGACAGAAATGGTGCACGTGTGCATGTGTGTGTGTTTGTGTGTACATATGTTTAGTTCTCAACCAATCTCAACAATTCAAACCCAAGTTCTCTTTAGGTCCGAAGATATGGGAAGAAATCCAATTGGCCCAAAACGTAGCCCAATCACACACACACACAATCACTAACGCTTAAGGGTAAAAACGTCATTTCCACATTATCGAGAAATTATTTCGAGATGGGCTGTCACATTAAAGCCGTCTCATATAAATGTTATATGCTTAAACGATAAGTCCAAGGAATATGTAATTGGGAGAATGTGATCTAAAGAACTTAGATTCATTAGACCATTCTCTTTCGTATACATATCCTAAACGTTCCTGATCATACGATTGCCAATTGGGCATTGACAGTCCATTAAGATTAATACGTGCTATGTCTTCTCTTAGAGAGAGTGACTGGTCTCGAGTCATTGGTGTGATTGACACCAAGACAAGTACGTAGGTGCTTAATAGAGAATGAGTCCACTGAACGTGATCAACAAGGAGTTCTTATACTCATGTCACATGAAAAATCATGGTTGGGATAATGCAAAGTAGTCCATTCACCTGAGGCACCACAGTTGTCTTATGGTTAGGCCCTTGATCGTTGACTATGTCAAAGTCACTTCGTCAGAGGGTGTCCATGACATAGTTGGGGTTAAGCCACTTAGCCATGGAAGCAAGTGAATGCACAACAAGAGATCTCTAACATTCAAGCCGCTTGAGGGAGAATTCTCTATGATATGATTAAGAATCTCTGGCCAGAGTACGAATGAGAATTAGGAAGTCGTTCCAAATCACGTTCAAGGTAGTCAGATAAGTAAGAGAATCACATTGGATAGGAAACATGAATAAACTATCAAACCAAACAATGTGATCAAGAGTATTGTATTAGAGAAATACCGTATTACATTGTAATCCCAAACTGAATAGGTTCTCCACCTCTTCTGATTAGCTTGGGTAGCCATGACATGTTGCTACGTGTCACTCATGGTTTGTGGAAGCCCTAAAGGTGTATAATCACTAAAGGGAGAATTGAAAGTAAGTTTTCAATTCACGATCGATTTGAAGAGTTCTAATCGCCCACTGCCTCACTAAAATGAACCAAATGGATCGTACACCGTGCAAGGTAAAGATTGAGGAAACTACGGAGATGAGTAAGGATAATTAAATGGTTTAATTATTTATGGCTAGGATTAATTAATATGTTAATTAATCAAACGAATAAGTTCATTTTCGCTTTTGAGTAAGTATTGGACCTCAAGGCCCATTGGGCTCAGAACTGTCAAGCCCATTAACTTAAGTTCTACGACAACTTAATGACTAAAGACTCAAAAATGGGCCAAACAGCCCAAAGCCTTTAGAAGGCCGGCCATATCATGAATGAAAGGTTTTTTGGTTCTTTTTGTCACTTAAGTGAAATGACTATATAAAGGACTTTATAGCTAAAATTCATTTGGATTCTCTCTTGAGGAAATTGGAGAGAACAAAAGCTTTCTTTTTCTCTCTAGGAGGCCGGCTCCCTTGGAAGGGATTTACAAGTATGAATCCTCCTCCAAGGTCACTCATCTCTTCTTCAAGTCCTTCCTTGGTGTGGAAACTTAGAGGTTCCCTTTCTTGGGAACTTGGAGAATCCATTCCACCATCCTCCTCTAAGAAATCCATGGAGCTAAGAAGTAGGGAATGAAGGCCCTTTCTCTTAGGTGATTAGCCTTTGCTTATTCAAAGAGGTGCTTCAAATGTATAAAAGTTTCTCAACTCTTTTCTTTAAGATTTGAGCTGAGTCTTGGTTCACCACAACTACTAGGCCTTGAATTTCATGGGTAAAGTTTTGTTTTTGAGTACATACAAGCATGATTCCGCCTTTAATTGTTAATTGCATGCATAAATGTTGCTCAAATGAACTTGTTTTCCCAAATTTTTCCTTCAGCCTTCATTCGGGAAACTCCCCCACTTCAGACTCGATGGATCTTTAACAACTGCCTATGCAAGTAAACTTCCCTTTCTCAGCAGAAGAATCAGTTGTAGCAGAATGAGGAATAGGCCTAGGCACCACCTTAGCCGTAGAATCCACATTCTCACTTTTCATAGCGATGAGCCTCTCAGAAGCTGAACTAGCCTTAGCTCTCGACGCGCGCTTCTACATAAACCCAGACACCAGGGAACCATCGAACCTTCTCGCTAGGCAATCCTTTCAGCAATGGTCGTGGCTACCTTTGGAGCAGCGGGTTTCATAGGCTCAAACTCAACGATCTTTTTCTTCTTCTTGGGAGAAGTCAAATCGATGGCAAGGTTCTCAGCAGCATACGAGCCCCCGTGAGCAGCAGAAGAAGTCTTTGGCTTTTTCTAGGCCGAAGGCTCATAAGCAGGAGAGCAAGGTATTTTTTTTCCACCCTCATTGGTAGTAGGCTCTACAGCAGCGATCGGACAAGCAAACACCTCATCCTTTATCCGTTTTATCTCTTTTTTTGGAGGTAGCCCGCCTTTCTCCGAATGAAGAAAACTGAGCAGTTAACGCCACTCATGGTACTCATCAGGAGTGCCCAAGGCGATGTTCATTTTCTTCATATCCGCCGAAGTTCTTGGAATTGAGCCAAATTCCATATCTACACAAATTAAGAACGACGATCAATAAACTGAAGTCATGGAGTAGCTCAACAAAAATTCAAGCAGGCTAGGAATAAAGCAGTTAACTTACCACTGATAAAGACAGTCAGAACACGCAGCTCAAAAGAGGAGTCAAACTCCCACTTTCCACTTACCTCCTAGGTATCTCTCGCCTACTCATGATCACCTTTGCAAGAAACATCAAGCAGCCTATGGCGAGACCTCAGCTGCCCCACGCCTTCCGTGTTGCCGATTTCGAAGAAGTACCAGAACTCATTTATGGACAACCCAGGATCAAAGAACCTGCTCAAGTTCGAGAACCTCACCATCGCACGAACTACATTCGGGGATCACTGAGTATGCGCCCATTTCATGGAGCAGATCACCTCCTGAAAAAGACCTGGAATGGGGAAAGTAAATCCCAACATGAAGTAATACAGATGGAATTTGATAGCCTTTTTCCTAGCAGTGGTACTCTTGCTGCACGATTCATGGCCACTATCATCTTTCACCCACTTGACATAAATCCCTAATAGAATCGCAAGCTTGTACATCAAGAAAATCCCAAAATAGCTCATCAGAATTGACCTTGACATGTGCAACCTTGAAGTAACACCTTGCTGGAAGTACCACCTTGACGGTACAAAGGTGGAAGGTATTCGTCACTTTTGCGATCAGAGGAAAACATCTCAAAATCCCTGCAAAAGGAATGAAGAAAAATATTTAGAACGCAGCCCGTGAGAAGAGAATAAAAAAAATTGAAAATTAAGGGAAGACCGCAAAGCCCAGCGCCCCAACTGAAGGAAAATTTTGTTACTAGCTAAGAACATGTAAGAACATTTGAACACATATGCAAACAAATAACACTTTAAAGTAGGCATGCAATAAAAAACAATTCTAAAACACATGACTTTCAAAGCCTAGTGAATGGTGAACCATAAGACTCTTTAAGAACATTAAAGAGAAGAACGGATTTTGTGATTCATTACCCTTGAAGCTCAGCCTTGTTTACACAAGGGATTCACCCAAGTGAAGGGCCTTCAAGTCACCTCTTAGCTCCTTGGATCTTCCTTATGATTTACTTCCTTTTGATACTCCTTTGCTCCTTGAGGATGTGAGGAAAGGATCTCCAAAAACACCAAAGGTTTGGTGTCTCTAAGTCTCCACACCAAGGATAAGGTGTGAAGATGAAATGGATGACTTAGAGAAGAAAAGATTGCTAGCTATTTCTTCCCTAAGTGGCCGGCCTCTTTTAGAGAAAAAGAGAGAAAATGTTTCTCTTCTTTGCCTCGAGAAAACCCTAATGAGGTAAAAGCTATAAAGATGCTTTTATATATCTTTCTTTGGTGAGTGGCAAACTTGCAATTAAGTAAAACTCACCACTTCCCTCACTATGGCCGGCCATCTTAAGTGATTGGGCTATTTGCCCTTTTTTTTTTTAGTTGTCATACAACTTAAACATAATGGGCCTAGTGGACCAAACCTTTTTGGGCCCCAAAGCCCAAAACTAACTTAAAAGCCTAATACGAACCTTTCGTATAATTAATTAATCTTGACCAATTTT
This sequence comes from Heteromeles arbutifolia, assembly GCA_024362995.1. Classification (NCBI taxonomy): domain Eukaryota; kingdom Viridiplantae; phylum Streptophyta; class Magnoliopsida; order Rosales; family Rosaceae; genus Heteromeles; species Heteromeles arbutifolia. The sequence goes on along the minus strand of JANCRC010000008.1, from coordinate 15,558,369 downwards.
TCAATTAAACTATTTAATTGCGTGTCCATCTCATTTATATTTCTTCACTTCCATCCTTACTCGGTGTATGATCCATTAGGTTCTAATTAGCGAGGTAGTGGGCGATTGTTACTCTTAACGATCGATTGTGAATTGAAACTACATTTCAATTCTCCCTTTGATGAAGATTAGTGTTTGCTAATCCTCAAGGCTTCCACAAACCATGAGTGACACCTAGCAGTATGTCATGACTACCCAAGCTAAGTAGAAGTGGTTGGAGAACCTATCCAGTTACAATTACAATGCAATACGGTCATTCTCTAATACAATACTCTTGATCACATTGTTGGAGTGATAGTTTGTTTCATATGTACTATCCAATGTGATACTTCTCTATATGAATCAATCGAATATGATTTGGAACATGCTTCCTAAATCATATTCGTATGCTTTGGCCAAAGACTCTCGAATCATATCTCAGAGTATTAACCTTCCACCATGGAAGGTTAAAGATCCCTTGTTGTGCATTCACATGCCTACATGACTAGATAGCTTGACCCCAACAATGTCGTGGACACTCGTAATGGAATGCCTTTGACATAATCAAAGATTAAGGACCTAACCATTAGACATCAATGATGCCTCAGGTCAAATGACTACTTTGCATATTGCAACTTATGAGTTCTTACATGACATGTATGTTCGAACTCTCTTTTGATCGTTGTTCAGTGTACTTGATTACGTTCTGAGCACCTATGTGTTTGTCTCAGTGTCCAACACTAAATGACTTAAGACTAGTCATACTCACGCTTGTGTTAACATAACACATACTAACCTTAGTGGATTGTCAATGCCCAATTGGCAATCCTATGGCTAGGAACGTTTTAGGAATGTTCATAAGAGAAATGCCTCGTTAATCTAACTTACTTAGATCACTTCTCTCTTAGATTAAATACATTCCTTGGATTCCCTTATTGCTTAAACACATGATACAATAAATAGTGATTAACAATAAGCTTTGCCCTTCATTAAACATATAATAGTTTAATACAATAAGTATTCCAAAAGCTATTACATCGAATGAGTGGCTTTGTGGGCATACTTCCAACAATCTCCCACTTGCACTCAAACCACCTTCCCAGGTATCTAATACCCATCATTTCCCTATGGCGGTCAAGTTAGATTTGAGACATTGGCTTCGTCAGTGGATCTGCTACGTTATCGGCTGAGGCAACCTTAAGGATGTTGACTTTCCACTCGGCAACATATCTTCTAATGATATTAAAGCGTCTATCAAAATGCTTGTTTTTTTAATAAACCTTGGGTTCCTTGGCTTGAGCTATCACCCCACTATTATCACAGTACAAAGTTACTGGTGATGTAATGGTTGGAACCACTCTAAGTTCAGTGATGAACTTCTTCATCCAGAACGCTTCTTTGCCGGCTTCAGCTGCAACGACATATTCAGCCTCTGTCGTGGAATCATCAATTATAGATTGTTTCTTACTTTTCCAGCTGACAGCCCCACCATTCATAGTGAACATATATCCGGAGTTGGAACTTGTATTGTCGACGTCAAATTGGAAATCTGCATCTGTATAGGCTTCTACTCATAACTCTGTCACTCCTCCGTAAATGAGGAACATGTCCTTAGTTCTTCTTAAATACTTAAGGACCATCTTGACAGCTACCCAGTGTTCTGATCCTGGGTTAGATTGGTATCGACTAGTAATACTCACAGCATATGCGATATCAGGCATTGTGCATTCCTATGGCGGAAACATAAGGAATAGCACCCATCAGCCGTATTTCTTCAGGAGTCTTAGGTTCCATGGACTTAGAAAGGTGAATTCCATGTCTCATAGGCAGAAAACCTTTCTTAGATTGTTCCATCTGGAACCTACTTAGCACCTTATCTATATACATAGATTGGGATAATCTAATTAATTTTCTAGATCTATCACGATAGAGCTTTATCCCAAGCACATAAGATGCATCTCCTAAATCTTTCATGTGGAAGGTTTTGGACAACCACACTTTTACAGAAGAAAGTACTGCAGTGTTATTCCCGAATAGTAATATGTCATCTACATATAACACTAGGAATACAACTGCATCCCTAACGACCTTTTGATAAACACAATTGTCGTCTTCATTTTGAGTAAGGCCAAACGATTTGATTTCAGTGTCAAAATGAATATTCCAGCTCGTAGAGGCTTGCTTAAGTCTATTAATGGACCTTTGAAGTTTACATACCTTAGTCTTTTCAGACTTGGACACAAAACCTTCGGGTTAAGTCATATAGAGCTCTTCCTATAGCAAGCAAAATGCCAATGGACTTAATCATGGCTACATTAGAGAAGGTTTCTTCATAGTCAATCCCTTCTTGTTGCCTGTAACCCTTGGCTACTAATCTAGCCTTATAAGTCTCCACGTTCCCATCAACGCCTATCTTCCTCTTGAATACCCATTTGTTTCCAATAGGTACTATACCTTTTGGAGGGTCTACAAGAGTCCAGACCTGATTTTGATACATGGAATCCATCTCGGATTTCATGGCCTCTTGCCATCTCTTTGGATCAATGTCGAACATTGCTTCAGTGTAGTCTCTAGGGTCCTATTTTGTGTCATTGTCACCTAGAAGGTGCATTTCCCCAAAGTTATTATCCAAGCCATACCTCTGAGGTGGCCGGCTGACCCGTTCAGATCTACGTTGAGCTAGTGGTTCAGGAACAAGGTTGTCAACTTGTCGAGTACTTGTTTATGGTTCATCATTAATCTCATTAATCTCCATCATTTTACTTGTAGTTCCTTTGAGAACAAATTCGTCCTCTAGAAACTTAGCAGTTCTGGCGACAAAGACTTTCTGGTCATCAGGATGGTAGAACTCATATCCCATAGTTTCTCTAGGATATCCCACAAAATAGCACCTAACTGATCTCGCTTCAAGCTTAGTAGCTTCAAGCTTCTTGACATATGCTTCACAACCCCAAATCTTAATATGATTAAGACTTGGCTTTCTTCCATGCCATATCTCATAGGGCGTATGTGAAACTGACTTGGAAGGTACTCTATTAAGCAAGTAAGCTGCTGTATATAGAGCATATCCCCAGAATGTTACTGGTAGATCTGCGGAACTCATCATAGAACGAACCATGTTCATCAAGGTTCGGTTTCTCCTTTCAGAAACTCCATTAAGTTGAGGAGTTCCTGGTGGAGTCCACTGTGATACTATTCCACACTCTTTGAGATAATCTAGGAATTCAGTACTCAGATACTCACCCCCTCAATCTGATCTTAGGGTCTTTATTTGTTTCCCAGTTTGCTTCTCAACTTCATTCTTGAATTCTTTGAACTTTTCAAAGGATTCTGACTTGTACTTCATAAGATACACATAGCCAAACCGAGAGTGATCATCGGTGAATGTGATATAGTAGGAGAAGCCTCCTCTCGACGTACTAGACATTGGTCCACATACGTCAGTGTGGATTAACCCTAGAATTTCAGTGGCACGCTCTCCCTTCCCAGTGAATGGAGATTTGGTCATCTTCCCTTTCAAGCAACATTCACAAATACCCATTTGGTCATTACCTAATGGGTGGAAATATCCGTCTTTCGACATCTTGCGAATCTTATCAAGGTTCACATGTTCAAGTTTAAGAAGCCACATCTTTTCTTGGTTAACTTCTTCTCTAGCCCTTTTGGGTTTTGAGGTATTCCCGCTTTCAATACAATGCATCCCACTACTTGTCTCTAGGTGAAAAAATCCCTCTATCATATTACCATGAGAGATAATACGACCGTTCAAGTATAAAGTGCAACTCATTTTGTCAAACAATACTGAGTGTCCATCTCGTAAAAGCATAGAGACAGAAATCAAATTATTTATACATGAAGGAAAATATAAACAATTTTTAAGTTCCAAGACTTCCTCAGAGGGTAGTTTAAGCATGTAGGTGCCTACTGCTTTTGCAGAGATCTTAGTGTCATTCCCAACTCGCACAATCATCTCCCCATTGCGCAGTGTCATGCTCCCTATTAGTCCTTGCAACGAATTGCAGATATGTTGACTAGTGCCTGAATCAAATATCCTGGAATTGGAGCTTACTGTAAAAGCACTATCTATGATAGAAATAGTCCCTTCAAAAGTTCTTGTCATAAGGCTTGCAATGCGCACCCTGCATTTCTTCTTCCAACGTTCATCCTTTCCACAATGAAAGCATGTTCCTTTGGATTTTCTTGCCTTCTTCTTATGCAACCTTTTCCTTGTGATTACATTCTCATTCCCACTGTCCTTTTTGAAACTTTGTTCAAACTCACAGCACATGTCAATCATCTCGGTAAAAGTATGATCGAATCTATTCACTTTATAGTTTACTATAAACTTAGTGAAATCATCCGAGAGAGATGCAAGGAAAAAGTCTTGGGCCATTTTCCCATCGATGGAAGTTCCTAAATTCTCAAGATCTAGAAAGATCTTTTCCATCTTTTGCCCATGTTTTTGGACCGATGCCCCCTTTGCCTTTATGGCATTCAATAGACTACAAACATTTGAGAATCATACGTTACTTGTCTCAATGTCATGCATCTTATGCAAACTTTCAACCATGGCACAAGAAGTGTCCATGTGCTCATGTAGCTTCTTAAGCTCCTCACTAAGTGAAGTGAGGATTAAGCATTTGGCTTGTAAGTCATCCTCAAAGTGTCTTGTATAATTTTGACAATCCTCATTTGAAGCTAATTTCGTAGGAGGTACATGAGGAGGGGATTGCTTGAGCACATACAATATGTCATTCATCTTTGAGACATTCTCAATGTGATGATACCAAGCAAGGAAACGTTGGCCCCTAAGGCCATTTTTGTCAAGTATAATGGTAGGTATAATTTTAGGCATGTCGGTAACTACATAACATAACATAAATCATATTAGATTGTTGATTTTAAAACTACTTGATTGGGTCTTAAATCAAATAGTACCACCCACTATTTTTGGCAAATTCCACATCCCTCAATGGAATCCGAGAGTTATGTTGAACTATTAGCAAGGTACGGGAGACTCACCATTATCAAGCCTACCTCACAATGATATGATTTTGGTTAGCAACAATAACGATGAGAGAATAATGCTTTAGTCATTTACAACTCTTGTAATTACCCATCTCGTTTGGCCGCTAGAGAATGATGCCTCACAATGATATGACGTTGGCACCATTGCACTTAGTTAAGTTATTCCCACCATTCTAGTTCGTGTAGGGGTTCAAAAATAGCCTCACAATGATATGATGTTGGTCATCCTTGTTGCCTACCTCTCTACATCATGTATGTTCATATGGACTCCTCGTGAAGGTAAGCACGTACTTTGAACTTTCCCATGATAGGGTGAAGCCGGTGTATGAGTCACAAACGATTGGAGCCGACCATGGTGGAAGGCCTACGAAGAGATGTTCAAAGCATCTCTCGCTTATCAACTTAATATTCGTTTTGTCGAGGGCGTAGTGTTGGGCTACATCAAATTCATTTTAATCTTATTAAAAGGACTTAGGATGATTATGAACCGTTTGATTTGATCCAACACGAGCCTTGTGTTGGACCTTGGGTCTAAGGTAGGTAGTTGTTGATTTTAGTTACGCGTTTACTCTAATTAAACCGTCATTTCCTATTGGGCGTTGGACCCAACTATTCCAATTTGCATGCAAATAAACAAAAAGGAATACTTGAAATAAAGAGAAGGGCTTATGCCCTTTTACAACAAATTGGAAGGACTTATGCCCTTTTACAACACATTTGAACTAATCAAATTACATTCAAATCTAAACTACTTAACCCAAACATTCATAATGTAAAACAACCAATCACATAGCTCAATTATCGAGGCCTTTGTTTCATAATCACCCTTTTCTTAATCAATCACATTAACTAAGAAAGCAACTTAAACAATTGGTTTTCGGATTCATAGAATTGATTCAAATGGAACTAAATGAAATGAAAATCCAATTGTCATTAAAGAGACAAAACCATTTTGTTCTCATCATATTTTGGGCCGAAAAACAATGACCTCAACTATTGGGCCACTAAGCAAAACACAAACCTTTTAGGGTTACTTTGTAAAAACACAAGAGTCCACAACTTCATGTAATTACAACTAGAACCCAAAAATTTCAACAATCACAAAAAAACTTCATTAAAGGAGCAAAACAATTTGTCCTTTAGTGATTTTGGGCCTTTACGTAAAAACGTAAACTTTTGAGCCAAAGTACAAATACACAAAAGTATCAAAATTTTATGTAATTACATAAAAGCCCCAAAAGTACCCCATTAAAGGGGTGGCCGGTTTTGACTAGTGAAAAGGGAGGGATTGGTTTTGGTGAAAATTCAAAATTTGAAAGTGTGTGGAAACCATCCATTCATCATCAAAATTTGACAATTCAAAATTTGAAAGTGTGTTCAAAATTCAAAATTCAAAATTTGATGGGAAAAATGAAAAATCATGTCAAACCATCCATCACAAAGAATAAAGTCATACCAACCATCATAAACAAAACTTTATGAAAAACAACAAACACTTTGAATCAAAAAACCAAACCTTTTTGTTCTTGGTAAGAACATCAAGAACATTGAAGTACACACATGAACACTCATAAGAGCTGCATGAATGTTTTCACTCAATAAAACTCAAATTTTCACTACTCAAAAGAGGGTTAACATCCTAGGGTACATAGGGGTTCCAAAAGTCACTTTAAAACACTTTTAACAAGACAAACATCAACCCAAAAATCCACCTTTTGGATTTGGCCGAATTTCCCCACATACATGGCACCAAATTTTAGTTCCAATATTCATGCTTAAATGAACTACATCTACAACATTTGAGATGCTAAATTTTCAAGCAAAATTTATATTCAAAAAGCAAGAACAAAGCTTGTAACATTTACAACATTTAAATCACAAACCATGAAAAAACACAAAACCCAAAAGGATTCACCATAAACTAGACCTAGGTTCTAGATGCCACTTGAAGGAAAAATTTTGTCCTAGCTAAGAGCATGTGAGAACATTTGAACACATATGCAAACTAATAACACTTTAAAGTAGGCATGCATTCAAAAACAATTAAAAAACCCATGACATTCAAAGCCTAGTGATTGGTGAACCACAAGACTCTTTAACAACATTAAAGAGAAGAAAGGATCTTGAGATTCATTACCCTTGAAGTTCATCCTTGTTTACACAAGGGATTCACCCAAGTGGAGGGCCTTCAAGTCACCTCCTAGCTCCTTGGATCTTCCTTGTGATTTACTTCCTTTTGATACTCCTTTGCTCCTTGAGGATGTGAGGAAAGGATCTCCAAAAACACCAAAGGTTTGGTGTCTCTAAGTCTCCACACCAAGGATGAGGTGTGAAGATGAAATGGATGACTTAGAGAAGAAAAGATTGCTAGCTATTTCTTCCCTAAGTGGCCGGCCTCTTTTAGAGAAAAAGAGCGAAAATGTTTCTCTTATTTGCCTCAAGAAAACCCTAATGAGGTAAAAGCTATAAAGATGCTTTTATATCTCTTTCTTTGGTGAGTGGCAAACTTGCAATTAAGCAAAACTCACCACTTCCCTCACTATGGCCGGGCATCTTAAGTGATTGGGCTATTTGCCCATTTTGGTTTTAGTTGTCATACAACTTAAACATAATGGGCCTAGTGGACCAAACCTTTTTGGGCCCCGAAGCCCAAAACTAACTTAAAAGCCTAATACGAACCTTTCGTATAATTAATTAACTAATTAATTAATCTTGACCAATTTTTCAATTAAACTATTTAATTGCTTATCCATCTCATTTATATTTCTTCACTTTCATCCTTACTCGGTGTATGATCCATTAGGTTCTAATCAGCGAGGTAGTGGGTGATTGTTACTCTTAACGATCGATTGTGAATTGAAACTACATTTCAATTCTCCCTTTGATGAAGATTAGTGTTTGCTAATCCTCAGGGCTTCCACAAACCATGAGTGACAACTAGCAGTATGTCATGGCTACCCAAGCTAAGTAGAAGTGGTTGGAGAACCTATCCAGTTACAATTACAATGCAATACGGTCCTTCTCTAATACAATACTCTTGATCACATTGTTGGAGTGATAGTTTGTTTCATGTCTACTATCCAATGCGATACTTCTCTATATGAATCAATTGAATATGATTTGGAACACGCTTCCTAAATCATATTCGTATGTTTTGGCCAAAGACTCTCGAATCATAACTCAGAGTATTAACCTTCCACCATGGAAGGTTAGAGATCCCTTGTTGTGCATTCACATACCTACATGACTAGATAGCTTGACCCCAACAATGTCGTGGACACTCTCAATGGAATGCCTTTGACATAATCAAAGATCAAGGACCTAACCATTAGACATCAATGATGGCTCAGGTCAAAGGACTACTTTGCATATTGCAACTTATGAGTTCTTACATGACATGTATGTTCGAACTCTCTTTTGATCGTTGTTCAGTGTACTTGATTACCTTTTGAGCACCTATGTGTGTTGTCTCAGTGTCCAACACTAAATGACTTGAGACTAGTCATACTCAGGCTTAAATTAACATAACACATACTAACCTTAGTGCATTATCAATGCCCAATTGGCAATCCTATGGCTAGGAACGTTTTAGGAATGTTCATAAGAGAAAGGCCTCATTAATCTAACTTACTTAGATCACTTCTCTCTTAGATTAAATACATTCCTTGGATTCCCTTATTTCTTAAACACATGATACAATAAATAGTGATTAACAATAAGCTTTGCCCTTCATTAAACATATAATAGTTTAATACAATAAGTATTCCAAAAGCTATTACATCAAATGAGTGGCTTTGTGGGCGTACTTCCAACACCAACGCCAGGCCTCATGGCCTAGCTCGGCCATGCCGCAAAGGCCCAACCCTCTTTCTTACGTAACACGGCCCAAAGGCCCCTAGTCCCTCATGCATAGGGCCTGCGCCTCCTTCACTTCCCTCTTTCACGCCTAGTGTGCCCTACACGGCCCAAGGACGTCTCGGCCCAGTCCACCAACGAAGAGGGTAAGCACCCTATGCCTTTCTCCCTATCCTCCAGTTCCAGCGGGCCTGAGCCCATCTCTGCGCCCTTGCACCCTTGGCCTATGCCAAGCCACCATCTAGCCCACGCCAGCCACATGTAGAGCTTAACTCGTACTGCTAATACCTCGACTCAAGTCGAGCCGACCCCGTGTCTCGCCATCGGCAGCCCACGCTACCCATACAATACAGCAGTCCCGTGGCACCCTTGCCACGTGTTTCATAAGTCTTCGGCCCCTGCCGAGCCAATGTTTTCAAGCCCCAAGCCTTCCAAAAATTAAGAAGAGGAAAATTCAATCTTTCTTAGCTTGGTGCGGCATGGAGAAAAAGAATAACAACGAGAGACGATTCTTTGCAAGGGCAAAAGAAGAAGAAAGCTAGGGGAGAGGGAACAAATTTCCTTTGGCTTCTCTCTTCCTTGTTGGATTTATGATTGTTCTCCAAATTTATTTAATCCCCTGCTTAATGCATAATTAAATAGGTATTGGGGGCAATTGGTTTCCTTTTCCTACAAGAGGTTTATCTCCAAATCCGAAAAGGAGATCTAGTTCAAATTGGGAAACAACTGTACAAGCCCATCCAGCTTAGGATTTCTACACCTACTGCTTTTTTTCCTATGAGCAACCCAGCAGGTGTGGGGGCATTTGTGGAGCCTAAAATAATCCCAAATATTCTGGAGGTGACACATGGACTTTTGCCAAAGAAAGACAAGATTGCCTTCATTAAATGGGCAGGCTTCTTAGTTACTTCCACGCGCAGTTCACACCTCTGAAGATCCTTGCAGTTGAATATGACTGCCCACAGCTCACACCTCTGAAGATCTTTGCAGCTGAATATGACTGCCCACAGCTCACCTGCCCTTGGCAAGGAAAAGTCAAAGCATTAATGATAAGGATTAATTATCCAAATCTTGTCTTTAATACATTCCCAATTGAAGATTGACTCCATTCAAGCAAGTAATCCCTATTTAAACCAATAAGTGATAATTACTCAATTATCTCAAGATATTATTTCCTATTTAATATCTGGAGAATATTTCTCCATAAAACCTTGGCCAATAGGATGCCGCCATGTGTAGGGTAAAATCCTAACACTATGGCCGACCCTCTCCTCTTATATATACCCCCAATTCTACCAATTTTTGATAAGCTTTTACAAACCTAAAAAGCCCTAAACACTTACTATTCTGAAAGAAATTAAATTAGGCATCGGAGATTCATTGGCCTAACCCTTCACCATGTGGGTGCGTAAGGCTTAGATCTTTGATCAAAGTTGTTGATTGTTTTGCAAGTGCATTTTCATCAAAGCTAGAGATGGTGGAAATTTGCATTGACAGTCTTGCTACAATAGTAGCTTCCAAGAGATTCAATCACCAACAATAAAGATTCGTTCAGTAAAGTAATTGTTGGGTGATTAAAGAGTTGACAGTCACAATTAAAAATTAGATGTTTGAACAATTTTCCTAAACGGTTTGTCTGCTTCAGAAACAATACAAGGTGCAGTGGGGTAGACACGTACCCACGGTTAATTGAAATGCTTTCTAGCACAAGAAGGTGAATATGGAATCACAGTCAAAGTAGATGCTGATAGAAAGGCCAGAAGATCCGATAAATTCAAGGATGAGTAATTTTACCAAGCGATCCAAAATGTAGTCCCTCTGGACCTACGGAAAGTGAGTTGACTTGTAAAGTTGATCGATAATCACCGAAGCATCATCATGATCTCCACATGTACGAGATACCTCGTAATGGGAGCTTATGATGATATTTCCCCATCTCCACTCAGATACAGGAAGTGATTATAACTACTCGAATGATTTCTTGATGATTTGTAAATAATGTCAAATTGATACTCATGAATTCCAATTGGAATGGGATAGGACAGGATAAAGGGTGTTCAAGGGTAGATATGTTTTTTGTTGCAGTAAACTGTAGCTACGTTTGCACAATTGGGGTGATACATGACAATAGGCATTGATTTGGTTCTTCCATCATCGTTGTCCAAAATTTAGTTCCTTTCAAATTAAGATGTATTTGAATGATTTAAGGTCAGTAAAGATTTTGGACACGTTTCTCCACAGAAAAGTATCATCCGATTTTCAAATGAAAATGATAACTATTGACTTTAATTTATGGATAAGATGGTTCATTTTGTACGATTCCAACCATTGGGAAACATAAGCGATACCCCATTATGACATCGAAAGGTGTAAGAATAATGCTCAGAAAAAGACAACAATTCGGCTAACTTTCCTCGATCGACACATGAGGAAAAATGCTATAGCTGAACAATCGCTAACAACATGTTGATAAAATTGACATGACCAAAGATAACATGTATTCCGCCACAACCTGTGGGAAATATCCAATTTTCTACATTTGCAACCTTTTGGAGAAAAGAAAAGAATGTCGTCAGCTGAGATCATGTCTCTCAAGAAAAGTACCAATTTAAACAAGCTACATTTGAGGAATTTGGTCTAAAGTTGATTGTCGGTGTGTAGAAAATTTGATCTCGTTGCTAGAGTAGGAGAGAAAGTCGTCGATAAGACTACTACCAATTCTTCAAGTTATGGAAGAAAACTCAGGCTCCAAAAGTTGGTCGGAGAGACCATCAACTTGAAGTAAATGTTAACGGTTTTTAATCGTCACCTAATTGAGTTGCTAAAATTTATGTATGATCCTAAGGTTTACTCTTTTGTCTTCATGACTAGGTTTGAGGTTCCTAAGATAAAGTGTTTAGTTCCTAGTTGGGTAAACTCCTAGTCGGTAAACTCTTGTGACTAAGTTTTCTTAATGCCGTAGGAGTTGCTCAAAAGATGTAAGGACAATTTGTGTAGTATTAGAAAATGGATCAATGGTGTACTCTACTTCCCGCTTCAATGGTATCCCAAGTAAATTTTGAGAAATGACACCAAGGAAAGGTATCATCAAAATGTACAACACTACTTTCTTCCTCTACGACACGTACTAAAAGAAACCACCTCGTGCTTTCTTGGAAAGGTATCACCAAGGAAAGGTCTTCACAACTTTCTTGATACTCAATTCGCTCTTACAACGGGAATTTATCTCGTGCTTCAAATCTAATATTTGTCGGTGGATGTGACCACAAGAATGACTGGATGAGAATGTTCATGTTACCTAAATGGGTAATATGGTTAACACAACTATGAGTTTACTGTCTTAATACAAGGCTTGCTCCTAAATTCCCACGATTTTAATTTCTTCGGCTTAGGTAGTCATTGTTAATTAGTCTATTAGTCGCGTCGTTAATTAATGCATATATGATATTTTGATATTGTTCGTTACCCTGAAACTATGAACCGGCGTTCTGGCACAAAGGTATCAGCCCCAAATACTAGCATATGTCCGGTATCAGAAATCATACTGCCTGAATACTAGTTGACAGCTTCTGGATATCGGTCTTTATCGTCAATTAGTATCGCCACCGTAGGTTGATTACAAGTTAGAGCCCGCTCGGGTGGATGGTTTCGGATAATTGGTAAGGAACTGGTCCTAAGAGGTGGTTTCATTGATTCTAGGGAAAATAGGTTATTGCCTCTGGTATCTTTGCTAACCGTAGTTATAACAACTCATACTCTCATGTCCATACTCATCGAAATGATGAGCACAACATCAAAATTCTGGGAACTAGCGGTGGTTGAAAAGTCCTAAGGTCGGGAGAAGGAACTTCTCACAACCTATATAGAATGGACTTAAACGACAATTGATCTTCCTCCTCAAGGTTCAGAATTATCACTAGGCTTGAAAATTAGTATTGTCAGGGACCAAAATGGCTATCCCGCCAGATATTCTTCCATTGAGTGCTACCACTTTTGCACCACATTGTCACTCGAGACATTTCTGGAAATTTCGACGAAAAGTAAAACTTCGTAGGAATTCTAATAGGTAGTAACAGGTACTGCCAAGGAATCAAAACTATTTTTGATTTCCTAACTCAAGATGATTAGATAGTAGTAGTGGAATAGGTTGATAAATCTACGATGGTACCCACTTACCAGCACATTAGCCATCTTTCAAGCCATCAACTTGCCTTAAATCTACATCTTTCTTTAGCAGGGAGTTTCTTCGCTTTAAGTCTAAAGGCATTCACCAAAATGATCTTCTAAAATGTTGATAAGTCATTTAACTGCCCAAAACTTAGGAAAAGCTAATACATTTTTTGGGCTTGACGAGGTGGCAAGATTCAAAAATTAGGCTCAAGAACCGAGAATGCTTACATCACGCGTGTGATGAACACAATACTGCCCAAACTTATGCTCTAATACCAAACTGGCACACCCCGACCCTGAATGTCTACCTGGATTCCGAATCAAGTTGTGCTGGCCGGCACTAGGAAGGTGATGAAGCCATAAAGTGTAGTGATGTGGAAATGTGAGTAAATTTAAACCTAAAAGTGCCTAAGCGTAAAAGTGCGCTTGTGAGCGGGAATGAACCCATACGTGATGTCAGAGCATAAGTAAAGTACAGTAAGGTAGGATAAGATTTATACCGTCGAGAGTATTTCCATAACAATGTTTTGCCAGAAAGTCTTCGTCGACGCAAAAGCTCTACTACTAAAACCTGATAGGGCAAAAAACAAGGGTGAGCGGGCCTACAAATAAAACTTTGTAAAACCTTTACGAAAATGTAATAACCCCTCGCCATAAAACAAGTATAGTTTCCAAATATACATACTACATATAGTATGAAAATACTTACCGTAACCTGCAATATCACAAGAATGCTCTCCGTCACAATATTGCTTAAATAAACACATAACGACCGATATCACATAATCTCACATAAACAAACATATCATATCGAGTGCTCATCAACATATGCTGACACATGAGTCCATGTAGAGATATTCTAACATGAATAGGACTGGGTGTAATAATGATTTACGCTCTAGTACTACAATCACGTGAAGACTGACGTTATGCGCATCATATATGAGTCCTAATTGCCTATAGCAATCTAGGACAAGACTGTCACCTACAATGGATCCAAAGTGAGCGTATGGTGCAATGTGAACATACACATGAAGACTGGCCTTGGCCTCGGCGAGTACTAACACCGGTGGAGCAATGATGAGCAGATAACGTAAATAAAATCATACAGCAGTAAATCAATAATTTACGTCAACATAATACTATTCACTACTGTAAATATAAATAAGGTATCCCGCAATAATATGCATACATGTGCATCTTGTGAGATTCGTAATAATGTATGTATGCATACATGTTCACCATCGCAACATTTCTTATAACATCAATTTAATTATGGCATCACTTAGAAAATGCATTATTAATCTATGTAAAATGCATTATTAATCTATGTATGCAAACTCAAATAATATATGTACTATATAAAAGAAAAGACCCACTCACAAACTCTTGCGAAGTCGTAGCCGTTCGAACGAGTAAATACGGATCGCCGATGCTAATCGTACCTAAGCATAATAGAGACCCATTAGTAAAGCTCAATTAAAACATTTGAAATGGACAACAGATTCATAATTGGCGCATCGAAATACACTGAGAAGGGTCCCGAGCTAATTTTGTAAAAAGTCAACGGTCAACCCTAAAAAAAGTCAACCGAGACGCTTAACTAGTCAACTACGTTAAAACTTCAGAATTTCACTAAATGGATGTCAAAAACAGATTTGGAACGTCGAAATTAGCCTATGAGGGTTTTCGATAAAATTACGAAAATTCAACACGAGGAATATTCCAAAGAATATTTCAGGGAATATTCATTGAATATTCTGGGCCCATATTGGGTCGTGCTGGAATAATGAACCAATTGTTTGGGCCAGGTTTAGGCTTAGGCTCTTTCTTCTTTCTCTTTTTTTCATTAAACCGGGTTGGGTCGACCTGGTGGGCTCGTGAGTTGCGTCTGGCAGACCTAGTGAAGGAGAACACCGAAATTTTGATCAGGAAACTTTTACGGCTTTATTCAAACTCAATTCTTAACCAAAATTGACGTTCTACCTATGGAAATGAAGCTTGGAGTGAGGAGAAAAGATTCGTACCAAAAAAGGCTCGAAATCCATCAGTTCTCGCCAGAAAAACTAGGGAGAGTTTCCCCCGAATTGATCTGCAGCAAAGCTTTGACATTTCTCTCAAATAAGTCAAGAATCGCAAACAAATCAATGATCCAAGATGATTGACGTTAATTTTTGGGTTTACCTTAGTCGGAATCGTCATGTCCTCGCTGAAATCCTCTTAGATTCAAATGGAGGTCAACGTCCTAGCTGTGAGCACAGAGATAATGCGTGCGATAGAGACTAATGAGAGGGAGAAATAGAGAGTCCAAGTGTTGGTTTAGTGGATCATGCTGAAGATGATGGGGATTTGATGGAAGCTGGCCTCGGCGTCTGTGATTGTAGAGGGATGAGTGAGAGAGAGATGAAGTGTGGGAAAGAGTGAACACGTGGCAGAGAGTGAGTGGTGGGTTTGTGGTGAGTGGGCCCTACAGGCCAAAAATATTATTAAAATAATAAAACAATAAATATATAAAATATAAAATAGCAAGTTTTACAAAAGTATTTTTCGGATTCGTAGTTCCGTAAAACCTCCCTCATAACTCCTATTTCGATCCCGCTTGCGCCTACATGTTCGTACCGTCTAGTACTTCGAGAATACGAGAAAATAGTAGTTCGTACACGTTATGAAAAGACAGTCAACGAAAGTCAACTACGTTGCCTCTAGGGGCATTTTCATCAATTCACTATTTTAAAATTTATAAAATTGTAAAATAGGGACGGGTTGTTACAACTCGAGCTCTCTAATAGCCATCTTAGCTCTAGTGGCCATCTCACCTTTAGTAGTTTTATGCATCCGCCACTTCATCTTTAGCAGCTCCGGCCTCAATATCCTCATCCTCGAGTGCTCCATCTACAGCAACTACGAAATCAAACTCAAGCAGTTTCTTCTTTCTTGGCAGACATCTTATAGCAGCAGCAGAATAAGCAAACCTTGACGACTCTTTGGTAGTCGAATCCACTTTCTTAAGTGAGAACTTTCATCCCCATTTCTTATAGTGGCAAGCTTTTTAGAAACTGGTCCAGACTTAGCCACAAATGAACATTTCACTCTATCACCAGACCCAGACACTGGAAACAGCTCAATAGTAAGCTTTGCAATAGTGGAAGTCCTAGAATTGTTCTCCATAAAAGTTCAGCAAGCATGTCAACATACTAGCAAGGCCCCGTGTTTCTCTCGTGGTCCGAGCTGTGCTGACATTTTCTTCATGCCTCCTATCCATGTAAACTTTTGCTAGCAAATCGTAGCCGTGCCGATTAGTCTAGGGGTCCTAGCCATAAACAATTAGGCAACAACAAAAGTTGTTACAGTGCAGCCTAGTAACAGGCCTAACCCATGTTGCTACTAACATCTCCTCCAAGTAGGCTGGGGCTAGGGCTCCTGTGTCAGGCCCACAACCAAAGTAACCCGACTTCCTTACACTAGACCTCATCCATCACCACCTGCTAGGCTAAGCCCAACACACCATTCAAGCCCAACACACTCTCTATAGCGAGTAACCTAGCAAGGCAAGCCCAATGTCTCGTCTCTCTGCACAGTAAGGCCTTGCGTGGTCCTGCCACACCCTCCAGCTGGGCCAGCAATTCACCTCAGCTCTAGCCTAGCTGCCCCATGGTAACGACATGAAGAAAGAGGAAAAAAAATTCTTCTTCTTACCTTGGAGGTGCAACAACGACAACAATGACGGTGATCGACCTTCCACAGGGCAAGCAAGGAAGAAAACTGGGGGAGATGGTACAATTTCCTCTAGTTTTCTTTCCTTCTTGTTTGGAAGAAAATTGCTCTCTAGCTTTATTTAATCCTCCACTTAAGGTAAAATTAAATAAATTCCATAGACAGTTGGACTGAAGGAATAATTTGTGAAAACAAGTTCATTTGAGCAACATCTATGCTTGCAATTAACAATTAAAGGCGGAATCATGCTTGTATGCACTCAAAAACAAAACTTTACCCATGAAATTCAAGGCCTAGTAGATGTGATGAACCAAGACTCAACTCAAATCTTAAAGAAAAGAGTTGAGAGAAACTTTTATACCTTTGAAGCACCTCTTTACTTAGCAAAGGATATTCACCCATGTGAAGGCCTTCTTTCCTTAGTCTCCTTGCTCCTTGGCTCCATGGATGTGGATTGAGGAACTTTGCTTCTTGGCTCCATGACTTCTTGGATATGGATGAAGGAATGGATTTTCCAAGTTCCCAAGAAAGGGAACCTCAAAGTTTCCACACCAAGGAGAGCATTGAGGAAGAGATGAGTGACCTAGGAAGAAATGGATGCTAGTCCATTCTTCCTAGGGTGGCCGGCCTCCTAAGAGAAGATAGAGCTTTTTGTGTTTTTACCTTTTCTTTCTTGAAAACCCTTATGAGGGAATGGGTTATAAATTCCTTTCTATAGCCACTTACATTGAGTGGCATAATTGAAATTAAAACCAATTATTCCTCACACTCTCTATGGCCGGCCATGTGGGTTCATTGGGCTTTCATGCGCTTTGTGTTTTCAAGTTGTCATACAACTTGAGTTATTGGACTTGACATTCGAAGCCCATTGGGCCTTGAGGCCCAAAACTAACCCTAGGTCTAAAACGAACTTATTCGTTTGATTAATTAACATATTAATTAATCCTAGCCATAAATAATTAAATCATTTAATTATCCTTACTCATCTCTGTTCTTTCTTCAATCTCTACCTTACACGGTGTACGATCCGTTAGGTTCATTTTAGCGAGGCAGTGGGCGATTAGAACTCTTCAAATCGATTGTGAATTGAAACTTACTTTTCCATTCTCCCTTTAGTGATTATACACCTTTAGGGCTTCCACAAACCATAAGTGACACCCAGTAGTATGTCATGGCTACTCAAGTTAATCAGAAGAGATAGAGAACCTATTCAGTTTGGGATTACAATGCAATACGGTATTTCTCTAATACAATACTCTTGACCACATTGTTTAATTTGATAGTTTATTCATGTCTACTATCCAATGTGATTCTCTTACTTATATGATTACCTTGATGATTTGGAATGAATTCCTAAATCTCATTGATACTCTAGCCAGAGATTCTTAATCATATCATAGAGTATACTCCCTCAAACGGTTTGAAGGTTAGAGATCTGTTGTTGTGCATTCACTTGCCTCTATGGCTAAGTGGCTTAACCCCAACTATTTCGTGGACACCCTGTGATGGAGTGACTTTGACATGGTCAAAGATCAAGGACCTAACCATAAGACAACTATGATGCCTCAGGTCAAATGACTACTTTGCATTATCCCAACCATGAGTTTTCATGTGACATGAGTATGAGAACTCCTTGTTCATCGCGTTCAGTGGACTCATTCTCTATTGAGCACCTACATGCTAGTCTTGGTGTCAGTCACACCAATGACTCGAGACTAGTCACTATTTCTAAGAAAAGACATAGCACGCACTGATCTTAACGGACTGTCAATGCCCAATTGGCAATCCTATGATCAGGAACGTTTAGGATATGTATACGAAAGAGAATGGTGTCATGAATCTAATTTATTTAGATCACATTCTCCCTATTACATATTCTTTGGACTTATCGTTTAAGCATATAACATTGATATGAGACGGCTTCAAACAATAATCTTTGCCCTTTATACTAAACTATATTAGTTTAGCATGTCAAATGTCTGTAAAGTAGCATCATATGATTGGCTTTTAGGGCACATTTCCAACATGGACTTCATCTCTCATAAGGCTTTTACTACAAGTCAAAGCTCATAATCCAATGCAGTCGAATAACTCAATTTTGGCAGGCTTACTTAACTTGGCTTCTACACATCCCGCACCTCTTATGTGCAGCACAGCAGGTGTAGGGCCATTTGTGGAGTAAAAAAATAATACAATCTTGTTACTGACACAGGAACTTTTACCCACAAGTGACTAAAATGACCTTATTAAATTGGCAAGACCCACATTTAATCCACACGTGGTTCAACACTCTTCCAGACCTGAGTAGCTGACTAGAACTTTATCAAGCTATCCTATTCATGGCGAGAAGAAAAGTCAATGGTACTAAAACTATGATTAATTACTAAATTTTATCTTTATGTTTTTCTAATTGAAGACCGACTCAATCAATCAAGAAGTCACAATCACATCCAATCAAAGATATTCAATTTCATAAATTATTTATCATTTCATTGCAATTTTATACATCTGTTAGGCAAACCGTCAATTTGACAGTTAAGTGATGACGTGGCAAATATAAAGTCTACATGTTTTAATCCCATGGCAAATAATTAAATATTAAAAAATTTTAAGGAAAAAAAATAAAGAAAAACGAAAGAAAGACTTCTTGTTCCAGGCTCCTTTTCCCCAACATCTCTACCGACGCCCACAACGAATCCTCCAACTCAAACTGCTTACTCAGTAAAAAAATACCAGCTTGCTTCTGTTGGTCGCCTTTGTCCCGCCGATGTCCTTGCCGAACCCCCCCGACCCCCCCCCCCCCCCCCCAGCTTCGCGTACACCTGCTTCTAAACTTTTCACCTGAAACTACATTAACCCATCTCGGAAAATTAGTCATTTCTGACACAGAATCGTCCATACTCGAGAGAATTGTTTGAATTAGATCCTCTGTCAGACTTTCCATCTGAATTGAAAGCTAATACCAAATCCTAGCAAAGTTTTCAACAACAACAGAAGCAAAACCCGTCCAGGGCCTGGTAAAAAAGCTTATCCATAACCTAGTATGTAAAGCTTGACCGTAACAACAGACTTCGAAAGCTTACCACAACTAGCGATTTCCGATAATTGCTTCAAACTATTCATAATTTTATCAGAATCGGACTTAAGAAAGTCCTTCGTATTCAGCCCGTCGTTGCCCCATTCACCCACCCCCCGCTGTTCGCATACACCTTCTGATTGCCTTCGTAGTTGCTCCCGCTCACGATTCTACGAGACGACGAAACGTGGAAGGAGTTGACGAGACTAGCGCAGCATGCCCAAGCTCATCCACATCTCCCTCTACAATAACTCCCTCGTCTCTCGTAATTCCATTGTCGAACCTCGATTCGCGCCCATGTTCCTGATCTCACGATCAACGGCATCGACGAGGTAGATCCCCATCTCAGTGACTTGAGCGCAATATTATGGATTTGGATCCTCTCCTGAGCTTGAGAGGCGGAGCCTCCTGAGCAACTCACACGTGCGGTTCGATTTTGATCCAACCGCTACAATTATTATAATTTTTAAAGAGGTCCCATGTTTATAGCCGTTGGATCAAAATCCAACGGTCCGTGTGATTTGCTCAAGAGGCTCTACCTCCCAAGCTAATTAGAGGATCTAAATCCCAATATTATAACACCACACGAGTTTTTCATATCCAACGATCCTGACCGTTAAAGATTAATTTGTTTAAATGTGTCTTGCAACTTTTAGTCATTGTTGGACGGTCCCAATCATGGTACTGTATTTGTATACTAGTATGCAAGAGATACTGTAGCACACCTTTTTATAGGGGGTGTTACTGTTCACACACCTTTTTAATTTTTGACTGTCGGATTGGATGAATTGAGGATGATTAAATGCTAGAATTTAATAAAGGGTGTGTGAGAAGTAAAAATGGACGTGTGGATAGCACACCCCTATTTATAGTGGTGTAGAGTGTGGACTTTGTCTAAAGTTGAACAAAAGCAATCATGTCCGTGGAATTCGTAATATCGCCAATTATCCAGCACAAATAAGTTACTGACGGAAATATCCCCACCCAACAGCGGGAGCCACCGAGCCACCGAGCCATGAGGATTTGAGCTTAACCCATTCGTGTTATATTTTTTGTGTTCGTATCGTTTTCGTGACATACCTAGTATTTTAATGGATCGTGTCGTGTAACATCCGTCAAAGTAACGGATAATATGACCCGACCCAAAATAAACACGTTAATATTATCAAGTAATATGACATGACCCCTTCCCGTTAAAGAAAATATATTTTAAACAAATAAATAATGAAAATGAAAAATATAATTTGACCAAAAGAAAAATAGAAAGCATAATACTAAATTAGTGTGAGATCCCACATCGCTTGGGGGAGTGGATCATGTGAGCCTGATATGTATATTCCTATCTCTACCTAGCGCGAGGCCTTTTGAGAGCTCACTGGCTTTGAGTTCCGTAGGAACTCCGAAGTTAAACGAGTAGCGCACGAGAGCACTCCCATGATGGGTGACCCACTGGGAAGTTCTCGTGTGAGTTCCCAGAAACAAAATCGTGAGGGTGTGGTGGGGGCCCAAAGCGGACAATATCGTGCTACGGCGGAGTCATGCCCGGGAAGTGGTGGAACCCTGGCCAGGATGTGACAATTTGGTATCAGAGCCTAACCTTGACCGCGTGTGTGCCGACGAGGATGTCGGGCCTCTAAGAGGGGTGGATTGTGAGATCCCACATTATTGCTCAGGGAAGTGGATCTTGTGAGCCTTATATGTGATATTCCCATCTCTACCTAGCGCGAGGCCTTTTGGGAGCTTACTGGCTTTAAGTTCCGTAGGAACTTCGAAGTTATGCGAGTAGCGTGCGAGAGCACTCCCATGATGGGTGACCCACTGGGAAGTTCTCATGTGAGTTCCCAGAAACAAACCATGAGGGTGTGGTGGGGGCCCAAAGCGGACAATATTGTGCTACGGTGGAGTCGTGCCCGGGAAGTGGTGGAACCCGGGCCGGGATGTGACAATTAGTATATGCATACTACATTGTCACATAAATATTATTTCAAAACATAGAAAAATATTTGTCTTTCAAATATTATATACTTCAAAATAAGAGCCTAATAATAAAACATCAGTACATTACAATAAATTATAAAATGTTCAAGGATATGCAAAATGAAAGGAGTTGTGTTTCAAGGTTGAGGAACCTTGCACGTGTATATTTGCTTTCACATTTTTTCAAACTTGTACATTAATGAATTATGCATTTTATTTATTTTGAACTCCTTTAAAAATCCTATTTATGAGGGTTTGTATGGCTTCAAAAATTCAAACGATGATGTACCCACACTCAAAGCGTAGAGGATGCGATCACGAGTTTTTGCATTTTTTTTCACATTTTTTTGGTGTAGCATGAATTAATTATTATAATTTTTAATGTGTTTGGAATTGTTAAATTACTTGATACTTTTATTTTTTGATATATTTTTTTATTTTTTTAATCATACACTTTGCCTATAGTATATTATAAAAATAAATAATACGTAAATATTTTAATATAACAGTACAATAATACATTTTAATATACAATATATAATATACACTAACTACTGTATTTTATAGTAAGTTTTTTTTAGTAGTTTAAAAAATTAAAATCATGAAAATAACTTTTTCCTTAACATATTGAAACGGGTTACCCGCGTGTCACCTTCACGTGAACCTGTTAAGGACCCATTATTATCTGGTTCTTATCGTGTGATCCGATAATGACCTGATTAGTTATCGTGTTAACCCAAAACTCATTATTCTTGTGTTATGTACGTGTCGTGTAAAAAATTGTCAGATCTACTTTGAGCTATTTTGAGTTGACCATATTAATCACTCTTTACTCTTCTACCACACTACAACTCTTGCGACTTGCCTATGTTTGTTTGGTCAAACAATTATTTTTTTTCCTAAAAAAAAAGGGAATCAGCTGATGGCTTCGCCATAGCAGTCAACTTTTCGGGGGCCGGGAATACTCATAGAGGGATTTTAGCCTCCTTTGGCCACCATTGTACAATTCACTAGTGCCAGTGATCGAACCCAGGACATGTTGTGTGGAATATGAGCTTGGGACATGGTGTGTGAAATATGAGCTTGCAATTAATCGCTAACCACAGAGTCATCATGTGATGGTTAAAAAGATTTGATTCTTGAAATTATAAGAAAGTGCATATTAGAGAAAAATGAAATTATTTTCAGCATTGAGTTCCTATTCATGTGTGCAAGGCTTGAAATTATTGCCTTCATTAAATAATTGTAATAGTTTCGAACCTTCTCCTTCTCCTTAACAATAATTTTTTTACAAAAAGAAAAAAAAATTGAAATTACTCTCGGTTTATCCAAGTCTTATGTGACACACCCCGACCTAAATCAGGGCGTGCTGGCTGTCACGTGAGGGTGACGTAGCCATGTGCACAGTGCGGAAGTGATACGAATATAAAGAAATAGGGATAAATAAAACCAAGCTACTAGCAGCACTAGACAAGATAACGTGCTCGTGCAAGATTGAGTGTGAAATACACAACCAGCGCATAAATAGTCTTAGTGCAGTCAAGGAGAACAAAGTACTAATTAAACAACACCCAAAGGTGATCCTACATTTGGTGAAATCTGTCAGAACTGCCCTAAAGCCCTTGCAATGCCACCAACGATAAATCTTACTTAGTACCCGGAGAGGCGAAAAACAGAAAGCGTGAGTGGGCAAAAACAAAGCTTTTCAAATTCATTTCTTTCTAAAAAGTTCTAACCCCTCGCCGTAAAACCTGTATAATTTTCCCAGAAAATAGTATATGTAAATACATATCTCAATCATGCTCAAAATATCAAAATCAGCATATAAAAATGCCATGCATATGCCATGTCTAGTACTTACACCTTGTCTATTATCACAATATCACATAAGTAAGCCATGTAATATAATTCAATCTTAATAACCCATATAGCTGGAAGTAACCTCTTGTGATCTGTACGGCTCAATCATATATCTCAACAAGTATCTAGAGCTCATCTATCTAGCTGGGAGTCACCTCTTGTGACCTGTATGGCTCAATCATATATCTCAACAATACACAACTCATTAACCAATATGCTTGCACAAGTGTAAATAAGTATGCTCTAGTGCTACGTTCACGTGAAGGCGGTGTCCTGGCCACTGGTCACCTACGAGTTGGGAACCACCTATAGTGGTCTGTACGATAGGACTGTGCACCTAACTTGGATCCAAGGTGAACGTATGGTGCGGGAGGTGAACATAACGTGAAGAACTGTACCCTGGCCCTGGGCTAGAGCACTAACACTGGGTGCAGGTTATGAGCTCTAATATATCTCAACATCATCTTTCTATTTACAACTACTAACATCATAATATACTCACCTGTGGCTTAGGCCTCCGCGGCATCATGCGACAATATGCATATCTATACTAATGCATATGCTCAGATATCATGCGTGTATGACATGGCATTTGAATCACATTTCATTTAAATATAGTTCTGGGAAAAACATCAAGCGTGTATATATAGACACACACACACACACACACACATACTGAAAACCAAAACCCCACTCACTGATATGTCGAAGGGTTGTAGCCCCCTTGCCTTGAATGATTACGCTCGTCCTCGGGTTAGGTCTTACCTATATGCGAAACAACTATATAAACTCACTTAATGGACATAAACAACATTTGCTAATAACTTCTCATATATTGCTCAATTTGGGTATATGAGTATACCACAGTGATCTACTCATCCTCAGAAACATCCCCATATTTTTAAAATAATTTTCCGATGCCCCGGACACTCCCCCACGCGCGGTCGTCCCACGGCTAGACACTCATCCACGTGCGGCCACGTGCCTGGCACACTGACGGTAACAGTTAACGGCGTTACGGAATATTCCGTCAAAACTAACAGATTGCGTTAAAACTAAGCTGACGGCGTTAGAATATTCTGTCAGACTGGATGGAATATTCTCCTTCGTCGTCCTTGGTTCGCCGGAGACCGTCGCCTATGCCGTTGCAACTCGCCGGTTTCTGGAAAATGTTCAAACCCTTATTTCTCACTCATTTTTGCACCAAAATTCATGAAACTTGTCTCAAAATGAAGCTTACAACTATTAGAACCAAACCTTACCAGATTTAGGACCTAAAACTCAAGGGATCTCGTCGGAGAACCCACGATAATTCTGGCCAAATTTCAAACTAGTCGATCTCGACTTCCCCACGTCCAAATCACTTGGTTTTTCTTCTCCGAGATTTGTGAGAACGTCCTTAAGCTTCCTATAAGCTTTGAATTCACTGAAACGTCCATAAATATGATCACTTGAACAGTGACTCAAATCGGGTTCTTTGGTTCTCACGATCCCGACGTTCAATCTTAACCAAAACTGTCTTAAAATGCTAGAAAAGATTAAAGCTTACCTTTTTGAGCCTTAAAAGGCCTTAAAATCTCCATGATCACATCGGAGTTACTGTGCTCCAAAATCGGGGTTTCGAATAACCCGAGTTCTCGACGTCCACACATCGAACCAAGGATAGTGACGAGTTTCTGAGCTTGCTAGGAGTCTAAAACCAACCTCCAAACCTTCGATCCGTGCGTGTAATGGAGAGTTCAGGGTTCGTTCATATGGTTGTATAAAATTTGCAGAATTCCGAGAGGGAGAAGAGAGATAACGGGAGAGAGAAACAGAAAGAGTGTGTGTGTATGGTCCAACTAGGTCACCAACCAAAAACAATAAAATCTTCCTTCCAATTGGGTCCAAATAATTAGGAAGAAAAGGAATTGGTCCAATTCTAAAAGCATAACCCACATAACACAACATCCAAGGGTAAAATCATCTTTTCACACCATCGATAAAAATAATTCGGGACGGGCTGTCACAACCTAGCCTTTTTATACAAATTTCATCCCCGAAATTTCATACAACAACACACAATCATTAATAATCATAAAACAACCTTGGATACATCTCTCTCATCTGATCATCCGTCTCCCAAGTAGCATCTTCCACTGAGTGGTTCCTCCACAAAACTTTCACCAACTGCACGGTCTTATTTCTTAAAACCTTCTCTTTTCAATCCAAAATAGTTACTGGCTCCTCATCATAAGTCAAATCTGAACTAATTTCCAAAGGTTGAGGAGGAATCACATGTGAAGGATCTAAAACATAATGACGAAGCATGGAAACATGAAAAACATTGTGCACCGTAGACAACTTTGAAGGCAACTCAAGCCTATAAGCAACTTCACCGACTTGCTCGGTGATCTGATACGGTCCAATGTATCTAGGACTCAGCTTACCTTTCTTACCAAACCGCACAACACCTCTCCATGGTGATAGCTTCAAAAATACCAAATCACCTATTTTATACACCCGATCAGTGGCATGTCTGTCTGCTAAGCTCTTCTGTCGATCCTAGGCCGCTTTCAGATTAGACTTAATCACCTGAATATTTTGAATAGTCTCCTCCACTAACTCAGGGCTGACCAAAACTCTTTCACCAACTTCTGACCAACATAAAGGTGTACGACAAGATCTGCCATAAAGTGCCTCAAATGGTGCCATACTAATACTTGAATGAAAACTATTATTGTAGGCAAATTCCATTAAATTCAACCACCTATGCCAAGCGTCACCAAACAGCAATACCGAAGATCTCATCATATCCTCCAATGTCTGAATAGTTCTCTCTAACTGCCCATCTGTTTGAGGATGATATGCCGTACTATAGAGTAGTCTCGAGCCAAGAGCCTCCTGAAACGCTACCCAAAACTTAGAAGTACTTCACAATTTTCGATATGAATAATTCAGCTAATCGGCTTAAAAAGTACTTCCCCCTCACAGGAATGAAATGTCCTGACTTAGTAAGCTGATCAACTATCACCCAAATTCCATCATAACTAGTCTGTGTATAAGGAAGCTTGTACACAAAATCCATAGTAATATTTTCCTATTTCCACTGTGGAACGGGAAGTGGTTGCATCAACCCCAAAAGGCTTCTTCCTTTTAGCCTTAACTTGCTGAGAAATGGCACACCTACTCACATACTCAGCAATTTCTCTTTTCATACCCGGCCAATAATAAAATGGTCGAATGGTATGATACATTTTAGTACTTCCAGGATGCATTGCATAAGCTGAACAGTGTGCTTCATCCAAAATTTCTTTCTTTAACTCTACATTACTCAGCGCATACGTTCTCTTATTCTACATAAGCATACCGTCTGCTTCTCTAATCTTGAGATCCTTCTTTTTCCGTTAATTTCTTGCCAGAATTAATTCCTGAATTTCCTCATCATCCATCTGTGCCTCAAGTACACGATCAACCAAAATTGGTCTGACTTGAAAATTAGCAAGTAAGGCTTCCTCATGATCTTCCACTCCTAACTTCACTCCAGTTGACCTCAAATCAGCAAGAAGAGGAACATGGCAAGCATAAATGGCATTAAGTTTAACTGGAGTCTTCATACTAAGTGCATCAGCTACTACATTTGCACGACCTGGGTGATACTCAATCGTGCAATCATAATCACTTAGCAATTCAATCCATCTTCGTTGCCGAAGATTAAGATCCCTTTGATTAGAAAGATACTGAAGACTCTTATGATCTGTGAAGATCTTACATTTCTCACTATAAAGATAATGTCTCCAAATCTTCAAAGCAAAGATGATAGCCTCTAACTCCAGATCATGAGTAGGGTAATTGATCTCATAAGGTTTCAATTGTTGCGAAGCATAAGCAATCACCCTACCATGCTACATCAATACACAACCCAGACCATTCAAAGAAGCATCACTATAGATCTCATAATTACCATTATCATCTGGAAGCGCCAAAACAGGTGCATGAGTAAGACAATACTTCAACTGCTGAAAACTTTGCTCACAATTATCATCCCACTCAAACTTGACATCCGTCCTGGTTAATCTTGTCAGCGGTAATGCAACAAGTAAAAAATCTTTAACAAACCGTCGATAATAACCAGCCAGGCCAAGAAAACTCCGTACCTCGGTGACGGTTCATGGTTGCTCCCAATTCTCAACAGCTGCTACTTTTTGAGAATCCACTTGAATACCTTGAGAAAATATCACATAACCCAAAAATGCTACTTGATCAAGCTAAAAATTGGCACTTGCTAAACTTAGCATACAATCGGTGTTCCCTCAATTTCTTGAACACTAGAGTGAGATATCAAACATGATCTGATTTTGACTTAGAATACACCAGAATGTCATCAATAAAAACAATGACAAATCTATCCAAGTATTGTTGAAATACCTTATTCATCAAACCTATGAAAGCTGCTGGTGCATTCGTCAATCCAAACGACATCACAAGAAACTCATAATGACCATAACGAGTTCTAAAAGCTATTTTATGGACATCATCACTCTTCATCTTTAACTGATAGTAACCTGACCTTAAGTCAATCTTTGAGAACACACAAGCACCTCGAAGTTGATCAAACAAATCATCTATACGCGGTAACAGATAACAGCTTTTAATTGTTACCCGATTCAAACCTTTATCGACCAATTCCTGCAACTGAGTTTTCAATTCCCTCAATTCAGCATGAGCCATTTTATAAGGAGTCAAAGATATAGGATCCGTACCTGGAAGTAAATTAATAGTGAACTCTACATCTCGGTCTGGCGGCAATCCAGGTTAATCCTCAAGGAATACGTCAGGAAAGTGCCTGACTACTCGCACATCCTCCACACTACTAGGAGAAACATCATTCAGCACGACATGAGCTAAATATCCCTAGTAACCTTTCATTAACAACCTTTTAGCTCTCATAGCAGAAATAACGCCATGCCTCACCCTACTACGTTCGCCCACAAAAGTAACCTCAGGTAATCCAGGACGATGAAACGTAACTGATTTCCCGTAGCAATCGATATTGGCACGATTATAATGCAACCAATCTGTGCCCAAAATCACATCAAAATCAACAATATCTAACGGGATAAGATTAGCTGGCATAACTATGTCATCCACCATCACTGGACATCCTGGATATACACAGTTAACAAAACATTTCTCCCCTCTAGGCATAGCAAACTCTAAATCATACCATAGAGGCGTAAGATGAGGTTGCGTCACTTTAGCAAATGTATGAGAAATCACATAATGCGTAGCGCCACAATCAATTAAAACTCTAGCAAAGTAACCAAGAATATTTAACGTACCCATAATTAAATCAGGATTGTTCTGGCATCCTGCAATGTCATATTGTGGATACGTCCCTGATTCTTCTGTCGTCCACCACGACCTCTACTAGCTTGATTATTTCTTCCTTGCACCCCACGGCTCTGACTTGGCTGACCAGGTTGCCTCGAAGATCCTGCACTATTGGAAGTAATCAATACTTGCTGGGGCTGTCCTCCCTGGTACCATTAAGATCCACCAGCTAGAATGGAAGGATACGGCGTATAACCTCCAGAATACTGAGGATACCCACTCTGGTAATAAGAATCCTAGAAATACTGATATGGTCCTGAAGCATAAGGAACAGCATCACCCTGATAATGGTAAGCACCACCTCGACCCATCTAACCATAAGTACCAGACCTTGAAACTTGCTGGATCGGTGTTGGTGGTGGCATAAAAGACTGCTGAGGCCTCTACTGGTTTTGGGGACAATTTATAGCTCTATGTCCCATCTGCCCACAAGTAAAACATCCACTGCTGCCCCATCTACACTCTCCAAAATGCTTATTATTACATCTGCGGCAGAAATGAACACTTCCTCTACCAAAATCTCCTTGCCTCTAGAATCTAAGACCCCTAGAAAATCTACCACCTATTCTCTGACCAGTGGAACTAAAACCTCCGCTAGAAGAGCTGGAACTAGCTCCACTTCGCTTAATGCTCTGAGTCTTGCGAGGTCCTTGAGAAGACTGACCTTTACCTTTATCATCCTTCCTCTGATTTCCATCTTTTTCTTCTTCTTCACTCTTACTGGGCATATTCTCCGATTCTTCAATCCTCAACAGAATCTCATAAAACTTCTGGTAAGTAGCACAGTGAGTAGTGGTCGCTATAGTACGCCATTTCTTTTTAGTACCCAGAACAAAACGACATAGCATCTCAACCGGATTAGCTGCAACCTCCGGATGATAACGAGACAAGTCAGTAAATTTCCTGTAATACTCATTTACTGACATCTTCCCCTGCCTCAAATGAGTAAACTCTTGCTTCTTACTATCAATATAAGCTGGAGGAATAAATCTTTTCATAAATAATTGCTTGAAAACTTCCCAATCAGTAGCTTTCTCTCGAGTTAACTCATGAGCCTCTTGTTCCCACGAGGATGCAGGTTCCTTACCTAAGAACCAGGTAGTTGTCTCGACGAATTTATCAGGAAAAAGATTCCCTTGACTTTGCATTACATGAAAAGTCTTCTCCACATGATTGAACCATTTCTCTGCTCCTTCAAGTCTTTTATTTCCCATAAAATGATTCCATTTCAAATTATATACAATCCCAAGAAGAGTCATCTGGGGAGGTCGAACCGCAGACTACATAGCATTAGCTATAGCTTCCCCTAATTGGGCGATATTCGGGAACCTAGGCTCAGCTGAACGACGTGGCTCTCTACAAGGCGACATAGTTCTAACAGAAGACACCAAAAATAATTAGGGAATTCACAAATATGCAGGACTGCAAAACCTATGCTCTGATACCAAGCTGACACACCCCGACCTAAATCAGGGCGTGCTGGCCGTCACGTGAGGGTGATGTGGCCATGTGCACAGTGCCGAAATGAAATGAATATAAAGAAATAAGGATAAATAATACCAAGCTACTAGCAGTACTAGATAAGATAACGTGCTAGAGCAAGATTAAGTGTGAAATACACAACCAGAGCATAAATAGTCTAAACAACACCCAAAGGTGATCCTACATTTGGTGAAATCTGTAAGAACTGCCTTGAAGCCCTCGCAATGCCACCAATGATAAATCTTACTTAGTACCTGGAGGGGCGAAAAACAGAAAGTGTGAGTGGGCAAAAACAAAGCTTTTCAAATTCATTTCTTTCTAAAAAGTTCTAACCCCTCGCCATAAAACCTGTATAGTTTTCCTAGAAATTAGTATTTGTAAATAAATATCTCAATCATGCTCAAAATATCAAAATTCGCATATAAAAATGCCATGCATATGCCATGTCCAGTACTTACACCTTGTCTATTATCACAATATCACATAAGTACGCCAGGTAATATAATTTAATGTTAATAACCCATTTAACCGGGAGTCATATCTTGTGACTTGTACGGCTCAATCATATATCTCAACAAGTATCTAAAGCTCATCTATCTAGCCGGGAGCCACCTCTTGTGACCTGTACGGCACATTCATATATCTCAACAATACACAACTCATTAACCAATATGCCTGCACAAGTGTAAATAAGTACGCTCTAGTGCTACGATCACGTGAAAGCTGTGCGAATAATCGCGGATCACCTACGAGTCGGGAACCACCAATAGTGGTCTGTACGACAAGACTGTGCACCTAACTTGGATCCAAGGTGAGCGTCTGGTGCGGGAGGTGAACATCACGTGAAGGACTGTGCCCTGGCCCCGTGCGGGAGCACTAAAACTGGGTGCAGGTTATGAGCTCTAATATATCTTCATTTTATTTACAACCACTAACATCATAATATACTTACTTATGGCTTACCTGGGCCTCCGCAGCATCATGCATGTATGACATGGCATTTGAATCACATTTCATTTAAATATGGTTCTAAGAAAAACATCAGTATATATATATATATGTATATATATACTGTAAACCAAAAGCCCACTCACTGATATGTCGAAGGGTCATAGCCCCATTGCCTTGAATGATTACGCTCGTCCTCGGGATAGGTCTCACCTATATACGAAACAACTATATAAACGTCACTTAATGCACATAAACAACACAAGCTATTAACTTCTCATATATTGCTCAATTGGGGTATATGAACATACCACAGTGATCTACTCATCCTCAGAAACATCCCTATATTTTTAAAATAATTTTTCGGCATCTCATGCGCTGGCCAACGCACAGCCAGACGCGCCCCCACGAGCGGCCACGTGCCTGGCACACTGACGCTAACAGTTAACGGCGTTATGGAATATTTCGTCAAAACTAACAAATTTCGTTAAAACTAACCTGACGCCGTTAGAATATTCCGTCAGACTTGACGGAATATTCTCCTTCGTCTTCCTTGGTTCGTCGGAGACCGTTGCCGGCGCCGCTACAACTCGCCAATTTTTGGAAAATGTTCAAACCTTCATTTCTCACTCATTTTTGCACCAAAATTCATGAAACTTGTCTCAAAATGAAGCTTACAACTATTAGAACCAAACCTTACCAGATTTAGGACCTAAAACTCACAGGATCTCGCCAGAGAACCCACGATAATTCTGGCCAAATTTCAAACTCGTCGATTTTGACTTCCCGACATCCAAATCACTTGGTTTTTCTTCTCCGAGCTTCGTGAGAACGTCCTCAAGCTTCCTATAAGCTTAGAATCCACTGAAACGTCCATAAATACGATCACATGAACAATGACTCAAATCGGGTTCTTTGGTTCTCACGATCCTGACGTTCAATCTTAACCAAAATTGTCTTAAAATGGTAGAAAAGATTAAAACTTACCTTTATCAGCCTTAAAAGGCCTTAAAATCTGCACGATCACGGGGAAGTTACTGTGCTCCAAAATTGGGGTTTCGAATAACCCGAGTTCTCGACGTCCACACGTCGAACCAAGGATAGTGACGAGTTCCTGAGCTTGCTAGGAGTCCAAAACCAACCTCCAAACCTTCAATCCATGCGGGGAATGGAGAGTTCGGGGTTCGTGCCTCAGGGATTTCCAATGCACATGACATGTCAAAAATCATCATTCCCATAGATTTTAGTCATCTTCACACTTGAGCACATACTTAATCACAGTCACCACTTACTAGTTCACATTTAACCAATTGAAACGATGTTTTGAATGTAGTAACATGCCTTGGAGAATTTGCTTAATTCCTTACAAGATACTCTCTATTTTCACACACATTTTCTGACTACACACCCTACACAAGTTATATGTGAGAAGATTGATGTAAACATGAAAACGAACACTCACATATGTTATAACAAAGAAAGCAATTTCTGGAGTTAATAAGCATATTTAGATATGATCTCATGAATGGAATGCTACTACTTAGATGCGAGAATCAGTGACACCATATGCTCATACCAATTCCAAACTCCACATATTGAATCACATAACACTCAAGATTGAAGTTAAAGGGTTGTAACGGGGCTTGGGGGTGTTGGGTAAGAAAGAAAGGATATGGAAAACAAGGGTTCTTAAAGAATAGCAAGCAAAGCAATGAAATCAACACTTAGAATTCACTTTGAAATGCAGAAATCAACTTAAAACACAAAAGGGAAGATTTACACATTCTAAGGCCGAATTCATTGTTTTAGACCCTTTCTTCAACAAACAACACTTTAGAACTCTTTTTCACATAATTTTCAACTCTTTTTCATTCTTTTCACAACTTTTTCTTTTTCTTTTTCTTTTTCCACGAATTTTCTTTTCTTTCCTGCCCGTGCCTTATTTCTTTTTCTTGGCACACACACACACACAAATCCCTTCCCCCACACTTGTTTTTCTGCATATTGTAGATCAAAAGGAATTCATTCTAAGTCATGCTTTACTATCCTTTAAAAACAAGGGTATGGATGGTCCTAAACTAGGCTAGGTAAGGATAATGTGGTTAACAAAGAACATAGGCTAAACAAGGCTCAATGGGGTTAAACCTACAAAACATATGACAAAGGGGTTCGGCTATTTGGTTGTGGTGGTTCACTAATTAACTTCATCTTAATCGTGTGTTATGCAAATCAATGTCATGCTTTGAATGGAACGGGCATGAGTTCTAGTATTTGGAACTAAATGATGAAACGCCTTCTAAGTAGCAACCAAGCAAAGAATAATGAGATCATGCAACGACTTTAGAAAACATGAAATCACAGATTAATAACTCTCCAAAAAATGTTTTAGGCTCAAGTCTCTCAAGGTTGTAGCGTTAATTTGAGTTTCTTCCTTCAAGCATGTTACAAAAACTGATTTTTCCTTTATGATTGCATGTGAATTCATAAATTATAACCACAACCAAGCATAAACCAAAGAGTAAATCAAACTTTCATCCATGTTTATAACTCTCTTTAACAATCATGCAATTAAAAACCAAATCCTCATCATTGTGTTGGAAGGTACCCTAAGACACAAACAAACACACAAAAACAACTCTTTTTGGGTTTTTCAAAACAATTTTTCAAATTTTTATCAAATTTTCGGCTTTTTACTTCAAAACACACAAAAGCACTCCAAAACAGCTTAAAAACACTTAAAAACAGCAAGGAACAACTTTTGAAGTAATGGGTGATAAAATCCCACGAATTTGCATCAAAAACACTTTGTTACCCCCCACACTTAAATCAAACATTGTCCTCAATGTTTCAAGCATAAACTCACACAAAAACAAGCAAACTAACAAACAATGAATCAACAAACTAAACATGGCAGAATAGAAACAACAACAAAGAGAAGGGTTTAGGAATGCAAATCTGGAAGTGGAGTGAGTCCTAGGTCCTCTTTTGTTGAATGTATGGGTTGCCTCCCAAGAAGCGCTTGCTTTTACGTCGTGCAGCCGGACGATACCTCTAATTAAGCTTCATTGGAGGCCATGACATGGAATTGATCTTTGAATGGAAGGTGATACTTAAAATGATCTGGCAATGGTTTAAATTCTAGTGTGGGTGCCTGAATCATTAAAATCAGCAAGTTAGTAGAAAACGTAATTGAAATAGGAGAAGATGACTTACTTGCTTTGTCCGATAAGAACTCAATTACAAACACCACATCTTTGAATGTTTCAGGAATGTTGGACTTGGCCAGATTGAATGTGATAGTTGTGACTTGTCCCGTGCCATCAAATTCAACTTCATTGGACTTTGTTGTCTCATGAACATCCTCTTTGATGCATTCTTCGTATACTTCAGCCACTTCTTGCTCTTGAATCATTCTTCTCGATGTACAATTCTCTTCAAATAGTTCAACACATTCTGGAATTTGATTTGGTGTACCCAGAATTGGAATATCACTTTGCACCTTTGAGAAGGCTTCCAAGATGTCTTTTTCACTTTCATCAGTCGTTGGAATTAAAAACCTGCGAGGAAAAGGTGCATTCGGAGGAATAACATTAGAATGAATTGAACTTGAGACGTCCTTACTTGTCGTGGGTGGTTGAGAGGGCTTAGGGGGCTGCTGCAAGGGTTGTTCTACCCTTGCCGTAGGTGTGTCTTCTTCCTCCTCCTCAATCAGCAGCTCTTTGTCTACTTCTAAGGTATGTTTGGATGTTTTTAAGTCAGCTCCAACCTCCATAGCACTTCCCAAAGTGATAGCATCATGGATTTCAAAATCATCCCTCGAATTTGCAATAGTTGAGTTGGAGAGTTCACTTTGCTCTTGAATCTGCACCATGAGCCCTGCCATCTGCCCAATTTGCTTTTCCAAATGGTCCACCCTTTTGTTTTGATTTTCTTGTCCCTGAGATAAAGAAGTGAGTAACTCAAGAATTTTATCATTATCCATTAACGAACCTGAACTTGGTTGGGCCGAATATGATTGAGGCTGTGGTGGTTCATATGGCATTGTATAGAACTCCTCAGATGGCTGCCAATATCCTTCTTGGTGTGATCCCTGAGTCAAAGAAGTTAGTACATTAAGAATTTCATCATAATTCATGGACATACTTGAATTCGATTGGAATTGTTATGGGGGAGGCTATGGTGGCTGCATAGGTCTTGAATAAAACTCCTCATATGGCTGCCAATATCCTTCGGGTTGAACTTGTTGAGATTCCCCCCACATAGAATCTGAATAATCTCTCCAATCGGAATTGTAAGTGTTAGAAAACATGTTGTCCCTTGATTGATTATGGCCTTGATAACCCCAAGCACCTCCGTTTGTAGTCAATTGGGGATGTTGATGAGTTTGAGCAGTGTGCATTGTGGTGGTTTCGGCAATCTGGGACAATTGAGAAGTAAGATTTGCCAATTGAGCTTGAATGTTTGCAAAATCCATGTCTTATTACTCTAGTACCTGAAATCAAAGAAAGAAAACTAAATCAAATATCAAAAGTAAAAGACACAAACAGAAACATAAATAGAAACAAAGTCAGGAACTAAAACAAAAGACACGAAAAAGAAAACAAAGCCAAAATTTGATGCGATGTAAAACAGCACACAAATTAAAGCCTCTTGTTGACAATTGTAGTATAGATGCAAGTAGGGATCGTTCTAGACTGAGGATTATGAGGGCTTGCTAAAACCTCTAAACTGACTCAAAAACATAAAAACAAAGTTAAAAACACTTAACAAGACTCACAAGACTCAAAACAAACTTACAAGACTCAAAACAGCTTAAAACAACCAAAAAGACTCAAAACAAACACTAGGGACAGATTTGGACGAATTCTAGACTAGTAAGACTCAAAACACTAATTTGGACAGATTTAAACACACTTCTAACTAATCTAACACACTTAATTAAAGAGGGATTGGGTTTTGACGATTTTGAAAATAAAACAAGTAATGTAAAGAACTAATGAAATCTGCACGAATTTGGGGTAAAACTATGGATAATGGCCTAGCTAGAGGGTTCTTCTCCACACATGACACACTTGCATACAAACCAATTTTCAGTTGTTCTTTTGATAAACCATGAAACTCAACACCCCAGATTAATTAGGTACGCTTAAATTAACCTTCAAGTTCTCCTTAAGTTATTGAATTGGACGGGATAACGCATACAACAACTCAACAAATTCTCTAAAAGTCCCCTGCGTGAACAACATAACAAAGATACAATCAGAGATCATTAAGCTTTGTGAGAACTATAAGCATTGACGAGGCATTCGTAACTATGAAAAGCATGATACTCCTGCCAAGAATTCACTTAACACGATCGTGACCAGCAACCTTCACTACACATGAATATAAGTTCATAACGATTAGGTGAAACTCCCTTATATTCTAGCATCAAATTCATGCACGAAAACTAAGCGTGCACTCTCAATCAACATACAAGAATAAGTTATCAATCAAACAGTTAAGCAAATTGAATTCACAATTTATGAAATCACAACTAAAGGTAATCAATTCATATTGCAAGCATATTCATGGCTTTGAATAGCCCCCTAGCCAAAAGGGCTTAGTTCCTCATGTTCATAGCAAAACAAAGAGAAATTAAATTAAACATTTAAAACAAAGATAGATTACACCTAGAAACGTTCCAGCAATCCAACGTCTTGAATGGCTAGGCATGGCTTCAAGTTAATCCTCTCCTTCTTCCTTTGTAAAGCTGGGGCACAAGGGTGGGTGAAGTGTATGGGATGTGTTTTGGGGTCAGGAATGTGTTTTGGATGAAAGGAAGTTGCGGCAAAGGTGTAGGGATGATTTCTGGCGTGAATGGATGAATGGGTGAGTGAATGGTGGTGGTGGATGGATATAGGTGAGTTATGGTGAATGGTGGATGGTATAGATGCAGTGAATCTGTTCAGAGAGGGAGAGAGACTAAATGATGCGGATGGCTTTAATTATAGGGCTAGGGTACTTAGAAAATAATAGGAAAGGTTCAATACTTAGCTATTTTGGTTCCACAATTTAATAGGTAAGAAAGAATCAGAAAATCAAAGAGAATAAGAAAGTGAAATTCGGCAGAATATGTAGGACAGATTTAGGAATGTGTTTTGAGGCATAAAACAAATAAGAAAGGCTCATCCTTGTACGGCAAGGCATAGAACACAAAGGGAATGTGATTTTGGGTCAGAAAATAGGAAAGGGCACTATCCCTTGCACTGCAAGGAAGAGGAAAACAAGGACAAGGTGCGGCTGGATGATTTAAGTGCAAGGAAGGTTCAATTTGTGTCCTAAAATGCATAGGAGGTCTTCATTGTTGCTAGAACTTAAGGACATTTAGGATTAGGAAAGGTCAAACCAAAATAGGA
Organism: Heteromeles arbutifolia; assembly: GCA_024362995.1. Classification (NCBI taxonomy): domain Eukaryota; kingdom Viridiplantae; phylum Streptophyta; class Magnoliopsida; order Rosales; family Rosaceae; genus Heteromeles; species Heteromeles arbutifolia. Next base: position 15,520,470 of record JANCRC010000008.1, on the reverse strand, counting down.
AACCTTGGCTTAACTTTCCTACTTCAAGTAGGAATCCTTGTTTGAGTAGGAATCCATCTCCAATTAGGAATCCTTCTTCAATTAGGAATCCTAACTTCTTCAATTCTTCAATTTCGTCCATTCCTTTTGCTCCAAGCATGTGATAACCATTCCAAGCCCAATTTTGCTCCAAAAAGCTCCAAAATGCACTTTCTTGCATACTTTCTCCTTAGAACCTGAAAACACACGAAAATGGCTTAAAAGACTAAAATAACTAAGAAATAACAAGTAAATGCACAAGAACAAGCCAACTAAGTCGCCTAAATATGCTCCTATCAGTTCGTCTGTACGGTTGTACGAAATTTGCAGAATTCTGAGGGGGAGGTGATGCGAAATATATAAGCACACAAATTTAACCCTCTTGTTGACAATTGTAGTATATGTATAAGTAGGGATCGTTCTAGACCGGGGATTAGGAGGGATTGCTAAAACACTTGAAACTGACTCAAAAACGTAAAAACAACACTAAACTAGACTCAAAGAATGCAAAACTAGACTCTAAAACACTAAAACAACTCAAAAGACTCAAAACAGCACAAAAAAACTCAAAACTGCCTAAAAACACAAACTGGGCAGTTTTGGACTCTAAACACTACTTTGGACGAAAATAGATTTCTAACTTGACTCAAAACACTCAAAAACACAAACTAAATCAATTTATAACTAATATGACTCAACAAAGTAAAAGGGGATTGGGTTTTGACGAATTTGAAAACAAAACAAACAGATTGTAAACTAAAACAGATTTTGGACGAATTTGGTAAAACTTATGGATGATGGGCTGGCTAGAGGATTCGTCTCCACACATGACACACTTGCACATAAACCAATTTTCAGTTGTTCTTTCGATAAATCATGAAACTCAACACCCCAGGTTAATTAGGTCCGCTTAAATTAACCTTCAAGTTCTCCTTAAGTTATTGAATTGGATGGGAAAGCGCATACAACAATTCAAAGCATTCTCTAAAAGTCTTTTACGTGAACAGCACAATAAAGATACGATCACAGATCATTAAGCATCATGAGAACTATAAGTATTGACGAGGCATTCGTTACTATGATGAGCACGAAACTCCTGCCAAGAATTCATTTAACGCGATCGTTTATAAGCGACCTCCACTACTTGTGAATATAAGTTTGTAACTATTAGGTGAAACTCCCTTATATTCTAGCATCATATTCATGCATGCAAATTAAGTGTGCACTCTTAATAAACACACACAAATAAGTTATCAATCAAGCAGTTAAACAAATTGAATTCACAACTTATGAAATCACAACTGAAGGTAATCAATTCATATTGCAAGTATGTTCATGGCTTTGAATCTTCCCCTAGCCAAAAGGGATTTAGTTCCTCATAATCGCAGAACACAGAATAACAAGTTTATACATTGAAAACAAAAGAAAGAAAACACCTAAACGCTCCAGCAATCCTAACTTGAATGGCAGGCGCATCCAAGGGCTTTCCTCCTTCCTCTTTGCTGCGGCACAAGGGTTGTTGGTGAGTTTTTGGGATTATGAATGGTGTAGAAGGCTAGGTTTATGGCGAGGATGGATGTATGGTGCGGCAGGGAGTGTTTTTGGTCAGAAATTATGGAGAATGGTGAAAGATAGGTGCGGCTAGGGTTGGGGAAGGAATTCTGGCGAGACAGGTTGTGTGGATGGATGATTTGTGGCTGGAACAAGGAAGTTTATTTAAAGGTTTTAGGGAAATTAAAACCCTAACTTATTTTGGTAATCAGAAATTAAGTCAAAAGCATCTAGAAAGAGGAAAGAAAATCAGAAAACTAAGGGAAAGTGCCAGGGATGTGCGGCCAGGACTTTAAATTAAAAAGGAATGTGTTTTAGTGCAAGGAAACAGGAAATAACCCTCTCCCTTGCACGGCAAGGAAGAGGAAAGGGGTAAGGAGGTGCGGCAAGGGTTCTTAGGTGGTCTAGGTCCTTCAATTTGTGTCCTAGAATGCAAAGGAAGCCTTCAAAGTTGCTGGAATTTGGAAACATTAAGGATTAGGAAAGGCAAACCAAAATAGGAAACCTTGGCTTAACTTTCCTACTTCAAGTAGGAATCCTTGTTTGAGTAGGAATCCTTATGTGAGTAGGAATCCTCATTCTTCTAGGAATCCATCTTTGATTAGGAATCCTTCTTTGATTAGGAATCCTTACATCTTCAAGTCTTCAATTTCGTCCATTCCTTTTGCTCCAAACATGTGATATCCATTCCAAGCCCAATTTTGCTCCAAAATGCTCCAAAATGCATCTTCTTGCATATTTTGTCTTTAGGACCTAGAAACACACGAAAATGGCTTTAAACACTAAAATAACTAAGAAAACACAACATAAATGCACAAGAACAAGCCAACTAAGTCGCATAAATATGCTCCTATCAGGAGGAAAGAGATAACGGGAGAGAGAAAGAGAAAGAGTGTGTGTGTGTGGTCCAACTAGGTCACCAACCAAAAACAATAAAATCTTCCTTCCAATTGGGTCCAAATAATTAGGAAGAAAAGGAATTGGTCCAATTCTAAAAGCATAACCCACACAACACAACGTCCAAGGGTAAAATCATCTTTTCACACCATCGATAAAAATAATTCGGGACGGGCTGTCAGACTATGGGCATTTTAGGTAGGAAGTTATAATATCACACTAGGAATTGCAATTTAGATTTATCTAATTCTACTTTAGGAAGTTAAGCTTGTCGTTTTAGTGTTACTTTATTGGAAGAGCATAGAATGTTATATATGCATTGGCGAGCGTATGTCTTCTGACTCACTCCGTTAGTTATCGATCAATTAATTTTAATCGTTATATTATACAATTCTAAGTTCTTCTAAGCAATTTGATTTCCTACTTGCGTTCATACTATTTTAAGAATTTTTAAGAGAAATTCAACTTTCGAGGTAAGCACTGACGTTTAGTGTCATTAAGATTAGCAAGGGCTAAGAACTGACATGTATCTTCAAAGAAATTTTAGAGAAAGGCTTTGACTGTAAACATGAAAATTCTGTAACGAATGAAATGAGAACACGTGTACGTATATTTGTATTGATGAATATGTAGGGTTACAATCTCTGTTTACAATTTTCCTCTAATTTAGTTTTTAAATTTGATGATATAAATGGGTAGGTTGTTGATCCAAGGATCGTGAAGACTTGATCTTAGACGAACGAATGAACGATTGCTTCAAGTTTTGAGCTTGAAACAATGCGTGGATAGTCTTCACCTCAAAGTTGTAGCAAAGGTAGTGTTGATGTACCATTTTCTTGATTCAAGGGGCTTGGCGACTTGATCTTGAATCAAACGTCGTTACAAGTTTTAAGCTTGCAACAAAGTCTTGAAGGAATCAGCACTAGTGCATGTTGATTCTTCAAGGGAATGCTTCAGCTTTGGTTGTATGTTCTTCGAAGAAAGCTTTGGCAGCATATTAGTCTTCAAAGATTTGGCAAAGGTTCTCATTTTGTGAGAATTTCAGCCCTTCAATATAGAAATTGTCAACCTTATACTTATCTGAGGACCTTGTATTTATAGACTTCTCAAAGCTTGCCTTTGGATGAATTTGGCTTTATTTTGTGTCTTCATTTGTCCATGGGAGAATTTAGGCATGTTTTGTGTCTTGTTTTCAGCCACTTTGCCTTGCTTGGCCGAAATCTATAGGGCTTGTTGCCTATTTTGTGAGCAATCTTCAATTCTTGCTTGTTTTGTGAAGATGCTTTAGCTTTCTTTCCGGTTTTGGGAGCAATTTGGGTCCTTTGCCGATTTTAAAAAGATTTCTTCCCCTTTGCCAAATTTTAGGAATGCTTTTGAGCTTCTTTGCTTGATTTGCACCACATGTCATTGATGACTTGTCCATTTGTGATGAGTCATATGCCACATGGCGCTTTGTGATGCATAATTTGTATGCAACGAAATTTACATGTCTACAAATGCCCCCACTTCAAGGCGCATCGCAGGCATGTGCTTGTCACATGTAGGATACGTGTTTTGAAGTCCTGGAATGTGAATGTTCTAACTCAAGGGTCGTTGAGACTTGATCTTGAATTAGTTTGCTTCTTCAAGAGCCGTTGAGGCGTATTTCTTGAATTGAAATGATGAATTTCGTCAAGGGCCGTTGAGGTGTATTTCTTGGATGACACATTTCTTCAAGGGCCGTTGAGGCTTGGTCTTGAATGAAATGAAAATTTTCTTCAAGGGCCATAGAGGCTTGATCTTGAATGAAAATTTTGAAAATGGACAAATTGGCACATACTTATTGTGTGTATTGATTTTCCATAATTTTTTTGACAAAATACATGTGGTGTATTTTGAGACTTGGATTTTTTCCTTCCTTAGGTATGAATCTCTTTCAATTTTGGTAATGAGGGTGATTTCCTTCAAAGTGTTGGAAAACTTTGGTGATTTCCTTCAAGGTTTTGGAAAGATTTAATGCTTGTCCTTGGGTAAATAGGATTTGCATTTTTTCTTTTCCTTTCTATTTTTTCCGCCAAGGGAGTGTTTCCCTCTTGGTTTGGGAAACTTGAAGGCTTGTTTTTTGTTTGTTTTTCTTCGATGTTTTGGCAAGGAAAGGTACTTTCCTTTGATGTTTTGGAAATTTTGAAGGCCTTTCCGTATTTTTTGTTGTTTTTCTTTTCTTTGCTGATTTTGTTGCAAAAACAACATGCTTTTTTCCTTTGTGGCCGAAATCCCCTTGCCATTTTTTTCTTGGAATTTTCTCCCTTCTTTTGGCTGGAATGCACTTCCTTCTTTTGATTTTCCTTTTCTTATTTGGTATGTATTCTCCCTATAGCATTGAAGCAATTAATCCTTATTTATAGGACGATTAGGTATGTGTTTTTGGCACAACAAACCTTACCGTGCACATTGATTTTGCCTACTGCCATGGGATTTTTGTTTTGCTGCTGCCGTGAGTTTTGGTGTTTAGAGCTTGTTGCAGTGCGTCACATTTTACCGCGTGGTGTTGTGCAAAAGATTGCAGCGGGGTTTCGCTATGTAGTGCCTTTTGGTCACAGTTTTCCCTCAGTGGTGTCGTTGTCGTGCAATGCAAGAAAGTGCTTGCATAATCGCTGTGGGGTTGTGTAGTGCGATTGCATAGCATTTTGGTTTTCTTTGCTACTGTAGCGTGCTTTGAAGGACCGTCTTATAGCTGCACTCTTTGCTGTGTTGCTCAACCTTTGTGGTTGATTTCTTTTCGTTGTTCTGACTTTGTCATTGTCATCCTTCAATGCTCACGAGTTTTGTCTCGCATGTCTTTTGCTTTAGTGAAGCAATTTTTTTTTTCTTCTTGTCGTCCCACTGCTAGGCTTATGTTGCCTTGTTTATTTTGTTGCAGCCATGGTATTTTTCAAGTGCTTTAAGAGCAATACCATCACCATTATTATGAAGGAAGGCGATTCGTAAGATAGGGGAACGACATTGAAGCTTTATGCGCTGTTGACTGGCCCTAAGGCTCTTATTCTTCCTGTGAAAAATAACTCGATGCATATCAAGTCGTGGTCTTCTGAAGTATCGTGGGAGATGACAAATTTTGGTCGATCAAATATGAAGAAAAAGGCGTGACTGGCCATAAGCCTCTTGTTCTTCCTTCGCACCATGTTCGTGACAATCCACTAGCTTCGATTGAGCTTCTTGGCGATCGCCTCCATAGCAAAGCTATGACTTGGAATAACACCTTGTCGATTACTGGAGAAACGTCTTTGTTGAGTTTTATTAGGAATGGCTTGAAGATATTTTGAGCCGATCTAAAGATGTGCTTACTAACGTGGGCCTTTATCATGCCATATGTGCATCTTTGTTTAGTTATGATCGTCATCCTTCCCTCATTCGTGCGTTCTTTGAACATTGGTGTTCAGCGACCAACATACTTCACACGTCACAATGGGAGATATCGATTTCAATTTGGGATCTCCACAAGATAGGAGGCTTGCCGATCCAGGGTAAGTTTTACGATGACGTTGTTCCTAGCGTGATGGAATTTTCTCATCGCAATAGCCAAGGATTGCCTGCGAGTTACCGCTATGTGTTTTGGGCATATCATAAGTTTTCCCATGAGTCTCAGGGTACGTCAAGAGTGAAGATTTCTTCATGGATTCGATTTTGGTATTAGGATGCCATGAAGTACAAGAAGCCTTCAAAGAAAAATGGCCGCAATAAGGCCACTAAGCCAAATGGTGACTCAGACCCGTCAAGTGCCATTGGTTCAGCTAGGCGCCGTGCCCCTGCCAAGTTGAAAGCGTTTAAGGATCTTGGCGTAGCATTATAACACGTGGAAGAATCTTACATAGCCGCTTTCTTAGCTTGTTGGCTTTGTAAGTTTCTTTTCCCCAAAGACGACGTCAACTTTATCCATCCCAGAGTCTTCAAAGTGGCTAGCAAGATGGCTGTAGGTGAATCTTTCAGTCATGCTATTCCAATTTTAGCTAATATTTATGATGACTTGAGTGTTGTTTCGAACTCGACGAGCACCGAAGATCATGTTGTAGTACTTCTCTACCACTATGTGTACGGTTGGTTGGGTGAATACTTTGGCACTAATTTTTCTTCGTCGACTTTAGACATGTTGGGGCCTTCTTCATCAACTTTGGCCAAGTTGGGGCCTTTGATGAAAAAGTACTTTGGCGTGCTTTCTGCAAAGAGCCTTGATGATTTGCAGGCGCAGGCATTGTTTAGAAGCTATAAAGGTTTGATAATGGACCATCTAACAAGGGTTAGCTCAGCGCAACAAGGCCTCATAGATGATTCGCACCTTCATTTCTCAGACTTGTCTTATCTTGCAAGTCTTCGCTTGGGGTATGTTTCTTTGTGGCAAGGAGATCGATGTATTGTTCAGCTGTATAATCCTCACCATTTTAGCAGGCAGTTTGGCTTTGCCGAACATGTGTCAGGAAAGCTGAAGGAAAACGCATAGTCCGAATCCTTGCAAGCCGTGTATATGCATTGAGAGTCTTGTACGTGCATGCACAAATGCTTCTATCACTTTGCCAGCCAAGGACGAGTTCAAGAGTAATCCAGTGACCCATGCCTACATATGTTGGTGGTTAAAGGTACACCATGAAGACTTGGGGATGGAAAGTGGCACCAATTCTTCTTGTTCATGCAATGATACGCCGAGAGAAGGTTGTTCTGCGGTTCTTACGTAGCTGGCACCTTTTGATTATGTGAGTACAGCTCATTTGCAAGATGGACCTGCGACCTTACCTCTTCAGCACCCGTGTTTATCTTCTCAGCGTTCGGATGCTTCTGAAGAGGTGGGTGACGAAGTTGACTAGCACGAAGATGAGCTTGTTTTGCGGCAGCGTCAACAAGTTTTGAACAAGCAACCGTTTGAGGGCGCTCAGGATGACAGTGATGTCAATTTTCGTCATAAGAAGAAGAAACTTTTTAGGCCTCCTCAATTTGATGGTCGTGCGTCACTTAAGAAAGATGTATGTATTTCCTTATTGCTTGTGATTTCATTGGTTTAGCTTTTGTTTCTAACATCTTTCCTTGTCTTCTTTAGGCTGGGCCCTCTTGTTCTTTTGATTTGGCAAACATGGGCGTTCATTCCTTTACGGAGATGCTATTTGGAGGCAATCTACCTACAGACGAGGAGATTGGAGATCCGTTTGGTGCAGAGCTTGTTTTGAATCTGCCAAGTGACCCAAGGTTGTCAAATGTAGATGTAGGCATGGTAGAGCTTATCATGCGTCAAATACCTTTGCCAGCTAGTTCTGAGATCTCTATTAGAAGGCCAAACCTTAGTGGCACTAAGCAGCTCATGCATCGTATCAACCTTCGCGCGGCTATAGATATCAGAGCCATATTAAGAAGAGGATTTCAAAGTGCCTATTGGAGAACCTTGCATTGCTCAAGGAAGACTTGTCGAATCTTGTTTCTGTGATTGATAACCTTAACGTTGATTCCTCACTCTTGAGAGTGAAGATTGCCGAGCTTATGGCTACCTCAACTTAGTATTCTTCTTTGCATGCTGTTTCCTCGAAGAAGTTGAATCCAGAGGTTAGAGCTTAGCAACTTGCAACAATAGACTTATCAATTGCCGAGGTTCGGTCTTCGCAGCAAGTCGATTTGGAAGGTTATGAAGCCACATGAACTTCTTTAGCTTATGTCCAGCCGCGTCTAGAAGTGTTGGCATGAGAAGGAGAACAGTTGGAAGTCAAAGCATCAATACTTCAGGGTGTTCTCTCGGAGTAAGAAGCTATACTTTCTCAGCATGAAGATGAGATTTCACGCCTATAGCAAGAGAAAGGCATGGCTATGGAGTTGCCCATCTTGTCTCCCACCGATGTGGAGACTTTGAAGGCTTTGGAAGGCTTTCTTGAAGATCATCGCCGTAGTTTTGGGGACATAGCTTTCAAGTAGCGTCTTCCATTCTTTGTACTTTAAGCCTTCTTTTTTTATTTTTGTAATAAGGCTTTGGAACCGACTTTTTTTCTTTAAAGAAATAAAGTATTCACAATTTGAATTTGCTCCCTATTCTTCAAAGCGGTTGCATTTTTTTTTTGTTCGTGATGTGACTGTACTTGAAGTTTTAAAGTTTCAAGTTGCCAACGTACCCTCGGTTGAGGAGGAATCAAGTTATGACGTAGTTCAAAGAAATGATGGATTGTTTTTTTATGGTTTTGATGGTGATTTTGATAGTGATTTTGCCGTACACGGTTTATGCTCTTGCGGGGCAAGAGCATTGGGTGTCACCTTTTAAGCTTGTGTGATCAAGGAGCATTGGGTGTTGCCTTTTAAGATCGTGTGAACAAAGAGCATTGTTGCCACGTGCAATTTAGGCTTATGCAGGCGAAGAGCATTGCTTGTTTAGTTTAAGGGTAGTAACGCTTCAAGAATCTGCCATTGATGGGGCCGATCTTTAAGCCTTATTCGGCCATGATTAAGTAGGCGCCGTTGGTATAGACCCCTTGTATTACGTAAGGTCTATCCCATTTTGATGTGAACTTGCTTTTTGTCTTGCGAGTTGTGATGATAGGCCTTCATAATGCTAAGACAAGATCTCTAGTTTGGAAGACCTTAGGAGGACCTTCTTGTTGAATGCCCTGGATAGCCGTTCTTGGTAACATTCCAAGTGTTGTTGAGCTTCAAGCCTCATTTCGTCGAGCGCTTCCAACTCTTGAAGTCGTAGCTTTGCATTTTCCTCTTCAGTCAAGCCTTCTTGTATAACCATCCTTAGTGAGGGGATTTGACTTTCAAGTGGCAGAACAACTTCCACGCCATATACGAGAGAATAAGGCATAACTTGGGTAGGAGTCCTATGTGTCATCCTATATGCCCAAAGTGCTTCGCTTATCCTTTCGTGCCAGTCTCTCTTTGTTCGGCCGATCACCTTTTTCAGGATGTTGCACGATACATAGAAGACTTGTGCTGCTTGAATTTGTACTTCTTGCAAAGCTTGTCCATAAGTCGGTTGGAGAACTATTTCTCGTTGTCGGTGATAATGTAGCGAGGCACACCATATCGATGGATGATATGCTCTTTGATGAAATGGATGACAGTTTCCTTCTTGACTTCCCTTAGGAGTACGGCTTCGGCCTACTTGGAAAAGTAATCTGTTACAGCTAGGATGTAGGCTTCTCCTGCAGATGACTTTGGTGTGAGTGGTCCTACGACGTCCAATCCTCATGCATCCAACAACTATGAAGCAACTGTAGGGTATAATGGTTCAGGCGGTTGATATATGAAGTTGGCGTGGAATTGGCAGGCTTGGCACCTTTTGGTGTACTCCAAGCAATCCTTCACCATGTTTGGTCAGTAGTAACCCATTCTTTTGAGATGGAAATGTAGCTAGTCCAGATTGATGTGCCCCATATACGCATGAGTGTGCTTCTTCCATAGCTTGATTGGTTTCTTCCTTACCTAGGCGTCTCAGAAGTACTCCTTCAAAAGAGCGTTGGTAGAGTGTCTAAAGCAGTGTCTAAGATCGTCTGAAAGCTTTCCATGCTCCAAGTAGTCGATCAGTGGCTGTGTCCACTCTTCAGTGTTGACTGGAAGTACTAAGATGACGTTTGTATCATCCAGTAGCATTTCAGTAATGAGCAGGATCTCCCATCTTTGGCAAACTGGCATGTCCGTAGCTTCGTCTTCTCCTAGCGCCATACTTGAGGCTAGGTTAGCAAGACCGTCCGCCATTTGATTTTCTTTTCTTGGCACATGTTCTAGCGTCATGTCCTTAAACCTTTTTAGTAGTTGAGTTGCTAGCCGAAAGTATGGGATGAGATCATCTTTCCTTACTTTATATTCAGTCAAGAGTGGATTGATTATGAGCATGGAGTCGACATACACTTCTAGCATTGTGATTTCCATGTCGATCGTCATTTAGAGTGCAATAATCAGTGCTTGGTACTTGGCGAAGTTGTTGGAGCATAGCTTGCTTAGTCGGAAGTAATAGGTTAGTACTTGTCTCTGTGGCGACATAAATACTACTCCTACCCCCGCTCTGTCTGTTCGTGCTGATCCGTCGAAGAACATTGTCCATGTCGGGAAAATGTTGATGTAGAACACCTCCTCATCAAGTAAGTCGTTTGAGATTTTCCAATCGACTAGGATTAGATGATTGGCAAGGAAGTCTGTTAGTACCTGTCCCTTGACGGCTTTAGCTAGGACGTAGATGATCTCGTATTGATTGAAAAGCAATGCCCATTTAGCTAGTCGCCCTGTCATAACGGGTTTGGACATAACGTACTTGACTGGATCGGCTTTAGCAATCCAGTGGATGGTGTAGGCATACATGTAGTGTCTTAGCTTTTGGGCAGTAAAGTCTAAGGCAAGGCACATCTTCTCGATCGGTGAGTAGTTAAGCTCGGCACCAGTGAGAGTTCTACTTAGGTAGTAGAGTGTTTTTTCCTTTTAGTCTTCATTTTCTTGTGCCAAGAGTGCTCTAATGGAACCATCTTGTACGACAATGTATAGGATTAGCGGTTTTCCAAGCACGGGAGCTCCTAAGATAGGTGGGCTTGCGAGGTACCTTTTTATGCTCTCAAAGGCATTGCGACAGATGTCATCCCATATGAATGGAGCGTCATTCTTCATCAACGAACTGAAGGGTTGATAGCATCCAGTGAGATTTGAGATGAAGCGTCTGATGAAGGGTAACCGCCCTTGTAAACTTTTCAGCTCCTGTAAGTTCCATGTTTAGGGCATGCTTTGGATGGCCTTAATCTTCGATTAGTCTACTTCAATGACACGGTGAAGCTGAGGAACTTCCCATAAGTGACGCCAAATGCACACTTCAACAGGTTCATTTTGAGGTTGTAGTGTCGTTGATGTGAAATTAAATTGCACTCAAACTTAAACCCTATCAATGTAGTATGTGTAAGTAGGGATCGTTCTAGCCGGGGATTAGAAGGGATGCTAATCTACACTAATTAAACTTTAAAACACTAAACTAGACTTACAAGACTCAAAACAAACTTAAAAGACTCAAAACAGCTTAAAACAACCAAATAGACTCAAAACAGACACTAGGGAGTTATTTGGACGAATTCTAACTTTAACTTGACTCAAAATGCTAAAAGACACAAAATTAAACAGATTCTAACTAAGTTGACACATGAAAATAAAGGGGATTGGGTTTTTGACGAATTTAAAGTAAAAACAATCTGATTAAGACACTAAACAAAGGTTGGTACAAATTTGGGTGAATTAAAGGGTGAATGGCTAGCTAGAGGGTCCTTCTCCACACATGACATATATGCAATACAAATCGATTTCCAGTTATTCTTTCTATAAACCATGAAAGACAATGCCCTAAATTAATCGTGACTGGACGCATTAACCTTCAGATTTTCCTAAGTTCATTGAATTTGGACGTAGCGCCGCAAACCAAATTATTCTTATCAAGTTCCCCATATGACTGCATACTAGAGATACATATCAAAGATCATTAAGCTTTGTGAAAATCATAAGCATTGACATGACATTCGTGACTATGACTGCATGACACTCTTGCCAGGAATTTACTTAACGCGATCGTGACTAGCAACCTCCACTACTTGTAAATATAAGTTTGTAACTATTAGGTGAAACTCCCTTATATTTTAGCATCAAATCCTAGCATGCAAACTAAGTGTGCACCCTTAATCAACATACAAGAATAAGTTTTAATCAAACAGTTAAGCAAACCACATCCACGATTCATAAAATCATAACTGGAGGAAATCAATTCATATCACATATATGCTCATAGTTTCGAATTCCCCCCTAGCTAAGAAGGGGTTTAGTTCCTCATGATCGCAAATAAACAAAGACAATTAAATTTAAACATTGAAAACAAAGGATAGAATACACCTAGAAACGCTCCAGATCTCTTCCTTCCTTCCTTTGCAAAGCTGCGGCACAATGAGTGTGTGGTGGATGGATGTAGGTGAGTTATGGTAAAGGGTGGTGGTCTGAATGGTGCGGAAGATTGGGGTATATATAGGCCTAGGGATTACTTGGCCTAGGTTGTCAAGGAAAAGGATTTAGGACTCCAAACCAACAAGGAAAAGGCCATCTAGAAAGGTTGGGGCGCCAGATTTTTAGGGCTTCTAGAAAGGAGTGTTGTCGCATGTTTCTAGAACAAAAAGGCCTCCTAAAAACAGGTTTTAGGTGTCCTAATATGAAAAGGAGTCCCCCTTGTAGCTGGAATTAAGGTAGGATAAGATTAGGATAGGATAAGATAAGATAAGGTAAGATAAGGTTAGTTTGGATAAGATAAGGTTGGATAAGGTTTTGGATAATTCTCCTTCTTTGTAGCTGATTCCTTATCTTCAATGACTTGAATTAATTTCTTCAACTCTTTTGCACATTCCTAGCCTCTCTTGAACTTCAAATTCGTCCATCCATCTTGCTCCATACTTGTGCTATCCATTCCAAGCCCAAAACTGCTCTAAAATGCTCCGAATTGCATCTTTTTGCCAACTTTGCCAATAGGACCTACAAACACACGAAAATGACTTAAGACACTATAATAAGCAACAAATAACTAAATAAATGCAAGAAAACACACTAATTAAGTCGCATAAATATGCTCCTATCAAATTCCCCCACACTTAACTTTTGCTAGTCCTCGAGCAAAACAAACAAACAAAACAAAACCTAAACCTTCCAACGTTCGCCTCAGGGATTTCCAACGAAACATAACACATTAAAAATCATTACTTACATAGATTTTAGTTATCCCTACTCTCGAGCATATACTTAATCATAGTTACCACTCACTAGTTCGCATCTAATCAATTAAAACAACTTTTTGAATGTAGCAACATGCCTTAGAGAATCCCTCAATTCCTCACAAGATATATACACTCTATTTTCACACAGATTTTCTGACTACACTCCCTACACTAGGTATATGTGAGAAGATTGATGTAAACATGAAAACTAGCACTCACATATGTATTAACAAAGAAGGCATTTTCTGGAAATATTAATGCATGTATATATATGATCTCATGAATGGAATGCCACTACTTAGACGCGAGAACCAGGGACACCATATGCTCATACCAATCTCAAACTCCACATATTGAAACACATAACAATCAAGATAGAAGTTTAAGGGCTGTAACGGGGCTAAGGGTATTGGCTAACAAAGAAAGGTAAAGAAAACAAACGTTCTTAAAGCAATAGCAAGCAAAGTAATGAATATGACACTTAGAACTCCCTTTTTAAACGCAGCCACAAACTTTGATACATAAAGGGAAGATCACACATATTTAGGGCCGAGTTCAACTTTTTGGACCCTTTCTTCAACAACCAACACTTGTGAGCTTAATCTCACTTATTTTGAACACTTTTCACACTTTTTCACATACTTTCCTTTTTCTTCTCTTTTTCTCACGAATTTTCTTCTTTTTTTTTTTTTTTTTTTTTTTTTTTTTTGCTTTTTCACCCAAACCACTAAAAACCTTCCCCCACACTTATTTTTCTGCAAATTGTTGATCAAAAGGAATTCCCTCTACGTCATGCTTCACTATCCTTTAAGAACAAGGGTATGGATGATCCTAATCTAGGCTAGGTAGGGAACATGTGGGTTAACAACGAACATAGGCTAAACAAGGCTCAAAAGGGTTAAACCTACAAAATAAATGAGAAAGGGGTATGGCATTTTGGCTCTGGTTTTAACTAAACAACTTTATCTTGTTATGTTATGCTAATCAATTTTATGCTTTGAATGAAACGGACATGAGTTCTAGTATTTGGAACTATATGATGAAACGCATTCTAAGTAACAACCAAGCAAAGAATGATGAGATCATGCAACGACTTGAGAAAACAAGAATGCACATATTAATAACTCTCCAAACAAAGTTTAGGCTCAAGTCTCTCAAGGTTGTAGCGTTAGTTTGAGTTACTTCTTTCAAGCATGTTACAAAAACTGATTTTTTTCCTTTGTGATTACATGTGAATTCGTAAACAACAACTACAACTAAGCATAAACCAAAGAGCATATCAAACTTCTATCCATGTTTGTAACTTTCTTTAACAGTTATGCAATTAAAACCAAATCCTCATCATTGTGTTGGAAGGTACACTAAGACACAAACACACAAAAACGACTCTTTTTGGTATTTTTCAAGACTTTTTCGATTTTTTTTTTTTTGAAAAATTCCGTATTTTCCTTTCAAGACACATAAAAACACTTCAAAACACCCTAAAACACTCAAAAACAGTGAAAAACAACTTTAGAAGTGCTAGGTGACAAAATCCCACGAATTTTCAACAAAACACTTTGTTTACCCCCCCCACACTTAAACCAAACATTGTCCTCAATGTTTCAAGCATAGACTCACACACAAGCAAGCAAACAACACAACTAACAAACATGACAAATATGGCAAAGTAAAAGCAATAAAGAGTAGGGTTTAGAAACGCAAATCTGGTTGTGGAGCCGAAGAGTTCCTAGGTCTTCTTTATTTGCATGGGTTGCCTCCCAAGAAGCGCTTGCTTTAACGTCTTCCAGCCGAACGAATCCTTCAATTATGCTTCATTGGAGGCCACGGCATGGAATTGATCTTTGAATGGAAGGTGATACTTGAAATGATCCGGCAATGGCTTAAATTCTAGTGTAGGTGCCTGAATCATTAACAACATATTAGTATAAAACAAAATTGAAATTCGGGGAGGTGGCTTACTTGTTTGCTCCGACGTCAACTCAAGAATAAACACCCCTGCGAAAGTTGTAGGACTAGAAAATTCAGCCAGATTTGGTGTTTTGAGAGTTGTGGCTTGTCCCGTGTCATAAAATTCAACTTCTTTGGGCTTTGTTGTCTCATGAACATCCTCTTTGATCCATTCTTGATATTCTCCAGCCACTTCTTTTTCTTGAATCATTCTTCTTGATGTACCAGGTTCTTTAAGAAATTCAACACATTCTGGAATTTGATTTGGTGCATCAAGAATTGGGATATCACTTTGCACCTTTGGGAAGGCTTCCACAATGTCTTTTTCACTTTCTTCGTTCTTGGAAATCATGAACCTGCGAGGGAAGGGTACATTTGGAGGAATAACATTAGATTGAATTGAATTTGAACCCAACTTACCTTGACTGGATGGCTTAGAAGCACTAGGGGTCTGCGGCAAAGGATGAGAGATGATTGGGTGTTGCAACAAGGCTTCTTCTAAGCTTATCTTGGCTGAATCTTCCTCCTTCTCTTTGAACAGCAGCTCTTTGTTCACTTCTAGGGTATGTTTGGACGTTTTTGGTTCAGCATCAACCTCCATACCACTTTCTAAAGTGATAGCTTCAGCGATTACAACATCTCCCATCGAATTGACAATAGTTGAGTTGAAGAGTTTGCTTTGTTCTTGTATTTGTGCCATGAACTCTACCATCTCTCCAAGTTGATTGTTCAATTCACCCATTGTCTTGGTTTGGTCCTGCATATCCTGCGCCATAGTAGTTAATAATTGAACAATTTGGTCATTATCTATGGACGAATCTGAACTTGGTTGGGCCGAATATGGTTGAGGTTGTGGTGGTTCATATGGCTTTTGATAGATCTCCTCAGATGACTACCAATACCCTTCTTGTTGTGAGCCCTGCTTCAAAGAGGTTAGTACGTCACGAATTTCATCATAACTCATAGGCATACTTGAATTCGATTGGAATTGTTGTGGGGGGGGTTGTGGTGGCTGCATAGGCGTTGTATAGAACTCCTTATATGGCTGCCAATATTCTCCTTGTTGAACCTCCTTAACTTGATTTTGTGAACCCTGCGCCAAAGAATTTAATTCATCAAGAATTTGATCATAATCTATTAACGAACCTGAGTTGGGTTGGGCATATTGTATATGAGGTTGTGGTGGCTGTGCAGATCTTGAATAGAACTCCTCATCTTGCTGCCAATATCCATCTTGTTGAATTTGTTGAGGTTCCCCCCACATATAATCTGAATAATCTCTCCAATCGGAATTGTAAGTGTTGGAAAACAGGTTGTCCCTTGATTGGTTATGGCCTTGATAGCCCCAAGCACCTCCATTCGCAGTGAATTGATGAGTTTGATGTCCTTGCCCATAAGGTACATTAAATGTAGGGGTAGTGTGCATTGTGGTTCTTTCGGCAATCTGGGACAATTGAGAAGTAAGATTCGCCAATTGAGCTTGAATGTTTGCAATTGCCATGTTTAGTACCTGAAACAAAGAAAACAGAACAAAACAAAATCAAAAACTAAAACGTAAAAACAAAAACAGAAACAGAAACACAGGGAATTAGCAAATTTGCTAATCCCCGGCAATGGCGCCAAAAATTTGATGTGAAATTAAATTGCACTCAAACTTAAACCCTATCAATGTAGTATGCGTAAGTAGGGATCGTTCTAGCCGGGGATTAGAAGGGATGCTAATCTACACTAATTAAACTTTAAAACACTAAACTAGACTTACAAGACTCAAAACAAACTTAAAAGACTCAAAACAGCTTAAAACAACCAAATAGACTCAAAACAGACACTAGGGAGTTATTTGGACGAGTTCTAACTTTAACTTGACTCAAAATGCTAAAAGACACAAAATTAAACAGATTCTAACTAAGTTGACACAAGAAAATAAAGGGGATTGGGTTTTTGACGAATTTAAAGTAAAAACAAACTGATTAAGACACTAAACAAAGGTTGGTACGAATTTGGGTGAATTAAAGGGTGAATGGCTAGCTAGAGGGTCCTTCTCCACACATGACATATATGCAATACAAATCAATTTCCAGTTATTCTTTCTATAAACCATGAAAGACAATGCCCCAAATTAATCGTGACTGCACGCATTAACCTTCAGATTTTCCTAAGTTCATTGAATTTGGACGTAGCGCCGCAAACCAAATTATTCTTATCAAGTTCCCCATATGACTGCATACTAGAGATACATATCAAAGATCATTAAGCTTTGTGAAAATCATAAGCATTGACATGACATTCGTGACTATGACTGCATGACACTCTTGCTAGGAATTTACTTAACGCGATCGTGACTAGCAACCTCCACTACTTGTAAATATAAGTTTGTAACTATTAGGTGAAACTCCCTCATATTTTAGCATCAAATCCTAGCATGCAAACTAAGTGTGCACCCTTAATCAACATACAAGAATAAGTTTTAATCAAACAGTTAAGCAAACCACATCCACGATTCATGAAATCATAACTGGAGGAAATCAATTCATATCACATATATGCTCATAGTTTCGAATTCCCCCCTAGCTAAGAAGGGGTTTAGTTCCTCATGATCGCAAATAAACAAAGACAATTAAATTTAAACATTGAAAACAAAGGATAGAATACACCTAGAAACGCTCCAAATCTCTTCCTTCCTTCCTCTGCAAAGCTGCGGCACAATGAGTGTGTGGTGGATGGATGTAGGTGAGTTATGGTAGAGGGTGGTGGTCTGAATGGTGTGGCAGATTGGGGTATATATAGGCCTAGGGATTACTTGGCCTAGGTTGTCAAGGAAAAGGATTTAGGACTCCAAACCAACAAGGAAAAGGCCATCTAGAAAGGTTGGGGCGCCAGATTTTTAGGGCTTCTAGAAAGGAGTGTTGTCGCATGTTTCTAGAACAAAAAGGCCTCCTAAAAACAGGTTTTAGGTGTCCTAATATGAAAAGGAGTCCCCCTTGTAGCTGGAATTAAGGTAGGATAAGATTAGTAGGATAGGATAAGATAAGATAAGGTAAGATAAGGTTAGTTTGGATAAGATAAGGTTGGATAAGGTTTTGGATAATTCTCCTTCTTTGTAGCTGATTCCTTATCTTCAATGACTTGAATTAATTTCTTCAACTCTTTTGCACATTCCTAACCTTTCTTGAACTTCAAATTCGTCCATCCATCTTGCTCCATACTTGTGCTATCCATTCCAAGCCCAAAACTGCTCTAAAATGCTCCGAATTGCATCTTTTTGCCAACTTTGCCAATTGGACCTACAAACACACGAAAATGACTTAAGACACTATAATAAGCAACAAATAACTAAATAAATGCAAGAAAACACACTAACTAAGTCGCATAAATATGCTCCTATCAGTCGTAATTTGTCAAACACCATTCGTAAATCCTTTAAGTGATCAGATCTCTTCTTAGTCTTTACAACTACGTCATCTACGTAACATTCTACATTTTGGTGTAGCATGTCGTTGAAGATCTTCTGCGTTGCACATTGATAAATAGCCTCAACATTCTTTAAGCCAAAGGGCATTACCTTGTAGTAGTAGATACCTTTTGGAGTCCGGAAGGCTGTTAGTTCCTTATCTTCGGGACCCATGCTGATTTGATTGTACCCAGAGGAGTCGTCCATGAATGATAGGGCCTCATGGCCAATGGTCGCTTCCACCATGATTTCGATGATTAGCAAGGGAAAGTCATCATTCTAGCAAGCGTCGTTGAGGTCGCGAAAATCTACGCAAATACGTATTTGTCTAGATTTCTTAAGGACAATGACAATGTTGGAGATCCATTTAGGGTATTGCACTTCTCGAATGAAACATGCTTCGATTAGCTTGTCAATCTCAGCCTCAATTTATGGGATGAACTCAGATCGACAGCATCTTTAAGTTTGCTTTATCGGTTGTGTTCTAGGCTTGACTGCAAGACGATGCACGATGATGGTTGTGTCAAGGTTGAGCATTTCCTTGCAGGTCCAAGCAAAGACGTCTTTGTACTCCATTAGCAGTTGGTAGTACTCCTCGATTTCTTCCGCACTTAGTAATGCACTTACGAAGATAGGCTTCGGTTTCTGGCTTGTGCCTAAGTTGAGCTCCTTGAGATCATCAGCCGTGGCTTGCCTCCTATCCTCATGTTGTGGTGGCGCAGCAGTGATGTCTTCCTTGGGGATTTCGTCTTCTTTGTCTTTTTAGATTGTGATGTGGAAGACGGCTTAGACCTCCTCTTCAGTGTCGTCCTCTTGGGTTTGTTGGTGTGAAGATTGGCCAGTGTGGATGATGGCGTGCCTCTTTACCTTTAGTTGTCATTTTCTATCAACTTCCAAGGTTGCTTGGCGCTTCATCCTTGAAAGAATCGAGCTTTGAACGGGGTCATTTGCTGCTAGACTGTCAAGATTTTCTTCTTTTCGCATTGTCCAGAAGGCTGCTTGGTTTCTTTAAGTCTTTCCAAGGTCGACCGTCGTGGAGGAGAGCTAGCCGTGTTGCTTTGTTTCTTAGGTTTTGACAACCTTTTGAAAATAGAGCTTTGGGGTGTTGGCGTGTTAAGCCACTTGAAGACGGAAGTTTGATCATGACCACTAATGGGATCAAGTGCCAAAATTCTGGGTTTTGAACAATTCAGCCTATCAAAGATTGACTTTCGAGGGGCGGGTTTAGGCTCATCTTGATTTTGTTCAACGCTCATGCTGATGTGTGGAGCGCTAACGTTTTTCACTTTGCTTGAAATCTTCACGGGTGTATTTAGTGTGAAGCCAAGTCCAGTTTTATTGTTGTCAACTCCGCAACCATGCTCCTTCAACTTCTTTTGAGTCTTTGTGAGGTCGCGTTCTTTGTCGTTGATGGTGTTTTCATTCTTCTTTCCAAGATTTGAAGAGGAGGCGAAATCGTACCCAGCCTTCGACATGAGTTTGTAGGCACTTGGGTCAAAACCTTCTTTGGTCCTCTTGGTTGGAAGAATGCTCGGTTCCACCCCCTTTGGCAGGGGTTTTACGAAACCTTGCAGTGGTTTTGAAATTTTAGCGTCCCCTAGCTATATCAGAGGTAAAACTACGTTTGTCTTGAGCAGCTTTACATCGTCTTTGTGAAACTATGTGTTGACTTTGCTTGTTCCAGTTTCGAACGAGGATTGCTCATTCTTTCTTCTTGATATTGGGATGTATTGGAAGACAGGTGTGTTTAGTCCTTTTGAGGACGTCACGCTCCCTTTGGTTGTTGTGCATTTAGCAGTCTCATCATCGTCTTTGTTTGAAGATGACACGACTTCTTCTTCTTGCTTCTTGGGCACAGCTTGCCACTCTTGTTTCTTAGGTATGGCTTTGCCTGTGAATGGCTTGGTGTCGCTTTGTATCACTTTTACTCCTTCTCGGTAGAACTTTAAGCATTGATGAAGGGTGGACGACACTACTCCATTCTCGTGGATCCATGGCCTTCCTAAGAGCAAGCTATAGGAAGTTCCTGCACAAATCACATGGAATATTGTGCTTAATTTGAGTTCTCCAATGGTCATCTCTACTCGGATCATGGCCATCGCTCTTTGTCCCCATTGGTTAAAACCTTGGATTAGGAGGCAGCTTCAGGATGGTTCATCCACCTTGATGCCGATTGTGGTCATTGTTGACTTTGGCATGATGTTTATGGCTAATCTACCATCCATAAGCATGCTGTTGACATTGTGCTCCCTTATGTACCTATAGACGAAGATAAAACAGTTGTGAGCCTTTGATCCCAGGAGCAAGTCTTCGTCAGTGAAGTTGATTGTGTCATGGGCGGCACAACATGTGGCATATTTATTCAGCCTAAGCTTCAAGCCTTCGACCTTGCTTACTTGCACCTCATGGTCGTTGGGACTCGCCAAGACCGTTGCTAGTGTTTTTCGCATCTCCTTGGGCAATTGTAGTGCTTCCTTCATGCTAAAGTGTGCCGACATTCTTTCTTTGGGCGTGAGGGTCTTCTCTTTCTCGATGGCGATAGCTTTGCCTTTTGAGGGATCTTCTATTTCTACTTCAACCATGTGATAAGCAACAGTAGTGCACTGCGTGTGGCTTGAGTATGGTCGATAGTGGTCATGCGTCACTTGGAGAGGCACAAGATCAAAGGATCTAAACACAATCGTGGTAGTGTGTGTTGTGGCCATGTTTTCTAAGTCGAGTTTAATTTACCCTTGTTGTGTTAGTTTCATGATGATCTCCTTGAGGACGAAGCACCTGCCAATATGATGACTCACAATATGATGGTATTTGCAGTACCTAGCATCGTTAATGTAATTCATCTATTCGGAGCGCTTGCATTCAGGTAACTCAATCCCCTTTTTTAAAAGCAAGTCGCCTAACATTGCAGCCACATCAGAGTCAGGAAAAGGGTACGTCTTCTACTCTAGTTGCCTTAAGGTGTTTTTGTACTTATCTTGGGTGCGAGAAGGCTCTCACCTCGCTTCATCTCATTTGTTTTGTTTTTGGAGGAGATCTTGATAGGCGCGAATGAGGTCTTGATAGGGGTAGTATGGACGGAAAAAGCTTCCTTGGTGGGCTTTTTCCTAGTCTTGTCTACCTTTGGAGGAAACACCTTATCCTTTTTGAAGTGGGTGATCGGCTCTTTCTTCCCATGATTGGCAACACTCAACTCTATGTCATGGGATCGAGTTGCCAATTCTTCAAAAGCTATTTGTTTTATGCCTTAGAGGATGTAATGGAGCCCCCAGTGCATACCTTGAACACACATCTCAATGGCGGAGGTTTCAGAAAACCGATCTTTGCAATCCATACTTAATAAATGCCACCTATTGATGTAGTTGACGATAGGTTCATCCTTCCACTACTTCGTACTTGTCAGCTCTAGCATGCTTAAGGTGTGGCGGGTATTATTAAAACGGTAGAGGAATTCCCTTTCAAGCTAATCTCAGCTGTTGATGGACTCAAGCTTGAGGTCGGTGTACCAGTCAAAGGTGTTACCTTTTAGTGAGCGCACTAATTGTTTGACGAGGTAGTCTCTCTTCATCCCAGCATTGTTGCAGGTTTCAATGAAATAGGCAATATGTTGCTTAGGATTTCCCTTTCCATCGAATTGCATGAATTTGGGCGGTTGATAACCCATTGGCATCCTCAAGGCGTCAATCTTCTTGGAGTAAGACTTTGAATACAGCACGGACTGATGTGACCTCCCTTCATACTGGGCCTTGATGGTGCTTATGATCATCTCTTGTAGCTGTTGGATAGAGAGAGATCTCATAAGCGTGGTAGCTCTGTCTACCTTTAGCTTTTCCTCAGCTTTCTCCACCAGAGGCTTCCTTCTTCGTCGGTTTCTTTCTTTGGTAGACCAACATTTGGGTCAGCTTTCTCGTTGTGCTGCGCCTCTAGACGGTTGACGAGTGTAGCAATCTATAAATCCTTTTCCTCCATGGTCCTTGTCAGCCTTACGATTACTTCGCTCATTTGTGCCAGCTGTTCTTCGATTATAGTGGCCCTAGTAGTCATGACTTGCATGGCTACGGGATACAAGCTGCTGCTTGAGTCGGCATCAGAAGTCAATGACTCGGAGTACCTCTTTGAGCTTTCTTCCCTTGGCACCCTTAGCGAGGCCAGGGTGATCATGGGCTCGTGCCTCGGGTGCTCTTGCTCATTCGGTAGAGTTGATGTAAGGGTGGAAGGCACGACAGAGAGAGCTATTGCCTTGCTTCGGGTTGTGACGCCCAAAGTGCCACCACTTGTGGTAAGGATGTTCTTGTTCTTCACGTTGGTTTTGGGAACAGCTTGATCCTTTCTTGATGCCATTTGTGCTTTTTTATGGATTTGAAGATAGAGATGAGAAGCAGAGATATCCCACCGGGCATGCCAAATTTGTAAACATGAAAATTTGGAACGAATGAAACGAGAACACGTGTACAAAGTAGATTTGTATTGATGAATTTGTAGGGTTACAATCTCTATTTACAATTTTCCTCTCATTTAGTCTTCAAATTTCATGTAGATGCGTAGGTTGTTGATCCAAGGGTCGTGATGACTTGATCTCGAATGAACGATTGAACAATTGCTTCAAGTTTTGAGCTTGAAACAATGCGTGGATAGTCTTCACCTCAAAGATGTGGCAAAGGTAGTGTTGATGTAGGATTTCGTTGATTCAAGTGTCTTGGCAACTTGATCTTGAACCGAACGTCATTACAAGTTTTAAGCTTGCAACAAAGTCTTGAAGGAACTGGCACAAGTGCTTGTTGATTATTCAAGGGAATGCTTCAGTTTTGGTCTAAAGAAAGCTTTGGCTTTGGTTGTATGTTCTTCGAAGAGAGCTTTGGTAGGGTATTAGTTTTCAAAGATTTGGCAGAGGTTCTCCTTTTGTGAGAATTTCAGCCTTTCAATATAGAAATTGTCAACCTTATGCTTGTTTGAGGACCTTGTATTTATAGACTTCTCAAAGCTTGCCTTTGGATGGATTTGGCTTGGATTTGTGTCTTGATTCATCTTGGGAGAATTTAGGCACGTTTTGTGTCTTGTTTTCAGCCACTCTCCCTTGCTTGGCCGAAATCTATAGGGCATGTTGCCTATTTTGTGAGCAATCTTCAATTCTTGCTTGTTTTGTGAAGATGCTTTAGCTTTCTTTCCGGTTTTGGGAGCAATTTGCACCCCTTGCCGATTTTAAGGAGATTTCTTCCCCTTTGCTGAATTTTAGGAATGCTTTTGAGCTTCCTTTGCTTGATTTGTGCCGCATGTCATCGATGACTTGTCCATTTGTGATGAGTCATATGCCACATGGAGCTTTATGATGCATCATATGTGTGCAACGAAATTTACATGTCTACATTGACTCTTCAAGATTGAGAATGAGTTCCTCTTCAATTCACTCAGTGATCAATTCACAAAACATAGCCAAAACTAGAAGGTTGTTTAGTCAATCACTTGTAACAAACAAATAGACGGTTCAAAATTCATTTACTGAATCCCTTCATCTGTTTCTATATAGTTCAATGACAAAACTTTACCGAATCCTTTCATCTATTTCTATATAGTTCAATGACAAAACTTTCTCATATTTAATTGAGTTTTGGTAGAGATGATCTGAGGTGATCTTTACATAATAATTTATAATATGGACAGTTACGATTATAAGCTTGAATAGTTTTGTGAATCAGCTACATAGTGAATTGTGAAGGAACTCCTCCTCGTTTATTGAGGAGCCAAATTAATTCCGAAGTTTTATTGAACTAAGAAGGATAGCTCTGTTATCTGACAGTAGAGATGATATTCCAAACATAGAGGTACTTATTCAGAGAAAATCTATAGCAAGGTAATGAGTTACAAGACTACACACTCAAGCATAGGTAAATGACAATAAAGTAAGTGAAAACAGTCAACTAAAATCCCCTTGGTTCATCAATAAAGTATCCATTTGATGCCTTCTACCTCAATTGAAGGCTAAAAGAGATTTCTAATAACTGTAAACATTTTTTTGCGATGTTAATCGTCCTAAATTGTGAAATGATTTTTGAGTTAGAAAACATTTTAGTATTTCTAAAGAAGCATGTGGTGGTAAGTGCTTATTCATGAAGCAATTTCAAGTGATTATTTAAAAATAACATACATTACTCAGAATAATACTTACATCATAATTTAACGAGGATAATACTTACATTACTCAGAATGTACATATCTCACCTCTTGCGAATAACATATTTGTATCATATAAATCTTGTAATTGAAACCTTTGAATTTCTTCATCTTTGTTTAAAGATCATTCCTACAAAAAAAATCATTCGAATTGGAGATTGTTTAGTCATCCAATGGTATTAACTAAATAGATGGTTCATCATAAATATGTTACTTGGTACTCAAGTTGTCCATTTGTTCTCTACATTTGGAGGCATTAACAATCTTTGATGGAACGATTTTTTTGTAGGGATGATCTTCATACGAAGAGTAACAAATTTAACACTCAGATTATGGACTTTATATATAGTGACGATACGTTATTCGTAAAGGGTGAAATATGTGCACTCCCTATTGGAGGATACAAGTATTGTCCTAAACATAATAAATTAAACGTATATCCTAAATATGACCTAAATTTGCAAAAGTTTGTGCATGTTCCCCTATCGTGTATTTGAGTATTTATGAAGGAATACTTCATGCACCACCTGTGACATCCCACATCGCCCAAGGGAGTGATCCTTATATTTATATTCCCACCTCTTCCTAGCACGAGGCCTTTTGGGAGCTCACTGGCTTCGGGTTCTGTAAGAACTCCGAAGTTAAGCGAGAAGGGGGCCAGAGCACTCCCAGGATGGGTGACCCACTGAGAAGTTGCTCGTGAGTTCCCAGAAACAAAACCGTGAGGGAATGGTAAGCCCAAAGCGAACAATATCGTGCTACGGTGGTGGAGCGGGCCCGGGAAGTGATCCGCCCCGGGCCGGGATGTGACAATTGGTATTAGAGCCAATCCTTGGCCGGAAGTGTGCCGACGAGGAAGTCAGGCCCCTAAGGGGGGTGGATTGTGACATCCCACATCGCCCAGGGGAGTGATCCTTAAATGTATATTCTCATCCCTACCTAGCACGAGGCCTTTTAGGAGCTCACTGGCTTCGAGTTCCATAGGAACTCCGAAGTTAAGCGAGAAGGGGGCCAGAGCACTCCCAAGATGGGTGACCCACTGGGAAGTTGCTCGTGAGTTCCCAGAAACAAAACCGTGAGGGAATGGTAAGCCCAAAACGGACAATATCGTGCTACGGTGGTGGAGCGGGCCCAGGAAGTGATCCACCCCGGGCCGGGATGTGACAATTGGTATCAGAGCCAATCCCTGGATTGTGACATCCCACATCGCCCAGGGGAGTGATTCTTAAATGCATATTCTCATCCCTACCTAGCACGAGACATTTTGGGAGCTCACTGGTTTCGGGTTCTGTAGGAACTCCGAAGTTAAGCGAGAAGGGGACTAGAGCACTCCCATGATGGGTGATCCACTGGGAAGTTGCTCGTGAGTTCCCAGAAACAAAACCGTGAGGGCATGGTCGGGCCCAAAACGGACAATACCGTGCTACGGTGGTGGAGCGGGCCCGAAAAGTGGTCCGCCCAGGGCCTGAATGTGACACCACCTATACTCAAGGGAAGCTAACAAGTTGTGCTTTGCTTCCATACAAAAAATAACAATAACCACATCAAGATCAAGATGTGAAGTATAAGCAATTAAACATCAAAATATATAATATCAATAGTGAGTGTTTTTATATATATTCTTAATCTTTGGAATAGTAGGTTGTGTACGATGAAATCTGAAACGTGTGCAAAAGTTCATAAAAGCACACATAGAATCCAAGCGCGTACATCACACTTTATCATCGAGGAGCGTAGTGGTAGCACTTGTAACATGCAATTTTAATTTTTTTTAGGAGTGCCAATTAATTAATAATAGTCCTATATTAATTGGGACAACGAAATGCAAAAGAAAAGATAGGAAAGGGAATCAAGAAGCAAAGCTCTCAGCATGGGGGCAGAAGTGTCATTTTCCCACCTTTTTAAGGTTCACCTCTCCTTCCCCTGTGCCCTAAACTGAAAACGACTGCAAGCAACCTGTGGTCTACCTGTGTATATATCTCCACTAATAGGGATATAATATATAGAATTTTATTAATTTCATGTATAAATATGGAATTTACACACCGACTCCAAAACCATTTGTCCTCATCTCCCTCTCTCTCTCTCTCTCTCTCTCTCCCCTTGTACTTATCTTTCCGACTCTCTCTCGGTTTTGGATTGTGTTTCTTGATAAATTGATATATAGAGATAATATTCTGTGTAGCTCCTGAATTGATTCAAGAAACGAAGATGGTGGATCTTCAAACTGTTTGCTGCATGTGTGGTGACTTGGGTTTTCCTGACAAGCTCTTCCGCTGCAACAAATGCCGCGATCGCTTTCAACACTCGTATGTATTTTCACCATCGCCCATCATCATCATCATTATCATCATCACCACCACCATCATCATCTCATATATGTCATGCATCATACATAATGTAAAGATATGATATTTGCTATGTATGTATGTATGTATGTAAACTATAAAGACATCATATATATTTGTATCACCATGAACATGATCATGGATTCATGGTTCATAGGTGTGATAGGTACTGATAACTGAATAGGTAGAGTTAAAAACCCATCTCTATGAAACACCCACCAAACCTACCTATTATTATTGGTACCATGTATCATATATATGACGCTCATGATCATCACGGTATAATAAGACCATGAGACATGCATCCTATGTCATCATCATCAACATATATTTGTATAAAAATGTCTATAATGCTGTAACCATGCCTAGTCCTATTATGTCAATATTTCAATTAATATAGGGGTTTTTGAACATTAGTCCTTGCAAAAGATTAAAATTTAAAAAAAAACCTTGTGGTAGATTACATATTCAATTTAATCTCTTGAATGTACTTTTATCAAAATTTACATTCAATTTTTGTTATTTAATGTGTATTTTTATTTAATCTCTATACATTAAATTTTAATTTTATTAATATGCACATATTTAGTTTTTTAATTATAAATGAACGTAAATGAGAAAATATTAAAAGAAATTTGTGAAACAAAAATATATAAATTCATAAGTGTATAGAAATGACTATGCCGAAATATATAAAATTGACTTTTTTATACCGAAATATTTGTACCTACATGATGGTAATGAAATATATTATACTGAACCTAAATGTATGTACCGAAATGTATTATATTGAATTGATGTACCTAAATGTCAATACCGAAATGTATGTACCAAAAATGTACATACCTAAATGTCAATACCGAAATTGTATGTACCTAAATGTCAATACCGAAATGTATGTACCAACATATATGTACCTAAATGTATGTACCGAAATATAATATATTGAATTAATGTACCTAAAAGTCAATACTCAAATGTGTTTACCTAAATGTACGTAACAAAATGCATTATATTGAATTAATGTACCTATATGTTTGTACCGATGATATACCGAAATATTCAAATGTATTAATGTACATAAATGAAGAACATACAAAATTGTTATCGAAATATATATTATAAAAAAATTAGTAGCCTAATTGTAGACATTAAAATATATTATGATGAATGAAATAAAAATTAAATTTAAATGTAATTAATACATTGAAATAAAAATAAAACATCAAAATATAAGTAATAAATGATATGATTAAATGTACTAGGGACTAAAATTGGATTTTAATTTTACACAAGGTTATAGTCTAAAACTCATATTTTTTTAAGGATTAAAATGAAGTTTTCTAATTAATATAAAGCTGATAAGAACAAGAAAACTCATTTACTAATTAAGCACGATATCCATGTGAATTTGTGTTAAGACATTTATGTGCTTATGAATTAATTTCTCAATTCTCATATACAACAATTGTTAATTCTAGGTATTGTAGTAACTATTATAGAGAGTATGCGGAGTCAATTGAACTGTGCGATTGGTGCCGAAGTGATCAAGAGAGGAGCACAACGAGGCACGGTAGCTCTTCCAAGAAATCAAGCATGGTGGCCGGAGGAGGAGTCGGGACTGGAGGTGCCTCGAGCCGGTCAGAATACTCCGGGGATCACAAGATCAAGCAACACGATCATCAACAAGAAGGTGGTAGCGGCGAGAAGGCTAACACCAAGAACCACCCTAGCAGCGGCGCGCCATCACCAAGAACCACTACGCGCAGGTACAAGCTTCTCAAGGATGTCATGTGTTAAAGACTATCTAAAGAGTGTGAGTGATTATACAAGGCTTATGAAACTAGAGGGCTTTAAGTGTTTATAGAAGCCAATTATGTTAATTATGTATCGTAATTAGTACTTATACTCTCTATACGGAGAGTGTTCATTTTTTTTTTTTTTTTTTTTTTTTTTTTTTTTTGTGTTCCTTTTGTGTTTTATTAATTTGTGTTTTCAGTAAGTAAGTTGTTCATAAAATAAGGTAAGCTTGCTCGGCAATGAATTTAGACCTCTATCTGTAAATCCCTATATATTCTGGTCCAGTCTCTATATTTAGGTCAGAAATAACCCAAAGTCATAAATTAATACATTATGAACTAGCTATAGTATCTAGGTTTCCTGCATGAACTACATAAAGAAGTTCAGTTTCAAGGAAAATAATAAAACCAGTTAACGTATGCTGTTTTTCCTGATTAAGATTAATTCATCAAGTCAAGATGTATATAGAAAACCCTAGGACCTGATTAAAATTAACTAATTAATTCAAGATTTATAGATAACCACCACTTAATTAGTACTATGATTTAGTGATATTCCTCTTCACTTATAAGTGAGAGGTATTAGGTTTGGGTCTCGCCAAAGGTGAATTTGAATCTCATTATTGCTCCAGGAGGATCCTTGCCGGATCCCTTTTCTGAGGATCCTGGGGATCCTCCAATCACATCCGTTCATTGTCCATTATGCGGTCAGAAATCATTGGAATTTTTTTTATTTAAAATTGAACATAAATAGTACCTGACAAAAACTGACTACACGTTGTATGATGAACGGATGTGATTGGAGGATTCCCGAGATCCTCACAAAGAGGATCCGGTGAGGATCCTCACTCATTATTGCTAGTCCATTGTGAGGCTAAGTCTACCTCCCTTACTCCTAGTGTAGAAAACCCTAGGACCTAATAGAAAATTACAATAATTCTATTCTAACAGTTAGTTAATTTTTTTTTTCTAGTTGTACTTTGTTGTTTGGGAGGAGTGTGGTGTAGGACGTAGATGGTGAGTAGTATTTGTAGTACTGTAGGGTATGCCTCTGTCACGGCAGGGTTCTTGAGGGAGTTGCACCCTCTTTGCTTTGTTGAGACTCTTGAGGAGAGAATTGAATGTCTTGGGATACCTTCTCACCATAGAATTCATAGTACCTAATGCCTGCTGCTCACTTTTACAGATTCATTGAAGGCCCTTAATAGATAGCTAGGCCCTCTCTATTACTGTGCTTGCTCAATTAAAAAAAAAATACACATATATATAGTTTTGGAAGAGAGAAGTATCTCACTAGGGTAGCGATTTTGATAATTCCCGTACGTTTAGGCTCAATCATACTAGACTGAGCGTGGAGAGTTATACTATAGTTAACTACTTGTGTTTTAAATTAAATGATGTGAGTGTGAAAAATATTATTTCTTCAATTATATCTAATTTAGAAGATTGTTTAGAGTATAGTATGTAAACATGGACATACTGTCAAATTGCAAAGTTTAACATGGACATGCGGTGGAAATTACTAATTTAGAATATTGTTTAGAGTATAGTATGGAAAGAGAAAAGATCGGTGAAATGAGTAGAGATAAGAAAAAATACCAACAACGAAAGAAAATCTGTACATAAACATAAGTGGGAATTTTTAAGTGGATGCTGTTTCTAGGCCATTCATTTAGTTCAGGAATTTTTTATTTTAGCCATGTTTCTTACACATGCTTTGTACTAGTATTGTATGCTGATTTATGAAATATCTCTAAAGTACACAAGCTGAAAGGTCTATTGCCCTGTACGTGTTTTGGCCATTTATGAGAAAGCAACAAAACTCCTCCTCATTGGTGGTCTTGAATTGACAATAAAACTATTTTTTTTATGAAACGATAAATTTGTTAGATTAGATATTAAATTAAAAAATTGATAGAATTTAAATTCCATATAAAAACAACATTCATCTCCACCATTTTAGTTGAGAGCCATTTCTGAAACCATCCGCTTTTCTTTCTCAGTCAAATCTCTATTATTATTATTATTATATTATTATGTGGGGCTGATTGGACCTACAAACATCCAATGAAACTATACAATGACGCCGGAGTCATCGAAACTTTTCCCAAAATATCAACACTAATTAATGTTAGTCAGGTAACACAACAAATACATTATTTATTAGAAATATACTAAAAAAATAAACAAACATAAATAGTGTCACATCAATATGAATTGGAATTTTTGCATTTTGTTTTGAGGTCTACGTATACAATCACTTGGAATCATTTTTCCAATCCATCACCCTCTGAACAAAATAAAATTACTGTTATATTAGTCGAAATTAGTAACTTTGAGCTTTTTGTTTCTACGTCGACACAATTAGTTTAAATTACTTGTTTGTAAGAGAAATTCATCTCCTCATGCGATGGCTAATAACAGATGAAAGAATCTCGGTTTATAAGAGCATCTCTAATATAAGGACCTCAAATTTTATTGAGCGATGTTGCGTACACATATATTTTTATTTCTCACACACATTTTCAACTTCAACCATCAGATCAAATGAATTGAAAAAAAAATAATGGCAAAAAATTAATAAGGGTGTGATTGGTAAAAATGGTTGCAGCATTATCCATCTTATATTTGAGTCTTATTATAAGGCAAAATATCTTCAATGTACATGAGATTTAAAACTCATATTTGAACTTGAGACAAAGTGAGATCCAAATTTGGGTTTCAATATAAGATTGTTGGAGCCCTTGTTAAGTACAAAAAATGTTATTCATTCAAGAAAAATGAGATTTGAGTTTTGAGTCCAATCATTTGCAATGCAAAAACTCAAATTGTTAAATCTCAAATATGAGTTTTGAGTCCAATACTTTATACTTCAAAGCAAAGACCCAAATTTTAAAATTCAAAATGAGTAGTAAACCTTGAGTCTTTGTATTGGAAAAGAAAACCAAAGTACATAATCGACCATCTTTAAAACTCAAAATGAGTTTGAACCTTTGCATTGGAAAAGAAACTAAAATATATAAATCCACCATCTTTTTAATACCTAAATATATGAATATAGGTCTAAAATTTTAGTCTTTGCATTAAAAAAGAAGATCAAAATACATAAATCCACCACGTTTCCTCGTCCATCGGTCGGTCCACACTTTCCTTTGTTTCTAAACTGTCATTAAGCTGGGTCACATGGTTGCTTCGGCATCATAGCCTCAACCTTCTCTTATCCAACTTACAAGCAGACCTCAACCAGTACGTTGTAAATGCAATATCTAGGAAAAAAGAAATACATGAAATGTTGCTATTTCCACTCCTTACAATTTTACCCTATTCCTTCTGTATATGTATTTGATTCTCTCACTTATTCTATGATATACCAAATTCGTAACAAGTAATTAATAGCAAAATAATAATAATAATAATAATAATAATAATAATAATAATAGTGTTGTAGGCCAATTTAACTGAACAACATAAAGGACATACAAGGAGGGGTGTGGCACAACAAAGAGAGGTGTAATTGTGATGTCTGTGTTATCTCATGCCATCATGCCTTTATTTATAGTAGTAGGAAAAGTAAATTCCTTACCCCAATAGGATTACAACTTTAATAGGATTGCCTTTATTTATAGTAGTAGGAAAAGTAAATTCCTTACCCCAATAGGATTACAACTTTAATAGGATAATATCTAATCTAAGAGATATGGTAGAACACCACAAGGATATCCCAAGATATGATGGGATTTACACGATCACATTCTTAATCTAATAGAACTGCAACAGTCCCCCTTGAGTGTGTAAATACTTAAACAAAACATCGCATCAGGTCTTCAGCGGATGAAGTAGATCAGTCAATGAAGTCATCGGCACAACGAGCGAATGCGAGTCTCAAATTAATGAAAGCATGCATTGGTAATAAAACTCACAAAATCTTGCTATGGTAAAACTCCAAGTAGGTGAAAAATCCATAGACCAACGTTATACGGGACGAAAGTAGTAAACCTCACAAGGGTATAACCAGCCCAGGATGGGTACCTCATCAAAACCTAGTTAGGTGGCAAAAACAAAGTGGTAAAAATGCTCCTAATCGTGGGGAAAAAGTTCATTAAGATTGAGTGAGTATATCTCTGTTACTCCCCTTAAGTTTGACAAAACTTCCAAATAAGAGAACTACAAGCTATTTAGGTTAAAAAGTTTACGCATATCGATTCCTCAGACGAGCCTATGAAAAGTAAATTGGGCAATGACTTCGTGAAAAGATCGGCTAGGTTATCCCATGATCGAATTTGCTTGACTTCAATGTTTTGATGTTGTTGTTGCTGATAAGAATAAAAGAACTTCGATTCAATGTGCTTGTTGTTGTCTCACTTGATGTATCCCTTATTCAGTTAGTTGATACAAGCAGCGTTGTCTTCTAAGATCGTTGTAGGGATGTCAATGATGGATGAAAGACCGTTAGTCCTTCGAATATGTTACATGACCACTCTCAGGCAAAAGCATTCACCCGTAGCTTCATGCAAACAAAAATCTCAACATGGTTTGAAGAAGTTGTAATTGATGATTGCTTGGTAGATGTTGGAACCAAATTCGCGAACCTTCATGAACGGGGGTTGAGCACAAATTCGAGTAAACCTGAGCAACCTACAAAATAGTAAAATAACCGTAAGCAAACCTAAGACCTGGGGGGGA
Source organism: Heteromeles arbutifolia (assembly GCA_024362995.1). Classification (NCBI taxonomy): domain Eukaryota; kingdom Viridiplantae; phylum Streptophyta; class Magnoliopsida; order Rosales; family Rosaceae; genus Heteromeles; species Heteromeles arbutifolia. Next base: position 15,486,887 of record JANCRC010000008.1, on the reverse strand, counting down.
GGGGGGGTGGTGCTGGCCAAAGGCTCTCCGACGGTCAAGTTAGTGAATAATTTTAGGCTCAAGTAGTGGGAAGGAGAATTGAAGTGTATAGATTGCGATACTATAGATGAACCCCAGGTGGGTGTATTTATACCGTGGGAGAGAGACTTTTTTAGGATAGAATACTCGTTCTAAGACGGGAGAATCCTAGAGGATATCTGGTAGGTAGATATTGCATTCTCTTAGGAGTTGTAATTACTTGCGGTGCACGCCTATCTTTATATTGTAGGGACTCCAAGACTTTTAGAATTTGATTGTGTCCTATCTGGATCATATCGTGTGTCTTACGAAACAAGTATGGCCATCCAGCGGAGTCGCTAGGACTCCACCTAGTGCCCTGGAGTAGAGTGATGGTGGCACCTTGCTGCATTTGATACAGCTCCGCCCGGAGCTAATGAGTCCATGACCGGACTTGTGAGGTAGCAGTATTTGGATCAGACTTACTTCGGTCCTAGAAAATCATGGTCCCACAATTGCCCATAACCATACGTCTGAGAGGCAACCTGTTCCTCTTGAGGATAGATCGTTATCCAAAGACCATGCTTTTTAGAGTAAGCTGCAATACATACCATTTAGTCTTCAAATTCTTTTCAGCGAGTTCTGTTATCATTAAGGCGGGGTAGTCGATTCGCTTTGATTTCCATCAAGTAATCTTCAGAATCGTGAAAAATCAACTGCAATGATGACAAAATGCCTTTGTTTTCTGCGCTTGCTTCTTCCACGCATTTTATTAATCAACTTCGATCTTTGTATGTGTCGATTCCGAGATGCACGACTCATCACTTTCAATGGTGAAATCTTCTGGTGATTTGCCTTTAAATAGCTTTCTCAAGTCACAATTTTCTTCAATCCTTCTTCATTTTTGCCATGATGCCTGTTTTTCCTTTGCTCAACTCTAATTTTAGATAACTTCAATCCCAGAAAATTGTGTCACCTATTGTAAATCCCTAAATATTCCCAGAAATGTTTCCTTACTTCTTGCAACTCGCTTTATAATTTTTCACGCTTTTTTCATCCCTTTGTAAGGCTCTCCATGTAGGCTTTATGGAAAGTTTGGATAGGCACGAAGCGTGAAGATCCACCAAAGGGTCTTTTGCCACCACATTCCTCCTCATCTAATGCTTATTAACGGTGACGGTGACGACCCTTCGTCAAACACTCACACATGTAGCACTAATGTGGCTTGAGTGTTTGAAACCGTACTAGAATGCCCCATCACCAACCTTCTTCAAGTTGGACACCTTGTGCAGAATATATATTGGTGTCCGGTTCCTTTAGGATGATGGGGTGTTCTTGTGAATTATTCATCTCCATGTCTTTCCATTTCCTCTACTTGTGGATGACGACGATGGTGGATTTGCATTTGAGTACTCACCCATAATATAGTATCATGCGCGATATGTAGCTAGGTAGGCGTAGCATGCAGCTGCCTTAACGGTGGTTCTCTCTTGAATCAACGATTTCAGTTCAACATGTCGTTTCGACTTGGGATCTTCTCTTTCGCTAGGGGTGAGGGCATGTCTCCCCCAACCGTCGTACTAATTTGATCTTCTTTGCAACTTTGATAATAAACATGTGTTTGTGTAAAAATTTTGTCTTGTGCATCTTCTTCACAAAAATTTCTCAACCCGATAAATGTTTCTAAGTAAAAGAACTCTAAAGAATAGAATAAATCACGGAGTAGAATGCAAATAAATAACCAAACGTCTTTTTGAATCAAAACAAACAAATAACCAAACACCTTTTTGAATCAAAACACCAAACTTTTTGTTCTTGGTATGAACAACAAGAACAAAGCAAGAACATTGAAGAACATCCATGAAAACCCATAAGAGCTCCATGAATGTTTTCACTCAATAAAACTCAAATTTTCACTACTCAAAAGAGGGTTAACATCCTAGGGTACTTAGGGGTTCCAAAAGTCACTTTAAAACACTTTTAACAAGACAAACATGAACCCAAAAATCCACCCTTTGGATTTGACCGAATTTCCCCATAAACATGGCACCAAATTTTAGCTCCAAAATTCATGCTCATATGAACTACATCTACAACATTTGAGATGGCAAATTTTCAAATAAAATTTACATTCAAAGAAGCAAGAATAAAGCTTGTAACAATTACAACATTCAAATCAAAGACTATGAACTACAAAACCCAAAAGGATTCACCAACTACTAGACCTAGGCTTTTGATACCATTTGAAGGAAATATTTGTGAAAACTAGTTCATTTGAGCAACATCTATGCATGCTATTAACAATTAAAAGGCGGAATCATGCTTGTATGCACTCAAAAACTAACTGTACCCATGAAATTCAAGGCCTAGTAGTTGTGGTGAACCACGACTCAACTCAAAAACAAAGTGAGTTGAGAAACTTTATACCTTTGAAGCACCTCTTTGTTTAGCAAAGGTTAATCACCCATGTGAGGGCCTTCTTCCTTTGTCACCTTGCACCTTGGCTACATGGATTTGGATGGAGGAACTTTGCTTCTTGGCTCCATGTATTCTTGCATATGGATGGAAGAATTGGATTCTCCAAAAGTCACCAAAGTTGGAGGCCTCTAAGTTTTGACACCAAGGATGGTTGAGGAAGAAGATGAGTGACCATGGAAAGATTAGATGCTAGTAAATTTTTCCCATGGTGGCCAGCTGTTCTAGAGAGAAAAGAGAGAGAGTTGTTCTCTTTTCTTCCTTTAGAAAACCCTTATGATGAGATGGTTATAAAGTCCTTTATATAGTCCCTTCAATTAAGTGACTAAAAGAACCACAAATTATTTCTTTCTCTATACGGCCAGCCTCCTGAAGGCTATGGGCTGTTTGGTCCCTTTTGGGTCTTTAGGCAATAAGTTGTCATACAATTTATGTTAATGGGCTTGACATTCAAATCCTATTCGGCCTTGCAGCCCAAAACTAACCTGAGGTCTGTAACGAACTTATTCGTTTAATTAATTAACATATTAATTAATCCTAGCCATAAATAATTAAATCGTTTAATTATTCTTACTCATCTCCGTTAAATCCTTCAAACATTACCTTACACAGTGTGCGATCCATTAGGTTCCTTTTAGCGAGACAGTGGGCGATTAGAACTCTTCAAATCGATTGTGAATTGAAACTTACTTTCAATTCTCCCTTTAGCAATTATACACCTTTAGGGCATCCACAAACCATGAGTGACACCTAGCAGTATGTCATGGCTACCCAAGCTAATCAGAAGAGGTGGAGAAACTATTCAGTTTGGGATTACAATGCAATACGGTATTTCTCTAATACAATACTCTTGACCACATTGTTTGGTTTGATAATTTATTCATGTCTACTATCCAACGTGATTCTTTTACTTATATGATTACCTTGAATGTGATTTGGAATGACTTCCTAAATCTCATTCATACTCTAGCCAGAGATTCTTAATCATATCATAGAGTATTCTCCCTTAAATGGTTTGAAGGTTAGAGATCCCTTGTTGCACATTAACTTGCCTCCATGGCTAAGTGACTTAATCCCAACTATGCCGTGGACACCCTTTGACGGAGTCAATTTGACATAGTCAAAGATCAAGGACCTAACCACAAGATAACTATGATGCCTTAGGTCAAAGGACTACTTTGCATTATCCCAACCATGAGTTCTCATGTGACATGAGTATGAGAATTCCTTGTTAATCACTTTCAGTTGACTCATTCTCTATTAAGCACCTACATGCTTATCTTGGTGTCAGTCACACCAAAGACTCGAGGCCAATCACTCTCCCTAAGAGAAGACATAGCACGTACTGATCTTAACAGACTGTCAATGCCCAATTGGCAATCCTATGATCAGGAACGTTTAGGATATGTATACGAAAGAGAATGGTCTCATGAATCTAACTTCTTTAGATCACATTCTCCCAATTACATATTCCTTGGACTTATCGTTTAAGCATATAACATTTATATGAGACGGCTTTAAACAATAATCTTTGCCCTTTATATTAAACTAGATTAGTTTAACATGTGAAATGTCCGTAAAGTATCATCATATGATTGGTTTTCGGGCACATTTCCAACAATCTCCCACTTGCACTAGAGCCAATCAGCTTGGTCATCAGTGATGATACCTTTTCTGAGTTCATTTCAAAAATGGCTGAGTAGTAGGCCTAGACAATGGATATCTATATGTTATCCATAGAAGCAACCTTGAGAATAACGACATCACCATTATACATGATTCTCAATTATGTGGTTCAGTCTTTAATTTGAGTTTGGATCTTGATGAGACCTTGATTCGTTGGCTTGAGCTATCACCCCATTAGTGTCGTAGTGTGGGTACATTAGAGACACTTTCTGGTTGGAACCGAACAGAGAGTTCATTAATGAACTTTCCCATCCAAACAACATTGTTGCAAGCTTCTATATAGTGATATATTTTACATGATGGAACATACTAAAGTCATTACTTTTAACGTTTCCACCGAAATATCTCTTTAGTCATAATAAAGAGAAATCAAATGATCTCTTCATTCATAATGAAGAGACATCCAATGATGGATACTATATTAGATTCATAATCTAATACATTTACGCTTCCATTGCATTACTCTAACTCTTCCTCATTCTTGAGAATCTGTCCTTTAGTATTTCTTAAATACTTAAGGACTCACTTGACAGTTGCCATGGTTCTGATCATGGGCTTGCACTGATATCATCTTGTATCGATCTTGGCACAACTTATAGCAATGTTTTTCATCCAATATAAAATATGTAAATCACCTTTCTGCGTATGCATAAAGGATTCTATTTATGCTTTACGCTTCTTTGGGAGTCAAAATGGTACATTCCTTTTTAGAAGAGCAACTCCTAGTTTAACTAGAATTATCCTTTCATTTCAAGTTTATCATTCGAGAAACTTCCCACATCTATCGTCTATCAATAGGGATTAAGATAATCTAATTATATCTTGAAATCTATCGTTATAGATTTCCATCCCATGTATATATACTATGTCTCCCATATACATTCTATCGTTATAGAATGTTTAAAGTCATATCTTTAATGAAGAAGAATTCCTTTCATTTCCAAAATTAATACACTGTATATATGTTCAAATTTAGGAATATGATTAACTCCCACTAATCTTTTGTAAACCTAGGAAACAAAAGATTCATTTACATCTTTATGAGAAATCAAATGATTTGATATTTCTCTCATAAGACGCTTATAGCTCCCACTAGCTTGCTAAGATTCATGATGGATGGATCTCTACAGCTTACACGCCTTGTGATTCCTAGTTTTAGACATATATTATTAAGACTATCTTGATAATGGTTTCGGAAACCCATATTATGTCCAAACATTGAATCACTATTTAGTTGTCGCTAGTAATCTTCTAATTAACAGAAACCAAGACTACGTCAAAAATGGTTTCTTCCAAGTCAACCAATCTCGTTGATTGTAGTCACCTTAAGCTACCAATTAGCTATGAAGGTTTCACTATTTCGGGTCAAATGGTGCTATACCATTTCCTTGAGTATATTTTGTATATACACTCAATGTAGTCATAAGGATTTTCATTCTTATTTCTTTCGAATTAAGAGGTGTACATAGTCATAAAGTTCAAACCATTCAACTGAGATGGTTTATAGATCCTTGTCGACTACCTTGGAGCTAGTGGTGTAGGAACTAGGTTGTTATATTTATTGATTATCATCTTGTCTCTCAAAGAACCCATTCTTTGAATTCTATCTCTCGTTCATTTGCTCTATCTTAGTCAAAACCTATTGTAAGATTACAATGAACTACCCAACAAACAACATTTGTTAGTTGGTTTATAGGAGTGATATCCAAAGGTTAATTTAAGGATATCCCACAAGATTGTTATCAAACAAATATTGCTTATTAGCACACAACATCAAATCTTAACACGATTAAGACTTGTCTTTCTTTCCAACTACATCCTATGGAGTCATGAAAATTTTCGAAGATCTTCTAATTGACAATCATATTGTCTTATAAGTGTGTGTGTGTGTATATATATATATATCCTATATATGGGTAATTGATAACATCCAACGAACTACATCTTATTCGAGTTCGTTCTTCTCCCAATGGAGAAATCCTTTATCTTATGATGCTTTTTTCCTTGATATCTTTCAAGGAGACTCATCTAAAGTGTCAGTTTTTCTTGGATCAAATCTAAGGAGGTAAATACTTTAGACGTCTTACTCATTAACTTACATTCTTGAATTCTTTGAAACCTTTTGCAAAGTATCCGGACTTGTGTTTATTCAAAATGAATGATAGTCCAACCGAGAGCGATCTTCGGTTAATGACATAAATCATGAGTAGTATTATGTTGTGGACAAGTGCCACTAACATATAAGTGAATTAACCTCAACAACTTTGTGATTTTTTCTTCTTTTCAAAAGAATAATGATTCGAACATTTGGCCTTTATACAATTTTAACAAGAAGGCATTGGATCCGGATCTAACGATCCATACCATCCATCTATGACCAACTTGTAATTTATGTTTTAGAGGTGTCACAACTTAGTGGGATTAGTCACACTACCTTGCAACCTTTTGGGTTTTAAGCATCATTATATTTTAAACAGTTAACACTACCACATCATTTCTAATATAGAGACAATCAATCAGATTACAATAATCTAATCATTCATTAATAAAGAACATTGTTTTGTCAAACAAAACTTTCATCCATCTCATATAGTGACAGAATTAAGTTCCTTATTCAAATTGGAATGCAAAGAAAATCTTTGTTTTTCCAATTTCTTTGGTAGTTCATATAAGGAAGTAAGTGCTATCTGCTTTTGCAGAGATCTATATTTTATTCACGTTCCGAATGTGAAGTGCCTTCTCTTTGCTCATTAATCTTCTACTTCTTATTAGCCACACTTTTACAACGATTGTAGAACATAGTTACTAATACGGAATCAAGCATTCAAGTAGAAGAACCAACTATTTTGAACTATTCAAGAACAACTTACAACACCTTCGAAAGGTGTGTTCTTGACACTTGCAAGACATTTCTTGCAAATACCCATTCCAATGTTCATCCTTTCATTAAGAAAGTTTGTTCCCTTGGAGTTATTTCGCCTTCTTCATTTGACTTCTCTATGGACAACAATAGTCATGGTCCCTAAACTCCCACTATCTCTCTTGAAACTTATTTCAATTGTGTTATACATATCAAATGATTTGGAGAGCGTGCGGTTATTGTTCACTATATAGTTTACAATAAACTTAGTGAACCATTTGGATAGGGACACAAAGGTGAAGTCCTTGCTTAGTTTCCGTCTCTTAAAGTGGTTTAACACTTCAGCACTTAATGATTCAAAATCATCATGAGTCCATGTTGATGGACTATTTTTGTCAATCAATCATCATGTTCTAAACATGATTACAAACTTTCAAGAGTTGTTCAAGGCAACTCTCATTTCTTCATGCAACAATTTGTAAGTGAAGAATCATGGCACATAAAGTGTCCATGCCCTTGTGCTCACTTCTCAAGTTCCTTGTTCATTTAACAAAGAAACAAGCACTAGTGTTTGCTTTAACTAAGGGTTGTTCAAAGCAACTCTTATCTCTTCATAAGTTCCTTTGTTCATACAACAAAGGAATAAGCATTGGTTGTTTGTGTTGTCCTCTTTATGATAGACTTATCTAATATATTCTTCCAATGATACGTTATCAATAGGAAGACTGTGATGATGAGACTACTTAGGTACATATACAATCCATTCAAGATAATCTATGGGATTGTGGTACTAAGTCCGGAAACTAAAGCCTTCGGCTTTTCTTTGTCAAGTTTTGGATAGCGTTTGCAAATATATTGGTAAATAAATACATAACAAATATAAATTGATTGATTTTAAGCTATTTGATCTGGGTCTTTTAAATCAAATTGCACCACCCACTATTTTTGGCAAGTTCCATATCCCTCATCGGAATTCGAGAGTTTTGGAGGAAACTCTTAGTATAGTGTGGGTGCCTCATCAAAACCTAGTTAGGTGGCAAAAACTTAGTGGTAAAAATGCTCCTAATTTTGGGGAAAAAGGTCATTAGATCGCGTGTCTTACGAAACAAGCATGGTCATCCAGCGGAGTCCCTAGGACTCCACCTAGTGCCTTGGAGTAGAGTGATGGTGGCACCCTGCTGCGTTTGAAACAGCTCTGCTCAGAGCTAGTGAGTCCATGATCGAACTTATGAGGTAGTAATATTTGGATCAGACTTATTTCGGTCCTAGAAAATCATGGTCCCACAATTTCCCTTAACTATATATCTAAGAGGCAACCTGTTCCTCTTAAGGATGGATCGTTATCCAAAGGCCATGCTTTTTAGAGTAAGCTGCAATACGTACCATTTAGTCTTCAAATTCTTTGCCAGTGAGTTCTGTTATCATTAAGGCGGGGTAGTCGATTCGCTTTGATGTCCATCACGTAATCTTTAGAATCGTGAAGAATCAACTGCAATGATGACAAAATGCCTTCGTTTTGTGCGCCTACTTCTTCCACGTGTTTTATTAATTAACTTCCATCTTCATATGTGTCGATCCCAAGATGCACGACTCTTCACTTTCTATGGTGAGATCTTCTGGTGATTTGCCTTTAAATAGCTTTCTCAAGTCATAATTTTCTTCAATCCTTTTTCATTTTTTTTCCATGATGCCTGTTTTTCCTTTGCTCAACTCTAATTTTCTTTTGAGTCTCTCATTGAAGAAAACGTCAATCCCAAAAAATTGTGTCACTTATTGTAAATCCCTAAATATTCCTAGAAATGTTTCCTTACTTCTTACAACTGGCTTTATAATTTTTCACACTTTTTGCAACTCGTCCTATAATATTCATCCCTTTGTAAGGCTCTCCATGTAGGCTTTGTGGAAAGTTTGGATATGCACGAAGCGTGAAAATCCACCAAAGGGTCTTTTGTCACCACTTTCCTCCTTATCTAATGCTTGTTAACGATGATGGTGATGACCCTTCATCAAACACTCGCACATGTAGCACTCATATGGCTTGAGTGTTTGAAGCCGTACTAGAATGCCCCATCACTAACCTTTTTCATGCTGGACACCTTGTGCAGAATATATATTGGTGTTCGGTTCCTTTAGGATGATGGGGTGTTCTTGTGAATTATTCGTCTCCATGTCTTTCCATTTCCTCTACTTGTGGATGGAGGGCATGTCTCCCCCAACCGTCGTACTAATTTGATCTTCTTTGCAACTTTGATAAGAAGCATGTGTTTGTGTAAAAATCCTGTCTTGTGCATCTTCTTCTAAAAAATTTCTCAACCTGATAAAAATTTCTAAGTAAAAGAACTCTAAAGAATAGAATAAATCACGAAGTAGAATGCAAATAAGTTTGTGGGCCCGGAGAAATATTACCCCCCAAAATTTGCATATGTAAAGGATTCCCACTACGATAGTTAGAGTACCACCTTACTCCGGTACTAGGAATGCAAGCATTTAAACCCATGACGAATCCTCCGCTCCAAACTTATTCGAACATTTATCGGACTTGAGACAATTGCATCATTCCTGTAGAAAATAAGTTAGTAAAAATGTTCAGTTCTTTGCCCCCGTTTCTGGGTTAAGAGTCTCAATATTTGCAATGTAGCGTGGGAATGATTATTTCCCAGATTGGATTGCATGTCCGTTCGTAGTGAATTTTAAACAGAAGTTCTTTGGGAACATGGTTAGCAACATGTAGGTCGAAAACACTTTTTGAATCTTTTTGCCAAACCGTATGCGTTAAACTTGAACAATTCTGATTGGACTACCTTGTTTGGCTTGACCAAAGCATTTTTACGTATCGGAGCTTCGTTGAAATAAAATTCCTCTTAGAGATTACCTAGTTTGGATGCCCCATTTGGACCTGCTTACACTTGGTGTTGCAGACCTTACTTGACTTAGTAAGTTGGTCCCAGATAGAAGTAGTCGTACTCGGGGTCGGAGTCCGGATTGCCCTTTCGACTATTCCCATGAATGGTGTAGAGTCTGCGTTTGAATGTCATAACCCACAACCTTGTTGGTTGTATAAACTTTCTAGAGGCCGGATGGTGCATTGGACTTTTGGGTTAAGGCGCCATGTGCCCGTGCCCATAGCCCGCTAATTGTTACCGCACTTATTATAGTTCGAGTCTCCTAAGCTGTTAACCGTTCTAGATAGATTGGGTTAAATGAGGCTCCTCTGACAGTGTAACTTTGAACTTTTTTAGACTTGCATTCGTGCAAAGTTTTCAAAGTTTTGGCCCTGTTTTTGAGTGAGTAGGGTACTCCCTGCATCACTGGAAAAAAAAAAAAAAGAACACATATGTATGCTCATTATTCATAATCAAAGTAAATTTGATTAACAAGGGGGTGTGATTGAATTCGATAAGGATTGCCTATATATTTCCGGGATGGAGAATCAAATCAGTGATGTAGTTATAAAGTTATGATGATATGATGCAAAAATTTATATCAGGGATCACATTTGATGATAAGCCTATGATGGGGCTTTGAGAGATGAGTTCTCCATGGACTTGTCTTCATACAGACGGCGACGTTGCGATTGGGTCCGTGATGCGATGTAAACCAGCACACAAATTAAACCCTCTTGTTGTCAATTGTAGTAAAGAATGTAAGTAGGGATCGTTCTAGGCCGGGGATTAGGAGGGATTGCTAAAACACTTGAAATTGACTTAGAAACATAAAACTAAGTTTAAAACACTAAACTAGACTCAAAGAATGCAAAACTATATTCTAATGACTCAAAACAACTTAAATGACTCAAAACAGCTTAAAACAGCCAAATAGACTCAAAACAGATTCTAAGGATGAATTTGGATGAATTTGGGACTATAAAGACTCAAAACACTTAAAAACACAAGTTTGGACAGATTCTAACGTAATTGACAAAATAAAGTAAAGGGGATTGGGTTTTTGGACGAAATTAAGTAAAAACAAAATAGAAACTAGAACTAGACAGATTTGCACGAAATTCGGTGTTTTTGGATGGATGATGGGCTAGCTAGAGGGTTCTTCTCCACACATGACACATTTGCATACAAATCAATTTTCAGTTGTTCTTTCGAGAAACCATGAAACTCAACACCCCAGGTTAACCGTGACAACACTTTTTTAACCTTCAAGTTCTCCTTAAGTTATTGAATTGGATGGGAAAGTGCATACAACAATTCAAAACATTTCCTAAAAGTCCCCTACGTGAACAGCACAATAAAGATACAATCAAAGATCATTAAGCTTCATGAAAACTATAAACATTGACGAGGCATTCGTAACTATGATGAGCATGATACTCCTACCAAGAATTCACTTAACACGATTGTGAATAGCAACCTCCACTACACATGAATACAGGTTCATAACGATTAGGTGAAATTCCCTTATATTCTAACATCAAATTCATGAATGAAAACTAAGCGTGCACTCTTAATCAACATACAAGAATTAATTTGTTGGCTAAGAAAGAAAGGTTATGGAAAAACAAAGGTTCTTAAAGAAATAGGAAGCAAAGCAATAAAATCAACACTTAGAATTCACTTTTGAATGCAGAAATTAACTTTTGACCAAAAAGGGGAGATTTACACATTCTAGGGCCAGATTTGATGTTTTGGACCCTTTCTTCAACAATCAACACTCTTAAACTCATTCTTTCTTCTTTTCAAACTCTTTTTCTTTCTTTTCTTTTCACATGTTTCATTTCACATATTTTTCTCATCGTTTTCTTTTCTTATGAAACACAAAACGTACAATTGAGCTTAAAACAACCATTCCCTCCCCCACACTTGATTTACTGCGTAATGTAGATCAAAAGGAATTCATTTTAAGTCATGCTTAACTATCCTTTAAGAACAAGGGTATAGACATTCCTACACTAGGCTAGGTGAGGTTAATGTGGTTAACAAAGAAAACAGGCTAAACAAGGTTCAAAGGGGTTAAACCTACAAAACATATGAAAAGGGGGGTACGGCTTTTGGCTTTGGCTCACTAAACAACTCCACCTTGTTTATGTGTTATGCAATTCAATGTCATGCTTTGAATGAAGTGGGTACAAGTTCTAGCATTTGGTTCTACAATGATGAAAATGCATTCCAAGTAGCAACCAAGCAAAGAATTAATGAGATCATGCAACGACTTTAGAAAACAAGAAATCAGATTAATAACTCTCCAAAATAAGTTTAGGCTCAAGTCTCACAGGGATGTAGCATTAGTTTGAGTTCCTTCCTTCATTACAAAAACTGATTTTATCCTTTTGTGATCAGATGTGAATTCGTAAACAACAACTACAACCAAGCATAAACCAAGAGCATATCAAACTTCTATCCATGTTCGTAACTTTCCTTAACAGTCATGCAATTAAAAACCAAATCCTCATCATTGTGTTGGAAGGTACCTAAGACACAAACACACCAAAACAACTCTAAAAACACTTTAAAAATTGATTTTTTTTTCAAATTTTCATATTTTTACTTCAAAACACACAAAGAACACCTCAAAACATACTAAAAACACTTAAAAATAGTGAGAAACAACTTTAGAAGTGATAGGTGATAAAATCCCACGAATTTGCATCAAAAACACTTTGTTACCCCCCCCACTTAAATCAAACATTGTCCTCAATGTTTCAAGCATAAACTCACAGAAACAAACAAACAAACAACTAACTAATCAAAGCAAAATAAATGCAGTAAAGAGAAGGGTTTAGGAACGCAAATCTGGTTATTGGGTGATTCCTAGAACTTCCTTCGTTGAATGGGTTGCCTCCCAAGAAGCGCTTGCTTTAATGTCTTCCAGCCAGACGATACCTCCGTTTAAGCTTCCATGAAGCCCATGGCCTGGAGGGTTATGTCATCCACGACATGTTCCTCAAAATTCTCATACATTGGGTCTATGAATGGTAAGGGATAGTGATCATTCCTGATTGTGGCGTTGAACTTCCTAAAGTCAATGAAAACTGTCCCACCACCTTGGATTCGATTGGGGACCTGCACCATACAAGGTAACAACCTATTAGTTGAAATGGGAATCGAAATTGGAATAGGTGCCTTACCAATGTACTGCAATGAAGTGGCAGCACTATCAACAAATGCATTTGGGGTGCTCTCGGCCAGATTTGGAGGTTTGAGGGTTGTGGTCATGCAATCCTTGTGCTTCACTCCAATTCCCTCTTTGTTGATGGTTCGAAATGCATCCTTCTTGATTGGTGCTGAATGTTCATGCCCTTTATTTTTTATTACATCAGTGACAAAACAAGAACGAACGCCATTAGTATTCTCAACAGATTCAGAAACATTAAAGTTAATCATACAACCACCAAACGCCATAGTTACTGCTCCCTTGGCCACGTCAACTTGGTTTGAGCTACTTTCATGAAAGGTCGTCCAAGTAAGAGTGGCAATGGTGGAGAGTGGGCTGAGTCCTCCATGTCAAGTACATAGAAATCCACTAGAAAAATCAAATGATCAACCTGCACCAAAACATCTTCCAAAACCCCTTTTGGATACGCGTTAGAACGATCAGCCAATTGAATAATCACACCATCATTTTTTCAGCTCTCCTAAGTTCATAGATGCATAAATAGAATAAGGCATGACATTAATTGATGCACCGAAGTCTAACATGGCATGTTCAAACCGAGTATTGCCAATAACACAAGGAATTGTAAAACTACCCGGATCTTTGCATTTAGAGGGCAGTTTACGTTGCAAGATGGCTGAGACATTTTCACTCACATGCACCACCTCTTTCTCTTGAATTCATTTCTTGGTTGTGCAAAGCTTCTTCAAAAACTTAGCATACTTCGGAATTTGCTTTATTGCATCAAGGAGCGGAATATTGACTAGCATTTTCCTAAAGGTCTCTAGGCCATCCTTTTCATTCTCTTCACTCCGAGGTTGTAAGAACCTATGAGGGAAAGGCACATTTGATGGAATGACGTTAGAAGGAATCCAATTTTGACCTACCTTAGTTAAAGCGGACGACATAGGGTGCTTAGGAGGCTGCGGCAAGGGTGGTTCTACCCTTGCCGTGGGCTTTGCTTGTTCATCCTCTTCAATCAGTAACTTCCTCATCCTCTTTTGGATGTGATTTGGATTGTTGTGGGTCTGTTCCAACTTGTTTTCCACTTCGCAAACTGATGGCCTTTGCAGATTTGAATCCTCCATTCGGATTGACAACGGTTGAACTAGGAAGTTTGCCTTGCTCTCTAAACTACCCAAGGAACTCTGAAATCTGCCCTATTTGCTTCTTCATGTCACTCATCTCCTTTTCTTGATTCGCTATTCGACTGTTTTGATTTTCTTGTCCTTGACACATATTGGTAAGTAACTTAATAAGCGTATCATTATCCAAAGACATACCTGAATTGTTTTGGGCAGGTTGTTGTTGGGATTGTGTTGGTGCATATTGATTTGTATAGAAGCCCCGGGGTTGCTGACTAAATCCTCCTTGTTGTTGGGGTTGTTGGGGTTCCCTCCACTTGAAATTCGGATGATCTCTCCAGCCCGAATTGTAAGTATTAGAGTATGGATCATTCCGTGGCTGATTTTGGCTTCCAAAACCCACGGCATTGGTAGATTCCCATCCACCATTCTTAATCAATTGAGGGCACTTCTCAGAGGAGTGTCCTTGGATAGAACACACGCCACACACACATAAAAAGTCTCAGCGTTTTTAGAATTGAATCATGTAATTATAAGTTGTGAACTTATTTGTGAAATTCTCGACCCGAGATTTCCAACAAGTCGAAAGACATCTATGGCTCAAATACAATGTCACATTTGTGTTCTATTTTAAAGATGTAATATTATATAAAAAAATTTCTTCAAAAGTATTATATCAATGACATGAAGCCCAATTTTGTTTTTTTTTTTATAAGAAAAATGGGACTTGTTAGTGGTTTTGTTATGACAGCTTATCCTTTTAGGGGTTGGAAAGACTCACAGAGATATTTCAACCACTCGCTTGCCACCATCTGCTATTCATCAACATCAGAAATTGAACCCAATACGTACCGTATGAAATACGTGTTTAAAATTCATTCTCAATTATTGCACCACTCCATGATGGTTAGTACCATTTTGTGTTTTGGATATGCACGAATTTGATTTCAGCATCATCACCAACGACCTATGTGTCCCTGTAATTCCTACATTGTCCTTGTCAATTCAATTTCCTAAATTTCATATTTAATTATATATGTTTTCTAATTCTGTTTTTGTTTCAAGGTTGCTGTAGAGTGATGACGCAGCGGAACTGGAGTGGCTATCGCACTTCGTCGACGACTCCTTCATCGATTCCCCACGACGAATCTCGCCGGCTCCACTTCCTTCCAAAAGGATGCGTCGTTCATGTTTCCCAGCTGGGTCCGCACCAAGCGCTCCAAATAGGGCGGCGCGCCCGACCTTAACAACTCCCCCTCGAGGCCCAACGAACCTAAGAGAGAGACATCGGAAGCTTCCCCATCGCCGCAGAGGTGCACGCACTACGCATCAGAGAAGATGCCGTAGTGGCGTGCCAGCCCGATGGGCCCAAAAACGCTCTGTAACTCGTGTGGAGTCCGGTACAAGTCGGGTCGACTCGTGCCCGAGTATCAATCCGCGACAAGTCCGACCTTCGTACTAACTCATCACTCGAATTCACACCGGAAGGTTCTGGAGCTCCGTCGCCAAAAGGAGGCTTCTCAACAGCTACCACGGCAATAGCAACAATAGCAACACTATCCACATCCCCATCAATTCTATATCTTCACCCCGACGAGTTGTTTGCTGACGTGTTAAACATGTGTCGGTCTCTCAGTTGATTGGTCATAGGCAAACTAAATTAGGGACAAAATTTGTAAACTACACGATGTGCCACATATAGAAGTAAACATGTTTGTCAACTCTTAAGTAATAAATCAATCATTAACTTTCATATCATTTAGTTTTTAAAAGTTTGTCTACAAATTTAGGGTAATGCTAGGAAACCAAATTTTGTAAACCAAATGATGTCGAAGTTGAAGTTTAGATTATCACTTAAGTGTCGATTAACGTACTTATTTTTTATTGTGACACATCATTTGGTTTGCAAATTTAATTTAAAATTTTAGTCTCCCTAGCATTATCTAATTTAAATCAGAATGTAAATCAAATGACGTTGTTGATTTAAACCCCGTTGGTGGAAAAGGTGTTGAGTTTTTGCATGACGGCGTGGGTTCAAACCTTATCGGTAACTAATCTAATTATCATCTAATCTAAAAAATCTGTCATTTGACAAAAAAAATGATGTTGTTGGTGTAGATTGAGTTACTACTCAAGTGTTGATTAACGTACTTATTTTCTATTGGTGATATATCATTTTGTTTGTAAATTTGGTTTGAAAATTGGGTTATGCTAGGGCAACAAAATTTGTAAGAGAAAAGCTTGTATGGGGCTTGGCCTGTCACTGGATCTCGCTGAATGACATTACAATCCACTAAAAAATTGTCACATGACAAGTTTTAAATATTTTCATCATTTTATTCTCATAATTATTTTTTATCAAACTAATATACACCATCAGATCAATCTAATGACTCATTTCTTTCCCTTTCTTTTGTTTCCAAATATTTCCTGTTTCGCTGGACTCTTGTTTTTTTTTTTGGTAAAGTAAAGAGGTGGATCACCTAAAAAACTAGCTCAAAGAGCTGCTACAGATAATTCGAAACTTCCATTATATCATTAAATAATCAAGTTCTAATTCAATAAAAAAGGATTGTCAAAATAATATAGTACTCAAGATCCATATTTCGCGGGACTCTTCACTTTCTTCTCTCCCACATTTTTCTTGCCCCTACTTTTTTGTTTTTTTCCCCCTTTATTCATTTGCTAAATGACGATCTTTCGTATCAGGCTATAGGCTGCTACTACCTTAAATGTGCAGGGCATGCCTTCTTTAACATGCAGAACAAATGTTATTAAACTTTGATCAAAACAAATGTTATTAAACGAACTTGATATTTTAAGTGAATTTAAAAGTTATTTTGACTAATTGTCAACAAACCAAATCATATAAATAAGAATAAAAAAAGTTCTTGCATCATTCATTTAATTCATCCATCTTCAACCATGAGCTTTATGTTTCTAGCATATGTACATTTTACTGAAGCATGCTTGAAGTCGAAGAGCTAAAGTTGTGTTATCCAAGATTTTCACTAACATTAACCTAAATTAAATAAACAAAATATTAAAATGATAATACAAAATGTATTGGTTGATACTAGACGATATGGGTTGCGACATGTGATGATTGGTACCCATGCTGCAATCCTCATTCTCCCTCTTTCCATGGGATTCATTATTAAGCCTAATCCCTTAATTTGAGGAAGATTGACAACTGGTTGACTTGTTGATATTTGTGTGATAGTTGTTTGTTGCAGTCCCTTAATTTAAGGGGTGACAACTTTAGGGCTTATCGGGTTAGTAGGATCTGTTAAGGGAAGGTTGCTTGTAACCTTCTACCTTATTATATATCCCCTCTTGTACATTCAATCAATCCATGAAAAACACATTCAATGTATCGGAGCAGTGTCATCCTTGACCTGTCTGTACCCATTTTTTTCCGCTGTTGTTCATCTTCAAGCTCCTATTATGGCTGAAAAATGCTCTGTAAACCTTGGAGGACAAAACTCGCAAAGTTTTCCCTCTTTTGTTCTAGATACTGAGATAAATACAAATCAGCGTTTGTGCTCCGTTTTGTTGAATGAATTCAACTATCTCCCATGGTCTAGAGCAATGTCTCTTGCTCTCAGTGGAAGAGGAAAGATAGTGTTCATCAATGGAGGAGTTGAAGCACCCGAGCCTTCTACCCAAAAATACGAAGCATGGTTATGCAAGGACCAACAAGTTATGTCGATGCTTCTCAACTCAATGGAGAAACATATCACTGAAATCTTCAGCTATTCTGAGTCTTCGCACGATCTGTGGAAATCTGTGAAGGATATGTATGGGAATCAAAATAATTATGCACGAGTGTTTTAGCTAAAGAGGGACATTACAAGTCTTCAACAAGATGGAAAAACCTTTGTACAACACTTGGGCAGTCTCAAGACTATGTGGAATGAGTTAGATGTTTATCTACCTCATACCATTGAAGCTGTTGTTCTTCTGAAAAAGGCTGAAGAAGATAAGATATATCAATTGTTTGCTAGTTTGAACTCAAACTATGAAGATCTCAGGAGTCATATCCTGATGAATGTCGAACTTCCTTCCTTCAAAACGCTGTGTGCCACTGTTCAACGTGAGGAAGCTCGAAGAAAGGTGATGAACTTGGAGAAAAATTCCAAGATTTCTGAGTCGAGAGTTTATGCTGCCAAACATAAACCCTCAAACAGCAGGCCTTACAAGGGTAAAAATCCACACTTGAAGTGCAATTACTGTGACACTATAGGTCACGTGGAGGAAAGGTGCTGGATTCTGCACCCCGAACTGAAACCTAAGTTCAACAAGGATTACATAATGATTCCTTCAAGGCAACCCTACACTAGCTCGTACAAACCTCAACATGCAGCAAATCACAGCTATACCTCATTCACTGAGAGTATTTAGGACTTCACTTTAAATCTTGTCTCGCTCATAAATGACTTTGCAATATACATGCAAACCAAGGGACATAGAGAAGCTGCAGAAAGCTCAAGGGGTACAACTGAAAACCCCACTGCGCTACTGGGACAGTTCGTAGGTTTCCTTGCTGAAAATGAGAATGTACAAGGAAGCAAAGCCTCATGTATTTTTAGTGCTTTCTCAACTGCCTTACACACTAGTATTGAACATGATTGTTGGATTATCGACTCAGGAGCCACTGACCATATGACAAACTGAACATGATTGTTGGATTATCGACTCAGGAGCCACTGACCACATGACAAACAAAGCCTCCAACTTACGCAGTTTACAAACCTTGTCAAAACCCTTTCATGTGTCAGTTGCAAATGGAAAAAATGCCATGGTTTTAGGCATGGGAAAAGTAAAATTGCTTTCAAACAATCTCGACTCTACTGCACTCTAAATTATCTTGTCACCTTCTCACCAAACAGTGTTGTGTTTCAAGATTATCTCACGAAGAAGACGATTGGTGAAGGGTTCTTTCTAAATAGCCTTTACTATCTATGCAAGGAACCTCATATAGTCAAAGCCTTACCAGTTGATTCAATCTCTCCCAATGACCAACAAATATGGCATAAAAGATTAGCCCATCCATCAGAGGCTATTTTGCTTAAACTTTTTCCCACAATGTATCAATCATCTATAATGTGTGATACATGTTAGTTCTCAAAGTTTACTAGACTCCCTTTTAGTTCCTCAATGTCTAGGGCTAGCAAACCTTTTGAACTTATCCACTTAGATGTTTGGGGTCCAACTATTGAATATTTTGATGGATATAAATATTTTGTTATCTTTGTGAATGACTTTACTAGAACAACATAGCTATATCTCTTGAAATTTAAAATGAGGTCTTCACTATGTTCAAACACTTTTATCAACTTGTAATAACTCAATTTCGGTCAACCATTAAGAATCTAAGAACCGATAATGGCATTGAGTTCTTATCCAACAATATGAATCAATACTTGAGTTCTCATGGTATTATCCACTAGACAAGTTGTGTGGGAACTCCACAACAAAATGGGATCTCTAAAATGAAGAACAGTGATTTACTTGAGAAGACTCATGCATTGATGTTGCATATGAATGTACCAAAATTTGTTTGGTCACAAGCCATTCTTACTGCAACTTATTTAATTAATCGATTGCCTAGTCGTGTTTTAGAGTTGAAGTCTCCTCATGAAATTCTTAAAGGAAGGCCTATAACTCTTTCACATTTGAAGGTATTTGGTTGCACTTGCTTTGTTCATGTTCAAGCATTGCACTGTGACAAACTGGATGCTAGGGTTGCAAAGTGTGTCTTCATGGGGTATTCATCCACTCAAAAAGGTTACAAATGTTTTCATCCTATCATTAACAAGATGTGTGTGTCTAGGGATGTAAAATTTGAGGAAACTATTCCATATTTCTCCAAGAAGGTGGCTCACTCCCGAGAGGGGGAGCTAATGTGTGACTTATTTCCCTTACTTGCGTGCATTGATCAGTCAGTGCACTTGGACCCTGAACCCACTAGCAACCATGCACCATAAGAGATTGCAAGTGACTCTACCCAACCTAGCAATCTGGGGGAAGACACTGAGCCTATTCAAGATAAAGTTCAAGGCAGATGGATCTACAAGATAAAGTTCAAGGCAGATGGATCAATTGAACGTCACAAGGACAGATTGGTTGCTCATGGTTTTACTCAAACATTTGGAGTAGACTACAAGGAAACATTCGCTCCAGCAGCCAAAATGAACTCTGTTAAGGTTCTACTTTTAGTAGCTGTGAATTGTGGCTGGCCATTGTATCAAATGGATGTAAAAAATGCAATCCTCCATGGGGAATTACAAGAGGAAGTATATATGCAACTTCCACCAGGTTCTTCTTAAAGCAAAAATGGTATGGTTTGTTGATTGCACAAAGCAATCTATGGATTGAAACAATCTCCACGTGCATGGTTTGCCAAGTTGAGTTCAGTGTTGGAAGCAGTTGGTATATTGGTGGTT
Organism: Heteromeles arbutifolia; assembly: GCA_024362995.1. Taxonomy (NCBI): domain Eukaryota; kingdom Viridiplantae; phylum Streptophyta; class Magnoliopsida; order Rosales; family Rosaceae; genus Heteromeles; species Heteromeles arbutifolia. The sequence continues at coordinate 15,466,233 of JANCRC010000008.1, read as the reverse complement.
CTCATCTATGTCGATGATCTCATCATCACAGGTGAAAATGAAGTTGAATTATAAGCTCTCAAGAAATCTCTCAATCACACCTTTGCCATTAAAAACCTAAGGAGATTAAAATATTTCCTTGGCATTGAAATGGCAACGTCTCAAAAGGGTTTGTTTCTAAGCAAGCGCAAGTATGTTGTGGACCTCCTCACTGAGGCTTAATTACTTGATTGCAAACCTGTTGTCACTCATCTTGATAGCAAACTAAAGCTTGACACAGATGGAGAGCCTCTCATCGATGTGAATCACTACCAAAGTTTGGTTGGAAAACTTATATACCTTACCATAACCAGACTAGATATCACCAATGCTGTGAGCCTGGTTAGTCAATTCATGCATGCACCATCTGTGAAACATCTTCTTATTGTCAAAAGAATCCTACGCTACCTAAAAGGCTCTGTTGGTAGATGCATTCTTATGAAGAATAGCCACTCCACTCAAATCTATGGTTACACTGATGCAGATTAGGCCGGGAATGTAATTGATAGGAAGTCTACCACTAGATATTGAACGTTTGTCAGAGGAAACCTTGTCACATGGAAAAGCAAAAAATAGTTAGTTATTGCTCCTTCTAGTGCAGATGCTGAGTATCGTGCAATGGCATCGACAACATGTGAATTAATTTGGCTCAAAGGGTTACTTTCAGACTTGGGATTCTCTAGCTCTACTCCAATGTCACTAATGTGTGATAATCAAGCAGCCACGCATATCGTTGCTAATATAGTGTTCCATGAAAGGACCAAACACATTGAGGTGCATTATCACTACATTAGGGCACAACTTCAATCCCAAGTTATTCAAACCATCTATTCTCGTAGCCATGATTAATTGGCGGATGTGTTCACCAAAGTTCTGCCTTCAGCTCCTTTTCAACGTCTTATTGACAAGCTTGGCTTAATCAATCTCCTCGATCCAGCTTAAGGGGGAGTATTGGTTGATACTGGATGATATGGGCTGCAACATGTGATGACTGGCACCCATGCTACAGTCCTCAATCTCCCTTTTTCCATGGTATTCATTATTAAGCCTAATCCTTTAATTTGAGGAAGATTGACAGCTAGTTGACTTGTTGATATTTATGTGTCAGTTGTTTGCTGCAGTCCCTTAATTTAAGGGGTGACAACTTTTTTTTTATCGGGTTAGTAGGATCTGTCAAGGGAAGGTTGCTTGTAACGTTCTACCTTATTATATATCCCCTCTTGTACATTCAATCAATCTATGAAAAACACACTCAAACAAACTTAAAATTTCCACAAAATGTGACTTAGAACCCTAAATATTAGAATGATAACACAAAATGTGACTTGGAGAAGCATTTGTGCGGGCCGGGAGGTGATTTGTAGGGGGTCTAGGTGGCCTGTTGGTTCAAGGGAGAGCATTCACATCTGGCACTAAAGGTGGATTCCTTTACCTTCGTCGTTCCAAATGTTCTCTCTCATGCCTCCTGATTGCCCACTGTCTTTGGTCTCTGACCTCATTGATGGAGAGAGAAAATGTTGGAAGCAACAACTTATTTCCCTTTTATTTTCTGATTTGGAAACAAATCTTATTCTCTCTATTCCCGTTAGCTTCCGTCTCTTAGAGGATAAGATCATGTGGCATTTTGGCAATAAGGGATTGTTTTCGGTAAAGAGTGCCTATCATGTAGCTCTTGATTGGGTCCTGGGCATTTCTAACAGGGCTTACTCTTCTGGGCCCTCTAGGCAACCCCTATTATGGAACCGAGTTTGGGCCGCTAAGGTTCCCTCGATGGTGCGTATAAATGCTTGGAGATTCTGTACCCGTCCCTATGCAGGCAAATTAGTCCGACGTCATATTTCCGCCCATTCTTTGTACATGCTCTATAGCAGGGACTACGAGTCTAGCGTCCATCTTCTCCGTGATTGCCTCTTTGCATCCTGTGTCTGGAGCTTTTCCTCTTTGGGTCGCCTGACTAGAGATATCCCATGTGTAGAGCCAAAAATAATCAAGAAAAATATAGAGGCGACAAGTGAATTCATGGGTGAAAAAGACAAAATTACCCTTGAGGCACACCGGGACACCCACGCGCAAGTAGCGGACAATAACGGCTCAATCAAAGTCAAAGGTGATTAAAATGGCATTTATTCAAAACCTAGTTCATCAATCTTCATCAAATCCTCCCCACAAGGTAACCCCTATTTATTCTTGGGGTTTTTTATTAACACCTCACATAATGTTGAATACACCCCACATTAAAATTCAATTTTAAATCACTTATATATCTAATATGCAATGACAATTTTAACCTCATAAAGTTAAATAAAAAATCTAAATACACCCCAAATCACAACTTTAACATGTATATCCTACAATTATTTTTCTTCAACTCTCAAAACCAATCTCATCCTCTATTGTAGTACAAAACCTAAATCAATGAAACTACAAACACGTTGATCACAACTTTAAAGCCTAGGAATATTGATCAATAGCCTCTTGATTTTCATTCACCGTACCATTACAGCTTCATCTCCGTATGAAATCAACAAATCTGCTTTGTTATGACGATTTTTACAGAGGGGACTCAAAACTTGCGGATTCTCGTTATGATGCCTCAAATTACACCCAAACAGGAAGGGAAGGAGAGGAACATCCAAGTCAAGCTACTTGCCTCTTTGGCTGTGATACCAAAAGCTCTCACAGATACACATATGATTGGTTGTTTTGTACATACAATGAAATTCTTCAATCCAATGATTCATGGATGCGTTCTATCAACCCCACATTCTTCTTCAATCCGGTTTCATTAAGTAAAAAATTTGAAAAAAAATGTGAAGTGGAGTGTAGGTAAAAAAATGTGGGGTGTATGTTAAGAGTGTGGGGTGTGAGGGTATTAAGGGAAAGTACGTGGGGTGTATAAAGATAACTTTTAATTGAAAAATTAAATGTGGGGTGTATTAAGTATGTGGGGTATATTCAACAATATTTGGGGTGCTAATATAATAAGCCAAATTCTTTTTAAATTAGGATTAATTAGCTAATTAATTGATTAATTACCCAATTAATTGATTAATTGCCTAATTGATTACAATTACACTCAAATCACCACCATAAGTGGCCGGTCCCTATTGCTACAAATAGGGCTGGCCACAACCCTATAAATAGCCCTCATTTCTCCAAAAAACCTAAGTCCAATTCTCTTTTAAAATTCTCCAAATTCCTCTAAACACTTTTCCTTCAAATTCTAACTTTGGCATCGGAGGTTCTTCGGCCAAAGCCCCCCCCCCCGCGCGCCCAATTCATCGTGGGCGCGTGAGGCCTTTGGCCTTGACCTAAGGTGTTAATTGTTTTACATGTGCATTTTCATCCAAGAACAAGAAGGCGAAAATTTGCATCCACAAATTGGTGCTTTCATTGAAAGTCTTGATTCAAACGCTTAAAAAAAGACTCTCGTATTCAAGGTTTTTCGTTTTCTTGTTCATTTGTAGATTTTTCGTATGTTCTCATTCCTAGATTTTTTTTATAAAAATTCTTTGAATCAACGTAAAAGAAAAGTAAAATGAAAAGAGATTACGAAACCACGACAAACAAAAATTCCAATGTTCAAGAAGTAGGACCGCGGTGATCCGCGAGGCTCAATGCGACGACAAGTGAAGTGACACCACCACAAAGCACCACTGCAGCAGCCACCACGATGGCCACCATGGCAGCAGCCACCATCGTGGCCACCTTTGGAAGGCCCCCCCATCATGGGGAGCAGCAAGCTCCACGCACTGCCCAAGGCCCACGGGCCCAAGCCACACCAACCCAGTGCCCCGGGCCGTTCCAAGCTCCATTGGCCCAAGCCCATGATCTATCAAGCTGAGCCCAAGACCTACCGAGCCGAGCCTAGGCCCAACATGCGCTGCATGCAATACAATCCGGTGGTGTCCCAAGTGGCCACATAAAGAGTCGGCAATGGCTTAAAATAAGGAGGACGAGAGCAGTACAAACAAAGCAGGCAAGAGGCCAAACGTGAGGATCGACCCATGAATAAAGAGGGCTTAGCATCTAAGAACTACTCTAAGTTCTCGATCCTGATCCACCAAATCCTCCGTGACATCAAGAACGAGCCATGGTGCAAGCTGCCAAAACAGTCAAAAGAAGATACTTCCAAGTTGGATCACACAAGGTACTACGCATTCCACCACGGTCCCGGTCACACAACTGACGACTGTTACACTTGGAAGAATTACCTAGAGAAGCTCGTGAAGGAAGGCAAGGTCGACAGATACTTGGACAAACTGGCTGCGTAGTCTAGAAGGAACGCGGATGCCGATGAATAACCGCCCAACAAGATGATCCGGAGTAACAGCATCTTCACCAAATCTGAGCACTTGGGGGCCACCAACAATTCAAAAAGGTGGAAGATCCAGCAGGCTCTACTAATCTTGTAGGTCTAGGCAATCGACACCTAATCTGTCCAACTGGCCCATGCCATAGTCGACAGAATGATTGTTGACAATGGAAGTGTAGTTATCCTACTTCAACTCTCAGTAATTCAGAAGATGGGCCTTGAAAGCATAATCATTCGTCGAGCGGAGGTACTCACCGGATTCAATGGACACACCTCGACCGTCATCAACCACATCACACTTGACATGAAAACATAACCAGTTGTCTCAAAGAAGACGTTCACAATAGGATTCTAGGGAGACTTTGGCTAATAAAGCTGGACACTGTCACTTCCGTTAAGTATCAAAAATTCTGATTCCGCATCTCGAGAAAAGAAGTCAGAGAAATTAAGTCTGACCAGGCCGCATCTTGACAATGCACTATGCAAGTATTGAAAGAATCGAAGAAGAAGACCTTTACCTTCGTAGAGGCTGCTGAGGTCCAAGGGGACGATGGAGCTACCAAATAGCAATTACAATAGATGAATCAAGAAGATGGTGTCCAAACCAACGTGCCAGCATACGAGATGGGATGGAAACCCGAAGAGGATGCCGAGCACATCATTCTTGAACCCCAGTAACCGGAGAAGACTGCTAGTATCCGCTCACGTTTGAGCCCAAAGGAAAATGAAGAACTCACAGTTTTCCTTAGGGAAAATCGTGACATCTTTGCGTGGTCACCTTCTGACATGCTCGACATCGACCCCAAGATAACTTGCCACAAGCTGCCTGTTGACCCCGCTGCCAAACCGATGATCTAAAACAGATGGCATTTGCATCCGAATGAGTGACGATTATCGAAGCAAAAATTGACAAGCTACTGGAGGTCAGATTCATATAAGAGATAACACACTCAGCGTGGCTTGCCAACGTTGTGCTAGTAGAGAAGAAATAGAAAGGCAAATGGAGAGTTTGCGTAGACTACATTGACCTCAACGAAGCATGCCCAAAGGATCCTTATCTACTTCCTCAAATCGATCTACCAGTAGATTCAATTTATGGAAACCAGTTGCTCAGTTTCTTGGACACATGCTCCGACTACAACCAAATAGCCATGTACGAGCTATACAAGAAGAAAATCGCGTTCATGATTGAGTGAGGCACCTACTGCTACAAGATCATGCCTTTTGGCCTCAAGAACATAAGAGCCACCTACCAAAGGCCAGTAAACATGATGTTCAAAAAGCAAATTTGAGTATCCATGGAGGTCTATGTCGACGACATCATGGTGAAGGGCAAGCAGCAGTCAGACCAGATCGACTAGTTGGCGCAAACTTTTGACATCCTTAGAAAGTACAAGATGAAGCTCAATCCCACCAAATGCACATTTGGAGTATCTTCAGGCAGATTCTTAGGGTCCCTAGTAACCTAACGAGGAATCGAAGCACATCTCAACCAAATCCGAGCAATCCTAGAGATGAAATCTCTAACTACCCTGAAGGAGATCCAAAGCTTGACTGGACGAGCAGCCACCCTCAACCGTTTTTTTTCGCGGTCCACCGATCGATGCAATCCCTTTTTCAAGGCCATCAAGAGGTCACAACGAGACAAATGGGATAATGAGTGCGAAAGAGCTATCTAAGACTTGAAGAAGTATCTCACATCACATTCCTTACTATCTAAGTCGGAAGCAGCATATGACTTATACATCTACTTGGCAGTCTCCAAAGTAGCAGTAAGCTCTGCCCTTATACGAAAAGGGGTGGGGGCGCAATTGTTGGTATTCTACACTTTTAAAGCTCTTCTTGATGCGGAAACTAGATGTCCAAAGAAAAATTAATTAATTTTGGCGTTAGTTGTTGTAGCTCGGAAGCTCAAACCATACTTTCAAGCACATATAGTCATCGACATGACCTAATATCCTATACGATCAACCCTACATGGTCCAGACCCTTCTCAACGAGTGATGAAATAAGCGTTGGAACTTGGCCAATAAGGTTTAGTTTTTCGACCACGCACAGCGATAAAAGCCCAAGCTTTGGCGAACTTCATAGTAGAATTCACGCCTAGCCTAGGCGACGCAACAGAGCGGCCCAACGATGCCCCGAAAGTAGCTGAGCATGACCTAGCAGCAGCTGCTCCACCCAAAGGAGACTTATGGCATTTGTATGTCTACAGTGCATCCAACTACAAAGGCTCGGGAGCAGGCGTGGTCCTTATCACCCCAGACGGCTCGATGTTTGAGTAAGCGATCACTCTAGGTTTTAAAGCATCTAACAACGAAGCAGAGTACGAGGCCGTACTAGTAAGCCTCTGAATGGCAAAAGACTTGGCGGTGAAAAAGCTCGTAATTCATTCCGGCTCCAAGCTAATCACCAGCCAGACTGCTGAGGAGTACACGATAGAACTTCCAAGGATAGTGCAATATTGAGAGAGGGTACGCAAGCAACTTGAGGCATTTCAGACTTACACTCTCATTCAAGTTCCGCATACACGTTAGCCAGCCTAAGCGCCACCTTAGACCACCAACTCAAACGCCCTGTTTTGGTGGAGTATCTAGATAAGCCAAGCATAGAGGCGAAGTTGGCAGCTGAAGTTCATAGGTTAGTACAACTCCAGACTGGCAAAGTTCTATTATAGACTACCTGGTCAATGGCACACTGCCCACATAAAGGTTAGAGTTTGGAAAGCTCTAAATAAAGGCAGCACGCTACTACATGCGGAACAACATTCTCGTCCGAAGATCCTACACTAGACCACATCTCTGCTGCCTAGCGCCTCCCAACGACCTAAAGGTTCTAAGCTTAATCCACGAACGTATTTATGGAAATCACTTTAAAGGTCGATCCTAAGCGCAGAAGGCTCTTAACACGGGCTACTACTGGCCTACCATGCATCAAGACGCCAAGGAATTAGTACAAAGGTGCGACCGTTGCCAATGCTAAAAGTCGATACCAGCACTGCTTGCCAGTAGGCTACACCTGCGCACAAGTGCTTGGCCATTCATGTAGTGGGCAATCGACTTGGTAAGGCCAATGCCGCCCGTTATTGGGGGCAGAGGCATGATGATCGTGGCAACCGATTACTTCACTAAATGGGTAGAAGCAAAGCCTATGACAACCACAACTCAAGCAAACATATAGTGCTTTATATGGAGGAACATCATTTGCCGATTTGGCATTCCTCAATCCATCGTCACCGACAACGGCCCGCAATTTGTGGGTAAATATTTGGCGATGTTATTCCAAAAGTATGGCATCAAGCAACACATGTCCACGCCGAGATATCCCAAGGCAATGGGCAGGCTGAAGCATCCAACAAGACGATTCTAGACTGCCTTAAGAAATCCCTTTCCGACAAGAATGAAAAGTGGCCAGATGAACTTCCCGGATGTCTATAGGCGTATTGCACCACCAAACAATGAGCCACTGGTGAGACTCCTTTCTCCTTGGCATTTGGTTCAGAAACAATCATTCATCCCAATGTCGTCGTGCCAAGCATCAGTACTCTACTACCAAGCATCAAGCAGAACAATAAAGAGATGGCCACAAGCCTAGATCTGGCAGAGGAGGAGCGCGAACAGACCATCACCTGCATCTCAGCCTACCTGCAACAACTTATCTCCAGCTATAACAACAAGGCCAAGATTTGGCAGTTCCAGCCTGAAAATCTAGTCCTGAGAAAAGCCTTCTTCACTGCCCGCAGAGAAGGCTCCAAAAAGATGGATCCCATATGGGAAGGTCCGTACAAGATGAGCAAAGTAGGCGGCAAGGGTAGTTACATCCTAGCCACCATGAATGACAAAGAGATAAAAAAACAGTGGAATGCCTACAATATGAGGAAGTACCATGTGTGACCTCCCGCTACCTCAATGCCTGAAAACTCAAGCACCTCAAAGGGCACCACCTCGCGAGCCGAGGATTATCCAGTTGTTATGCAGTCTCTACTTTACTGTTAAGTTTTCGTTTGTTTCACTCATTTTTCAATGAGGAATTCAGAAGTAATTTCCAACTTGGCACACCTACATGTTTACAACAATTGATCACTATTGCACTTCAAAAGGAGACCACACCCTTCTTAGGGACTCGTCCCAGGAATTGGACCCCTGAGGGATAAACCATGCTCTCTAGTGCGAGAGGGTAAACCAATTCCACAACACCCACATGTGTTTGCTTTCCAAAGCGGAAGGATAAACACTACACTATGAATATCCAGACGTGGATGAGTCGGGCTACCTTAGTATAACTAGATGCACGATGGCTTGCGCCATAATGGTATTTGTCAAGGCTTAGCTAACTGAAGGATTTTGGGTCTCTTAGCCTAATCCGCTGGGAACCGGGCTCCAAAGACGGAGGAGGCACATTACGTAGTACACCCTATGGACGGCTGCCCTAGAACCCTAAAGTTGCTACCGAGTGCACTAAGGTAGCCTACGGTTTCCAGAAGACTGCATGCGGCTTGCCTTTCGAGCAGTAAGTCGCGCTAAACTTATACAACCGCACATTTTTGTGAAAGGTTAAACAAGTTAGCATGCATATATGAAGCTTCTTTCATTGCCAACATGCTACGTAGTCGATGGGCTTTATTTCTGCCAAAGAACGGAACAACCTACACCAAGTCCTAAAGTGTTGTGATACTTGCTACGCAACCTACAGAATTAGGGAAAGCCAAAGTTAACAGCCAAGTGGTCACGCGGACTTGTCTACTTCTGTAAGTAAGGCATCCGACTGCCGACGCTATGGCTAATAACTTTGCCAAGTTCTATGCCAACACCTACTGCTGCATAGGCTACGCGGGCATGTCTGCTTATAGAAAAATAGCATGCCTGCGACTAGTCTATAAAGTCTAAGAATAACGTACGAACAAAAGAAGCAATGATGGAGAAAAACGAAAGAAGCAAGTTTATTAAATTTTCTAGCAAAATTGATAAACGACTAGCAATGACCGAGCGAGTTCAAGCAAAGCAAAAAGCAACAAGGAAAACAAAGAAAATCCTAAAGACTACCTAGAAGACTACTCCTCAGTAGCTTGGACGCTCCACTAAAGGGAAATAATGAGATTTATGTGGGATTTCTAGTTACTAGCATGCATATACAATTCTAAATTTATATACATAGGCAACAGAAGCATATTATCACATATTATCAAAGCTATAGTCATGCAAATCCCCTTCAAGAAGCATAGGTTCATATATTATGCATCTAACAAAATATTGAAGAACAAAGTGAAGGTTGAGTTTTATACCTCTTGATCTAGACTTTAGACCAAGGATGGACCACCTCGAAGCTCTTTGTTCTTGGAACTCCTTGAGTCTATCCTCCCTCCTTGATTCCTCCACCATGATAGATTTGGAACTCCTTTGATTCTCCTCTAGTCTCCAAAGTAGAAGACCTCTAAAGATCCACACCCACTAGTGTAGTGAGATGGATGTTAGAATAACCAAAAGAAGAAGAGATGATTAGCTATATCTCCCTTTGGTGGCCGGCTATGTATGTGTGTAAAGAGAGAGAGACTTGTTTTCTCTTGTTGAAAAAGTTCACACAAAAAACCCTAATGAAACTTTTTCATTAAACTCCCTTTATAAAGGTACAAGAAGTAAGTCAACAAATTGACACTTTCTCTACCTTCTTAACTCATCCTTGGCCGGCCACTAAGTGTTGATTTGGGCTTTGGTTTTTTTATCATTTCAAGTCATCCTATGCTTGAATAAAAGCCCAATGGGCCCGAATGAACCCGAACTTTTCTTTAAGCCCAAAACAATCTTTCATCGCTTCTATGATTTCTTTAGACTTTCTAATTAATCATAACACTTAATTAATCCAATTAATTAATTCCATCATCCTTTAGTTGTCTCACCACAAGAGTGTATCAGTGTACAATCGTTTTAGGTTTTAATTAGCCAGGCAGTGAGGTGATTGGTATCAATCCAATTGATTAATATTTATCCAATCACTTAGTGAATTAAAACTTACTTTTAATTCTCCTTCTTCTTTGATGACTACTTATTTAATCATCTAGAAGAACCCACAAGCCATGAGTGACATCTAACCATATATCATGGCTACCCAAGCTAATGTAGAATTTGGTCGGAGAACCTATTCAGTTGGAAATACAATGTAATTTGATCCTTCTCTAATACAATACTCTCAATCACATTAATAGGGTATGGATATTTAATGTCAAACCCCTAATGTGATTATACCAAGTTATATGATTCAATTGAGTCGTATAGGAATGCCTTCCATCATTATGCTCGATACTTCGGCCGAAGATTCCCGAATCATATCTTAGAGTATTCTTCCTCTCTTAACGAGGATTAGAGATCCTTTGTTGATCATTCACATGCCTATGAGAATAAATCACTGACCCTAACAATGCATAGAACACATCCAAGATGACATATGGTCACGTCTCATTATCGAATGATCAGCAACGTATCCCCAAGACAACTATGATATCTCAGGTCAAAGGATTACTTAAATTATTCCAACAAGTAGAGTTACTTGCTTGACATGTGAGTAGTCTTCCATGCAAGTACTCTCGTTTAATTGGGTTCAGTGAACTCATTCCCTTATTGAGCACCTACTTACTTGTCTTAGTGTCACTACACGAATGGCTTGAGACTTTCCATCATTCCCATTTGAAGCAAACAGTACGTACTAGTCTATCTGGATTGTCATCGTCCCTCTAACAATCCTATGACTAAGAATATTTTGGACATTATGGTTATGTGAAGAAGGTGTCTGTAGTCTAACATCTTTAGATTACTTCTTCCATCGATCCATTGTCCATGGACTCACTAATTTTGGACGTATATCGTTCATTGAGATAGTCCTAATAAGTGACTTTGCCTTTTGCTGCATTAGAGTTATCAATACATACAAACACAGCTAGCAGTGGCGGAGGAGGAGGAGGACTGGATACGAGGTTGTTGAAAGCGGAGGCTTGTGAGAAGGCATATTGGTAGAGAATGGTGCTGGCGTGGTTGTGCTGGTGGTGATGGTGGCTGGTCGTGTTAGATCCGTGGATGGAATCGGAGTCGGTGTCGGGCGAGAGCATGACGACGTTGTTGGGGTTTCCCCATTTGCAGTTCAACATTTCGTTATAGTTGGTAATGATCTTGTTGTTGGTTCGCCAACGTCAATTGTTTCGAAAAATAAAAACCTGCAACAAAAAAAGAGATGATGCGTCAGTTGATCAAACACAGACACCCACACACACTCTTTATCTTCGTTCTTTCTCTGTCTCTCTCTTGAATTATGAGCACATAACATACGAAAGTGAGAATGGTAGTAACTAGCTTACTATTGTCCAGTGGCTGTCGATATCTCTGTAAAAACCGATATTTAAAACCTTCAGCAGCAATTTTCTCAAACTTTCACAGAGTACTACTCGTCCTCCTCTTACTCTTTGGTCTGGAATAGTGACATTAGTGGTGGGAGAGGGGAATGGGAATCATGGATTCAGGGGTGGAAATAATTGAATTCCCAATTTGATTAAAGGCTAGGCTATAGCTAAAAGGTGAAAAGAAAGGAAAGAAAGGGAATTGAATTGAACTGAACTGAATTGAAAGGTGAGGAGAGGAGAGGAGGAAATTAAGGAGTGAAGAAGGAAAGTTGAACTTTTTTGAAACCTTCTGATGCAGAGAGACTTTGATTGGTGGGTCAGTCATCAGTAAGATTACACTTACACATAGCTCTCCTCTTCAAACTTACCATTTTATCCCCGCTTAAGCACAGCCTATGTCAAAAACCTTGTCCAGTAGTTCCTCTCATATTTGCCAAATTATTGCTAGTTCATTGTGAAGCTAAGTCACACCCCTCCCTATTAAGGTAGATAATATCGTTTTCTCAAAAAAAAATTCCTCTTAGATTAAATAGTTTTACTACTAACTGCATCGTGATTTTTAGATGAGTAATACTATGAAGACTAAATTTTCAAAAGCCTTACAAATATGGAGTAAGAATAACATTTTTAAAAGCCTTACAAATATTAAAATAAATTACGGCGCCTCATAATAGGATACAATTTGAGATATTCTGTACTCCAAAACACCTCGGGTGACACACCCCGTCCCGAAGGAGGGCGTGCTGGCCGTCACGTGAGAGTGACGTAACCATTTACACAGTTCGGAAGCTTAAAAATACCATTGTGAATTCTGTCAGAATACCGTTGGATTCCTCGTGGCCACCAAAGCTCTGCTCTAACTCAAACCTGGAGGGGCGCAAAACAAAATTGAGTGGGTCAGTAAAACAAGTCTTTTCAAATCTTTTCTTTATCAAAGTTCTAACCCCTCACTGTAAAACCTGTATACTTTCCCAGAAAATAGCATATATAAATATATATAGCTTCAAGAATCTCAAAACACCATTCTTTATCATTTTTCAGAAAATATGCCATGCCATGCGCCAAAAACATAATATGGATGCATCAACATAAATCAGGTGAAATAATAAATCAACCGGAGACCCTGCAGTGGTCCTGTACGGCTAATTCTAGAGCTCAATATCCAATCCAGCCGAAGTCACCAACTGTGACCTGTACGGCACTGCCGGAGTCGCCAACTGCGACCTGTATGGCACTACGCTGCACATGAGTCGGAACTACCTGTAGTAGTCTGTACGACTCGGATGGTGTAATAATACGCTCTAGTGCTTCTCTCATCAATCATCTGTGCACATAATCTAGGGTCACCTACTAGTCGGAACCGTCTCTAATGGTCTGTACGACTAGCATGTCGGAACCACCTCCAGTGGTCTGTACGACTAGCATCTACTTGGATCCAAGGTGAGCGTGTGATGCGGGTGAATAACATAGGCACTAACACCGGGGGTGCAGGTTATGAGCTCGAAAACATCTCAACATCCTCACAACAATAATGAATACTCACCTGATACTCACTTGTGCGCCCACAGCACCATTTCATATTTATGCGTCATATAACAATTCACATAATTCATGTAATTTCTATGCATGGCATTTCAAATCACATATTCATATAAATCTATGCATGGCATTTCAAAATATACTTTCATTCAAAAATCGATTTCTGGGAAAACGTTAAGTATATATATATACTGAAATAAACTGCCCACTCACCTGGAGTTCACCCTACAACTCCCTAGCACAACACATCAAGGCGTCATGACGATAGGCGCCTAGAACAATCATCAAAACATGTCTCAGAAATCATATCAATAGAATATATAACTTATATAGAACAAGTCATTATGAAGTTCGATCCGGAAGATCTGCGCAACTCAGATTTCCAATCCGTAACTTCCAGAGGTCCACAATAAATCTCTAGAACAACATCCTAAAATTTTGTTATGATCCGACGGTTGGATCTCCGCCCATTTCCAAAACCGAATGGCGGTTAACTTTTTATTTTATGAACTTACAAATCCAATTCGGGAAGATCCGTCCATCGAATTCCCGATCCGTAAGTTCCTAAATTCTTCAAATATTACGTACTACTATGTATCAAAGTTTGGTGACGATCCGACGGTTGGATCGTCGATTCATCTTTTGGCCTAACCATGAATCGTATCGAAATTAAGTCCAAATGATCAACCAACGTTAACCCACTATCAAAACTGAACTCAAGACATCCAATATAGCTTAAAAATAACATTGGCGGCCCACTGGCCACGCGCCGCCGCACGCGCCGCCGTGGGTGGCGGTCGGCCGCCCCGGCTCGTCGGAAAATTCAACTTTATCCAAAAATTACCAAAATTTGCAGAATTGAATATCTCAAAGAGTAGAACAACTTTCATACCTGTGACCAAGACCAATTCGGCCTGGAAAGGCTCCAATTTTTCCAAAACCGTGAAGAACCCTAGAAATGGGTGTTTTCAATTCGACCTCCAAAACCACTGTGATGCTCCAACTAATGCTTGGGCTTTGTTCCAGGTCCTAAGGGAATGCTAATGGTGTTAGTAATTAAAAGAAAACGTTTCAAGATTTGAAGAATTTGTACACAAAGCCACCGCACACACACCGTACGGTTTCATCCAATTTCAAGGCCAAATTCTTTGATTTTTGGGGTGTAATAGGAAGAGGGAAGATCATAGAGGGTTTTCCAAGTGATGGTTTGAAGTAACTCACCGGAAAAATGAAGAAATTTGGACGAACAAGGGTGGAAAACCCACGGGTCGCGCGGGTCGCGGGTTGAAGACCCATTTCTGTTCTTCTTCCTCCGCTTCTCGCCCTCTCTCTTTTCCTCCTTTCCCCTTCTCTGATTGGTCCTTCTCTTCCTCTCTCCTATCCCCATTCGCCAGCTCTCTCCTTTCTCTCCCGAAGCTCTCTTCTCTCTTCCTCCTGGTTGGGCAGATTTGCCCAATCCTCTTCTTATTCCTTTCCTCTTCCGCCAGCCATACACACACACACAATCTCATTCCTTTACATCCTAGCCATCCATTAATTTCTTTATTAAATCTGGGCCGTCCATTTTCATAAAAGAATTTCCAGATTTTTCTAAAATAATAATTCCTAAAATGCCCAAACTTCAAACATCAATATCTTTTTCGATATAACTCCAAATCACGAACCGCTTGAGCCCACACGTCCGTAGTGACGAGTACTACGAGAATATGCTAAGGAAACAAATCTTAGGTGGCACGACACAACGATTAACCTCGAACAATGCGCGTGCCTCAAAGGGCATTTTCGTAAAATCACTTAATAAATTATAAAATCAATATTTTCCGGGACGGGCTGTCACAATCTACCCACCTTATAGAATTTCGTCCTCGAAATTCAAACAACCAAACAATCCATTAAAAAAATCATAGAACAACTTGGTTACATCTCTCTCATCCAATCTCCTGACTTCCAAGTAGCTTCTTCCACTGAATGATTCCTCCATAAAACTTTAACCAAACGCACAATCTCATTTTTCAGAACTTTCTCTTTCCAATCCAAAATAGTCACTGGTTCCTCATCCTAAGTCAAATCCGGATAAATTTCCAATGGTTGAGGATCTCTCACACGTGAAGGATTTAAAACATAATGTCGAATCATCGAAACACATCGTGCGCTTACGACAACTCTAGAGGCAACTCAAGCCTGTAAGCCACTTCACCGACTCCCTCGATGATCACATAAAATCTGATGCACTTAGGACTTAATTTACCTTCCTTCCCAAATCGAATCACACTTTTCTAAGGAGAGAACGTCAAAAATACGAAATCATCCACAGTATACACTCGATTAATGGCACATCCATCTGCTAATCTCTTTTACCTCTCTTGGGCTACTTTCAGGTTAGACTTAATCACCTGAACAATCCGAGTAGACTCATCCAAAATCTTAAGACCCACAGAAATTCTTTCGTCTACTTTAGACTAATATCAAGGTGTACGACAAGCTTTTCTCATAAAGCGCCTCAAACGGTGACATACCAATGCTCGACTAAAAGCTGTAGTTGTAGGCAATCTCCATCACATCCACCCGCTTAATTCAAGCGTCACCAAACTGCAATACTGAGGATCTCAGCATATCCTCCAAAATCTGAATGGTCATCTCTGATTGACTATCTGTCTGAGAATGATAGGATGTACTATTGAGTAATCTTGTATCCAAAGCTTCATGCAACGCTAACCAAAACTTAGAAATAACCAACATACCCAAAAAGCTCAACGTATCCGTAAGCCAAAATCTCATTTCCATAAAACAAATAATTAGTTGTTGCACTTATTTGGAAAGGTTGCTGTTCTTCACTAGAGTAAAATATTCTGACTTAGTAAGCCGATCATCTACCACTTCAAATTCCATCATAACCATCTCGTGTACGTGGAAGTTGTACACATAATCCATAGTAATGTTTTTCCCATTTCCACTGAAGAACGGAAAGTGACTGTATCAATCCAAAAGGCTTCTTTCTTTCCACTTTAGCCTGCTGACAGGTGATCCTCCTACTAACATACTCAGCTATTTCTCCTTTTATACCCAGCCAATGGTAAAATGATCGAATAGTATGATACATCTTAGTACTTCCGGGATGCATTGCATAAACTGAATAGTGCACTTTGTTCAAAATTATTTCCTTTAATTCCATCTCATTAGGCACCGACATCCAGGTCTCAAGAATAAGTACGCCATCTGATTTTTGAACTCTGTGATCTTTCTTTTCTCGATATTCTTTGCATCAATTAATTCCTGGTTTCTTAATCAATCCTCTGGGCATCGAGTATATGATCAATCAGAATAGGCCTAAATTGAAAACTAGTAAGCGAGGTTTCATCTCGTTCTTCTATTTCCAACTTTACTCCAGTAGATCTCAAATCCACAAGAAGAGGAACATAACAAGCATACAAGGCATTTATTCTCACGAGGGTCTTCGTATTAAGTACATCAGCCCGAACATTTGCACGATCACCCTAGTCGTGCAATTATAATCACTAAGCAGCTCAATCCACTTTTGTTGCCCAAGACTAAGATCCCTCAGAGTAAACAGATATTGGGGACTCATTTGATTCGTAAAAATCTTGCCTTTCTCACCAATAATATAATGTCTCCATACTTCAAAGCAAGGATGATAGCCGTAAATTCCAAATCATGAGCAGGGTAATTCATCTCATGAGGTTTCCATTGTTGTGAAGAATAAGCAATTTCCCTATCTTTGTATCAATACACATCTCAAACCACTCAAAGAAGCATCCTTATAGACCTCATAATTTCCGTTACATCTGAGAGTGCTAACACAAGTGCATGAGTGAGGAAATACTTCAACTGTTGAAAACTTTGCTCACAATTTTCATCCCACTCAAACTTAACCTCTTTTCTTGTCTATCTCGTCAAAGGCAAGGCAATGACTGAAAAATCCTTCACAATCCGTCCATAATAGCCTGCTAAGCTAAGAAAACTCCGTACCTCAGTCCCGTTTTGGGGTTGTTCCAAATTATCCACCGCTGTTACCTTTTAAGGATTCACTTGAATACTTCATTTGTCAAACTCATAAGATTCGTCAATCCGAATGGCATTACCAAAAACTCGCAAGGACTATAACGAGTTCTGAAAACTGTCTTAGGGACATCATCACTGAAATCATCAATTGGTTAATAACTAGACCTTAATTCAATCTTTGAAAATACATAAGCACCTTTAAGCTGATCAAACAATCATTAATACGTGGTAATGGATAACGATTCTCAATCGTTACCCGATTTAATTGCTTATAATCAAAGCATAGTCTTAATGTCCACATTCTTCCTCATAAATAAACTGGGGCTCTCCATACAAGGTTGAATGAAACCTTTATCAACCAATTCCTGTAACCAAATCTTCAATTCTTTTTGTTCATCATGAATCAATTTATAATATAAGCTCTACACCTGGAGACAAATCAATAGTGAATTCCACATCTCTATCTGGTGGTAATCCAGGTAAATTCTCAGGGAAAACGTCAGGAAAATGTTTAACCACCTAGACCTCTTCCACACTACTCAGAGCAACATCTCATAGTACCGCATGAGCTAAATATCTTAGGTAGCCATTCGATAACAATCTCTTTGCTCTCACAGCAGAAATAACGGCATACCTCACTCTACTTTGCATCCCCCAAAAGTAACCTCTGGTCATCCAAGTCGATGGAAAGTAACTGATTTCCCGTAGCAATCTATCTTGTCACGATCATAATGCAACCAATCTGTGCCAAAAATCACATCAAATCCACAATATCCAACTGGATAAGATTCATAGGCATAACAACATCTTTCACCATCACTGGACACTCTGAATAACACCATACTAACATAGGATGACCTACTTGTTTACTCGCTTGACGAATCCAACAATAAGTTATGGATATTACGGTCTGCAGCCCGCAATAACAATAACTCACTGTTGTCTCGATAAGTAAGCAATAATCCCCAAGAGTGTAATATTACCATCTTGTCTCTCATTAAAAATACATATACACGCCTCGATCGTGCTCCATCATTACTCTCTTTGGCAACATCATCAATACCAAGAAATATATCAGCCGGAGTCAATTAGTATGACCTATATGGCTGAATCTATAGCTCGTCCACCCAGCTGGAATCATCTAATGTGGCATGAGCAGCTGTACTCATAACTCATCGATCACTGCTAGTATATAAGTCGGAGTCACCTCTTGTGACCTGTACGACTCTAATCCTGTACACCACGGCTCATCTAACCATAATTACTAGATCCAGGTACCTGATGGATCAGCGCTAGTGGTGGCAAAGAAGACTACGGAGGCATTTACTGATTCTGGGGACAATTTGCAGCTCTATGTTCCATTTATCCACATGTAAAGCATCCATTGCTTTCTTGTCTACACTCTCCAAAGTGTCCATTATTGTACCTACGGCACAAAGGTACATTCCCTCTATCTGAATCACCTTGTCTCTGAAATCGGGAATCACCAGTGAATCTATCACCATACCTCTGACCAGTGGCACTAAAACCTCGGCTGGAAGAACTAGAACTAGCCTTATTTCCTTTTGAAGCTCTGAGTCTTCGATTCTCAACAATATCTGTATGGTAACAAGACAACTCCGTAAACTTTCTATAATACTCATTTGCCGTCATCTTTCCTTGTCTCAAATTGTAAACTATCGCTTCTCACCATCAATATATGCCGGAGGACTAAACCTTTCCTTAAACAATTCTTTAAATAACTCTCGATCAGCTGTTTCCTCTAGCGACGTCATACAAGACTCCTGTCTCCACCAGGATGCAATTTCAATACTCAGAAACCAGGTAGTCGTCTTGACCTACCGTCAAAAGAAAGATTTCCTTAACTTGCATAATCTGAAACACCTTTTCCAAATGATTAAGCCATCGACCTGCTCCCTCAGGTCTTTCATTTTCCATAAAGTGATTCAGCATCAACTTATAACCAGTCCTAAGAGAAAAATCCTTTGGATAATAGACTGAGTCACATTAGTACTAGCTTCCCATAACTGAGCTAAATAGGGAAAACTAGACTCCACTAAACGACGTGGCTCTCTACGAGGCGGTATTGTTCTGACAGAAGACACTAGAGAATTCTCAAGATGTACAGGACTGCAACCTAGGCTCTGATACCAACTGACACACCCTGTCCTGAAGGAGGGCGTGCTGGCCGTCACGTGAGAGTGACGTAACCATTTACACAGTTTGGAAGCTTAAAAATACCATTGTGAATTCTGTCAGAATACCGTTGGATTCCTCGTGGCCACCAAAGCTCTGCTCTAACTCAAACCTGGAGGGGCGCAAAACAAAATTGAATGGGTCAGTAAAACAAGTCTTTTCAAATCTTTTCTTTATCAAAGTTCTAACCCCTCACTGTAAAACCTGTATACTTTCCCAGAAAATAGCATATATAAATATATATAGCTTCAAGAATCTCAAAACACCATTCTTTATCATTTTTCAGAAAATATGCCATGCCATGCGCCAAAAACATAATATGGATGCATCAACATAAATCAGGTGAAATAATAAATCAACCGGAGACCCTGCAGTGGTCCTGTACGGCTGATTCTAGAGCTCAATATCCAATCCAGCCGGAGTCACCAACTGTGACCTGTACGGCACTGCCGGAGTCGCCAACTGCGACCTGTACGGTACTACGCTGCACATGAGTCGGAACTACCTGTAGTAGTCTGTACGACTCGGATAGTGTAATAATACGCTCTAGTGCTTCTCTCATCAATCATCTGTGCACATAATCTAGGGTCACCTACTAGTCGGAGCGGTCTCTAATGGTCTGTACGACTAGCATGTCGGAACCACCTCCAGTGGTCTGTACGACTAGCATCTACTTGGATCCAAGGTGAGCGTGTGATGCGGGTGAATAACATAAGCACTAACACCGGGGGTGCAGGTTATGAGCTCGAAAACATCTCAACATCCTCACAACAATAATGAATACTCACCTGATACTCACCTGTGCACCCACAACACCATTTCATATATATGCATCATATAACAATTCACATAATTCATGTAATTTCTATGCATGGCATTTCAAATCACATATTCATATAAATCTATGCGTGGCATTTCAAAATATACTTTCATTCAAAAATCGATTTCTGGGAAAACGTTAAGTATATATATATACTGAAATAAACTGCCCACTCACCTGGAGTTCACCTTACAACTCCCTAGCACAACACATCAAGGCGTCATGACGATAGGCGCCTAGAACAATCATCAAAACATGTCTAAGAAATCATATCGATAGAATATATAACTTATATAGAACACGTTCATTATGAAGTTCGATCCGGAAGATCTGCAACTCAGATTTCCAATCCGTAACTTCCAGAGGTCCACAATAAATCTCTAGAACAACATCCTAAAATTTTGTTATGATCCGACGGTTGGATCTCCGCCCATTTCCAAAACCGAATGGCGGTTAACTTTTTATTTTATGAACTTACAAATCCAATTCGGGAAGATCCGTCCATTGAATTCCCTATCCGTAAGTTCCTACATTCTTCAAATATTACGTACTACTATGTATCAAAGTTTGGTGACGATCCGACGGTTGGATCGTCGATTCATCTTTTGGCCTAACCATGAATCGTATCGAAATTAAGTCCAAATGATCAACCAACGTTAAGCCACTATCAAAACTGAACTCAGGACATCCAATATAGCTTAAAAACAACATTAGCGGCCCACTGGCCACGCGCCGCCGTGGGTGGCGGTCGGCCGCCCCGGCTCGCCAGAAAATTCAACTTTATCCAAAAATTACCAAAATTCGCAGAATTGAAGATCTCAAAGAGTAGAACAACTTTCATACCTGTGACCAAGACCAATTCGGCCTGGAAAGGCTCCAATTTTGCCAAAACCGTGAAGAACCCTAGAAATGAGTGAGCGAGTGACTTGAAATGGACCCAACTAAAATTGTTGTTCGAGTATGTTTTTCTATGAATCAGAAAAATATTATAAACATAATATCAACAAATCTTAAAGTCGTATGTATACAATAATCTAATAACTTCAAATTTTCTATGCATTGGAGGGGTCATCGTAGGGGTAGGCACGGTGCAATTCGGTGCGGTTTTACCCTCAAACTGGAATTGGAACTGGAACAAAAAAATATCAGCGGCTTGGTTCAACGAGGTTCTGCTTCAATTTATTACTAAAACCATACAGTTCGGTTTATACCGGTTCCGGTTCGGTTCATGCCAGTTTACAGTTCTAAATACTAAATCATTTGAATACCAAATCAAAATGGTATTCAAAGTCTACATGTTTTTTGCATGATTGCATTCAAATACGACTATTAAATTTAATTAATTATTTATATTCACAGTTTGATTCTAAACGGTTCTATCAACATGCAAAACCGGAACCAAAATCGGCATGAACAGTTTGGTACGGTTATTCAACCTATGTTGACTTTTTTTTGTCAACACGATTTATTTTGTCACGGTTCGATTCGGTTTTGCGGTTTCACGATTTTTATGCCCACTCCTAGGTCATTGTCAAGATTGTTCTTTTTCTCATATTACTGAAATTCGTCTCCCAAAATGAAGTAACATCCATATTTTTCATACAAAAGTATTCCTCTTCACTTATAAGTGAGAGGTATAGGTTTGATTCTCGCCAAAGTCAAATTTGAACCACATTATTGCTAGCCCATTGTGAGGCTTAGTCCACCCCTTCCCCTTAGTGTAGAAAAAAAAAACTTAAAATTATTGTAGACCTATTTAACTGAGCTATTATAAGGGAATAGAGAGAAGGGGCCGGCAGTAGCAAGAGAAAGAAGAGAGAGATTTAATTGTGAGGTGTGTGTTGTATCACCCCCATTGTGCCTTTATTTATAGTAGTAGGATAGGTAAAATCCTTACCCATTTAGGATTACAACTTTTAATATGTAATCAACTTCTAATAGGAATATAAGAGATATTCCTAGATACACTATGATTTACACAATCACATTCCTATTCTAAATATGACTGCAACACTCCCCCTTGAGTGTGTAAATACTCAACAAACCATCGCATCAGATCTTCAGCAAATAAGGTAGAACAATTGATGAAGTCGGCGGCACAACGGTAGAATGCGAGTCTCAAATTTAAGAAAGTAAGTATGCATTGGTAGTAAAACTCACAAAACCTCGCTATGGTAAAACTAAAGGCATGGGGAAAACCCATAGACTAAGGAGAAAAATGAGAAGTAAGCATAATGTCTTAAACAAATGTCAAACAAGACCAAAGTAGTGAACTCAACAGAGTATGATCATCCCAGGATGGGTGCCTCATCAAGACCTCGTTAGGTAGCAAAAACCCAGTGGGAAAAATGCTCCTAATTGTAGGAAAAAAAGTACATTAAGATCAAGTGAGTATGCTTTGATGTGAATTTAAACTAACCTAATAGATAGATTAATTCAAACCAAATTTACTCGCAAGTGCACGAATCAGTTGTAGTGGAAATATGTAAATACGAGATCGAATCCACCAGAGTTGATTTAACAATTTAATCCTATAACTATTACTTAACGAATTGAAATAAAGATTGGGTTTGTATCGAAGAATAATTAAAATTAACAATGATTAAATAGAAATATGATTGAGAACAAATGTAAGAAAACACTAAGGCTTAAATAGAAATATGATTGAGAACAAATGTAAGAAAACACTAAGGCTTTGATTCCACCATTAATTGTCATACCCTAGTATCCAATTGTAAACTCATGAATTATCAAATTGATGAAAACAACTTCCGTACATATGTCCGTGGTCAAGTACACATGCCAATAATTTCCCAAAGAGATGTGAATTTTACCATGGTCAGGCTTAAACTCAACTATTCCTAAAGTCTCTATATCCATGGTCCCGTATACACAAACATGTAGAAATCCAATTAAGCAACGTGAGAAACAAATTAACCACTTATCAACTTGGTCACGTCAAACAAATAGCTAATTTTCTAGGAAGCCACACAAACCCATATTCGTGTACGGTTGGATCAAAATATAAGTTCATGATTCCCATTCATAAAGCATCGATAGAATCTAATTCATGGTCAGAAATAAATTCATATGCAAATAATTTCAATATCAAAATCCTAGGCTATGGTCAAGCACAAAGAACCAAATATCAAAATTGCAATTCCACTAGTGAATGAAAACTAATCATCAATATGAAATTCACAAATTAAACAATCAAATAACTAGAGTAATAATAATTAGGGCTTTACCTTAGCCTTAGCTAAGAGTTTAGAACCCCATGAACAAAGAATTCATAGTAATTCTAAGAAAGAAATTTTGCATAAAATAAAACTAGAGAAAAAGAACCACATTGTTACTGCTCTCTTTGTTTCACGCCAGAAGGAGAAGAAGTCGGAATCCGAGAGTCCCCCTTTTGTTCCGCTGCTCTCCCTCCTTTTTAGCCATGCGTCTAGTCCCAATTTCCTAAAAACATAAAGTTCCAATCAAGTTGAGATTCTTTTCCCAAAATATCTCCACCGCCTATTAGTCTTCATCCTAAGAATAAAATAACATTTAATTAAATGGATGCAACCAATGTAATTAGGAAGGCTAAAATGTATAGGATGTATTAAAACCATGTTAAATTCCACTTTTATCAATAAGCATCCTAATCCTAATAAATTACAAAACTAAAGTAATTTACTCCAAATAATCATAATCAAGCACTAATAAATATAAATATCAGGGTAATAAATGTAATAATTTTGAGTTTATCATGCTTCAAGGTACTCCCCTTAAGTTAGACATAACTTCCAAATAAGAGAAGTACAAGCGATTCAACTCAGATAATTTACGCATGCCGATTCCTTGGGTGAGCTTCTAAAAAGTAGACTTGGGCAATGACTTGGTGAAGAGATTGGCTAGGTTGTCCTGGGAATGGATTTGCTTGACTTCAATGTTCTGATGATGTTGTTGCTGGTGAGAATAAAAGAACTTTGATGCTATGTGCTTGGTGTTGTCTCCCTTTATGTATCCCTTCTTTAACTACTCGATACATGCTGCATTGTCTTCAAAAATTGTTGGAGGAAGGTCAACGATGGAAGTAAGACTACTAGTGCTTCGAATATGTTCCATAACTACTCTCAGCCAAAAACACTCACGCAATGCTAGTCACGCGATGCTTCTTACGACGTCTTCGAATCTCAGCATGGTTCGAAGAAGTCGTAACTAGCATTTACTTGGTAGACCTCCAAGATATAGCGGTGTCTCCAATGGTAAAGACATAACCCGTTTGAGAACATGCCTTATATGGATCAAATAGATATCTAGCATCTGCGTAACCAACAAGGCGGGAATCAATCTGAGAACCAAGGGGGGCGGCAACACTCAAAGGTTCGTGGGAGTTCGAACAACCATAGGTGTACTTGAAGGCTTCATTTTATCCTCATTAAAACGTTGCAACACCTTTTGGGTGTAGTTCAATTGATGTACTAGGATTCTAATCGAGCAATGCTCGATTTCCAGGCCGAGACAATATCGAGTTTTCCCAAGATTTTTCATCTCAAATTCCGATGTCAAGTGAGCAGCAATTTCCTCAAGCTCTGCAGAAATTCAGAATGTGACTTCTTTATGATGATGCATGGGTATAATTTGTTGTTCACATAACCCTAACTTGTCAAATATTCACTCAGACGGTTATACCACATTCGCCCAGAGTGTTTTTGTAACCACGAAAATTTCGTAACAAATGAAACGAGAACACGTGTACAAAGTAGATTTGTATTGATGAATTTGTAGGGTTACAATCTCTATTTACAACTTTCCTCTTATTCAGTCTTCAAATTTGATGTAGATGTGTAAGTTGTTGATCTAAGGGTGGCGATGAATTGATCTTGGATGAACGATTGAACGATTGCTTCAAGTTTCGAGCTTGAAACAACGCTTAGATGGTCTTCACCTCAAAGCTACGGCAAAGGTAGTTTTGATGTAGGATTTTGTTGATTTAAGGGTCTTGGTGACTTGATCTTGAATCGAACGTCGTTAGAAGTTTTAAGCTTGCAACGAAGTCTTGAAGGAATCGGAACAAGTGCTTGTTGATTCTTCAAGGGAATGCTTCGGCTTTGGTCAAAAGAAAGCTTTGGCTTTGGTTGTACATTCTTCGAAGAGAGCTTTGGCAGTGTATTAGTCTTCAAAGATTTGGTAGAGGTTCTCATTTTGTGAGAATTTCGGCCCTTCAATGTAGAAATTGTCAACCATATGCTTGTCTTGGGACCTTGTATTTATAGATCTCCAAAGCCATGCCTTTGGGTGGATTTGGCTTTGATTTGTGTCTTGATTCGTCCATGGGAGAATTTAGACATGTTTTGTGTCTTAATTTCAACCACTTTCCCTTGTTTGTCCGAAATCTATAGGGCTTGTTGCCTATTTTGTGAGCAATCTTCACTTCTTGCCTGTTTTGTGAAGATGCTTTAGCTTTCTTTCCAGTTTTAAGGGCAATTTGGGCCCCTTGCCGATTTTAAGGGATATTTCCCCTTTTTTCCGAATTTTGGGGAAGTTTTGAGCTTCCTTTGCTTGATTTGTGCCACATGTCATTGATGACTTGTCTATTTGTGATGAGTCATATACCACATGGAGCTTTGTGATGCATCATTTGTATGCAACAAAATTTACATGTCTTCGAATGCCCCTACTTCAAGGTGCGTTGTAAGCATGTGCTTGTCAAATGTAGGAAACGTGTTTTGAAGTCCTGAAATGTGAATGTTCTAACTCAAGGGTCGTCGAGACTTGATCTTGAATTAGTTTGGTTCTTCAAGGGCCGTAAGGCGTATTTCTTGAATTGAAACGATGAATTTCATCAAGGGCTGTTGAGGTGTATTTCTTGGACAAAACATTTCTTCAAGGGCCGTAAAGTTTTGGACCTTGAATGAAATGAAAATTATCTTCAAGGGCCGTAGAGGCTTGATCTTGAAAGAAAATGAAATTTTTCTTTAAGAGCCATAGAGGCTTGATCTTGAAAGAACATGAAAATTTTCTTCAAGGGTCATAGAGGCTTGATCTTGAATGAAAATTTTGAAAATGGATAAATCGACACATATTTATTGTGCGTATTGATTTTCCATAATTCTTGGCAAAATACATTTGGTGTATTTTGAGGCTTGATTTTTTTTTTTCCTGTGGATGAGGAAAAAAAAAAAAAGTTTTTTCCTACCTTAGGTAGGAATCTCCTTCACTTTTGGTAATGAGGGTGATTTCCTTCAAGATATTGGAAAGCTTTAATGCTTGTCCTTGAGTAAGTAGGATTTGCATTTTTTTTTTCTTCCCTTTTCTCTTTCCAGAGTGTTTTTCCCCCTTTGGTTTGGGAAACTTGGAGACTTGTCCTTGCTTTGGAGGGATTTCCTCTTTGAATTTCGGAAAGGGGGCAATTTCCCTTTGATGTTTTGGAAATTTTGAGGCCTCCTTTTTTTTTTTTTTTGTTTCCTTTTCTTTTCTTTGCTGATTTTTTTGTTGCAAAGACAACATGTATTTCCCTTGTTGGTCGAAATTACTTTGCAATTTTTGCTTGGAATTTGCTTCCTTCTTGCAGCTGGAATGTGCTTTTTTTTTCTTCTGATTTTCCTTCTACTATTTGGTATATATTCCCCTTATAGCATTAGGAAGCAATTGACCCTTATTTATAGGGCAATTGGGTGTGCATTTTTGTCACAAACCACCCTTGTCGTGCACTGCCTCTGTCCCATATGTAATTACTGCTTAGAGCTTGTTGCAGTGCGTCACTTTTTACCTCATGGTGCTGTGCAAAAGACTGCAGCGGGGTTACGCTGTGTAATGCCTTTTGGTCGAAGTTTTCCCTCGGTGGTGACATTATCGTGCAGTGCAAGAAATTGCTTAAGTAATCGCTGCAGGGTTGCATAGCATTTTGGTTTCCTTTGCTACTGTAGCCTGCTTTGAAAGACCGTCTTGTAGCTACCCTATTTGCAGTGCTGCTCAAGCTTTTGTGGCTGATTTCTTCTTGTTGTTGTGACTTTGTCATCATCATTCTTCAACACGAGGTTTGTTTCGTACGTCTTTTGCTTTAGTGAAGCAATTTTTTTTCTTCTTGTTGTCCCACCCTATGCTTATGTTGTCTTTCCTTTTTTTTTCGTTGAGCCATGGTATTTGTCAAATGTTTTAAGAGCAATACCATCACCATTCTTGCGAAAGAAGGTGATTCGTAAGATAAGGTAATGACGTTGAAAGTTTGTGCGCTGTTGACTAGGCCTAAGGCGCTTGTTCTTCCTACGAAAGATAACTCAATCCATATCAAGTCGTGGTCTTCTAAAGTATCTTGGGAGGTGATAGATTTTGGTAAACCAAATACGAAGAAGAAGGCATGTACGTTAAGGATTCTTATCGTGAATCCTTTGCACCATGTTCGTGACAATTCACCGGCTTTGTTTGAACTTCATGGTGATCGTATCTGTAGTGGAGCTATGACTTGGAATGGCATCTTGTCGCGAGTCGTATAACATTACGGCCACGTCAGAGTCAAGAAAAGGGTACATCTTCTGCTTCAATCACCTCAAGGTGTTTTTGTACCTATCTTGGGTGCAGGAAGGATCACCTTTCATCTCCTTAGTGTTTCTTTTGGAGGAGATCTTGACGGATGTGGAAGAGGTCTTGATGAAGGTAGTATGGATAACCAAAGCTTCCTTGGCGGGCTTTTTCCCAGTCTTGTCTACCTTTGGGGTGACAACTTATCCTTTTTGAAGTATGTGATCAGCTCATTCTTCCCATGATTGGCAATACTCAACTCCAAGTCATGGGATCGAGTTGACAATTCTTCAAGAGTTCTTGGTTTTATGCCTTGAATGATGTAATGTAGCCCCCAGTGCATTCCTTGAACGCACATCTCAATGGCGGAGGTTTAAAAAAAAAGATGTTTACAATCCAGACTTAATGAATGCCATCTATTGATGTAGTCGACGACAGGTTTATCCTTTCACTGATTCATACTTGTCAGCTCTAGCATGCTTACTGTGCAGCGGGTGCTGTAGAAGCGGTGCGGTTGCAGAATTCCCTTTCAAGATGATCCCAGCTGTTGATGGACTCGGGCTCAAGGTCGGTGTACCAGTCAAAGGCGTTACCTTTTAGTGAGCGCACGACCTGTTTGACGAGGTAGTCTCCCTCCATCCCAGCACTGTTGCAGGTTTCAATAAAATGGGCAATATGTTGCTTAGGATTGCCTTTCCATTGAATTGCATGAATTTGGGCAGCTGATAACCCCTTGGCATCCTCAAGGCATCAATATTTTTGGAGTAGGGCTTTGAGTACAACACAGAATCATGTGAGCTACCTTCGCACTATGCCTTGATGGTGCTTGTGATCATCTCTTATAGCTGTTAAATAAAGAGAGATCTCATGAGCATGGTAGCTTAGTGCACCTTCAGCTTTTCCTCCCTTTTTCTCCCCCGAAAGCTTCTCGTCTTCGTCAGTTTCTTTCTTTGGTAGATCAACCTTTGGGTCAACTTTCGAGTTGTATTACGCCTCCAGACGATTGACGAGTGTAGCAATCTGCAAATCATTTTCTTCCGTGGTCCTTGTCAGCCTTACAATTGCTTCACTCATTTGTGCCAGCTGCTCCTCGATTGAAGTCGCACCAGTAGTTATGACTTACATGGCTACAGGATACGAGTTGTTGCTTGAGTTGGTATAAAAAATCAATGACTCGGAGTACCTCCTCGGGCTTTCTTCCTTTGGTGCTCTTAGCGAGGCCAGCGTGATCACAGGCTCGTGCCTTGGGTGCTCTTTGCTCATTTGGCAAAGTGGAAAGCACGGCAGAGAAAGCTCATGCCATGCTTTAGGATGTGACGCCCAAAGCGCCACCACTTGCGGCAAGGATGTTTTTGTTCTTCGTGTTTATTGCAAGAACAGCTTGATCCTTTCTTGATGCCATATGTGTTTCTTATGGATTTGAAGATAGAGATGAGAGGCAATGAGGTCCCACCGGGCATGCCAAATTTGTAAACACGAAAATTCTGTAACGAATGAAACGAGAACACGTGTACAAAGTAGATTTGTATTGATGAATTTGTAGGGTTACAATCTCTGTTTACAACTTTCCTCTTATTCAGTCTTCAAATTTGATGTATATGCATAGGTTGTTAATCCAAAGGTTGCAATGACTTGATCTTGAACGAATGATTGAACGATTGCTTCAAGTTTCGAGCTTGAAACAACGGTTGAATGGTCCTCACCTCAAAGCTACAGCAAAGGTAGTGTTGATGTAGGATTTCGTTGATTTAAGGGTCTTGGCGAATGTTGTTACAAGTTTTAAGCTTACAATAAAGTCTTGAAGGAATCGGCACAAGTGCTTGTTGATTCTTCAAGGGAATGCTTCGGCATTTGTAGAAAGAAAGCTTCGACTTTGGTTGTACATTCTTCGAAGAGAGCTTTGGCAGCGTATTAGTCTTTAAAGATTTGGCAGAGGTTATCCTTTTGTGAGAATTTCAGCCCTTCAATGCAGAAATTGTTAACCTTATGCTTGTCTTGGGACGTTGTATTCACTATTCTAAAATTCCTCGCCTAGGAGCTCGGCGGCTGGTCACTGCTTCGATTAACGCCTAGGCGTTTGATAAATTTAGAAAGGGCGCCTAAACCTAATGAGGTGCCCGCTTAGACTACTTAGGCACCCGCCTAACCTGCCCAAACCCGCCTAGGCACCTGCCTAGATTGCAACTCACTTAGATAGCAAATAGATAACTTTCATTTTGAATTTTATTTTTTTCAATAAATTGTAATAGATTTGTTGAATACTTAAATAAACACACATTCTAGGCTTGTTCCCCATGTTTTCATTATGTTACAATACTTCATAACATATATGTCATTCTATTTTGTAGTTTTGGATGAAATTATATATATTTTAAGTATAAACAGACACTTATTTACATGAAATATAATAGATTTACTTAAATCCGCCTTGTCCGCCTAGGAGCTATGCCCCAGCCTGCTGCCCTACTAGCGCCCATCGTCTTTTAGAACCTTGCTTGTATTTATATATTTCCAAAGCCATGCCTTTGGGTGGATTTGGCTTTGATTTGTGTCTTGATTCATCCATGGGAGAATTTAGGCATGTTTTGTGTCTTAATTTCAACCACTTTCCCATGTTTGGCCGAAATGTATAGGGCTTGTTGCCTATTTTGTGAGCAATCTTCAATTCTTGCTTGTTTTGTGAAAATGCTTAGCTTTTTTTCCGGTTTTGGGGGCAATTTGGGCCCCCTGCCTATTTTAAGGGATATTTCCCTTTTTTTGCCAAATTTTGGGGAAGTTTTGAGCTTCCTTTGCTTGATTTGTGCCACATGTCATTGATGACTTGTCCATTTGTGATGAGTCATATGCCACGTGGAGCTATGTGATGCATCATTTGCATACAACAAAATTTACATGTCTACAGTTTTAACAGTTTTAATCCGTAGAGTGATCTCCTCAACCTAATTGAGAGAGTGTTCTGTGGTCTAGAACTATTTGAACTAGTTAATGGAAGTCGTTCTAGAACTTTCATGTATATTTCCGTATCTAGATCCCCATAGAGATACGCGATTACCACGTCCATAAGCTGCATATTTAGTTTTTCGGAAACTAATTTGGTAGCAAAATATTATGACGTCCAAGATAATTCTCAAACGGGTTATGACGTCCAAGATAATTCCACGCGATCCCCATAGAGATACGCGGTTACCACGTCCATAAGCTGCAGATTTAGTTTTTCGGAAACTAATTTGGTAGCGAAATATTATGACGTCCATTATGGGGGAATACGTCTCCCCATAATCATTCCCAGGACGCTGAGAGAAACCTTGCGCTACGAGGCGTGCTTTGTACCGCACTATTTCATTTTTCTCATTACGCTTCAGTAAACATGAAAATTCTATAACAAATGAAACGAGAACACGTGTACAAAGTAGATTTGTATTGATTTGAATTTGTAGGTGACAATCTCTGTTTACAATTTTCCTCGGATTCAGTCTTCAAATTTGATGTAGATGGTTGATTGTTTACAATTTTCCTCGGATTCAGTCTTCAAATTGGACGAACGATTGAACGGTTGCTTCAAGTTTTGAGCTTAAAACGTGTTCTTCACCCCTATGTGGGGCAAAGATGATGTTGATGTAAAATTTCATTGATTGAAGGGTCTTGGTGACTTGATCTTGAAATGAACCTTTGCTACAAGTTTATGAACTTGCAACAAAGTCTTGAAGGAATCAGCACCAGTGCTTGTTGATTCTTCCAGAGAATGCTTCAGCTTCTGTCGAGATAAATCTTCGGCTTTTGTTGAAAGTTCTCCGAATGGAGCTTTGGCAGCGTATCAATCTTCAAAGGTTTGGTAGAGATTCCTCTGAGTGTAAATTTTTTTTCGACCCTTATGCTTGTGGAAGGATCTTGTATTTGTAGGCTTCTCAAGGCTTGCCTTTGGGTGGATTTGGCTTTGATTTTTGTCTTAATTCGTTCATGGGAGAATTTAGGGATGTTTTGTGTCTTAATTTCAACCACTTTACTCCCTTAGCCGAAATTATGAGGCCTTGTTGCCTATTTTGTGAGCAATCTTTAATTCTTGCTTGTTTTATGAAGATGCCTTAACTTTGTTTCTAGTTTTGAGAGTATTTTGATCCCTTGTAGAATTTAAAAGGGATTCTCCTTTGTTTGCCAAGTTTTTGGGGAAGGTTTCTACTTTTTTTGCTTGCTGTTATGCCCCTTGTTGTTGTTCAGTGCGAGTTGTAGCTGCTTAAAGCTTGTTGCAGTGCATCACTTTCACCATGTGGGGCTGTGCAAAAGACTGCAACAAGTTTATGCTATGTAATGCCTTTTGGTCACAGCTTTCCTCAGTGGTGACGTTGTCATCGTCATTCTTCAACGTTCACAAGGTTTGTCTTGCATGTCTTTTGCTTTAGTGAAACGATTTTTTTTTTCTTTCTTTGCTGCCCCACTTTTGTGCTTATGTTGCTTTGTTTATTTTGTTGCAGGCATGGTTTTTTTCAAGTGCTTTAAGAATAATACCATTATTATTCTTGCGAAGGAAGGTGATTCCCAAGATAGGGGGACGACGTTGAAGCTTTGCGCGTCGTTGACTGGCCCTAAGGCACTTGTTCTTCCTGGAAAAGACAACTTGATGCATATCAAGTCGTGATCTTCTGACGTGTCTTGGGAGGTGATGGATTTCAGTTGATTAACTACAAAGAAGAAGGTGCGTACATCGAGGATTCTTATCTTGAATCCTCGTACCATGCTCGTGACAATTCACCGGCTTCGTTTGAGCTTCTTGGCGATCGCATCCGTAGCGGAGTTGTGACTTGGAATATCACTTTGTCAACTACTGGAGAAGCCATCTTTGCTGAGTTTTACTGGGAGTGACTTAAAGATATCTTGAGCCGATCCAAAGATGTGCCTACTAACGTGGGCCTTTATCACGTTATGTATACATCATTGTTTAGCTATGATCACCATCCTTTTGTCCTTCGTGCGTTCTTCGAGCATTGGTGTTCAGCGACCAACACACTTCACACAACTTAAGGGGAGATATCGATTTCACTTTGGGATCTCCACAAGATAGGAGGCTTGCCGATCTAGGGAAAATTTTATGACGAGGTTGTTCCTAGCGTGGAGGAGTTTTCTCATCGTAATAGCCGAGGATTACCTGCAAGTTACCGCTATCTATTTTGGGCATATCACAAGCTTTCCTAGGAGGCTCAGGGTAAGTCAGGCGTGAAGATGTCTTCATAGATCCGATTTTGGTTTTGGGATGCCATGAAGTCTAAGAGGCCTTTGAAGAAAAGTGGCCGCAACATGACAACCAAGACGAAAGGAGACTCGGATCCGTCAGGTGTCATTAGTCCAGCTGCGTGCTACATCCCTGCTGAGATAAGAGCGTTTGAGGATCTTGGCGTAGCGTCAAAGCACTTGGAAGAATCTTACCTAGCCGCTTTCTTAGCTTGTTGGCTTTGTAAGTTTGTCTTCCCCAAAGGTGACATCAACTTTATCCCTCCCCAAGTCTTCAAAGTTGGTAGCAAGATGGCTGCATGCGAATCTTTTAGCTTTGCTATTCTGGTCTTAGCCAATATTTAGAACGGCTTGAGTGTTGTTTTGAACTCGGTGAGCATTGAAGATAGTGCTGGGGTACTTCCCTACCACTATGTGTACGGTTGGTTGGGTGAGTACTTTAGCACTCATTTTTCTTTATCGACTTTAGACAAGTCAGGGCCTTCTTCACCAACTTCAATCAAGCCAGGGCCTTTGATGACAAAGTATTCTGGTGTGCTTTCTACAAATATTCTTGATGATTCGCAGGCACACGCGTTGTTTAGAAGTTGTGATTGCTTGAGGATGGACCACCTAGTGAGTGTTGGCTCGATGCAGCAAGGCCTCATAGATGATTCGCACCTTCATTCTTCTGATTTGTCTTATGAGTCTTCGCTCGAGGTATGTGTCTTTGCGGTAAGGAGATCGATGCATTGTTCAGCTGTATAGTTCTCACCGTTTCAGCAGGCAATGTGGTTTTGTCCAACATGTGCCAGGAAAGTTGATGGAAAACACATAGCCGGAATCCTTGCAAGCCATGTATATGTATTGAGAGTCTTCTATTTGTTCATGCACAAATGCTTCCATCATCCTTCCGGCCAAGGACGAATTTAAGAACAATCCAGTGACCCGTGCCTACGTAAGTTGGTGGTCGAAGGTTCACTGTGAAGACTTGGCGACGACAAGTGGCACTAATTATTCTCATTCACGTAATGACAACAAGTGGCACTAATTCTTCTTATTCACGTAATGCTTCTACAGAGGTAGGTGACGAAGTTGATTCGCATGAAGATGAGCTTGTTCAGTGGCAGGGTCAACAGGTTTTGAACAAGCGACCGCGTAAAGGTGCTTTGGATGACAGTGATGTCAATTTTTGTCATAAGAAGAAGAAAGTGTTCAGTCTTCCTCACTTTGACTTTGCTAACATGGGTGTTCACTCCTATATAGAGATGCTATTTGGAGGTAATTTACCTACAGATGAGGAGATTGGGGATCCGCCTGTTGCAGAGCTTGTTCCAAATCTACCAAATAGCCCAAGCTTGCCGTGTTTAAGTGAAGGTATACAAGAGCCTGTTATGCATCCAACACCTTTGCCAGCTAGTTTTGAGATCTCTTTGAGAGGGCCAAACCTTGGTGGCACTGAGTAGTTTATCCATCGTGTTAAGCTTCCCGCGGCCATGGATCTTAGGAGCCACATTGAGAAGAGGATTTCAAAGTGCCCGTTAGAGGACCTTGCTTTGTTTAAGGAGGACTTGTCAAAGCTTGTTTCCGCGATTGACAACCTTAACGTTGACTCCTTGCTCTTGAGAGTCATGATTGCCGAACTTATGGCTAACCTCAACTGAGTATTCTTCCTTGCTTGCCATTTCCTTGAAGAAGTGGAGTCCAGAGATCAAAGCTCCACAACTTGCGGCCATAGACTTATCAATTGCCCAAGTTCAGTTGTCTCAGTGAGCTGCTTCAGAAGGTTGTCAAGCTACAAGGACCTTTTGAGCTTCGGTCCAGGCCCGTCTAGAAGCGTTGGCACAAGTGCAAGGGCAGTTAGAAGTTGAAGCATCACAACTTCAGGGCATTCTCTCGAAGCAGGAAGCTACACTTTCTCAGCATCAAGAGGATATTTTATGCCTAGAGCAAGGGAAAGGTGCGGCCATGGAAGTACCTACCTTGTCTCCTACCGATGTAAAGACTTTGAAGACTTTGGAAGGCTTGCTTGAAGATTGTCGCCGTAGCTTTAGGGACCTATCTTTCAAGTGGTGTCTTGCAATTTTTTTTTTGTGCTTTAGGACTTCTTTGTCTTTGCTCATTTTTGTAATAAGGCTTTGTAACCAAATTCTTCTGTCAAGAAATAAAGTATTCACATTTTGAATTTGTTCTTTATTCTTCAAAGTGTTTGTGTTTTTGTTGATGATGTGACTGTACTTAAAGTTTTGAAGTTTCAAGTTGCCTATGTACCCTCGGTTGAGAAGGGATCAAGTCATGGCGTAGTTCAAGAAATGATGGATTGTGGCGATTTTAATGGTGATTTTTTTGGTGATTTTTTTTGTTTTTGTTTTGTTTTGCCGTACACAGTTTATGCTCTTACGGGCCAGGAACGTTGAGTGTCGTCTTTTAAGCTCGTGCAAACAAAAAGCGTTGTGCCGTGTGCAGTTTAGGCTCGTGCAGGTGAGGAGCATTGTGCCGTGTGCAGTTTAGGCTCGTGCAGGCGAAGAGTGTTGTGCCGTTTGCAGTTTAGGCTCATTGAGGTGAGGAGCTTTGCTTGTTTTTGGGTTAAGGGTAGTAACGCTTTAAGAATCTGCCGTTAATAGGGCCAATCTTTAAGCCGTCTTCTGCCATGATTAAGTAGGCACCGTTGGTGTAAACCTCTTGTATTACCTAAACTCCATCCCATTTTGATGTGAATTTGCTTTTTGTTTTGTGAGTTATGATGATAGGCCCTCGTAATGCCAAGACAAGATCTCCAGTTGGGAAAGACCTTGGGCGGACCTTTTTGTTGAATGCCTTGGATGGCCGTGCTTGGTAGCATTCTAAGTGTTGTTGAGCTTCAAGCCTTCTTTTGTCCAGTGCTTCTAATTCTTGAAGTCGTAGCTTTGCGTTTTCCTCTTCAGTTAAGCCTTCTTGTATAGCCATATACGAGAGAATAAAGCGTAGCTTGGGTAAGAGTCCTATGTGTCGTCTTATACGCCCAAAGTGCTTCGTTTATTCTTTCATGCCAGTCTCTCTTTGTTCGGCCGATTACCTTCTTCAGAAGGTTGCACAACATTTTGTTGAATGCTTCCATAAGACCGTTGGCCGAAGCATGATACATGGAAGACTTGTGCTGCTTGAATTTGTATTTCTCGCAGGGCTCATCCACGAGTTGGTTGGAGAACTATTTTCCATTGTCAGTGATGATGTAGCGAGGCACACCATATCGGTAGATGATATGCTCTTTGATGAAATGAACAACAGTTTCGTTCTTGACTTCTATTAGAGGTACGGCTTCAGCCTACTTGGAGAGGTAGTCTGTTGCAGCTAGGATGTAGGCTTCTCCGACAGACGACTTTGGTGTGATTGGTCTTACAACATCCAATCCTCATGCATCAAATGGCCATGAAGCAACCGTAGGGTGTAATGGCTCAAGTGGTTGATGTATGAAGTTGGCATGGATTTAGCAGGCTTAGCATCTTTTAGGGTGTTCCAGGAAATCCTTCATCATTCTTGGCAAGTAGTAGCCTACCTTTTGAGTTGGAAGTGCAGCTTTGGTCCAAGCTAATGTGCTCCGTATACATCTGAGTGTGCTTCTTCCATGGCTTGATTAGCTTCTTCCTCACCTAGGCATCTTACAAGTTCTCCTTCAAAATATCGTCGATAGAGTGTTCCTTTGTAGTAGAGGAAGCAAGGTGCTCGTCGACGTATTTTAGAGCAGTGTCAAGGATCGTCCGGAAGCTTTCCATGCTCCAAGTAGTCGATTAGCGATTATCTCTACTGTTCAATGTCGACTGAAAGTACTGAGATGATGTTTGTATCATCCAGTAGTATTTCAGCGACGAGTGAGATCACCCATCTTTGGCAAACTGGTAGGTCTGCAGCTTCGTCTTCTCCTAGCGCCATACTTGAGGCTAAGTTAGCGAGAGCGTCTGCCATTCGATTTTCTTTTCTTGGCACATGTTTTAGTGTCACAAACTCGAATTTTTGTAGCAGTTGAGTAAGCTGAAAGTATGGGACGAGATCATCTTTCCTCACTTCATAATCAGTCAAGAGTTGATTGATTATGAGCTTGGATTCGCCATACACTTCTAGCATTGTTATTTCTGTGTTGATCACCATTTGGAGTCCAATGATTAGCGCTTGGTACTCAACGATATTGTTAGAGCACAACTCACTTAATTGGAAGAAATATGGTCGTATATGTCTTTGTGGTGACATGAATACTACTTATGCCCTTACTCCTTCTGCTCGTGCAAATCAGTCGAAGAACATTGTCCATGTTGGGAAAATGTCAACATAGAACACCTTTTCGTCAAGCAGGTCGTTTAAGATTTTCTAATCGGCTAGGATTAGATGATCGGCAAGGAAGTCTGCTAGCGCTTGTCCCTTGACGGTTTTAGCTGGAATGTAGATGATCTCATATTGATTGAGAAGCAACACCTATTTCGTTAGTTACCCTATCAAAACTGGCTTGGACATGATGTATTTGACCGGGTCAGCTTTGGCAACAAAGTGGATGGTGTAAGCATGCATGTAATGTATAAGCTTTTGGACGACAAAGACTAAGGCAAGGCACATCTTCTTGATTGGTGAGTAGTTGAGCTCGGCACCAGTGAGGGTTCTACTTAGGTAGTAGAGTGCTCTTTCCTTTTGGTCTTCATTTTCTTATGCCAAGAGTGCTCCAATGGAATCTTCTTGTGCAACAATGTATAGGATGAGCGACTTTCCAGGCACGGGTGCTCTTAAGACAGGTTAGCTTGCCAGGTATCGTTTTATGCTCTCGAAGGCATTACGGCAGACGTTATCCCATATGAATGGAGCGTCCTTCTTCATAAGTCGACAGAAGGGTTGGCAACGTCCAGCGAGGTTGGAGATGAAGTGTTTGATGAAGGCCAACCGTCCTTGTAGGCTTTTTAGCTCGTGTAGGTTTCTTGGCTCAGGCATGCTTTGAATGGCCTTGATCTTTAATTGGTCCACTTCAATGCCATGATGCTTGGCAATGAAGCCGAGGATCTTTTCTTGGTCTTGACAACCATGTCGTCTACGTAACATTCTACGTGTTGAGGCTGTAGTGCCGTAGTTTGTTGAACGGGTTCATTTTGAGGCTGTAATGCCGTAGTTTGTCAAACACCATTCGTAAATCCTTCAAGTGATCGGATTTTTTCTTTGTCTTGACAACCACGTCGTCTACGTAACATTCTACATGTTTATGTAGCACGTCATTGAAGATTTTATGGATTGCACGTTGATATGTAGCTCTAACGTTCTCAGACCAAAGGGCATTACCTTGTAGCAGTAGATACCTTTT